>JAPXFY010000035.1:26076499-26108999 GCA_030674185.1 Monoplex corrugatus
TCAGTCCTATCAATACACTCAAGCCTTATTGGTACACTCAGCCTATCAATACACTCAGCCTTATTGGTACACTCAGTCCTATCAATACACTCAGCCTTATTGGTACACTCAGTCCCTATAGAATAACTCAGTCCTATCAATACACTCAGCCTTATTGGTACACTCAGCCTTATAGGTACAACTCAGTCCTATCAATACACTCAGCCTTATTGGTACACTCAGTCCTATCAATACACTCAGCCTTATTGGTACACTCAGTCCTATCAATACACTCAGCCTTATTGGTACACTCAGTCCTATCAATACACTCAGCCTTATTGGTACACTCAGCCCTATCAATACACTCAGCCTTATTGGTACACTCAGCCTATCAATACACTCAGCCTTATTGGTACACTCAGCCCTATCATACACTCAGCCTTATTGGTACACTCAGCCTATCAATACACTCAGCCTTATTGGTACACTCAGCCCTATCATACATCGCCTTATTGGTACACTCAGTCCTATCAATACACTCAGCCTTATTGGTACACTCAGTCCTATCAATACACTCAGCCTTATGGTACACCAGTCCCATCAATACACTCAGCCTTATTGGTACACTCAGTCCTATCAATACACTCAGCCTTATTGGTACATCTCCTATCAATACACTCAGCCTTATTGGTACACTCAGTCCTATCAATACACTCAGCCTTATTGGTACACTCAGTCCTATCAATACACTCAGCCTTATTGGTCATACTATCTCAAGCCTTATTGGTACACTCAGTCCTATCAATACACTCAAGCCTTATTGGTACACTCAGTCCTATCAATACACTCAGCCTTATTGGTACACTACAGCCTTATTGGTACACTCAGTCCTATCAATACACTCAGCCTTATTGGTACACTCAGTCCTATCAATACACTCAGCCTTATTGGTACACTCAGTCCTATCAATACACTCAGCCTTATTGTACACTCAGTCCTATCAATACACTCAGCCTTATTGGTACACTCAGTCCTATCAATACACTCAGCCTTATTGTACACTCAGTCCTATCAATACACTCAGCCTTATTGGTACACTCAGTCCTATCAATACACTCAGCCTTATTGGTACACTCAGCCTACATTCAGCCTTATATACACTCAGCCTTATTGGTACACTCAGCCTATCAATACACTCAGCCTTATGGAACTCAGTCCTATCAATACGCTCAGCCTTATTGGTACACTCAGTCCTATCAATACACTCAGCCTTATTTACACTCAGCCCTATCAATACACTCAGCCTTATTGGTACACTCAGTCCTATAGGTACACTCAGCCTATCAATACACTCAGCCTTATTGGTACACTCAGTCCTATCAATACACTCAGCCTTAATACACTCAGCCCTATCAATACACTCACCTTATTGGTACACTCAGTCCTATCAATACACTCAGCCTTATTGGTACACTCAGCCTTCAATACCTCAGCCTTATTGGTACACTCAGTCCTATCAATACACTCAGCCTTATTGGTACACTCAGCCTATCAATACACTCAGCCTTATTGGTACACTCAGTCCTATCAATACACTCAGCCTTATTGGTACACTCAGTCCTATCAATACACTCAGCCTTATTGGTACACTCAGTCCTATCAATACACTCAGCCTTATTGGTACACTCAGTCCTATCAATACACTCAGCCTTATTGGTACACTCAGTCCTATCAATACACTCAGCCTTATTGGTACACTCAGTCCTATCAATACATCAGCCTTATTGGTACACTCAGTCCTATCAATACACTCAGCCTTATTGGTACACTCAGTCCTATCAATACACTCAGCCTTATTGGTACACTCAGTCCTATCAATACACTCAGCCTTATTGGTACACTCAGTCCTATCAATACACTCAGCCTTATTGGTACACTCAGTCCTATCAATACACTCAGCCTTATTGGTACACTCAGTCCTATCATACACTCAGCCTTATTGGTACACTCAGTCCTATCAATACACTCAGCCTTATTGGTACACTCAGCCCTATCAATACACTCAGCCTTATTGGTACACTCAGCCTATCAATACACTCAGCCTTATTGGTACACTCAGTCCATATCTCAATACACTCAGCCTTATTGGTATAGCCTAGGAACTCAGTCCTATCAATACACTCAGCCTTATTGGTACACTCAGTCCTATCAATACACTCAGCCTTATTGGTACACTCAGTCCTATCAATACACTCAGCCTTATTGGTACACTCAGTCCTATCAATACACTCAGCCTTATTGGTACACTCAGCCCTATCGGTGTACCCAGCCTTATTGGTACACTCAGCCCTATCGGTGCACCCAGCCTTACTGGTACACTCAGCCCTATTGGTATACCCAGCCTTATTGGTACACTCAGCCCTATCGGTGCACCCAGCCTTATTGGTACACTCAGCCCTATCGGTGCACCCAGCCTTATTGGTACACTCAGCCCTATCGGTGCACCCAGCCTTATTGGTACACTCAGCCCTATCGGTGCACCCAGCCTTATTGGTACACTCAGCCCTATCGGTGCACCCAGCCTTATTGGTACACTCAGCCCTATCGGTGCACCCAGCCTTATTGGTACACTCAGCCCTATCGGTGCACCCAGCCTTATTGGTACACTCAGCCCTATCGGTGCACCCAGCCTTATTGGTACACTCAGCCCTATCGGTGCACCCAGCCTTATTGGTACACTCAGCCCTATCGGTATACCCAGCCCTATCGGTATACCCAGCCCTATCGGTACACTCAGCCTTATTGGTACACTCAGCCCTATCGGTATACCCAGCCCTATAGGAATACTCAGTCCTATCAATACACTCAGCCCTATTGGTACACTGAGCTCTATCGGTATTCCCAGCCCTATGGGGTATACTCAGCCCTATCGGTATACCCAGCCCTATAGGAATACTCAGTCCTATCAATACACTCAGCCCTATTGGTACACTGAGCTCTATCGGTATTCCCAGCCCTGTGGGTACACTCAGCCCTATCGGTATACCCAGCCCTATCAGTATACTCAGTCCTATTGGTATACCCAGCCCTATCAGTATACTCAGTCCTATTGGTATACTCAACCCTATCCGTGTACTCAGCCCTATCGGTACACTCAGCCCTATCGGTATATTTCGTTAAAAACAGCATACACAACATCTACGAACTCTAAAACTTAACGTTTCAACATATTGCTTCGGAAGATCATAGAGTCTAAATGTGTACAAAATGAAACTTAAAACGTCACGATTAAGTTAGAAACGCACTTTATTTCAAATTCATTTGTACAATTTGGCCTCCCATATACCCACCTACTTTCGGTTTCGTCTGCTTTTACAGCGAACGGTGACACATATCTTTGTGTACCACCAACAAATTATTCAAAGCGATTTCGGTAGACAGTCCAATTTCGATCCAATGAGAACTTAAAAAAAGAAAAACTTTTACAATTTATTCTAGACTATATGAACAAGATCCAAAACAAGTGCGACTGCCCGCGCCCAAACAAACAGGAACCAGAAGAACAAGAAAACCAATGTAAGCACGTATCCAACAAAACAAAACAAGACAAGCGCAAATTTTCGGCCAACCAGCCTTTGTCAAGCGCGAACGCACGGTCACAAACAGATCACAAACACCAAACAATGGATAATAAAAACAGGACTAAAAACTTCCCTGCCGCCTCGTCCAGTGGGTAAGAAGGGGACCAAAAATTGTTTGTGATCTGTTTGTGACCGTGCGTTCGCGCTTGACAAAGGCTGGTTGGCCGAAAATTTGCGCTTGTTTTGTTTTGTTTTGTTGGATACGCGCTTACATTGGTTTTCTTGTTCTTCTGGTTCCTATATGAACAAGTTTGTGATGCTTCTAACACGGAAGGAATGTACATAAAATATAAAGTGGTATGTATCAAATTTCACATGGCTATGCGAGCTGGCTGACCACCGGTGCCAGTGATGAGACACACGTAACACACGGTTGTCAGCGCTAAGTGCTCCTGGCGAGGAGTTGTTAGTCGGTATGTGTGGGATGGAAAACACCTGCTTCCCTACCTATAAGGCTGAATAAACCGATAGGGCAGTACTGTTACTGTTACTGTTTAAAACCCAGCCGACTGCGCAGAGCCATATCAGGGCTACAACCATTCAAAACATATACAATACTTCAACAGGAAAAAGAAAAGAAAGTTAACTACACAAAATATCAATGCATTTACGCACATGGTCCAAGGAGATGCCCCTGGCGTTGACCACTCCGTCCAATTTATCGCACATGGGGATCCAAAAAAACTGAATGAAAATTTAAATATGAATGACACTGAAACATAAAAAACAGGCCTAAATTACCTAAAACTGCTTCCGCACATCTCACCTCCCCAGAGCCAAAACTGCACTCAACACATATACCCGATTATCAATCCCAAGAAAAAGTATGTAAGACTTTATCGAACACGTACAGGTGAATGGACCAGCAAGGCAGAAAATGATAGGAAGAAATGACAGAAAGCAGAGGAGCAAGGCAGAAACAAAGACAGTGACAGAAAAGAGGAAATTTCTAGGACAGAATTTCCAGAAGCTGGGGATACTATTTATACTGAAAGAGACCCTGGCATCCCCATGGGGGGTGGAGGGGGTGGTGATAGGGAATTAACAGATGATCCAGAACTCTGAGGTTGTTGGGGACGGAATGGTCGAAGCCAGAGGCATCTCCTTTAGATTACGTGCGCGAATGCATTGATACGTGTACATAATTTTCTTTTCCTATTTTATTTTGTCTTGTGGAAGCATTGTGTATGTTTTAAACAGGTTACAGCCCTGATATGGCTGTACGCAGTCGGCTGGGTTTTAACCTTTTGACTCCCGCACCCTATCCACCAGCATGCTGCATTGTCAACCATGCTAGCAAAGCAAAAACTTAACCCTTTGACTCCCTCACCCTGATCACCAGCATGCTGCATTGCCAACCATGCTAGCAAAGCAAAAACTTAACCCTTTGACTCCCCGCACCCTGATCACCAGCATGCTGCATTGCCAACCATGCTAGCAAAGCAAAAACTTAACCCTTTGACTCCCCGCAACCTGATCACCAGCATGCTGCATTGCCAACCATGCTAGCAAAGCAAAAACTTAACCCTTTGACTCCCGCACCCTGATCACCAGCATGCTGCATTGCCAACCATGCTAGCAAAGCAAAAACTTAACCCTTTGACTCCCCGCACCCTGATCACCAGCATGCTGCATTGCCAACCATGCTAGCAAAGCAAAAACTTAACCCTTTGACTCCCCGCACCCTGATCACCAGCATGCTGCATTGCCAACCATGCTAGCAAAGCAAAAACTTAACCCTTTGACTCCCGCACCCTGATCACCAGCATGCTGCATTGCCATCCATGCTAGCAAAGCAAAAACTTAACCCTTTGACTCCCCGCACCCTGATCACCAGCATGCTGCATTGCCAACCATGCTAGCAAAGCAAAAACTTAACCCTTTGACTCCCACACCCTGATCACCAGCATGCTGCATTGTCAACCATGCTAGCAAAGCAAAAACTTAACCCTTTGACACCCCGCACCCTGATCACCAGGTTCCTGCATTGTCAACCATGCCAGCAAAGCAAAAATTTAACCCTTTGACTCCCTCACCCTATCTACCAGCTTCCTGCGCTTCACCCTTTGACTCCCTCACCCTATCCACCAGCTTCCCGCACGTAACCTTTTGACTCCCTCACACTATCCACCAGCTTCCTGCAGGAAATTGTTTTGATAGGGTGAGCTTGAGGGAGTCAAAGGGTTAAGTTTTTGCAGTCAGTGGATAGGGTGAGGGAGTCAAAGGGTTAAGTTTTTTTTACAGTCAGTGGATAGGGTGAGGGAGTCAAAGTGTTAAGTTTTTGTTTTGTTTTGTATTGTTTTTTTGTTGTTGGTTTTTTTTTTGCAGTCAGTGGTTAGGATGCAGGAATCAAAAGGGTTTTTTTTTTAAAACAAAAATAACAATAAAATGGGAGTGAGGTGGGTAGAGACTTCAACTTTTTTTTCTCAGGGGCCAGGGCCAAAGGGCTGTCTTCCTCTTCTTCACGTAAATCCAGCAGTTCGTCGGCCGTGTTGGATGGACAAGTGGCACTGAACTCCGGTGTGGTACAGTAGAGGCTACGTTATCGGTCACTGTAGCTAAGTGGTTACGCAACGGACTATTGATTATGTGGCCGTGAGTTCATTCCATCTATTTCTTTTCTTTTCTTTTCTTTTTTTGTTTGTTTTTTTGTTTGTTTGTTCTTTTTCTTCAATTTTTGGTGGGTCTGTGTGCAGGGTAATTGTAGAGTGAGGCGGGGGTTTGTGTGCGTGTGGACTTACAGAGAGAGAGAGTGAGAGAGAGAGAGAGAGAGCCAGAGACAGATAGTGACTAAGAGAGAGAGAGAGAGAGAGAAAGAGAGGGAGGGAGGGAGGGAGAGAGACAGAGACAGAGAGAAAGGGAAGAAGACACGTAATGAGAGTGAGAGAGAGAGAGACAGACAGACAGACAGAGGGAGGAAGACATGTAATGGTATGAGAGAGAGAGAGAGACAGACAGACAGAAAGTAAGGAGACACGTAATGATATGAGAGAGAGAGAGAGAGAGAGAGACGGAGACAGAGACAGACATATAGACAGACAGACAGACAGAGAGAAAGGGAAGAAGACACGTAATGATGAGACAGACAGACAGACAGACAGAGAGAGAGACAGAGAGAGAAACAGAGAAAGAGAAAGTGAGAGAGAAAGAGAAAGTGAGAGAGAGAGAGAAAGAGAGAGAGAGAACATGGTATATATATTCAAAACCAGGAAACATATAAACTATCGATCAATCAATTATTTGTCACTCAATCAATCATAAGTCAAACTGACTGAATCAATCAATCAATCAATCAACCCATTAATCAATCAACCAACCAACCAACCAACCAACCAACCAAACAACCAACTAAATAAATCGCTCACTTACCAGGTAGTTTATTCATGTGTTTGTTTTTCAGTGTAGAGCATTCATATCCCCTTTTTGTTTTTTGGGATAGTAGGTACATGATAAACTGGACGATAAACTGGATGGATTTGTGGTGGTAGCAGTTAACAATTTCCTCTTTGACTGTTGTGTCTCCTTACTTTCTGTCTGTCTGTCTCTCTCTCTCTCTCATACTCACTGGCTCCCTGTATCAAAGCGCATACAGTACAAACTAGACACCATGTGCTACAAAAGCCTCAATAACGCAGCCCCCGATTACCTGTCAAGCCTACTTGAGATCTATGTTCCCTCACGTACCCTCCGCTCTGCCTCTGATCCTCTGACTCTTCGCTTTCCACGCACTAAGCTCAATACCTATGGTCCACGAGCCTTCTCTGTTTCTGGTCCACTCTCCTGGAACAAACTTCCTCTCTCAGTCCGTCAGCAACCTACTTTTGTCTCCTTCAAGTCCGCTCTCAAAACTCACCTTTTCTCTCCTGCATAAAATCCTAACCTCACTCAACCCTCCCCTCTGCAGCCTGTCTCCGCTCGGAGGGAACCACATGGTTATAATATATAATTGTATGCTATGCTCTCTATAATTTTCCATTGCTTTTATTCTTGCTTTTATTGCTTTTATTCTTTCTCCCCATTTATAGCCATGCGTGTGTGTGGGTGTGTGGTGTGTGTGTGTGTGTGTGTGTGTGTGTGTGTGTGTGTGTGTCTGTATGTGTGCGTGCGTGTGTGTGCGAGCGTGCGTGCCTGCGTGTGTGTCTGCTTCAGCGCTTAGATTTGATTTTATCAAGATTTTGCGCTATATAAATATTGTAATTATTATTTTTGTAATTATTATTATTATTTGTAACTGTATGCGAATGTATGTATGTAATAGGCTATATATATATAGTTTGCTGATAATGCTTTCATCCTCTTTTCTCTGTCGCAGACTGCCCGAAACGAATTTCTAAATAGGGACCAAGAAATTGGTTTTTAGAAATAATCATAATAATAATCATAACAATAATAACAAGAAGAAGAAGTAGTACTAGTAGTAGTAGTAGTAGTAGTAGTAATAGTAGTAGAAGAAGAAGAAGGATGATGATGATGATGATGATGATGATGATGATGATGATGATGATGATGATTTGATGACGATGATGATGATGATGATGATGATGATGATGATGATGATGATGATGATATCATCGTCATCATCATCGTCGTCATCGTCATCATCATCACCACTTTCGTCGTTGTCGTCGTCGTCGTCGTCATCATCACCATCATTACTGTCATCGTTATCATCATCATCATCGACATCAGCGTCCTCCTCCTCATCATCATCATCATCACCATCGTCGTCATTATCATCACCACTGTCGTCGTTGTCGTCGTCGTCGTCGTCATCATCATAATCCCCCCCCCCTCACCATCATCATCATTTAGACAGAGTAACGTCCCTTGGAAACATTCCTAAGCGCTGTGCGCTTCACAGAAAATGTTAACTCATTCAAACGCAAGGCAACAATGAATGAATCAGCGATATGAGCAAGGAATGACCAACGTAACGAGGAAAAGGAAACAGTTATCTGAATTCAGCTGAATTGAACTTGACTGACTTCATAATCGTTCGACGTTACTTGACCGATCCCACAGAGGGACGACCTAAGTGATTTCGAACAGGACGGAAAGTGTCCTAACCCACACCTGATGTCAGTCGAACGATCTTGGTATCTTATCTACTAGCTTACGCCTTAGGCCAAGACGAACTAACGGCCATCGCCTTCCGCTATGAAACAGGGCCAGACAATGTGACAGCTCCCCTCGTCACACCTTTTAGCACGTAATACTCGGGATAACCGCAGGATAACCGATATAAACAAGGCGGTTTGACACGACGTCGCTTCGCTTGTAGCTACAACGCTGACCGGGACTGCGTAGACCTGGTGTCTGCAGACTTTGCACAACTTGCTTACTTTTTGCCCTTTGACACCCGCACCCTCACCACCAGCATCATGTGTTGTCAACCGTGTTAGCGAACCAAACATTTTATTTTTTTCATAGGATCACCGTACTCAGGGAGATTACCTTTGTGCTCACTTTTTTTTTCCCTCTTCCCATTTTCTGCGCCACCTTAATGGCCACAGGAGCTTGCTCAGTTCTCTTTACAATGCGATGATGATGATGTCGATGATGATGATAACCATGATGCTGTGGAGTTCCATCCAGGATTGAGACTGTGTGACAGGGCTATATTCTACGCTTACGTGATAATGTAGTGTTATATGTACGCTTGTAATATATGCTTTATATGTCATAATTTAACCTGGCGACAACCAGGCCCGAGAGATACGAACACCTGCGGTGCTGGTTAGAAGATTAGAGCAAACATCGTCGATAGCGCATCCGTGAATGGATGAGACACGATTGTGTGGTCCCAGTCTTTCCCAATGAGCCCATAGCACGCCCAACTGTGGATACGAACCGGTTAGAGCCGAAAAATCCCACAATGATTTTTTTTAAGGGAATGATGGGGATTCGAACCCACAATCTTCCATTCGGTGGATAGTCCGTTGCGCTAACCACTACACCACGGCGACTGGTCTGCAAACCAAACACCTAACCCTTGAACTCTCTCACCGTATCCACCAGCGAAGCTGGTGGTTGGGTGAGGGAGTCATATGGTTACGGTTTTGCAGCTGGTAAATAAGGTGTGGCAAGTCAAAGGGTTAGGTTGTTTACTTAGGACCAAGTCCTTCGGCTGACCCACTTACTACAGTATAGTCCTCCTTCAGTCTGCCAACAATGGGACTGCCTGACCTACATTATTATATTTATCACGATGGTTATCCTTACTGTTCAACGCCCCAGCCGACCTGCGCAGAGCCATAACCAGGCTATTTACTACTACCTTCTCAACACCTATTTGAACCTGGAAAAAAAAAAAAAAAGATGGAAAATAAAATCAAGTACAAACATCAATGCATTTGCATACATAATCCAAGGACATGCCTCTGGCGGCGACCACTCCGTTAAGTTTATCACCAGTTGGGTGGAAGAGGGGTGGTGGTGGTGGTGGTGGGAGCGGCGGAGGTAAATAAACTAAACCCGAATACAACTATATAAACATAAAAGGTTAAAAAAAAGTCTGAATACAACTATATAAACATAAAAGGTAAAAAAAAAAACCCAAATACAACTCTATAAACATAAAAGGTTAAAAAAAAAACCGAATACAACTATATAAACATAAAAGGTTAAAAAAAAAACCCGAATACAACTATATAAACATAAAAGGTAAAGAATAAAAAACCCGAATACAACTATATAAACATAAAAGGTAAAAAAAAAACCCGAATACAACTATATAAACATAAAAGGTAAAGAATAAAAAACCCGAATACAACTATATAAACATAAAAGGTAAAGAATAAAAAACCCGAATACAACTATATAAACATAAAAGTTATAAAAAAAAACCCGAATACAACTATATAAACATAAAAGGTAAAGAATAAAAAACCCGAATACAACTATATAAACATAAAAGGTTAAAAAAAAAACCCCGAATACAACTATATAAACATAAAAGGTGAAGAAAAAACCCGAATACAACTATATAAACATAAAAGGTAAAAGGAAAAAAATCCGAATCCAACTATATAAACATAAAAGGTTAAAAAAAAAAACCCGAATACAACTATATTAACATAACTATGTACTCTAGAACGTGCATAAAAACTGGCTTTAAATTACTTAAAACTGCTTTGGCTTATCACGTTTCCTAAGAGCCAACAATGCATTTCATAAATGTGCCCAACTATCAATCCTAAGAGAAAGTATGTAAGACGTTATCGAACACATACAGGTGAACGGACCAGCAAGGCAGAAAATGACAGGAAGAAATGACAAAGAGCAAAGGAACAAGGTAGGAACAAAGAGAGTGACAGAAAAGAGGAAATTTCTGGCACAGAATTTCCAGAAGGTTGGGATACTATTTATACTGAAAGAGCCCTCGGCATTCCTATATGTACATACATACATAGATACATACATAGATACATACATACATACATACATACATACATACATACATACATACATGCATACATACATTCATACATACATGCATACACACATACATACATGTACATATACACGTACATCCATCCATCCATCCAACCAACCATCCATCCATCCATCCATCCATCCAGCAGCCCACTAAACAGACATACGGACACACCTCCCTTCCAGGTCAAATGAAATAATCTCCCTACCCAACCCACCATCCCACCTTTTTTTTTTCTTCTTCTTTTTTTAATATTTAATTGAGGGAGATTGGCCTATTCTTCCATCCAACTGAAAATCCAAGGGAACTTTTCTTCCATCCAGCTGAACATCTAATGGACCTGTTCTTCCATCCAAGCGTTTTAACCCTATGGCTCCCTCACCCTGTCCACCATCTTCCTGCGGGAAGCTGGTGGATAGGGTGAGGGAGTCAAAGGGTGAAGTTTCTGCTTTGCTAGCATGGTTGACGATGCAGGAAGCTGGTGGACAGGGTGAGGTAGTCAAAGGGTGAAATTTTTGCCTTGCTAAGCATGGTTGACGATGCAGAAAGCTGGTGGACAGGATGAGGTAGTCAAAGGGTGAAATTTTTGCCTTGCTAAGCATGGTTGACGATGCAGGAAGCTGGTGGACAGGGTGAGGGAGTCAAAGGGTTAAGTTTTTGCTTTGCTAGCATGGTTGACGATGCAGGAAGCTGGTGGACAGGGTGAGGGAGTCAAAGGGTGAAGTTTTTGCTTTGCTAGCATGGTTGACGATGCAGGAAGCTGGTGGACAGGGTGAGGGAGTCAAAGGGTGAAATTTTTGCTTTGCTAGCATGGTTGACGATGCAGGAAGCTGGTGGACAGGGTGAGGGAGTCAAAAGGGTTAGTCCTTCTCTGTACACAGGCTGCCATCATTCTGCAGGTGTCGAATTTTCAGATTAGAAAACCCTCCGTACTCGTTCACACCAACAGACGGGGGAGCTGAACGCGATACCACCTTCTTCCTGAACAACCAACCAATGCGTCGCTCCAGTGGCCACCGACGTACGCATTCACAAACACCGGCGCACGCATCCGGCCCCACACGCCCACCCCGCCAAGCGTTCAAAGCGCGGAGAAGGCTCAGCGGCTCAATGGTGGTGGGCCAAGCTTGGAAGAGGCACACGACTCGATACAACGCATTCCTCTTCCATCACGCCCTTCGAACCAAGCCGCCGGAGAACAAGGACAGAGCTGGAAGAGCACAACGTGCCGAGAGCGAGCGAGGGTCTTCCAGGCGAGCGGCAGAGCGGAGAGCGAGCGAGAGCGAGCGAGAGAGAGAGAGAGATGTCTGTGTAGTTGTTGTTGCCTCGCTTCTCATTCTCTCTCACCTCCTCGCAGCTCTCGTCAGTGTTGTGTGTGTGTGTGTGTGTCTCTCCGAGGCCAGCTGTTTATGCAGGGGGAAAATTTCAACATGGCGAGCCACACGGCGCTCCGAAACTCGTTATCGTCGCTGCTGTTCAGTTACGATCAACGTTGGTCTCCTCCGCATCGACTTTCTTCTTCCTCTGTGTTGTCGTCGTCGTCGCCGTCTGGCTCATTGACAATGGCGGCGGCTAGCAGGTTTGTGTACAGTGTGTTCGTGCTGTGGATGGTGCTGACGACCTGTGATCGCGGTTTGGTGAAAATGTCGACAGGGGCAGCAGAGGAGGCGACGGACTCGTCTAGCCCTCAGTGTGTGTTGAAAGGACGGGTGTACACGGAACGCCTGTGGTACGGTTACCTCTTTGACAAAGCCTTCCACAGGGACTACGCCAAGATTCAGTACACCATCTCGTACCCGGTCAAAGAGTGCTGCACCAGCCTGCTCATCTACTACGACGACCAGATCAAGCAGCTGACGCAGGATATGACCTGCGAGGAGAGGGAGAAGATGTTGCCCTCCGACAATAACCAGGTCATATACTTGGACACTCTCAACAAGACCGCAGGCTGTCGTGTCTGGAACGACACGGAAGAGTCGTATTACGTGTGCATCGGGGAGAGAATATTCCGCTCCAGCGGGCCCAGGACCTGGTACTTCGCCCTCAGCCGCTGCCAGGCCAAAACGCCCTTGACGGTCAATTACGCTTTCAACATTTCTGGTTACTATGGCGACTGTGAGGAGGACCCTCTAGTCCGGACCTACATCCCCCCCTCGCCCAAAGAGGACAACAGCGTGTACCTCTCCCTGGCTCTGGGGATCGTGGCGGGGGTGGCCATCATCGCCGCCATCGTCTTCTTCGTCTTGTGGTTCATCGCTCGCCGCACCGCCGCCAACAGCAAAGGAAGCAGCGTGACGTCATCGCAAGCGACGATGACGCAGGACGACATCTTCTACGTCAACCCGTCCCTCAGCGACCGGGAGCAGGCTGAGTACGGCACGAGCCAGGCCAGCTCCGAGAACTACTACGAGGTCATCCCGGAACGGAGGAGTTACGAGAGCATCAACCCCCACCTGCTGGCCGCTGGTGGGCCTGGAGGCGCCGGAGGCACCCACCACCCCCTGGTGCACGGTCCCCCGCACCTGACCCACCACCTGCACCCCGTGCACGCTCACGCCCACGGCGCCCACCCCCGCCAGATCCACCTGCACGCCGGCGCCCACGGAACCCAGGTGAAGGAGTCAGCCTTCCACCGACCCCAGCCAGGCCTGGGATACCCGGTCTTCGATGACTACCCCCCCCCCCCGTACCAGCCCCCCAGGCTCCTGGGAGGACCCGTCACCACACCCTGCACCACCCCACCCCACACCACCACCACTCCCTCTCCCTGCCCCCCTCCTCCCGCCCCCGGCCCCCCCTGCTCAGCCCCATCCACGCCGCCAGTCTCTCTTTCCCCGCGGCCGTGCTGCCCCCGGCCCCCGCGCCCTCCGCCTCCTCCGCAGCCATCAACAACAACACCAGCAGCGGGAACAACAACAACGGCAACAACAGCAACAACAACATCACCTCCACCTCGGCCATCACCATGAACACGACCACTAACACCGTGTCTCTAGGTGAGACCGCGGCGTGACTAGATCGTGGGCTGGTCGACCTGATGACGTCAGAAGCTTGTAAGCAGGACCTAAGAACCACGGAGGTATGACTTTGTTTTGTTTTTTAAACAGCACCTTGAGTGAGACTCGACCCTTTGGCTTTGTTCGGTTTCGATCTTTGTCTGTGTTTGTTTGCCTCCCCCACACACAACCCACCCTCCCCCCGGCGACGTGGACGTGGAAGAGAGACTCAGAGTGATGGATGAGAGAGAGAAGACTCACAGTGTTTAAAAAAAAAAAAAAAAAAATAATTAAAAAAAAGTTTTAAAAAAAAACACCCGAACAAAAAAACCATCCCATCTCACCGTGTTTCGTAGATCCATCAACAAAAACACAAGCTGATATTTCACGGATCGACAACAAGACAGCAGGTTTCGTTCGCAAGATCTAAAGTGTGGTTTCGTTTCTTTGTTTCTTTTTATTGTTATTATTATATTATTATATTATTATTATTATTATTATTATTATTATTATTTTGTGAGTGATGATGGAGTACGTCTTGGATTCCCCAAGGCCCGTCTGGAAGAGCCATGCGATAGCTTTAAAGATCACGTCATGTTTTTGAGGATGATGTATTCATCATGGCTGAACACCACAGAACGTCAGTGTTGGAAGGGGGGCGAGGTGGGAGGAAAGGTCACCTCATCGTTGGGGGGTTGTTTTGGAGGACCTAATACTGTCCACCACCACCACACGTTGGTTGTTTATCGGACAGACTCTTCAAAACAACCTTGCTTGTTTGGTGGTGGTGGTGGTGGTGTGGTGGTGGTGGTTAGAGGCAGACCAAGACGCGCTGACCAAGGAGACACGGTTCGTTTACGAGACGACTTATCGTGATTTTGGAGAGAAAAAAAAAGAACGTCAGTTTGTCATGTAGAACTGTCTGAAAAGAATTGTGTGGGATCTGATGTGTCCTGTTGTCATTCAAAGTGTGAAAATATTGATTCTGATGTCAGATTAAAATCGCGTTCATTCAGAAGGGTGTGGTGGGGAGGGGGTGTGGGGTGTGGTGGGGGAAATGTGGGTGGGAGACATTCTTACGCCATATAACTTGAACTGTGTTGTGTATTGTGTGTGTGTGTGTGTGTGTGTGTTTCTAAAACTGTGACGTCATAGACTTGACGTGTTTTTTTGTTTTTGAAATTGTGATGTCACAAGTCCACGTCATTGATGACGGGGCTTGACTGAAAGGGACGTCCCCCTCCTGTGCGGCGTTTGTGTGTGTGTGTGTGGGCAAGACTTGCCATCGGACACAAGTCTGGAACTAACGGTTAGACAATCAGCTGATGGAGAAACTGTTGATCATGTGATTCGACAAATGGCCAAGGATCTTCAGTTTGATTTAACCCTCCGACTCCCTGCACCCTGTCCACCAGCAAACTGCATTGTGAACCATGATAGCAGAACAAAAACAACAAAAAACGTGACCCTTTGATTCCCCCACGCTGTCCACCAGCTTCCTGCAGGAACCTGGTGGATAGGGTGAGGGATTCAAAGGATGAAGTTTTTTTTTGCAGTTGATGGATAGGGTGCGGGAGTCAATGAGGGTATAATGAATGAAGGGGGAAGGACTGTGCACTCCTTTCATCGCACGCTCTGTAGCTGTTGTACAAACATATATATATATAATTATATTATATATATAATTATGTGAGTGGTGTGGACTGGTGGTCACACAACTGACCAGTTCATGACGGACCTGTGTGTGTAATGATCGTGCACATGTCTCTTTTATTAATTAATTAATCCGGTCATGTTCGCCAGTGGTTCACAGGATTCTCTCACCGTTAGGATCACCACTAGCAAATCGATAAACTGGAAGCCTGTGCCTACCTGTTTTCAAGATCTGAAAAGGAACGAAAATCTGTCCGTTATGTCGGGTCTACCCGCCACAAAAATCGATACTCAGCCAGTGCAGTTCGTTGAGAATTGCCAGAGCTTCTATCCCTGAAGTCTCCTTCACCTTCACGAAGAGGAGAAGGCTGCCCGGTTTTTCTTCTTCTTCTTCAAGCTCTTGTCCTCAGGTTTCATTGTTGAAAAAATCGCCATGTTTATACGCCTGTGATTTCAGGACTAAAACAGCTCAGTAACAGCAACAACGACAACAACAACAGAACACGGCTAATGGCGGTTTTAGTACACGGGCTGAAATAACTAAAAGAACAATCCGCCAATTTCTGTATATCTATGTTTATTTTAAAAAAATTTCTTCAAAATAGGGAAAACCACTGAAGCAGCACATCAATTTTCATATTTTGATGTTGGGGACTCGAATTTGAGAAAAACAACAACAACAACAAACAAACAAAAAACAACAACAAACAAAAAAACAAACAAAAACAAACAAAATAACAAAAAACACAAAACAAACAAACAAAGAAAAAAACGGCGCCTAGATACAAACTAACAAACGACAAATGCTAACTAAAGTAGACCAACAACCTAAAGATCGTGGCAGTGAACACTGTGGACTTGAAATGCACACACATATACACAACAGAAAAATGACGATTTTACCGAAACGGGTTCGAGATAACAACCCACCCAGAATCCGCCCGTGATAGGAGGACATTATCAGCTGTATGATCGATACAGAACTTGTATTACTATATGTGACTATTGACTATCGTTCAGTGTTTATCTGTTGACTATCGATCAGATGTTTATCTGTTGACTATCGATCCAGATGCTTATCTATTGACTATCGATCAGATGTCCCTGACTATCGATCAGATGTTTCTTGACTATCGATCCAGATGCTTATCTATTGAGTATCGATTCAGATGTCCGATACCCATGACTATAATCGATCCAGATGCTTATCTATTGAGTATCGATTCCAGATGTATCTAGTATCGATTCAGATGTATTATATTCTTATCTATTGACCAGTGGTGATGCTAGTGATGATGAAAACCAGAGACCTAGGGGACCTAACTGGCAAGCATTACCGTCGTGTCCTCGATCACTATGATGACTCATCTGAACGCATTTGTTTTGTTCTATCATTTGAATGATTTGTGGTTTGTGTTTTTTTCATGGTATGAATGACTTGATCCTTGTCTTGTTGACTTGATGGATGGGACATGTTTTGTGGGGACTGAAAATACAACGGTAAAAAAAGCGTCCATCTGCTTCCAAGTCGAATGAAGAGACACTATCTGCGTTTGATCTATTTGTATGCCTTTTTTTTTGTTATATCGATAAAACGCAGGTAAGGTTTTGTTCTGTTTTCGTTGCTACTTGTTTGGTTGTCAGTTTCACCACCTGTCTTTGTCGTTTGTACTGTAAAAGCCCGTTCAGGTGAGGTCACGCTTTAATTTCGGTAAATCCATGTGTGTCGGGCATTGTTTTGATTCCAAACCCCAACGTCTACTTTTTTTGTTTTTTGTTTGTTTTTGGCGTGAGGGATCATTGTTGTTATGTTAACAATACATCCCTGTACACACCTGTTGATAACGGTTAATCTGTCATGCCATATTGTATCTCCCCCCTCTCCCTCCCTATCGTATGGTGTCTGTGTGCGCGTAGGCCTACCCATCAAAGCTTTATTATTAGTTTGTTTCGTTTTGTGCAATCGACTTGTGAGAACAGAAAAGAATTGCTGGTTCAGATCGATTCCCTGCCATCTGTGTTCACACGTGCGTGCGTGCGTGCGTGTGTGTGTGCGTGGTGTGTGTGTGTGTGTGTGTGTGTGTGTGTGTGTGTGTGTGTGTGTAGAAACTATGGACAATGTTTGTCAGCAAAGAGACTCGTGAACGTAATTCTAACGCATTTCTCCATGGCTGTGGTCTCTTTTGTCCATCTGGAATCAGGCCAGGGGTTCCGTTTCTTTCTTCACATTTTTTTCATCGCCGTTTATATAGTGAGATTGATGAATATGGCCGTCCCAGCGGGCCCCAATAGCTCAGTTGGTTTGAGCATCGGATTCACATGCTAATGGTTGTGGGTTCGGATCCTGGGGTGGCTACATCAAAACTGGCCTTCTCACTGTCCCCATCGTTTTTAACGTCATTGTTGTTCTGGGTGGTTGTCAGTGTAGGATTAGATAAGTCCCCTTCCCCCACTTCCCTGGGATGGTTATCCCCGTCGGCCATATCACCCGAGGTGGGTGTCGACGTAAAAACTGAACCAAATCAATCAATGGCAATCCCCACCCCCACCCCCATCCCACCCCCCCCTCCAGATCCTGTCGGCTTTGGAGCTTTGAGCTTGGTGGTCAGAGGAGTTGTAGTCAGCCATGTCTCCTGTCGCTCCATTATACAGAGGCGATGTTGCTGGTTACCTGTGTGGGTCTTTTGACGGCATGGGCGAGCTTCATTGTCATTTGAGGCAGATGACCATACACACGTTCGTGGTTGAAAAAAAAACACAAAAAAAAAACCCACGATGCCTCGCCACTCTCGGGACACTCACTCCACCTCCCAAGCTCCCGAGCCAATCGACAGTCATTTCTTCAAACAAGGGGTGGGGTGGAGGGGGCTGCCCATGCGTTGCATGACCCATTCGGACCCAAGTCACCAGTTACCTTGTTTACAAACCGAATGCAAGGTGAGGAGACGACGAACCCTAGGTCATAGCCACACAATGCGCACCAACCAGGTCCAGCCCAGTCTCTGGACCCAGAAAGAATGGAAGACCCTCTCTCTCTCTCTCTCTCTCTCTCTCTCTCTCTCTCTCTCTCTCTCTCTCTCTCTCTCTCTCTCTTTCTCTCTCTCTCTCTCTCTCTCTCGCTCTCTCTTTCTCTGTCTCTGTCTCTCTCTCGTGCTTTTGTTCAACTTTTTCCGTTCAATTTTTTCTTCATCTTTAGGGAAAAATTCAAATGAATGCATTGTCAGCCATGACTATATTTATAAATCTTTGTTTCGAGAAAACGTCGCCGAAAAATTTAATGACTTTGTTTTATGCTCCTTGCCACAAGGACAAAAATGTCAATGGCAATAAACCATTTTCAGTTTCAGTTTCTCTCTCTCTCCCTCTCTCTCTCCCTCTCTCTCTCTCTCTCCTCTCTCTCTCTCTCTCTCTCCTCTTTGTTGTGTTATACCACTTGATAGCCTTAGCGTGGTTTCTTCCAAGGCGCCTGCAGGTCTGGTAGGCCTATCACAGACCGTAGCCCTCGGTCAGGCTTGAGAGCTGACAGGCTTTTGACCAGACACAGTTTACAGTTACAGTTTAGGGCAGCAGGGATCGCGACCGGACGATGAAACGATCCGTTTCAGATGACACTTCAAAATAAACGTCATTTTCGTTTTTATTTTGAAAATTTAATTCAGAAATAATAATAAATAATAATAATAATTACAATATTTATATAGCGCAAAATCTTGATAAAATCAAATCTAAGCGCTGAAACAGACACATACGCACGCATGCACACACACGCACGCTACACACACACCACACACACGCATGGCTATAAATGGGGAGAAAGAATAAAAGCAGTGTGTAAAATTATAGAGAGCATATTATATACAATTATATATTACAATGTGATTCCCCTCCGAGTGGAGACAGGCTGCAGGGGGTTGAGTGAGGGACAGGCTGCAGAGGGGTTGAGTGAGGTCAGGATTTTATGCAGAGGAGAAAAGGTGAGTTTTGAGAGCGGACTTGAAGGAGACAAAAGTAGGTTGCCGACGGACTGAGAGAGGAAGTTTGTTCCAGGAGAGTGGACCAGAAACAGAGAAGGCTCGTGGGCCATAGGTATTGAGCTTAATGAAACTGTCACAATGCAATCGTCGATTTCGAGTGGGTAAACTTCCCTTTTTTTTTTATTTCACACAAAACCGATTTAGAATCAAAAGTAGGCTAAAACGAGGATTGTTCGAATGGCCTGACAGGCATCGTTTTCTTTCGTCCTACGCTCTGATTAGATGCGGTGCTTAGTTTTACAAGGATAGTTCAGAACTGCGTAGTTGCTGGCAGGTTACTCACTGAAGAGTTACGAAATGTTTTGATATAAAAAGAATAGTCTTGTTCAGTTGATAAACGGACAGTATGTGACTTCAGAAATAGAACATTCAGATCGTTGTTTTACGACGAAGAACAATTATCATTGATTAGTACATTACTCTGATAACGTGGGAAGGTTACAGAAACCAGAACGAAGTAATGTACGACGGAGTATTTGTAAAGTTACCGGTACGATTCGCTCTCTCCCTCTCTCTCTCTCTCTCGTCTCTCTCTCTCTCTCTCTCTCTCTCTCTCTCTCTCTCTCTCTCTATCTGTCTCTCTTCTCCTCCTCTCTCTCCCTCCTCTTATCTCTCTCTCTCCTCTCTCCCTCTCTCTCTTTTCCTCCTCTCTCCTCCCTCCCTTCTTCCTCTCTATCTCCTTCTCCCTCTCCTTTCCCCCTCCTCTCTTCCTCCCTTCCCCCCCCCCCCCCTCTCTCTCTCAGCTGATTATTTCGTTCGCAACAAAGTTTGATGACACAGATGAGCGGACAGTAGTCCATGTATAAATAAATAATAATCGATGCAGGCGACGAAGAACGAACAAAGGTGTCGCCGACCTTCGTTAAGTTTATAATACTTGGTTTTACAACTGCTTATTATATATATATATATATATTGCATACACTGTTCCCACTGATGTTAACTTGTAGTAGGTCATACATACATAGTAAAGAAGCATTGGCTTACTGCATTAGGATTTGTACAAACGAGCAAAGGGCATAGAATGGGCTGGTAGGTAGACTTAGGGGTCGAATCGTGCGTTAGAGCTAAGAGGGTATTAGGGCTGAATGGAAGAGAGAGAGAGGAGGGGCTGAGAGAGAGAGAGAGAGAGGGGTGGGGGTGGTTGTGTGGGGTTGGGGCTCACTGTAGCAAGAAATGTATTATCAGGCATTCGGCGAGACAGTCTTTTCTACTCTAAATTGTAATTTGCCACTCTTTTTTTTCTTTTCTTCTTCTTTTTTTTTTTCTTTCTGTAAGCTTGGTAGGACAGTACTTGACGTTTTTTTTTTTTAAAGGAAAAAAATTAAGTCTTCTATCAACATTTATTTTATTTGTTTATTTATTTATTTATTTGTTTCATTTATTTATTTATCTATTTCGTTTATTTCATTGCTTTATTTATACATGTATAAATGTATATTGTGTGTATTGTTATTATCGATTTTGGGTGGTGATGTAATTTTCACGGATCCAAAACTTGCGCATGGAGGACAAAAGGAGATTGTTCGCGTGGCTTGACAGTATTGTAAATTTATACTAAATGAATCTACACTGCGTTCACAAACAGCCAGAGAGGGCTGAATACGACTTCTTCATTTGATTGTAATAAATTGCCATTTGAAAGAGTTGCCGAACATTAAAACAGTTGTTTTCTCTGAGCGCTTTGAATGTCGAGGCCTGGGCTTTGCATAAGGCGAGTGTTTGACTGTGCTGTCTGTCTGTCTGTCTGTCTGTCCTCTTCCTCTTTCTCTTTCTCTGTTTTGTCGCTGTCTCTCAATCTCTCACTTCCCCCCTCTCTCTATGCGTCAGTTCGTTCTTTTTGCTCTTTGCCACCCACTTTCTCTATCCCCTCCACACACACACTCTCTCTGTGTCTCACTGTCTCTCTGTCTGTCTGTCTGTCTTCTCTCTCTCTCTCTCTCTCTCTCTCCTCTCTCTCTCACTCTCGCTCTGTCTCTCTGACTCTGCCATTTCATGACTTGGAGTAATTTGAACTAGCGAACAAAAAGAGATAGCGTTGCGAGGCTTAATGAACATGACGAAGACGTTGCTACCAGCTACGATACAGGCCTACCTGTGGGGGTGTGTAGTAGGTTAGAGAGGGTAGGGTAATAAACGTAGGGGTTGACAGGCAACAAGGGAGAAAACTTAAGAGGGAGAGGGAGGGGGAGGGATAGGAGTTGAGGAGTGATTGAAGACTTGGGTTTGACAGAGACTAGCGGTGCGAAGCGCTACACTCGCTCTCTGCTCCTCGTCTTCTCCCTCCTCCCTCTCTCTTCTCTCTCTCTGCTTCCCGCGTGCGCTGTGTATGCGAGCACGCGTGTTCATGTCCTGTCCACGTACACACGCGCACTCACGCACGCGACGAGCGAGAGAGAGAAGAGAGAGAGAGCGATTCTTGTCGCATCGTTTTTTGTTTTTTCCGCTTTTTAGATCGCATTCTGTCCATTTTGTGGATTACTGTGTTTTAATTAAACCCCGTGAATATGATCGCATGTCATTTTGATTCCCATTGTCATTTCTTTAACATGATTCTGCCTGCTCTCCCTCTCCCTCCTACTCCCCCACCCCCACTAAAATGATCGATTGCCTTTGTTCGTTCGTTCGTTCGATAATGCTGTTTGAAGTTGTAGACGTTGTGTTTTAGAAATTATTCGTCAGTTCTTTAAAATTGTCCCCTGTATACATTGGCATAAAAGAGACCTGAAATATTCATGAATATCCTGGGGGGAAAAAAAGAGAAAAAAAAAGGTTGGCTGGGGGGGGGGGGGGGGGGGGGGGTAGGGGGGAATATAATAAAGTGTAACAACAACTTCGGCTTATATTAAGTTGATAATGTTGAGTGTCAAGACTTGGATTTTTTTTTTTTATGTGATAATTATTATTATGATTATTATTATTAATAATAGAAATTTTCTATTTTTATGTTATTATCGTCGTCCCTCTCTCTCTATACACTCTCCCGTGATTGTTAACGTACATATGAATTATAATTATTATTATTATAGTAATAATTATTATTATTCTTTTTTTATTATTATTGCAATAATAAAAAAACCCAGAAAATGATCAAATTGAACGTGTTACATCGGCTCCAATTCAGAAAGATGATTCCTTCGCTAATGAGACTGCTGTTTTCAATCAAACAAACAAAAATCCAAAACAAGTGCGACCGCCCGCGTTCAAGCAAACAGGAACCAGGAAAAAAAAACGAAAAAAAAACAAGAAAAGAGAATCAGAACACGTATACAACCGGACAAGTTCTATTAAATACGTGTTGTGATTCTTTTTTCGTTTTTTTTAAATTTTGTTTAACTGTTTTCAAGTGTGGTTTTCTTTTCTTCCTTTTTTTTTTTCTTTTTAATCGAAATCGTAATTGGTTGACAAGGGCACAGACCACATTTGAACAGGGCAGAATGTCCAGCTTCCTGCCCATGAACACCGGAAGAGGGGACTTGGCGGAAGCGGAAGTGGAACCCAAGGTCCCCCCCGCACGAAGCCTTCTCTGACGGGGTTCCCGCGGGAAGAACATGTGTGTCAGTATTGGGTCTTCTATACATGTTGACATCCCGTTCGGTACGAGAACCCCCCGCTTCTCTCTCTCCTCTCTCTCTCTCCTCTCTCTCTCCTCTCTCTCTCTCTCTCTCTCTCTCCTCTCTCTCTCTCTCTCTCCTCCCACGCACGCACACATCAGGTGCTGAAAAACCAATATGCATGCAGTACTTGTCCGTCAGACTGAGGGGAGAATCCATTATCACCATCAGTACGTTGAGAATGAGTTCAGTGAATGTGTGTCTGTGTGCGTGTCTGTGTGTGTGTGTTGTGTGTGCGTGTTGTGTGTGTGTTGTGTGTGTGTGTGTGTGTGTGTGTGTGTGTTGTGTGTGTGTGTGTGTGTGTGTGTGTGTGTGTCTACAGGGCTGACATTTCCCCCATTGACATTTAAAAAGATTTTCTTCCTGTTGCCTTTCCAGAAAGCTGGCTGGCTCTTTGCTTATCGAACCGTACACTCAAGATTACAACATCTCAGAGTCCTATTCCACCCACACTCCTTAAAAAAAAAAAAAAAAAAAGAACGACAATAACAACAACAAAACACCTGACCCGTTGAATGCCCATCGTGGTATTCTGAAAAAAATTTTCGTGACGTCACTTAGCGTGTTTTTTTTTTGTAAAAAAAAATTCTCAAAAGAAAAAAAACAAAACAACATACACACACACACACACACACACACACACACACACCAACACACACACACACACACCAACACACACACACACATACACACATCGTCTAAAAGCACATATGTGAAAAAGACGTTAAATGAAATAACAAACGAAACACACACACACACACACAACACACACACACACACACACACACACACACACACACACACACACACACACACCAAACACAACACACACACAACAACACACAACAACACACACACACACAACAACACACACACACACACACACAACACACACACACACAACACACACACACACACACACACACACACACACAACACAACACACACACACACAACTACTCATACAATCATGACAGTGAATCAGGTTTTAAAGGCTTATTTCGTTATATATGTCGTGAAATGAAACAATTTATCTAAAAAAACCAAAGTAAAAAAAACCCCAACAAGAATCAGGTGATGATATACTTTTTTTTTTTAAAATGAGCAGCAACTAAAGTTCCTTCAACAAAGAAACAAAGAAGTGTGTGGGAGGGGAGGGGTGGGGTGGTGGCTTGTATTTGTTTATCTCCGGTGGCAAACATCAGATGCGTTTGCACTGCATCTCCCCCACCCCGCCCCACCCCACCCACCCCACCCCCTCCTTTTTCTTTTCTTTTCTTTTTTTTTTTTCTTTTTCTTCTAAATCATAAACAAACAAGGTCTTGGCCTCAACCAACCCGACATCTATTTTTTTTTTCTGTCTCTTTTTTTTCATCTTCAAACTTGTTATTTACTGGTTTTTGCTCTCGCCATATTTTTTTTTAACCTCCCCTGGAGTTTCCGACACACACGGTAAGACAATGTGACACGTCACATGAGAAGGCGCGCGTGCGATGTTATCGATCAATATTTTTTTTCTTTAACCCTTTGACTCCCCGCACCCCTGTCCGCCAGCATTCTGCACTGTCAACCATGCCAACGAAGCACAACAAAAAACTTAACCCTTTGATTCCCCTCACCCTGTCCACCAGCGTCCTGCAGGAATGTGATGGATTAGAATGAGGGAATCAAAGGGTTAATTTTTTTTTTTTTTTTTTGCAGTTGGTGGATAGGGTGAAAGATCTCAGCAGATGAGCTAAGTGCTTCTTGGCACGGTCTCCGACTGAAAAGAGTTAACTTACACCGCAACTAGTTAGCGAGCTCTTCTGCACGACACAAGACCGCGTGACGCTTCGCGCATGCGCGAGTGTCACCCAAGGTCAACATGGCGGTGGCCGCAGACGTGTGTATCGGAAAAGTTGGAATTCGGTCCAAAACGATGACGTGGGGCTGCGTGTGTTCTAGTCCGAGTCCGAAATGTGTAAGAAGGAAGAAAATATATATATTGTCGCCAGCCAGCGTAGCTATACCGTAAGGTGAGGTATATAGCCTGATATAGTTTCACTTTCAGGTTGCCACTGGCTACCAGACTACCAGGAAATTTTAGCCCTATGGAATGTGTGTGTGTGTGTGTGTGCGCGCGCGCGCGCGCGAGCGAGTGAACGAGAGAAAGAGAGAGAGAGGGTTATGAACAAACGTATCTTTACATAGAAAATGAGCGAAAACTCTGCCCCAAGTTTAACATCAATGACATGATATTCCACAGAAAATGAGCAAAATCTCTGCCCCAACATCAGTCTTGAATATAGCACAGAAAATGAGCAAAATCTCTGCCCCATCATCAGTCTTGCATATAGCATAGAAAATGAGCAAAAACTCTGCCCCATCATCAGTCTTGCATATAGCAAGAAAATGAGCAAAAACTCTGCCCCATCATCAGTCTTGCATATAGCATAGAAAATGAGCAAAAACTCTGCCCCAACATCAGTCTTGCATATATAGCATAGAAAATGAGCAAAAACTCTGCCCCAATATCAGTCTTGCATATATAGCATAGAAAATGAGCAAAAAACCTCTGCCCCAACATCAGTCTTGCATATATAGCATAGAAAATGAGCAAAAACTCGCCCCAACATCAGTCTTGCATACAGCATAGAAAATAGCAAAAACTCTGCCCAACATCAGTCTTGCATACGCATAGAAAATGAACAAAAACTTTAGTTAACATCAGTAGTATGCCACCCCGGTCATGCTAGCCAGGACCAAGTACAATCCATTCTAATGTTTGATGGGTTGTCTGCTTGGTCCAAGCAGCGTCGCCTGTGACTGACAGACCAATCGGAGGCAAGTCTCTGTCGCAGCGGTCGCAAAGTGAATGCCGATGCTGGTCTGTTGCTGTCATCCCTTTTCTGCGAACTCGTATCCCTGCAGCAGCTGAAGTTCGTCCCTCCGCAGTCTTGGATAATATATCAACTGCATGCCTCTTAGTTCTGGGGCATTTTGTACGCATAACTCTAAAGGTCGACTAGTAAATATATTTTTGGACTCTTTGGTGTGATGTACTACTACTGTACTGACGCCCTTTGGGTGCAAATTCCAACCCCCGGGACTGAACAAAAAGTGTCTGTAATATTGTCATAGGCCCACCACACCTCCCATCCTCAAACATCACTCATGAGGAAGTAATCCAGAAACTTGGGGGGGGGGGGGGGGGCCGTCAGCATAACTAGACAATGTGAACACAAAACATTGTGTGCTGTCTGATTAACTCTGAAAAGTTAACGTCCCGTTAACCCTTCGACTCCCATCCTTCCACCAGCATCTGATTTGTGTCACCAGCATACTATACAAGCGAATTTAACCCTTTGTTCTCACTCTACCACAGCTCCTGCGTGCACTAGCTATTATAAGCAAAGCAGAAACTTAACCCTTTGATTCCCTCACCCTATCCAACCCAGCTTCCTGCAATAAAGTGGTGGAAAGGTGAGGTGAGGGATGTCAAAGGGTTAAGTTTTTGCGGTTGGTGGTTAGGGTGTGGGAGTCATAGAGTTAATAATGAAACTAGGATTCGGGTTTGTTTTTTTTCTTGTTCTTAGAGTCCAACAAGCTTCAGTGATATTTTGATCCCTGTCACATCCTCTCTCCGCAGTCTAATGCGTCAGCTTCCAAGGAAGCAAATTTCACAGTGTGAGGAGGTTGTATGTACGGGCCCACTGCTAAAACCCTAGTAGTGTCAAAGAGTGGCACAATGGTTCAGACGTTCGCCTTCCAATAACTAAACTCGAGTTTTCCAGGGAGAGGGGATGAGCGCCGCCCTCGTGGTGCTGGCCCCGGGAAAAGTTGATGTCTGCCACCTCACTCCCCTCACTGCTAACCTAACCTAACCGTGGTGGTTCTCAGAGAGTGGCAGAATGGTTCAGACGTTTGTCTGCCAATAACTGAACTCGAGGTTCCAGGGTTCGCTCCCTATAGAGGCCTCAACTTTTCTCCTCAGTTTGACCGGAAAATCGAACTGAACGTCTAGTCCTTTGGAAGAGGACGAAAAACGAGTCGGATCCGTGTACCTTCTGGCTGCGCACGCTAAAGATCCCACCCACGGCAGTTGAAAATCGTGAAGAACAGGGCTTTGCCCGGCTGCTTTGGTATAAAACTTTGGAGAGATAGGTTGATTTCCCAGGTTCCATTCCTTGAAGACCAATTAGCCTTCTTGCCTTTCTGAAGTCTTGGTAAAAAAAAAATGTGACTATGAATATGAATCTGAAGCGAGGGACGGGGGATGGGCGCCGGGCTAGTGGTGCTGGCTCCGGGAAAAGTTGAGGTCTCTGCCACCTCACTCCCCTACGACCCCGGGGTTATGGGACTGTCTAGGTATGACCTCAGGACCTGGCCAGCACGTGGATTTATGTGCAGGTTTAAGGCTTGTGCCGTGATCATTCTGGATCTCCATCACATGGCGCTTGTGACGTTAGTGCATATGGAATTCATTCCGAGCGTGGAGACGTCATCTTGAGAAACTGAAACTGAAACTGAAACTGAAACTAGAGCGCTTTTAGTTTCAAAGCGTGAAGCATAGACAACTTGTAAATCAGAAAAAAATCTTAAAGTGAAACATTTAAGTCTAAAGAGTAGTTTGTTTGAATATGAAAAGAATGTAAGCCTAAAAGAGGAGTAGTGTGTTTTTGAAATGTGAAACAACGTAAAGATTGGACTCTGTATTTTTTTATATATATATATATATATATATATATATATATATATATATATATATATATATATATATATATATATATAATATTATTGTCCTAGTTTCTGTCATTTGAATATCACATCTGCTTGTTTTTAAGCGAACAAGCGTGGATGAACTGTATAGCACGATACTTTCGCTTGATGTGTTTTTGGACTTCTGAAAGCGAGATTTTTACCATGTCTTCTCGCTTCTGTTAAAACTTTGGACACCTAGGCGTTTGTATGTTGACATTTCTGTCTCAGAATTCAACTTTATTTATACCAGCAAAAACAAAAACAATTAACAACAACAACAGCAACAACACAACAACAACAACAACAAAACCACCACTAAGCTGTGTAGGTTTTGATAGCGAAATTCCAAGTCTGGAGAGCACAGAGGAGATGAATGCTTGACATTTTCTGTGGCTGTTTGGTGGTGGTGTGGTGGTGAGGTGGGGGGGGGGGGGTCACGGTGGCCCTGTGGCTTCCTCCAGTGCATGGCGTTAGCCAATCGATAGAGAAACATTTACATAAATTTCCTGGCCACGCGTTGGGTGGACGTTTTAATTTAAATCTGCCTCTATTTGGACTTTTGTCTTTTCACGTTTCCTTCCATGGTTTGGTGAAGAAGGCCTTTGACGAAATGTGGATTTTACTTTTGGGGTTCAAGTCTTGTGTTGTGCTTTTAACTGTCTGACTGCCTCGCTCCTCTGTAGGTAGGACCATCGCTTCTTATACTGTCAGGTAATGGTAGAAAAACAGCAACTTTATCCTGTCTCTCTCCTTCGACCATCGCTTCTTATACTGTTAGGTATGTAGAAAACGCAACTTCGTCTCTCTTTCGACTGTACTAGCTTGTGCTGAACTGTGTAGAGAGTGAAAGGGTTAAGTTTTGGTTAGCAGGTGGTGAAGATGAGGGAGTTAAAGGGTTAATGTTACTGGACTGCTAGTTTTTTTTTTCTGTAATTATTTTTTTTCCTTTTAAACCTTCGACTCTCAACCCTATCCGCCAACTGCAAAAAGACTTAAAACCGTTTGACTCCCTCACCCCTTCACCAGCTTCCTGTGGGAAGCTGGTGGATAGGGTGAGGGAGTCAAAGGATTGCGTTTTTGCTTTGCTAGCATGGTTGGTTATGCAGGATGCTGGTGGACAGGGTGCGGGAGTCTAAGGGTTAATGAAACATCTTTGGAATTGTAGTTACTCAGTATTGTTTGTTTCTGAATGGTACAAGTGTTTGTTTCTAAAAGGTTAAAATGTTGTTTTGAAGTAAAATGTTTGTTCTAAAGGTTTAAAATGTTTGTTTCTGAAAGCCACAAATGTTTGTTTCTAAAAGGTTTAAAATGTTTGTTTCTGAAAGCCTACAAATGTTTGTTTCTAAAAGGTTTAAAATGTTTGTTTCTGAAAGCTACAAATGTTTGTTTCTAAAAGGTACAAATGTTTGTTTCTGAAAGGCATTTGTACAGAATGTTAAAACGCAAAAGGGAAAATGAAAAAAAAAGGGCTTAATTCTGGTGTGGCAGTATTGCTGGCCTGGTTACAGATTTTGTTCTTTCGTTTCGATTCGTGAAATAAGCATCAACAATTGAAAACTCAGATTTTGTGCCACGATTCATGTCCCGTTTTTTTATTTGTTATTATTATGTTTTTTTGTTTCTTTCATTCTGAACTCATGGACTTCATGTATTGTGTGTGTGTGAGCGTTCTTTTTTTTTGACTCCCTGCATCTGATGATGTTGATGTGTGCATTATTAATTATCCTGTGAAATCATCTATGGATTATCAGTTGTGTTTGTATTAGTGAGGATATTGTTTCGTGGACAGTCACACGTGCAATGAAACGTCTCTTTGTCTTCTTCACAATTTGTCCCACCCACCCCTCCCCTCATCTCATCCCCCATCCTATTTTTTATCTGTCTCTTTCGTCTCTGTCTTCTCTGTCCACTTATTTAACCATGTTGTTAGAATCTCTCCCTCCCCCTCTACCCCCCCTTTTTTTTAAAATTTACTTCTGATCATTTTTGTCCAGTTAGGAATGCCAAATCTATTTTGAAAAAAAAAAATGACCTCCGGCTTCTTCCTAGAGCTGGGGGGCTCTTAGGGCGGACTGGGGGATCATATACTCCGAGTCTACATCCATACCGGACACATCTGCGTCGCTGAGGGAGGGTGTTGGCGTAACCTTCTAGACCAACACCGCAGGTATCTGTATCTCTCAGGTCTGGTTAACGCGCCAGAATACAAATTGTGAAAGGACTCGCGGAGTTGTCAGCCCTGTCACGACAGTGTCGAGCCGAAACTGGAACTTCAGAGCTTCATACATTGTCATGGGCATTAATCTTCTAGACCAACTCCGCAGGTGTCTGTATCTCTCGGGTCTGGTTAACGCGCCAGAAACGAACTGTGAAAGGATGAAAGACACGCAGAGTTGTCAGCCCTGTCGCGCCAGACTCGAACCGAAACTGGAACTTCAGAACTTCATACATTCATGGCCATAATCTTCTAGACCGACACCGCAGGTGTCTGTATCTCTCGGGTCTGGTTAACGCGCCAGAATAGAATAGCTGAACAAAACTGACTGAAAAATCAAAGACTGATGTCAAAAGCAGATGTGGAGTGGGATGGGGAAGGATGGGGGAAGGTGGGTGGGAAGGAGGGAGAGGGTGGAGAGACAACGACAGAGACAGAGACAATGCAATCACAAGGGAAGTCACTCATTATCGCCGGAAGGGCCACCAGTTACTTCCTCTTGTTGTCGGGGAAGTTTCGTTTGTTGTTCCTGTTCCGGTTTGTAGTTTATGTTGTGTCTCGTTGTGTTGGTTGTGTCAGCGCAGGGAGATCGTTGGCATGGTGGCATGGTTTAAACCCTCTTGTGGCATGGTTTAACCCTCTTGTGGCATGTTGACCTTTTTTGTCATGGCCTGACCTTTTTTTGGCATACATAACCTTCTCTTTCCCACTGATGAAGTGGAAGAGAAAAACAGTCTCACTTAATGATATTGACGTGCAAATGTAGTACTTATCGCTATCAGTTCGAGAACCAATTCTGTTTTGAAAATTGATATTACACGTTTTGGTTCATTATTGTTATTGTTTGTATAAAAAAAAAATGTTTATGTCTCAGTTATGTACAGTACACGCGCACACACAACACACACACACACACACACACACAACACACACACACACACACACACACACACACACACACACACACACACGAGCTGACACATAGACACAGGCACACAAGCGCGCGTACACTCATGCACGGACAAGCACATACACAACAATATATAATATACACTCCCAATCATCCATCCTCCCAACATATTATCGTTTATCAGGATTTTACCGGGATTTTTCATCGGATAATTTTTCAGGATTTACCGGATTTTTTCAGGATTTTACCGGGATTTTTTTTCAGGATTTTACCGGATTTTTCATCGGATTTTACCGGGATTTTTTTTCAGGATTTTACCGGGATTTTTTTTCCAGGATTTTACCAGGATTTTTTTTACCGGGGTTTTTTTCAGGATTTTACCGGATTTTTTTCAGGATTTACCAGGATTTTTCATCAGGATTTTAGGGGTTTTTCTTCAGGATTTTACCAGGATTTTTCATCAGGATTTTACCGGGATTTTTTTCAGGATTTTACCGGATTATGTATGGAAATACTGTAGAGCCTGTAGTCAGATTATTGTCTCAAAGATAAAGGATCTATGGTAATCTGATCATTGCAAAATGCCTATGATGATGATGATGATGAGTGAATATCATCATCATTATCATTATTATATCATGATCATCATGATCATGGTGATTACATTATTATTATGTGATCATTGTGATCATGGTGATTGTATTATGTTATATCATCATCATCATCATCATCATGTTTATCACTATTTTTTATTATTGTTAATATTATGCCTGTAACACTAGTAGTGGTTTATGATGATTATGGTGATGATGCTTATATTCTGTGATGATGGTGATGTGGATTGGCTGATTGACTGATGAAGGAAGAAACACTCGTCTAGGACACCAGAAACTCTGGACAGGGATTTTTTTTCTAACTCTCTCTCTCTTCGTCCCCCCCCCCCCCGATCGCCCCCCCCCCCCCACCGCACGAGAACTTTCGATCAGACGATAAGCCGAAAACTCCGCGCTTTGCGCACGTTTAAGATCCACAGCAGCAGAAAAGTTGTTTGCCTGGCAAAAAAAAAAAAAAAAAAAAAAGAAAGTGTCGAAGAAAAGAAAATCCATGATCACAGGTTGACGCCTTGCACGTGGTGTTAGCCCTGATGTGCTCTAGTAGTCGGCTGGCTATAAGTTAGCCCTGATGTGGCTCTAGTAGTCGCTGGGCTATAAGTTAGCCCTGATGTGGCTCTAGTGGTCGGCTGGGCTATTATAAGCAATATGAGCTTGAACTTCGGTTGACAC
>JAPXFY010000035.1:26113999-26116499 GCA_030674185.1 Monoplex corrugatus
TGTGTGTGTGTGTGTCGTGTGTGTGTGTGTGTGTGTGTGTGTGTGTGTGTGTGTGTGTGTGTGTGTGTACATTCGTCTGTGTATATACATTCATGTGTGTGTGTGTATGTGTGTGTGTGTGTGCGCGTGCGCGCGCGCGTGTGTGTGTGTGTGTGTGTGTGTACATTCATATGTGCATATACATTCGTGTGTGTGTGCGTGCGTGCGTGCCTGTGTGCGCGCGTGCGTGTGCGGTGCGTGTGTGCATGTGTGTGTGTGTGTGTGGTGTACATTCATATGTCACATGTGCATATACATTCGTGTGTGTGTGGTGTCTTCTCCAGAAATATATAGAAACCTGAATAAGGCAAAACTTCTGCCTGAAATGGAAAAGGTGCATGTAGGCCTACATATCTACGCAGCAGGCATAAATGGACTGAGACCTGTAAACTTCACGTACGTCACACCCAGTCAAACTCACTGATCTCACGCAGTTTGAAATTTCAACATCATCCATTTCTACAGTCGGTGAACAGAAACTGTCAACATACTATTGCTTAGACGCAGTGACTGGCTGGTAATAAGCAAATATTAACAACAGCAACACAAATACTGCTTCTGTACTACTACTACTACTTGTGCTACTATTACTACTACTGATGCTATGCTATTACTACTACTACTACTACTATGCTACTACAGCTGCTACTACTGTACTAGCAGTAGTATCAGCAGTAATAGTAGTAGTGGTAGTAGTAGTACTGATATTGCTACTGCTACTACTGCTGCTGCTGCTACTACTACTATTCTACTACTACTTCTACTACTGCTGCTACTACTACTACTACTGTTTGCTGCTGCTGCTACTACTACTGCTACTTCTATACTACTACTACTGACAATAACAATAATAATAATAGCAATAATAGGCCTACTAACACTAACACCAATACTAACATTTATAACAATAATACCACCACCACAACAACAACAATAAGAAGAAGAAGAAGAGGAGGAGGAGGAAGAAGAGGAAGAAGAAGAAGTAGAAAAATAATGATGATAATAATACTGATAACAATAATACTAATAGTATAATGATGAGACGATGATGACATTTAATAATGACAACAATAATAATAATGACAAGAAGAAGAAGAAGAAGAGAAAAATATGAAGAATTTAGTTTTGCCACACACAGGAATACACACGCGCTCAAGTGATACAGACTGGCCTCGTGTTACACACGCGCATGCAGGAAGCTGGCGGACAGGGTGAGGGAGTCCAGCACCCTTTCTACCAGCATCCTGCATTGTCAACCATGCCAGCAAAACAAAAACTTAACCCCTTAACTCCCTTACCCTATCCACCAGCTTTCCTACAGGAAGCTGGCAGAGAGGGTGAGAAAGTCAAAGGGTTAAGTTTTTTTGCAGCTGGAGGATAGGGTACGGGAGTCAAAGGGCTAATTAATTAATGCCACGGGCATGCAGGTCAGCAACGAATAAAATGTTTTCTCAACTGCAGCAGTTCTCTCCCTCTCTCCACCCCCTCCCCCCGCTTTCCCTTCTCTTCTCCCCTCTCGTCAAAAAAGGGGAGACAAGGACAGGGAGGGAGAGGGAGAGGGAGGGGGAGGGGGAGGGAGAATCCTTTAGCGTGTGGAGTTGAAGGAGTTTACTCAGACGGGGAAAGTGTGTTTTCTCAGCAGGGGAGAGCGAGAGCGCGCGCGCGAGGGGAGAGAGAAAGACGAGAGAGAGAGAGAGAAGGAGAGAGACAGAGACAGAGAGAAACAGACAGACAGAGAGAAAAAGAAAGACAGAGAGAGAAAGAGACAGAGACAGAGAAAAAAGAAAGAAAGTGAGAGAGAGAGCTAGACAGACAGAAAGACAGAGACAGAGACACAGAAAAGGAGACAGACAGAGAGAGAGAGAGAGAGAGAAAAGAGAGACAGAGAAAAAAGAAAGAAAGAGAGACAGAGATAGAGAGAGAAAGAAAGAAAGAAAGAAAAAGAGAGAGAGAGAGAGAAAAACATAGACAGAGAGAGAAAAAGAAAAACAGAGAGAGACAGAGTGATAGAGACAGACAGACAGAGAGTGAGAGACAGACAGAGAGTGAGAGAGAGAGAGACAGGCAGAAGACAGACAGACATTTATACAGACAGACAGACAGAGAGATAGGGAGACAGAGGCGAGACAGAGAGAAAGAGACAGAGAGAGGCAGAGAAAGAGACAGAGACAGACAGACAGGGAGAGAGAGATGAGAGAGAGAGAGAGAGAGAGAGAGAGAGAGAAAGAGAGAGACAGACAGACAGAAAGAAAGAGAAAAACAGACAGAGAAAGAGAGAGAGGGACAAACGAGAGAGACAACAGACAGAAAGAAAGAGACAGACAGAGAAAGAGTGAGAAAGACAGACAGACAGATAGAGAAAGAGAGACAGACAGACAGACAGAGATACAGAGACAGAGAAAGGAAGAAGAAGAAAGAAAGAAAGAAAGAAAGAAAGAAAGAAAGAAGAGAGGGGGGGGGT
>JAPXFY010000035.1:26126499-26131499 GCA_030674185.1 Monoplex corrugatus
GGGGGGGGGGGGGGGATGATAAGAGGAGTGAAGAGAATATTTGAAAATTGTCAATTTTGAACTTGAGAAAAGATGATCCAGAAAACAACTGTTTTGAAGAGGGGAAGGTAAAACTAACAAATAATGTTATCATAATTAACGATTTAAACAAACAAACTAACAAACAAAATTGAACAATATCTGGAAGAAACGAAGAAAAAAAATAAAACTAATAATTGACTAACCATAACAGTGAACAAGTGAAATAACATTTTAAAGGTAATTCGCTATAGGACTTTTTGACAGGCTAACAAAAAATTCATACAGTAATGATGATGAGGCAAATATATCAGAAACTGTACTCATAGATAGTGTTGGAATATGTCGTTTTACCTTAACGCAAGAAAGAATATGACTATGTGTTATCTTCTTTCCACACAGACATACTATGTTCTTGGTGTATTTTGTTTTGAATGCATCAAGTTTCCATCTATACATAAGGGATTGTATAATTCTGCTGGCATGAAGCTGCTTAAGTATTTTGCTAACTTCAAAGTTCATGTGACAGTTATCATACTTTTTCTGTTTTAATTGGAACTGCTTCCAGACGTAGTTGTCTACTAAAGTGTAATTCTCGTGCAACGAGAGAGAAAGCTGGATATTGTTTGAATCTGGTGAGTTATTAGCTCCCCGTTTGGCAGCCCTGTCAACTTTATCATTATAACGAAAAGAACTATGAGAAGGTATCCAGCAGAAAGTAATATCAGTGCCTCTTAAAGATAAATTATGAATCAAGTGACTAATTTCCAGAATCATTTCTGATCTTGTTTGTAATTTTGATAATTCAAGAGCCTGAAGTACTGATTTTGAATCAACGCAAAAAAGTGTTTGAAAAATTGTCCTAGGAAGACTTATCATAAAGTTTAAAGCCATTAATATTGCAAAAAGTTCAGCTGTAAAGACAGATTTATCAAGTCCTATGTAGAAAGATTTTTCAATTTTGAGAGCAGGTATTAAAAACGCTGAGCCTGCTTTTCTTTCAATTACTGATCCATCAGTGTAAATTTTCAAATGATCGGAATATAAGTCGTCAATATGACATTTAACCTGACTTGCCAGTAAGTTTACATTGTCTCCTTTTTTTAAGTTAGTGTGATGTACGTCAAATTGTGCTCTTTGGAGTTCCCAACTGGGTACTGGCGAAAAGGAAGGTCTTATAGATACAGGATCTACGTGTAGATCAATTCCTGAACCTTTCATGACGTCAGATGTGTATGTTGCAAGAGTGACCTGTGAAGATATTGATTTAGCTCTTTTTGGAAAGTCGGTATCTGATCTCAGTTTAATTTCTGTTTCAGAGATGTTTTCTACAGTGGTGTGTCTTAACAAAAATTTAGTAGAAGCGACTTTCCTTTGCTCATCAAGTGGCAACAGTTTGATTTCATTATATGTGCGAAGACAGGAAGCATGCATTGGAAGACCCAGTGCAAGTTTGAAACCTTTACAATCTATGCTCTGCAGTTTTTTCAGTAAGTGTTTCGGTGCACTGAAGAAGATTTCTTGGGCATAGGTTAATTTAGATCTAACAAGCGATTTACAAAGATGAACAAGTGTTGATGAATCTTGACCCCATGCCTGTTTGCGAACTATTTTTAAGAAATTTAAACTTTTTTGAGCTTTGGTTAATAAGTATTCAATATGCTGATTCCAAGATAATTTTGCCGTAAGAAAAACTCCTAAGAATTTAATTGACTCATTAAACTGAAGAAGAGTATCTCCCAGTTTGAAAGTGGGAATATTTACTGGGTTAGCTCCATTATTAAATAAAACTATTTTCGATTTTTCCAGGGATAGATGTAACCCATTTTCTACCATGTATCGTGCTATTTTATCAAGTTCTAATTGGTAGCATTTGCGTGTATAATTAATACAGCGCAAAGGAGTTTTCCTTTTCATATTTACCTGCATCCACATGCATAAATCGTCAGCATATTGAGCTAAAACTACATGCTTAGATACTTTACTGGGTAAGTCGTGCATTAATATCATGAAAAGAAGGGGAGCTATAACGGATCCCTGAGGGATACCCATTTGAAGAATTCGTTTCGTGGAATATACATTTTCAATCCTCGTTTGAAATACTCTGTTTTCTAAGAAACACTTAACATAGTCAAAAATGTGACCTGTCAGCCCAATACTTTTAAATTTAAATAACAATCTGGAGTGCCACACTTGATCGTATGCTTTCGTTATATCAAAAAATGTAGCTAAAACACATTGACGTCTTGCAAATTGTTGTTTTATGTTAGTAGTTAGCTTTGTTAGGATTTCTACTGGTGACCTGCCTTTTCGAAATCCTGCCTGATTTACTGGTATTATTTTATTCTTTTCACAATAGTGCATCAGTCTCTTTAAGATTATTTTCTCCATTAGTTTACATACGTGTGATGTTAATGCAATTGGCCTGTAGTTTTTCAGATCGGTATTACATTTACCTGATTTTAGTACAGGAACCACTATTGTTTCTTTCCAGTTGTTGGGCATTTTCCCACTATTCCAGCATTTTTGAAATATGTCATGTAGCAAAATTATAAAATTTTCTGGTAAATTTTTCAGCATCTCATTGGAAATTGCATCTAGTCCAACTGACGTTTTTTTACTTGGAAGGGACTGAATGGCATCTTTTAATTCTTGAAGTGTGAGTGATGCATTTATGTAGTGAGTATTGTCAGAGGCAGGATCCTTATATACATCTTTCTTTTCTTCTCGTTCCCTATAGTCTCTACTAGAGACAGGAAGTCCTTCTACACGACAGGTCTCAGCAAACACGTCTGCAAAAGCTTCTGCTTTTTCCAGTGAGCTAGGAAAAGGGTTATTTTCTAGCTTTACTGGAATTGATGGCAACTTAATCCCGTTTTTCATTAATTTTAGTTTTTCCCAAATCTTTATCATGTCTTTGTGGTCATTTACTTCACATTTACAAAAAGACGTCCAGTATTGTTCTTTGGCTTGCTCTATGATTCTGTTACACTTAATGTTGGCACTTTTCATCGCTGTATGATTTTCAGGTGACCTGTTTGCTAAATAGATTTTGTATTTTTCTTTCTTTTCGTTCACTGCCTTTTGACAATCCTCATTCCACCAGACATTTCCATGATGTTTTCCTATTTTCGACACTGTAAGTTTTGGAATTGAAATGTTAGCAGCTCTTAACAGTGAGTTACAGAAAACTTCGTACATGTCGTTTATGTTCATTGCTTCAGATAGATCTGTTCTTGTCTTTTCAAGGATTGCCTTAAAACTGATCCAGTCTGCGTTTTTATAATTAAACTTGGGTAAAACTATCTTGTGGCATGGCGTCTATTTTAGTAGTATGGTTTAGGGTAAGACGTATGGGGATGTGATCTGATCCCAACAAGTCATCCTCTGTTTGCCACGTGGCGTTTGGGGCTAGGGATGGTGAGATTAAAGTGAGGTCGATAGCTGTGGGTCTGTGGGTTGGTATATCGGGGATCCGGGTAACGTATCCGTTGTTAAGTAAATATAAATTGGAATCTACAATATTTTCGATCAACCTGTTGCTTGTTATGTTTGTACAATACTTTTCCCAAAATGGGGCATGTGCATTAAAATCACCTCCAATTATCCACTTGTCATCCTGATCTTGAAAGTGTCTTAACCATTCAGTGTTCACAGAGTCTGGGCCTCTTGGTAAGTATACAGAGGCCATATTCACAACTAACGATGAGGAAAATTTTATAATGATTGCACATGATGAAATAAATGCGGTAGATTTAGGTACTGGCGATGTTCGTTCACAATAGTTCAGTCCTTCCCGAATGTATATAGCTGTTTGTATACGGCCACCGTCATTTACAGAGTCACATATTGGTGGATAATAAAAACCGAATATTTTAGGTAATTTGGTTTTGATGGTATTCAGCGACTGTAGAAGCATGACATGGACGTTTTTAGAAGAGAGATAGTTACTCAAATATGAGATGTTTTTAACAATGGAACGAGTGTTCCACTGAAAAATGTTGATATCACTTACTACACACGTCTTCATGAGGAACGGTTGATAAACTTTAGAACAATATGGTACGTTTAGATAATTAAATATTCATTTAACTTGGAATCAAAAGGTACAAATAGCATAAAAACGAAGTAGGTAAACAAGTAAAACAATATAGTTGAGAGCTGAACGAAGAGGAACTGAATCTGGGCTGAATCTAAAATGACCAGGGAGAGAAGAAAAATTGAGAGTGGAAGCCGGGTCTTTGTTGATGTCGTTGCCGGTTTGATCTCCTCCTCGGTTTTTCCCAGAAAAGCTGATGGATTTGCCTCCCTAAGTTTCTGGCCAGAACGCTCGCCCCTCTGGTGGTTGGATGGACGTCGTCCTGGCTGACTTGAGTGTGACTGATAGTTTGGAGATTATCATTGTTGACATAGTTGACACTTGCTGCTTTTAGGAGTCGCGCTTTTGTCAGGGCATTAAGAAGCTCTCTTTTTACGTTTAGGTGTTTGTCCCTCACAGGAGCGACCTGACTGACCACTACCTTAGCTTTCGGAAATTGTGTGTTGATGATTTTCACACATATTTCTAGGTTTATGCTGCATTCAGTGGGCTCCTTTGTTTTCAAATCTGTAATCCCCACATGTAGAACAACACAGTCAGGTTCAGGTGTCAGTTCTTCTTTCGATTTTTCAATGGCTGTCTTACAGTCGTCGATGGTACGGATTTTTCTCGTTGCCACCTGAAAACCGTAAGAACAGCCCAGTCTCTTTCCATCCACTTTATTTAGGACGGAGTCGTGGATGATAAGGACACGTGGAAGAATATTAGATTTCAATCTGGAATGTGTAGATGATACCGCTGTTTTGACGTCACGGTGAGGTTTTGTAGAGACGTCTGGTCTTTGTTTGACGTCATTTTTCCTTCCTTTGGGTGTTTTTTTCCCGATCTTGCAGTTTTGGAGGTTGAGCCGCGCATTCCGCGTAGGAGGTGAATTTGTCCATCG
>JAPXFY010000035.1:26136499-26138999 GCA_030674185.1 Monoplex corrugatus
ACAGAGAGAGAGAGACAGAGACAGAGAGAGAGTGAAGACAGAAATAGAGTGGAGGAGAAAAAAACAGAGAGAGGGGGTAAGGAGAGAAAGAGAGAGAGAGAAGACACAGAGAGAGAGAGAGAGACACAGAGAGAGAGACACAGAGAGAGAGAGAGATGGTCAATTATAAAGAGAGAGAGAATGAAGACAGAAATAGAGTGGAGGAGAAAAAAGAGGGGGGAGGGAGAGAGAGAGAGAGAGAGACAGAGAAAGACAAACACAGACAGACAGACAGACAGAGAGAGACAGAGAAAGACAGACACAGAGAGAGACAGAGAGAGAGAGAGAGAGAGACAGACAGAGATAGAGAGAAAGCGTCTCTGAGAGAGAGACAGAAAGAGAGAGAATACAGAGAGAGACAGAGAGAGAGACAGAGAGACAGAGACACAGAGAGAGAGAGAGAGATGGTCAATTATAAAGAGAGAGAGATTGAAGACAGAAATAGAGTGAAGGAGAAAAAAGAGGGAGGGAGAGAGAGACACACACACACAACACACACACAGAGACACTCACAGAGATACTTTAGGAAGTGATCACTTACCTATCCTCATAACACTAACTAACGAAAACATCAGGATGAAAGACAGCATTCCTGATATTATACCAAAATATAATTATACACGCGCTGATTGGTCCTTGTTTCAGACTGTTCTTTCTAATCGAGATTTCACACATTATGACAGTGAAAATGTAGACGTTATGTTTTCTAAATTCCAGGAGTCAGTTCTAGCTGCTGCAGACCTTTCCATCCCGAAACTCAAAACTTTTAAGTCTAATAACCGTTTGGGTAATGTTTGGTGGACGGAGGTATGTGAGCAAGCAGTTCAGTATAAAAAAAGAGAAATACAAAATCTACATCAAAAGCAGGAAACCTGAAGATCATATGGAAATGAAAAAAGCTAACACCCAGTGTAATAAAATCATCGCTGAAGCAAAGAAAAATTACTGGGCATCATACTGCACAAAAGAAATTTCAGATTTCAAGGATTTCCATAAAGTATGGACAAAAATGAATCAAATGAAAAATGGAGCCAACTTACCTAGGTGTCCAATAATGATTGATACAAGTCACAAATTTCTTTCCGACATGGACAAAGCTGAAACTTTTGTGGAACTTTTTGCCCAAAATAGTAAAGTAGATGGTTTGACTCCTACCTGCAAACACTACAGGGAAATGACAGCTAACAACCCTATCTACACTGATCCAATACCTCAAAATGATCTCTGGTTTAATTCTCCAATCACCTTAGAAGAGTTAAAAAACACTATCTTGTCTCTGCGCAACAAAAGGAGTTCGGTAGGTGTTGATGCAGTTTCAACTGAAATGATTAAACATCTTCCAGAAAACTATATTATTTTTTTACACAAAATTTTTCAGAAATGCTGGGCTGGTGGAACTATACCACAATTATGGCAAACGTCTGTTGTTATACCAGTATTAAAAGCAGGAAAGCCTAAAAACAATAAAAACAGTTACAGACCTATTGCTTTAAACGTCCCATACGAGCAAACTATTGGAAAAATTGGTATTAACCAGACTTGTACATTACTGTGATAAAAATAACGTTATTCCAGTAAATCAGGCTGGTTTTAGAAAAGGGAGATCTACAGTTGAGCACCTGGTTAAACTTACCACTCACATCAAGAAAGAGTTTGCCCGCAGAAAAAGTCTTTTAGCTACATTTTTTGATGTGAAAAAAGCTTACGATCAAGTTTGGCATACGCGTTTATTGTACAAGCTGAAATCTATTGGTTTATCTGGCAATATGTATGATTACATTAAGTCTTTTTTAGCCAATAGAACTATTCAGGCAAGAGTGGGAACTAGTTATTCTACTTCACGACATCTTGATATGGGAATTCCACAAGGTTCAGTGATAGCACCGCTTTTATTTAATATCCTTATACAGGATCTTCCTAAAGCACTCTCAAATCGTGTTGTTTTGGCACAGTATGCTGATGATATATGTATTTGGATGAATATTACTTTAAAAAAGACAACTCCACAGAGAGCACAGAATTACATTAGGAAATTGTATCAATCTGATCTTGATAATCTTGGAAACTATATGTTAGAAAATGGTCTGTCGTTGTCAGCGGAAAAAACTAACATGATGCTATTTAATTCTGGTGGTACTTTAAGTAACTTGCCTACTTTCAGATTGCTTGGTGAAGTGTTACATTACAAACAGGTTGTAAAATTTCTGGGAGTCTTTATGACATCGAAATTAAACTGGAATGTCCATTTTGATTATATTTCAACTAAAGCAAGAAAAGCCCTAAATTTTCTAAAGATAATAAGCCGATTACCTTGGGGAATGGATACGAACATACTAATTCATCTGTCAACAGCACTTGTACGATCTAAATTATCCTATGCGCAAGAAGTGTTTTTCAGTGCTCCAAAATATTTATTAAAGAAGATACAAAGCTTAGACTGCAAAAGTATTAAAATTGCTCT
>JAPXFY010000035.1:26161499-26173999 GCA_030674185.1 Monoplex corrugatus
GCAAAGCAGGACCACCAGCATGGTATTAGCTGGATGTCCCAAAGAGTATTGATTCCGCTGCCTCCCTGCTAGATATATAGACGAAACAACTCTAAAGATACCAGACATCTCCTAGGTTTCCAGAGACGCACATGCGAAGACCCAATCTTTCAGTCTTTGCTGTTTGTATCGCAAAACACTTTGCCCGACGAAGAATACCAGAGAATGAATAAATACGAATAAAACAAACATGCCCACGAAGTCCTGAACTAGAACCCAGAGTAGAGCGAAGGAGAAGAAGACCAAAAATGAACTGGCGCCAGATAGTCGACAAACTGTAACTGGTGGACAGACGCTGGAGTGATGATTTGGTACTCTCTGCCGACTGAGACTCACTGTTTTCTTTTCTTTCTTTTTTTTCTTGTTTGTTGTTTGTTTATTTTTTGTTTGTTTGTAGTTAACGTTCTGATCTGTCTTCTTGTTCTTCTGCTTTACTTTATTATATTCAAATTCCTTTATTTTGGGAGGGGAAATGGCTGTTACTTGTCGATCTAGTTTTTATTGATATTCTTGTGTTTTTTCGTCTCATTGGTTTCCTCTTGTTGTTGTTGTTGTGTGTGTGTGTGGAAATGGGCGACATCATTGCTGTTGTCGAGATCCAAGGAGCGTTCTCCTTGCCAGATCCACCGCCTTCATGGGACACTTGGTGAGGCACTCCAGCCTCCCGCTGTCCTCCCCGAATAATTGCCACCGTATGTACTCGGTTGCTGGGCATATTTGCATCCAATGTGCCAGATCTTGTTCCTTCTCGTTGCACAGGGGACACACTGGATCCGTTGTTGAGTCGATCCTATGTTTACAGGCCCGCAGCAAAGGGTGGTGACCCGACCTCAGCTTTGCAAGTAGGGTCTGATCTCTGAGGGACTTTATTTCCGCCTGTCTCTGCATGGAGAATGCCCCGTACACCTCACTCGTTCTCACATGCTGTATCGGGGGGTCCTTTGTTATGTAGCAAGCGCTGCTGTAGGATGTCGGTCTGCCTGGGCCCGGGGATGTTGTTGCCTGCTTTGCGGCCTCGTCCGCAAGGTCGTTCCCGGGGATGTTACTGTGGCCCGGAACCCACTGTATCGTCAGTTGAAAACGGAGGTTTCAGAGACGAAGGCGTAGAGTATCGAGACATGGGGAGGAACCAAGGAGGGCTTCACACAGCCACTGACTATCAGTGAATACCGTGACTGAGTCAGTCTCGCAGCATTCGTCTACAGCCCAATCAATCGCCATTTCCAAGGCCCGAGTCTCTTCCTCGTAAGAGCACGTGTACTTGGCTCCCCTCTCTCTGAGTGTATGGGACAATCGTAAGAGAAGATGGGTCTCCTGTAGTGACGACAGCCCCAGCGCCGCCATCTATTGTCCCCGCACTCGCCGAGCCGTCCGTGTAAATGTTTTAGCGCGCACCCAGTTCTCTTGCACGGTCTAATGCGGTGGTGAGCTTACGTTGGCTAGTGTCATTTCTGCCACTTATGCCAGGGAGTCGTGGGATAATCCTGGTCGATCCCACTCCTTTTTCCCACGGTCTGGCATCGAAATAGGTGAGAGGCTTCCTATCATGGTCGAACAGCTGGGGGTTGTTGTTCGTGAGTTCAGTCTCTCTCTTCCTCCAGCCCCAGCGCTTCAGCCGCTGTCTTGAAGAATCTGTGGCCGCAAGGTGTCTGGGGTGGTCAGGGGGCAGACGAAGGGCTTTTTCTCTCGAGCGGAGGCAGTTGGCATTGATGGTAGACTGGATGCCTGGAATGTCCAATTCGGCTGGCAGACCTTCCAGCAGTGAAGATCTTGCTTCTCCAGTTATCATTCTCAGGCATTTGTGCTCTGCGTATTGGACAGCCAGGGTTGCCAGCCGCTACTAGCGAAGTTGAGGACGCTCTGCCCGTTGGTCGACGTAGACTTCCTGAGGTCCTGCTTCCTCCAGCCCCAATCGGGAGTGTGCTACTGCACCGAGCATCCTCATTTTTCCCGCCGCCTTCGCTGTCACAAACTCGAGCTGTCTGCTGAACGAAAGCTGTCGTTCGAGGGTAACTCCTAGAAGTCTGGCGTGGGGCTTGTACTTTATGGGTGTGTTGTTGATTGTTATGTTTGGCACCCATCCAGCGTTGAGTGAAGATTTTGAGAAGAATGTCGCCTCGCTTTTCGAGCCATTCAGGTTGAGTTTCCAATGCCGGCTCTATTCCACGACCACATTCACCGCAATCTGGGCGAGTCGTTCTGAGTCATCAAGCTTTGGTGCACATGCGAGGATTGCGACGTCATCGGCGTACATCCAGATTGTTATATTATCTGGCAGAAGCTTTGCCAACTCGTCTATGTAAAAGAGAAAGAGTATCGGGGCCAGCACGGATCCTTGGTGTAGGTCTTGACTCATCTGCCTGCTTTTGCTGAGGACACAATTGAAGCGGACCTTAGCTTGACGGTTGCGGAGAAAATTGTTCAGCCATTGGACGTCTTCGTCAGGCACGCCGCTGTCGAGGAGGGTATGAAGAAGGCGCTCCCGCCACACACTGTGTCGTACCCTTAGAGAAGTCAAGTAAGATGAGCACGGATTCATGCGCGTGCTTCTTTTGGAAGCTATCGTCGATATTCTGCGTGATTCTCAGTATTTGGTCTTCTACTCGTCTGCCCTTCCGAAACCAGGTCTGTAGCTTCGAAAACCAGTCTTCCCGCTCGGTCATGTCGTACAGGTGTTCAGACATCATCCTCTCCATTGTTCTTCATGTTCTTGTTCTGGGTCTTCTTGTTTTTGCTATTATTATTATTATTATTGCTCTTGCTTTTGGTCTTGTTCTCATTGTTGTTCTTGTTCTTATTGTTCTTGTTTTTCTAGTTGTTGTTTTTGTCTTTCTTTTTTTCTTTTTTTTTTTCAAATTCTTGCTCTTTTTCTTCTTGCTGTTGCTTTTGTTCATCTTCTTGTTCTTTCTGTTCTTGTGTTTTGTTCTTGTCCTTCTTGTTCTTGTTGTTCTGTTCTTGTTTTTGTTGTTCCTATTCTTGATGTTTGTGTTCTTGTTGTTCATGATCTCATTGTTCTTGTTCTTCTCGTGCTTGCTCTTCTTCGTTATCGTCATCTTCGTCCTTGTTTTTGTTATTGTTTTTGTTGTTCTTCACGTTGTTTTTCATGTTGCTTTTCTTGTTCTTGGTCTTCGTGTTCTTGTTCTGGATCTTCTTGTTCTTGCTATTATTATTATTGTTCTTGTTCTTCCGTTTGGTCTTCTTCTTATTGTTGTTGTTGTTCTTGCTTTTGCTTTTGTTCTTATTGTTGTTCTTTTTGCTCTTGTGTTTGAAGTTGTTTTTGTTCCTTCTTTCTTTTGTTTTTGTTTTTTGTTGCTCTTTTTCTTCTTGCTGTTGTTTTTGTTCATCTTCTCGTTCTTCCTGTTGTTGGTTTTTGTTCTTATCCTTGTTCTTGTTGTTCTGTTCTTCTTGTTCATTATCTCGTTGTTCTTTTTTGTTGTTGTTTTTGTTCTTCTAGTGCTTGCTCTTCTTGGCCGCTGTCATTGTTATTGTCATATTCGTCCTTGTTTTTGTTATTGTTCTTGTTGTTCTTTGGGTTGTTCTTCATGTTGCTTTTCTTGTTCTTGTTATTTGTGTTCTTGTTCTGGATCTTCTTGTTCTTGCTATTATTATTATTACTGTACTTGGTTTTGGTCTTCTTCTTATTGTTGTTCTTGTTCTTATTTTTCTAGTTGTTTTTGTTCTTTTTCTTTTTTTCTGTTCTTCTTCTTGCGGTTGTTTTTGTTCATCTTCTCGTTCTTCTTGTTCTTGTGTTTTGTTCTTGTCCGTCTTGTTCTTGTTGTTCTGCTCTTGTTCTTGTTGTTCCTGTTCTTGTTGTTTGTGTTATTGTTGTTCATGATCTCGTTGTTCTTGTTCTTCTTGTTGTTCTTCTCTCGTTCTTGCTCTTCTTCTTGGCCGCTGTCATCGTTGTTGTTATCTTCGTCCTTGTTTTTGTTCTTTTTTTCCTTTTCTTTTTCTTTTTTTTTTCCTCTTTTTCTTCTTTCTGTTTTTGTTCATCATCTCGTTCTTTCTGTTATTGTTTTTTGTTCTTGTTCCTGTTCTTGTTGTTTGTGTTCTTGTTGTTCCTGTTCTTGTTGTTTGTGTTCTTGTTTATTATCTCGTTGTTCTTGTTCTTTGTGTTTTTCTTCTTCTCGTTCTTGCTCTTCTTGGCCGCTGTCATCGTTATCGTCATCTTCGTCCTTATTTTTGTTTTTGTTCTTCGGGTTGTTTTTCATGTTGCTTTTCTTGTTCTTCGTGTTCTTGTTCTTCGTGTTCTTGTTCTTGCTTTTGGTCTTGTTTTTATTGTTGTTGTTGTTCTTATTGTTCTTGTTTTTCTAGTTGTTGATTTTGTGTGTGTGTGTGCTCTTTTTCTTCTTGCTGTTGTTTTTGTTCATCTTCTCGTCTTTCCTGTTCTTGTGTTTTGTTCTTCTCCTTGTTCTTGTTCTTGTTTTTGTTTTTCTAGTTCTTGGCAGCTGTCATCGTTATCGTCATCTTCGTCCTTGTTTTTGTTATTGTTCTTGTTGTTCTTCGGGTAGTTTTTCATGTTGCTTTTCTTGTTCTTGTTCTTCTTATTATTATTGATCTTGTTTTGCTTTTGGTCTTGTTCTTATAATTGTTCTTGTTCTTATTGTTCTTGTTTTTCTAGTTTTTTTTTCTGTTCTTCTTCTTGCTGTTGTTTTTGTTTATCTTCTCGTTCTTCCTGTTCTTGTTTTTTGTTCTTGTCCTTCTTGTTCTTGTTGTTCCTGTTCTTGTTGTTCGTGTTCTTGTTGTTCATGATCTCGTTCTTGTTCTTGTTCTGCTCGTTCTTGCTCTTCTTGGCCGCTGTCATCGTTATCATCATCTTCGTTCTCGTTCTTGTTATTGTTCTTGTCGTTCTTTGGGTTGTTTTTCATGTTGCTGTTCTTGTTCTTCTTCTTGGTGTTCTTGTTCTGGATTTTCTTGTCTCGCTGTTATTATTGTTATTGTTCTTGTTTTTGGTCTTGTTCTTATTGTTGTTCTTGTTCTTATTCTTGTTTTTCTAGTTGTTGTTTTTGTTCTTTTTGTCTGCTCTTTTTCTTCTTGTTGTTGTTTTTGTCGCTGTTGTTATCACTGATGTCCTTTTTCCGTTTGCTGTCGTTCTGCTTCTCATCGTTCCTGTTCTTGCTGTTCTCTTGGTTTGCTTGTTGTCACTGTTTTTGTTTCCATTTCTGTGTCTCTATGTTGTTCCTGTTGTGGCTGTTGTTTTCAACAGTGTAATGATAATTGTCATGGATTTTCTTTATATTGTGTATTGGTTGACTTTTCTTCTTCTTGTTTTGTGCGTTTCTCTACTTGTTTGTTTGAGTGTTTTTGTTTTAAGTTTGGTTTGTGTTGTTTTGTTTTATAGTGCAAGCTTTGTGATTGTTCTATTGCTTCTTGCTCAGTTTTATGTCGTGTCTGTTGTTGTTTTATTGTTCTTTTTGTTATTTTTCCTTCTTCTTCTACTTTTTTTTTTTTTTTTTTTTTTGGCTGTCCTTGTTCTTGCCTTTCTTGTTCGTTTTCCCTTGTGTCTTTTTCCTTTCCTCTTTTTCATCTTTTTGTTCCATTTTTTATTTTACATATTTTTCGTGTTTAGTTTTATTTGTTTTTCTTGTTTGGTTTCTCCTTCTTTATGTATTTTTTTTCTGGTTTCTATAACATATATAATGGAAGACTTACTTGGTTTTGATCTTCCTGCTGCTGCTGCTTGTGCTGCGTTTTACGATGCAGAGCGGAGGGGAATCACTTTGTTTTAATATATAATTGTATATGATGTGCTCTCTGTGGTTTTCCATTGGTTTTATTCTTGCTTTTATTGCTTTTATTCTTTCTCCCCATTTGTGGCCATGCGTGTGTGTGTGTGTGTGTGTGTGTGTGTGTGTGTGTGTGTGTGTGTGTGTGTGTGTGTGTGTGTGTGTGTGTGTGCGTGCGTGCGTGTGCGTGCGTGCGTGTGTGCGTGTGTGTCTTTTCGGCGCTTGGATTTGATTTTGTCGAGATTTTGCGCTATATAAATATTGTAATTATTATGTATGCATGTGCGTACTTATGTATGTATGTATGTATGTATGTATGTATACGCTTAGATTTATGTATGTATGTATGTATGCATGTATACGCTCAGCTTAGATTTATGTATGTAAGTATGTAAGCATGTATGTATGCATGTATACGCTCATATGTATGTAGGTATGTATGCATGTATACGCTCAGCGCTTAGATTTGATTTTATCAAGATTTTGCGCTATATAAATAAAATATATTATTATTATTATTACTATCCTGGCGTGGTGTGAGATCATTACGGGCAAACTGCAACAATGTGAGACCAAAATTGTATGTGCAAAAACTTACACAAAATGCGTAAATAGACAAAATAGAAAAATTAAAATGTCCAGATGATTTAAGAGATTCAAACGTAAATGGATACAGACATACAAGGTAGACAGTGGATGATGCATGCTTAGACATGTCGATAGACAGGGGCGGGCATATGAATGGAAGTACAAGATTCCATATCGCCATCGTACGGTGCCACCTCCCTTTGTTATATCTGTATGCATGTACTTTTGTTTGCCTTAAGGCGTTTTCTTTGGCAGAATTCAGCCAAGGAAAACAACTTCGCTGCCGAAGGTTTTTCAACATGCCCAAAATAATTGCTGCTCATGGTATCTCCGTTTATTACAATCATTATTACTGTTTAACCCTTTGACTCCCGCACCCTGTCCATTAGCATCCTGCATTGTCAGTCATGCCAGCAAAGCAAAAACTTAACCCTTTGAATCCCTCACCCTGTCCATTAGCATCCTGCATTGTCAGTCATGCCAGCAAAGCAAAAACTTAACCCTTTGAATCCCTCACCCTTTCCACCAGCTTCCTGGGAGGAAGCTGGTGGATAGGGTGAGGGAATCAAAAGGTCAAGTTTTTGCTGTTGGTGGATAGGATGCGGGAGTCAAAGGGTTAAAGCCCAGCTGCTTACGCAGAGCTATGTCAGTGCTACAACCGTAGCAAAATGTACACATCTCGATGACCTTGACAAAAAAATGCAAAGGAAATTAAGTACAGATAAAAATGCATTCGCACACTAATCTAAAGATATGATAGCGGCATTGATCATTCCCTTGATTTTATCTCCATGAGGTTTTAAAAAACCTGAACGCGAACATGATCACTAACGACACTAAAACATATAAAAACATGGCCTAAATTACCGAAAATTGCCTCTGCGTGTCATGTTTCCTTACAGCCAGACATGTAGTTAATACCTGTACCAACAGCCAATATCAACAGAAAGCATGTAAGACTGCACAGAACACAAATAGATCAATAGACCAGCACAGCAGAAAAAGACAGGAAGAAGTGATAGAAAGAAAAGGAACAAGGAAGAAACACAGAGAATGAGAGAAAGCAGGAAATTTCTAGCACAGAATTTTCCGAAGATCCTCCAGCATCCACCCCCCCCCCCCACCCCACACCCCTTTTCGGGTACAGCATTTCGGTGTAGTGTGTCATCTGAAAGACTAGCACTCAGACCACCGCTCAAGGTGTTAGTGGAGGGAGGAGAAAAATCACCGTCCGATAGGAACAGAACTTGGATTTCTAGGCGCGTACTCTTTCCACCAGAAAAGTTTCGCATGAAACCAGAAGAATCAACACAGTGTTTGAAACCGTGTGGTCAAGTTCACAACAGATGACCATTTCTGTAATCCTCGGTTGTATACTTGTCAATATCACCGCCTGTTAGGCAAGAGACTGGGGTTCAAATCTCCACCGAAGATTTTTTTTTCTTAAGTTAGGTAGAAGCCTCAAGATCTCGCCTGTGAAAAGGGTTTAGTAGTGGCAAGCCTCCGTCAGTCGACGCCGACTGTGGATGATGCGCCCTAGTGTCGTGTCGAGTCGAGCTGACGCCTCTGGAGCAGCGTCGGCTGTGGCTGATAAGGCCGATGCGGGAAAGGCAGTCTCTGCGACATTGGATGCATGTATGGATGCTGGCCGTGGGATTGCCTTCACAGGAGCTTGCTTTCCACCTGGCTCTCACCTCAGCTAAGATCTGGATCTTCTTTTCCCTCAACCCGAGTTGTTTCTGGAGCACACTGCGCCATCTATTGTGATCGGCTGTTGTGTCTTCCCAGCTCTCTGTGTTGATGTCCAGAACTTTCAAATAGTGCTTCCAGACGTTTTTTGGGGGCGGCCAACAGATCTCTTGTCGGAAGCTAGTTCACCATAAAGGATATCCTTTGGGATACGTCCATCTTCCTTCCGGTGCACATGGCCAAGCCAGAGCAGTGTGTGTGCATGGTGGAGAGACCAGCGCATGCTAGGACCTGGGCGTTTGGTAATTTGTAGCTCCACACATACATAGACAGCAACTAAGCGCACGTGCGCTTATTAGAACAGGTACACACACAGACACACACACACACACACACACACACACACACACACACACACACACACACACACACACACACACATATATATATATATATATATATATATACATATATATATATATATATATATAGAAATGGTACACACACAGGCACACACACACACACACACACACACATATATATATATATACACACACACAAAATCACTCTCACACACACACACATGCACACGCACATATACACACAAACACGCGCGCACACGCACACGCACACACACAAACACGCGCACACACGCACATGCACACACACAAACACGCGCACACACACACACACACATACACACACGCGCGTGCGCACACACATACATACACAGACACATAGACAGACACACACACAGACACACACATGTGCTCTTCAGTTACCTTCGTCGAATACATTTAGGGCCTTTAGATGTGTGGCTGTGTGGCTTGTCAGCCACTGACAAAGGCAGACGTCAGTTTTCGTCCTTTGCTGTTAAGCAGAAGGGTCCTGGAACTCATCAGTACCGTCCGTTCTGGGGATGTCTGGAATGGTGTCCGGCTTAGACGTTGTTCGTGAAGTTCCTTCAGTCATCTGTCAATAAGGAGAAGGTATCAAATGTATTCCTATTGTCTGTGCATGTGATGGTAGTTGGTGGTGGTGGGTGATGGTGGTGGGTGATGGTGGTGGTGGTTGGTGGTGTGGTGGTGGTTGGTGGTTGGTGGATGATGATGATGGTGGTTTCCTCGAATGTTGATTTCATATTTACATTCATGACTATAGAAAATGTCATGTAAAAGAATGTTTTGTCTGTTATGCTTTTGTACATGTATAAGATCTGTACAGGCACACATTAATGATATTTTTGTATACGTATATTTGCAGAAGTGTGAAGCAGGACTCTTGCCAAAGATAAAGTTGAAGGAGGACATGCAGTGACTTCATCAGAGGGAGACACGATAGATGAGCAGACAACACCATCCAGCATCGTCTCAGCAAGACCATCAACATGCTCAGAATGATTTCTTTTCACTGCTGGCACTAGTCACGGCAGAGCTCAAGTGTGATTGAAGATTGAAAATCCAACAGCACTGAAATTCAAATCCGTGGGTGGTATGAATTCACGTGACGGAAAGCAATTTGGCGTGCGTGCAGATTCTGCAGCTGTAGCACGGTCGTGCGTGTGTGCGTGCGTGCGTGCGTGTGTGTGTGTGTGTGTGTGCGTGTGTGTGCGTGTGTGTGTATGTGTGTGTGTGTGTGTGTGTGTCTGTATGTGTGTATGTGGGGGGGGGGGTATGTGTGGGCGCGTGTGTGTGTGTGTGTGTGTATGTGTGTGTGTGTGTGTGTGTGTGTGTGTGTGTGTGTGTGTGTGTGTGTGTGTGTGTGTGTGTGTGTTCTGTGCCTGTGAGTGAGTGGGTGGGTGAATGAGTGAATGTTCGTTCGTTCTTTGATTTAACATCTTTTCACTGTAAGTGATATTAGATGGGGGAGGGGGGGGGGAGGGGAAGAAAAAAATGTATAAATAAAATAAAAAGGAGAACGATAGTTGGACGGGTTGGATTGGGGCAGAGGGGAGACAGAGGAAAAAGTCATAAATAGGTGGTAGAATAGTAAAATGGAACGAAATCTTAACTCTAACATTAGTAACAATTAACTCCAACAATGTAAAGGGAAGATTTAACACTAAAAAACAAAATGCATAAAGTTAAAGTAATGCATTAACAGGACTGTGAACAAATGATTCTGAAATTTTAAGTAACAAATATTGATCTGATGTTACTTTTTTGAAATGAGTTTCAGAATAGTTTTCTTGTGTAAACATTTTCGGTAGAAAAGAACGTAGCATTTTGCAATAAAATAAACAATGAAACAATGTGAATTGTTTGCCGCAAATACACTTGACATTTTTACAATATTTTGTTTTCAATGCGTTTAGCTGAATACGAAAACAAACAGCAATAATCGATCGCAAATGATACATGGAAGAATACTGCATTTTTTGGTATAAATTTTGAATGGAAAGTTTTATCATTTGTTGTGACACAAACTGATCATTTAAATGTTCATGAAATCGAATCCATGAGGCTGATTCGAGCATGTTGCAAGCTTCTTTTACGGAAGTATGAACACATAATTCTATAGAATTAACAGAATTCTGTGCACCTTGCTTAGCTGCTCTGTCAAGTACTTCGTTGCCGTGAAGACCAACGTGAGAAGGCACCCAGCATAAATTGATATCTATACCTTTTATCCTTAAACGATGTACAAGATGATTTGCCTCAGTAATTAAATCAGGTCTTGTGTCGGCATCAAAGACCGTAAGAATGTATGCATATGTATGTGCGTGCGTATGTATGTGAGTGTATGTGAGTGAGTGAGTGAGTGTGTGTGTGCGTGTGTGTGTGTATGTGAGTGTGAGTGAGTTTGTGTGTGTGTGTGTGTTTGAGAGAGAGAGAGAGCGAGAGAGAGAGAGAGAGTGTGTGTGTGTGTTAGAGAGAAAGAGAGCGAGAGAGAGAGAGAGAGAGAGAGAATGTGTGTGTGTGTGTGTGTGTGTGTGTGTGTGTGTGTGTGTGTGTGTTGTGTATGATACATTGTGTGATATACTTTGTGTCCTGCAAAATATGTTATGCACAGTGCGTCCAAATGAATTTCGAGATCACGTGGTATGCAGGAATGATATATTCTTATCATTATCTCTACTACCACGACTACGAATACTACAAGTGCCGTAATCTCGTATTAATCGTAATTGTAGATTTAATATCAGCAGTAGTGCGAATAGTAGTTGTTGGAGTAGTAGTAGTAATGGTGGTAGTAGTAGTAATAGTAATAATAATAGAAGTAGTAGTATTAGTAGTAGCAGCACTAGTGACAGTAATAATGATAATGATAATAGTAATATTAGTAGCAGCAGCAGCAGTAGTAGTAGTAGTAATAATGATAATAGTAATAATAGTATTAGTAGTAGCAGCAGTAGTAGTAATAGTAGCAACAGTAGTAGTAACAGCAATAGTAGTAGTAGCAACAGTAGTAGTAACAGCAACAGTAGTAGTAACAGCAACTGTAGTAGTAACAGCAACAGTAGTAGTAACAGCAACAATAGTAGTAACAGCAACAGTAGTAGTAACAGCAACTGTAGTAGTAACAGCAACAGTAGTAGTAACAGCAACAGTAGTAGTAACAGCAACAGTAGTAGTAATAGTAGCAACAGTAGTAGTAACAGCAACAGTAGTAGTAATAGTAGCAACAGTAGTAGTAACAGCAACAGTAGTAGTAACAGCAACTGTAGTAGTAACAGCAACAGTAGTAGTAACAGCAACAATAGTAGTAACAGCAACAGTAGTAGTAACAGCAACTGTAGTAGTAACAGCAACAGTAGTAGTAACAGCAACTGTAGTAGTAACAGCAACAGTAGTAGTAACAGCAACAATAGTAGTAACAGCAACTGTAGTAGTAACAGCAACAGTAGTAGTAACAGCAACAGTAGTAGTAACAGCAACAGTAGTAGTAACAGCAACAGTAGTAGTAACAGCAACAATAGTAGTAACAGCAACAGTAGTAGTAACAGCAATAGTAGTAGTAACAGCAACAATAGTAGTAACAGCAACAATAGTAGTAACAGCAACAGTAGTAGTAACAGCAACAGTAGTAGTAACAGCAACAATAGTAGTAACAGCAACAATAGTAGTAACAGCAACAGTAGTAGTAACAGCAACAGTAGTAGTAACAGCAACAGTAGTAGTAACAGCAACAGTAGTAGTAACAGCAACAGTAGTAGTAACAGCAACAATAGTAGTAACAGCAACAGTAGTAGTAACAGCAATAGTAGTAGTAACAGCAACAATAGTAGTAACAGCAACAGTAGTAGTAACAGCAACAATAGTAGTAACAGCAACAGTAGTAGTAACAGCAACAGTAGTAGTAACAGCAACAGTAGTAGTAACAGCAACAGTAGTAGTAACAGCAACAGTAGTAGTAACAGCAACAGTAGTAGTAACAGCAACAATAGTAGTAACAGCAACAGTAGTAGTAACAGCAACAGTAGTAGTAACAGCAACAATAGTAGTAACAGCAACAGTA
>JAPXFY010000035.1:26206360-26213860 GCA_030674185.1 Monoplex corrugatus
GGCCAGTCATGATTTATGGCTGCGAAGCCTGGGCTCTGAGAAAAAACTGATTGCAAAAGAATTGAGGCAGCAGAGATGTGGTTTTATCGGAGACTTCTACGTGTCAAACGGACAGATAAAAAAAAACAACTAAACAAAGTGTTCTGGAAAACTTGATATCACCAGTAAATTACTAGCAGACATCAGCAAGAGAAAACTAAAATACATTGGTCATGTGTCATGTAGCAAAAATACAGACCTCATGACAACCATTTTCAAGGAAAAACAGTCAAAAAGAAAGGCAGACCTCCAATCCCATACATGGAGAACATGACCAACATCAGTGACATAAATATCCAAGAAATTGTCCACAAAAGTCAAGACAGAGCCGTTTGGAGGAGAGAAGCGGTGTCAAAGACTGCAGCGGCCAACACAGAACCCGGTGACGCCGACAGGTGAGACAGGTGAGACAGGTGAGACAGTGCAGACAATATACGTTGCTGCGCACTCTGCATACTACATCCTCAGCGGGTGGACCCATATTGGTCTGTACCCTTTGACCTGTGTGGCTTGGGTAACTCTACCAGAAACACAAGGCTTTTGCCAGCATAGCCCTACGGGTCACAGACACACACGAGCCTCAAAAACCAACGTCATCATCATGTGCCCTGCCGCATGGCGTTGGCGATCATGGCCCTCCATACTAATCTATCCCTTGCTACCGCAAATACATCTCCCACCCTCTCTGTCCTCAGCCACTCTGCAAGTCTGTCCAATATTTTCTCCCTGGGTCTACCTGGTGTTCTCTTTCCCTCCAGCTTTCCTGTTGTGACCAAGTGCTCTAATTCCCCTTTCCTCATAAAATGGCCAATAAATGTTGCCTGTCTTTTCCTAATCTTTCTTATCAATGATCTTCTTGTGTCTGCCTCCATCAAGACTGTCTCGTTTGTTTTCCTTGCTGTCCGTGGAACTCTCAACATTCTTCTTAGAAACCCCATCTCGGCTGCCTCAGTCTTGTTCTGGTTTTGCTTTTTGACTGTGCCTGCCTCACAACCGTATAACATTATCGGTTCTATATAACATTCAAAAACTCTCTTTTTGATGTTAACTGATAGGCATTTGTTGGTAAGAATACCTTTCCATACCAACGTCAATGTTAAAATGAGGACGCAGACTCTCTGGCGAAGGCAAAGAAGTATCCATCTCCTTCAGAGAAGTGAAGACCATTTTAACCCTTTAACTTCCGCACCCTGTCCACTAGCATCATACATTGTCAACTATGCTAGCAAACCAAAACTTAACCCTTTTATTCCCTCACGCTGTTCATCAGCTTCTTGCAGGAAGCTGGTGGACAGGGTGAGGGAATAGAAGGGTTAAGGTTTTGATATTGGTGGATAGGGTGCGGGAGTCAAAGGGTTAACAAGACACGTTCCCCTGAACGACAGAGAAATGATCCCATCCATTAACTTGAGTACGGCAACAAACCAGAAGCCACTGCGTGAGGATTAAGGCCCGTTTTTCCTTACACACCAGGTAGGCGAGGTTTCCACGAGGTACGATAACTAGCAGAGCCGCCCGGAGGGAGATGGTGCAGGTGGTGTCAAAACGTGCAGCGGTCAACACCAAACCCCGGTGACGCCGACAGTTAAGACAAGTGAGACGATAGATAGGAGCGTTTTTTTGTTCCACCTAGCGGGGGAAAGCGTGGCTACATTATTCGTTAGGTAAGGCTAGGTATCGTCGACAGGAACTAAACCCTTTGACGCCTGCACCCTGTCCACCGGCATTCTGCATTCTCAATCATACTGGCAAAGCGAAAACTCAACTCTTCGACTCCCTCACCCTATCCACCAGCTTCCTGTAGGTAGCTGTGGATAGGGTGAGGGAGTCAAATGGTTAAGTTTTTGCAGTCGGTGGATAGGGTGCCGGAGTCAAAGGGTTAATAGCGAGGTAAATGGTGGTTGCCCGAGTTACCTTTGTGTTTGACGACGACCTCGTCGTGAACAAGAAACACCTTGACAGCTCTGGATGAGACCTAGTACCATTCTCCACATAATTGAAACACCTGAGAATGCTGGATGAGACCTAGTACCATTCTCCACATAATTGAAACACCTGAGAGTGCTGGATGAGACCTGGTACCATTCTCCACATAATTGAAACACCTGAGAGTGCTGGATGACACCTAGTACCATTCTCCACATAATTGAAACACCCCAGATGCTGGATGAGACCTGGTACCATTCCCCAGATAATTGAAACACCTCAGATGCTGAATGAGATCTAGTACAATTCTCCAGATAGTTGAAACACCTGAGAGTGCTGGATGAGACCTAGTACCATTCTCCAGATAACTGAAACACCTGAGATGCTGGATGAGACCTAGTACCATTCTCCAGATAATTGAAACACCTGAGAGTGCTGGATGAGACCTAGTACCATTCTCCAGATAGTTGAAACACCTGAGAGTGCTGGATGAGACCTGGTACCATTCTCCAGATAGTTGAAACACCTCGAGAGTGCTGGATGAGACCTAGTACCATTCTCCAGATAATTGAAACACCTCGAGAGTGTTGGATGAGACCTGGTACCATTCTCCAGATAATTGAAACACCTCGAGAGTGCTGGATGAGACCTAGTACCATTCTCCACATAATTGAAACACCTCGAAAGTGCTGGATGAGACCTAGTACCATTCTCCACATAATTGAAACACCTGAGAGTGCTGGATGAGACCTAGTACCATTCTCCACATAATTGAAACACCTGAGAGTGCTGGATGAGACCTAGTACCATTCTCCACATAATTGAAACACCTGAGAGTGCTGGATGAGACCTAGTACCATTCTCCACATAATTGAAACACCTGAGAGTGCTGGATGAGACCTAGTACCATTCTCCACATAATTGAAACACCTGAGAGTGCTGGATGACACCTAGTACCATTCTCCACATAATTGAAATACCTGAGAGTGCTGGATGAGACCTGGTACCATTCTCCACATAATTGAAACACCTGAGATGCTGGATGAGACCCGTACCATTCTCCACATAATTGAAACACCTCAGATGCTGGATGAGACCTAGTACCATTCTCCACATAATTGAAACACCTGAGAGTGCTGGATGAGATCTGGTACCATTCTCCAGATAGTTGAAACACCTGAGAGTGCTCGATGAGACCTGGTACCATTCTCCAGAGAGTTGAAACACCTGAGAGTGCTGGATGAGACCTAGTACCATTTCCCAGATAATTGAAACACCTGAGAGTGCTGGATGAGACCTGGTACCATTCTCCACATAATTGAAACACCTGAGAGTGCTGGATGAGACCTAGTACCATTCTCCAGATAGTTGAAACACCTGAGAGTGCTGGATGAGACCTGGTACCATTCTCCAGATAGTTGAAACACCTGAGAGTGCTGGATGAGACCTAGTACCATTCTCCACATGATTGAAACACCTGAGAGTGCTGGATGAGACCTAGTACCATTCTCCAGATAATTGAAACACCTGAGAGTGCTGGATGAGACCTGGTACCATTCTCCACATAATTGAAACACCTGAGATGCTGGATGAGACCTAGTACCATTCTCCACTTAATTGAAACACCTGAGATGCTGGATGAGACCCGTACCATTCTCCACATAATTGAAACACCTCAGATGCTGGATGAGACCTAGTACCATTCTCCACATAATTGAAACACCTGAGAGTGCTGGATGAGATCTGGTACCATTCTCCAGATAGTTGAAACACCTGAGAGTGCTCGATGAGACCTGGTACCATTCTCCAGATAGTTGAAACACCTGAGAGTGCTGGATGAGACCTAGTACCATTCTCCAGATAATTGAAACACCTGAGAGTGCTGGATGAGACCTGGTACCATTCTCCAGATAATTGAAACACCTGAGAGTGCTGGATGAGACCTGGTACCATTCTCCAGATAACTGAAACACCTAAGATGCTGGATGAGACTTAGTACCATTCTCCAGATAATTGAAACACCTGAGATGCTGGAAGAGACCTAGTACCATTCTCCACATAATCACCTCCTAGCTCCCAACACCACATGGCAGCCATTTCTCCAAAGCATCGCGAGGATTCTGCCAGCGAGGACACAAGTGATAGTAGTACAAGTCGCCTCCACCACTTATGGGTAAATAGCATCACTGCCTTGCGGCTGTCTTGGGATATACCAATGCTAAAGGAGTAAATCCTGAGACAGAACATTACCACTGCCTTGGATGAAAAAGGGGATAAACGATTCTGAGTCAGGTAATACAGGTAGCTGGATGAAAAAGGGATGTACGATTCTGAGTCAGGTAATACAGGTAGCTGGATGAAAAAGGGATGTACGATTCTGAGTCAGGTAATACAGGTAGCTGGATGGAAAAGGGATGTACGATTCTGAGTCAGGTAATACAGGTCATCATCATCAACAAGTGCCTTGCCGCAAGGCGTAGCGATCATGGCAGTCCAGATGTATCTGTCCCTTGTTGCCGCAAGCACATCTTCCACCCTCTCTGTCTTCAGCCACTCTGCAAGTCCGTCCAATACTTTTTCCCTGGGTCTACTTGGTAAAGGCCTCATCTGTTATGGCTAAACTGAATAAGCGGGTCTGGTCCAACAGCAGTCTCACTGCGAACACCAAAATGCAGGTGTACAGAGCATGTGTGTTGAGCACACTTCTCTACTCAAGTGAAGCCTGGACCACATACGCCAGCCAAGAAAAGAGGCTCAACATTTTCCATCTCCGCTGCTTGCGACGCATCCTCGGCATCCAATGGCAAGACAATGTGACCAACACAGAGGTCCTCCGTCGTGCGGGCCTACAGACCATCTTTGCCCTTCTAAGCCAACGCCGACTACGCTGGCTTGGCCATGTGCGTCGAATGGAGGATGGACGCATACCAAAAGACATTCTCTACGGCGAACTGGCAAACCGGAAGCGAACTCCAAAACGCCCACAGTTACGCTTTGTAGACGCATGCAAAAGGGACCTTAGAAGCTCAGGGATTGACCCAGGCTCTTGGGAGACTCTGGCGGAAGACAGGGCAGCGTGGCGGACAGCCGTTCAGCAAGGCGTTGTGAATGCGGAGAGGAGGAGAGCAGAAAGCGCAGATGAGAAAAGGGCTCTTCGCAAGCAACGTTCCAGAAACCAGACAATAGCTACTCAATTTGTATGTGGCAGATGTGACAGAGATTGCCACTCAAGAATCGGCCTGCACAGCCACAGCAGAAAGTGCATGTCATGACCGCAACGCCTCCTGGTGCAGACTATCATCTCCTGAGATGTAAAGAGGCCGACGACTTGGTGCTCTCTTTCCCTCCAGCTTTCCTGTTGTGACCAGGTTCTCCAATTCCCCTTTCCTCAAAAAATGGCCTATAAATGTTGCCTGTCTTTTCCCTAATCTTCCTTATCTATGATCTCCTTGTGTCTGCCTCCATCAAGACAGTCTCGTTTGTTTTCTTTGCTGTGCATGGAACTCTCAACATTCTTCTTAGAAACCACATCTCGGCTGCCTCAATCTTGTTCCGGCTTTGCTTGTTGACTGTCCACGCCTCACAACCGTATAACATTATCGGTTCTACATAACATTCAAGAACTCTCTCTTCCTGATGTTAACTGATAGGCATTTGTTGGTAAGAATGCTTTTCATCTTCTTGAATGCTGTTTTGGCTTGGCCGATTCTGCTGGCTACTTCGTTAATACAGGTAGTTGGATGTAAAAAGGGGTACACATGTATTCGATTCTGAGTCTGCCAATACGGGTGGTTGGATGAAAAGGGGTGGAAGAGACCAAGCTGCGCTAATAAGGGTGGCAGAAGAAAACGGGGTCCAAAGCGTTTTGGTTTGTGAGGTACCCGATACAACGGGGACGGGTGGCCAGACAAAAGGACCGGGTAGTGTGTCAGTGAGGATTGCAGACAGACCAGGTGAGACGGGTGGGTGGATCATTTCAGGGTGGATCAGGTTCTCACAGTTCTCGCTTGTTTTCTTGATCATGTTCTTGTTTGTGTTGCTCTGTGTGTGTGGGGTGGGGGTGGTGGGGGTGGGGTGGGGGTGCGTGCGTGTGTGTGTGTGTGTGTGTGTGTGTGTATGTGTGTGTGTATGTGTGTGTGTGTGTGTGTGTGTATGTGCGTTGTCTGTGTGTGTTGTGTGCATGTGTGTTGTGTGTGTGTTGTGTGTGTGTTGTGTGTGTGTTGTGTATGTGTGTGTGTTGTGTATGTGTGTGTGTGTGTGCGCGCGCGCGTGTCTTGTGTGTTTAGGGAGTTCGTGTGTGTTGGGGGGGGGGTAGGAAGGAAACTGCGCATGTGGGTGTGGATGTGAATGTGTTAATGGGATATGTTCTGTAAGAGAAAGAGAGAGAGAGAGAGGAAGTGCGTGTGTGAGTGTGTGTGAGTATGTGTGTGTTTGTGTGTTTGTGTGTGTATGTTTGTGTGTGTGTCTTCAAGGGAAAGGTTTGTGTTCAGAAAATGTGTGTGAGCGCGCGCGCGCGCGTGTGTGTGTGTCTACGAGTGTGTGTGTGTGTATGTGTGTGCGTGCTCGCGCGTGCGCGCACAAAGAAAGACTTAGGGTGTAAATCACAAAATTACAATGCTTCAAACAATTGGTGGTTATCAGGAGGCTGTGGGTCGGTACTACCACACGTCAGCTGATGTATCTGTGACCCTGGCGAAATGGAAGGGGGAGAGAGGGAGGGGAGATTCAGAGGAGACAGAGAGAGAAAGGGAGGGAGGGAGGGAGAGGAAGGACGGAAAGAGAGAGAGAGGGGAGGAGGAAGGAGGGAGAGACAGACGAGACACACACAGAGGGACAGAGAGAGAGAGAAAGGGAGAGAGAGAGGGAGACACAGAGAATGGGAGAGAGAGAGAGAGGGAGACACAGAGAGAGGGAGAGAGAGGGGGAGACACAGAGAGAGGGAGAGAGAGAGGGGGAGACACAGAGAGAGGGAGAGAGAGAGAGAGAGGGAGACATAGAGAGAGGGAGAGAGAGAGAGGGAGAGAGAGAGAGAGAGGGAGAGACAGAGACAGAGGAGACATAGAGAGAGAGGGAGAGAGAGAGACAGAGGAGACAGAGAGAGAGAGGGAGAGAGAGAGAGAGAGAGCGAGAGAGAAAGGGAGAGAGAGAGACGGAGACACAGAGAGAGGGAGAGAGACAGAGACAGACAGAAAGAGAGAGAGAAGGGAGAGATTTGGCTAGTTCTAGATTTGGCTAGTTCTTTAACAACATCCTTTTGAAGTTGAACCAACGTCCTTAAAAAGTTAAACCAAACTCTCATTCAACGCATTCAGAGCGTTTTGAACTGTCTTTTTTTAAGTCTGAAAATTTTAAACCGAAAATGGTTTTATGCTTTGACTCTCTCACTCTGTCCATCAGTTTGTCCTGCATCGTCATCATCATCAGCCACGACAGCAAAGCAAACACGTCACCCTTTGACTCCCTCATCCTATCCATTAGCTTCCTGCAAAAAAAAACAGCTGGACAGGATAAGGGAGTCAAAGGGTGAACATTTCA
>JAPXFY010000035.1:26216360-26221360 GCA_030674185.1 Monoplex corrugatus
TATACACGCAAACAGGGTTCTTACACTGGCGGGTCTGCACACACCTTAGGGATAGGAAATACCTTGGCCCTTTACACACCAGGTAGAGGCATCCGGAAGGATCGAACCTACGATCTTCCCAACGGAAATCCGACATTTACCCACATGACTACTTCACCTTTTTTACCACTGAAGAAAATGAACCATTAACACTTGGAGGAAAATGAGCCTTTAGTATTTGGAGGAAAATGAACAATTAGCATTTGGAGGAAAATGAACCGCTAGCACTTGGAGGAAAATGACCCATTAGCATTAGGAGGAAAATGACCCATTAGCACCTGGAGGAAAATGACCCATTAGCACCTGGAGGAAAATGACCCATTAGAACATGGAGGAAAATGAACCGTTAGCATTTAGAGGAAAATGAACCATTAGCATTTGGAGGAAAATGACCCATTAGCACCTGGAGGAAACTGACCCATTTGCACCTGGAGGAAAATGAACCATTAGAACTTGGAGGAAAATGACCCATTAGCACCTGGAGGAAAATGAACAATTAGAACTTGGAGGAAAATGAACCATTAGCAATTAGAGGAAAATGAACCATTAACATTTGCAGGAAAATGAACCATTAGCAATCGGAAGAAAAAGAAAAACCATTAGCGACTGGAAGAGAATGAATCACTAACATTGAAGAGAATGAACCACTACCACTGAAGAGAATGAACCACTAACACTGAAGAGAATGAACCACTAACACTGAAGAGAATGAACCACTAACACTGAAGAGAATGAACCACTAACACTGAAGAGAATGAACCACTAACACTGAAGAGAATGAACCACTAACACTGAAGAGAATGAACCACTACCACTGAAGAGAATGAACCACTAACACTGAACACAATGAACCACTAACACTGAAGAGAATGAACCACTACCACTGAAGAGAATGAACCACTAACACTGAAGAGAATGAACCACTAACACTGAAGAGAATAAACCACTAACACTAAAGAGAATGAACCACTAACACTAAAGAGAATAAACCACTAACACTAAAGAGAATAAACCACTAGCACTGAAGGGAATGAACCACTAGCACTGAAGAGAATAAACCACTAACACTGAAGAGAATAAACCACTAACACTGAAGAGAATAAACCACTAACACTGAAGAGAATAAACCACTAACACTGAAGAGAATAAACCACTAGCACTGAAGAGAATAAACCACTAGCACTGAAGAGAATAAACCACTAGCACTGAAGAGAATAAACCACTAGCACTGAAGAGAATAAACCACTAGCACTGAAGAGAATGAACCACTAACACTGAAGAGAATAAACCACTAGCACTGAAGAGAATAAACCACTAACACTGAAGAGAATAAACCACTAGCACTGAAGAGAATAAACCACTAACACTGAAGAGAATAAACCACTAGCACTGAAGAGAATAAACCACTAACACTGAAGAGAATAAACCACTAGCACTGAAGAGAATAAACCACTAACACTGAAGAGAATAAACCACTAACACTGAAGAGAATAAACCACTAACACTGAAGAGAATAAACCACTAGCACTGAAAAACAATGATCCATCAGCACTGAAAGACAATGAACCATCAGCACTTGCAAGAAAAACGAACCATCAGCACTTGAAAGAGAATGAACCATCAGCACTAGGAATAAAATGAACCATTAGCATTTCGAAAAAAATGGATGTTTGGCACTTGGAAAAAAACGAACCATTGGCACTTGGAAAAAATGAACCATTGGCACTTGGAAGAGAATGAACCATTGGCATTTGGGAAAAATGAACCTTTGGCACTTGGAAAAATTGAACCATTGGCACTTGGAAGAGAAATGAACCGTTGGCACTTGGAAAAAATGAACCATTGGCACTTGGGAAAAATGAACCATTGGCACTTTGGAAAAATGAAGCGTTGGCATTTGGGAAAAATGAACGATTGGCACTTGGAAGAGAATGAACCATTAGCATATGGAACATAATGAACCAAGAGTACCTGGAAGATAATGAACCAAGATAACCTGGAAGATAATGAACCAAGAATACCTGGAACATAATGAACCAAGAGTACCTGGAAGATAACGAACCAAGATCACCTGGAAGATAATGAATCAAGATCACCTGGAAGATAATGAACCAAGAGTACCTGGAAGATAACGAACCAAGATCACCTGGAAGATAATAAACCAAGAATACCTGGAAGATAACGAACCAAGAATACCTGGAAGATAATGAACCAAGATCACCTGGAAGATAATGAATCAAGATCACCTGGAAGATAATGAATCAAGATCACCTGGAACATAATGAACCAAGAGTACCTGGAAGATAATGAACTAAGATCACCTGGAAGATAATGAATCAAGATCACCTGGAAGATAATGAACCAAGATCACCTGGAAGATAATGAATCAAGATCACCTGGAAGATAATGAACCAAGATCACCTGGAAGATAATGAATCAAGATCACCTGGAAGATAATGAATCAAGATCACCTGGAAGATAATGAATCAAGATCACCTGGAAGATAATGAACCAAGATCACCTGGAAGATAATGAATCAAGATCACCTGGAAGATAATGAATCAAGATCACCTGGAAGATAATGAATCAAGATCACCTGGAACATAATGAACCAAGATCACCTGGAAGATAATGAATCAAGATCACCTGGAAGATAACGAACCAAGATCACCTGGAAGATAATGAATCAAGATCACCTGGAAGATAACGAACCAAGATCACCTGGAAGATAACGAACCAAGATCACCTGGAGGAAAATGAACCAAGATCACCTAGAAGATAATGAACCAAGATCACCTGGAAGATAATGAATCAAGATCACCTGGAAGATAATGAACCAAGATCACCTGGAAGATAATGAACCAAGATCACCTGGAAGATAATGAACCAAGATCACCTGGAAGATAATGAACCAAGATCACCTGGAAGATAATGAATCAAGATCACCTGGAAGATAATGAACCAAGATCACCTGGAAGAAAATGAACCAAGATCACCTGGAAGATAATGAACCAAGATCACCTGGAAGATAATGAATCAAGATCACCTGGAAGATAATGAACCAAGATCACCTGGAAGATAATGAACCAAGATCACCTGGAAGATAATGAACCAAGATCACCTGGAAGATAATGAACCAAGATCACCTGGAAGATAATGAACCAAGATCACCTGGAAGATAACGAACCAAGATCACCTGGAAGACAATGAACCAAGATCACCTGGAAGATAATGAACCAAGATCACCTGGAAGATAATGAATCAAGATCACCTGGAAGATAATGAACCAAGATCACATGGAAGATAATGAACCAAGATCACCTGGAAGATAATGAACCAAGAATACCTGGAAGATAACGAACCAAGAGTACATGGAAGATAATGAACCAAGAGTACATGGAAGATACTGAACCAAGAGTACATGGAAGATAATGAACCAAGATCACCAGGAAGATAATGAACCAAGATCACCAGGAAGATAATGAACCAAGATCACGAGGAAGATAATGAACCAAGAGTACCTGGAAGATAATGAACCAAGATCACCAGGAAGATAATGAACCAAGAGTACATGGAAGATAATGAACCAAGATCACCTGGAAGATAATGAACCAAGATCACCTGGAAGACAATGAACCAAGATCACCTGGAAGATAATGAATCAAGATCACCTGGAAGATAATGAACCAAGATCACCTGGAAGATAATGAACCAAGATCACCTGGAAGATAATGAACCAAGATCACCTGGAAGATAATGAACCAAGATCACCTGGAAGATAATGAACCAAGATCACCTGGAAGATAACGAACCAAGATCACCTGGAAGACAATGAACCAAGATCACCTGGAAGATAATGAATCAAGATCACCTGGAAGATAATGAACCAAGATCACCTGGAAGATAATGAACCAAGATCACCTGGAAGATAATGAACCAAGATCACCTGGAAGATAATGAACCAAGAATACCTGGAAGATAACGAACCAAGAGTACATGGAAGATAATGAACCAAGAGTACATGGAAGATACTGAACCAAGAGTACATGGAAGATAATGAACCAAGATCACCAGGAAGATAATGAACCAAGATCACCAGGAAGATAATGAACCAAGATCACGAGGAAGATAATGAACCAAGAGTACCTGGAAGATAATGAACCAAGATCACCAGGAAGATAATGAACCAAGAGTACATGGAAGATAATGAACCAAGATCACCTGGAAGATAATGAACCAAGATCACCTGGAAGACAATGAACCAAGATCACCTGGAAGATAATGAACCAAGATCACCTGGAAGATAATGAACCAAGATCACCTGGAAGATAATGAACCAAGATAACCTGGAAGACAATGAACCAAGATCACCTGGAAGACAATGAACCAAGATCACCTGGAAGATAATGAACCAAGATCACCTGGAAGATAACGAACCAAGATCACCTGGAAGACAATGAACCAAGATCACCTGGAAGATAATGAACCAAGATCACCTGGAAGATAATGAACCAAGATCACCTGGAAGATAACGAACCAAGATCACCTGGAAGATAATGAACCAAGATCACCTGGAAGATAATGAACCAAGATCACCTGGAAGATAATGAACCAAGATCACCTGGAAGATAATGAACCAAGATCACCTGGAAGATAATGAACCACTAACTCTAACAGAATAAACCATCAGTACCTGGAACATAACGGGCCACTCCGACCGAAGCGTTTAGCTATACTCTTACACCGCAACAACCACTCCAACAAACTTTTGGCCAGATTTGACAAATGTAAAAAAAGTATATCCACGACCAGTCAACAGAAACCTTCTCTGTCACATTTGAAGAACACACACAAACGCCGCGGATCGATCTAAACTAACACCCCTTCAGTTTGCAAAGGGAATGTACAAAAAGAAAAACAAGGCGGGAAAAGCCAAGGAAAGAAGGGAGAGATAAAAAGGA
>JAPXFY010000035.1:26241360-26256360 GCA_030674185.1 Monoplex corrugatus
ACATCAGCTTTGGAGAGAATGTGAATAATCATAACACGTCTCTCGGATATGGCCTGATGGTGGGAGCTCGGGATGGCGATGAGTTTCCGCAAGGAATCACACTTATATTCTGACTGAAAGGACATTGGAGTCTCTCAGTATCCCAGTAAAAATCTGACCAAGGTTGTCTGTCTGTCTGTCTGTCTCTCTCTCTCTCTCTCTCCCCTCTCTCTCTCTCTCTCTCTCTCTCTCTGTGTGTGTTTCTGTCCCTGTCTCTCTCTGTCTGTCTCTGTCTCTTTCTCTCTCTGTCTCTTTCCCTCTCTTTCTCTATCTCTCTGTCTTTGTCTCTCTCTCTCTCTCACACACTTTCTCTCTCTCTTTCTGTCTCTCTCTGTCTCTGTCTCTCTCTGTCTCTTTCCCTCTTTTTCTCTATCTCTCTGTCTTTGTCTCTCTCTCTCTCTCTCTCACTCTCTCTCTCTCTTTCTGTCTCTCTCTGTCTCTGTCTCTCTCTGTCTCTTTCCCTCTCTTTCTCTATCTCTCTGTCTTTGTCTCTCTCTCTCTCACTCTCTCTCTGTCTCTGTCTCTCTCTGTCTCTCTCTGTCTCTGTCTCTCTCTGTCTGTCTCTCTCTTTCTGTCTCTCTCTGTCTCTGTCTCTCTCTGTCTCTCTCTCTCTCTTTCTGTACTACAAGCGGTAGGGCTAAATAAATCAAACCCTAACAAAAGCAGACACGACCAAACAAAGCCGGCAAATGTAGAAATACTGACACAAAACTTGAATACTGACAGACTGTCAAACCCAGAGGACAGCATTCATGTGTCGGACAGTGAAAGTCAGGCCATAAAACAACATCTGCAGGTTCAGCCCTCTACTCATGAACTGCGACCAGACGTACCGTGTCCCACACACGAGTGGTCAGCCAGGACTCTGACAAAGCTCGTCTACGGTCCTGTAGTCAGAGCAGTATCGATCGTAGATTCCTTTAGGAAATCACAAACTACAGATCAGGCAAATCCAGAGACAGATCACGAAGTACTAAAACTAAACCCACAAGGTGCTGCTCAGATACCAAAAAATAGGTAATCAGCCGGGCCTCAATACAAGACAGATATATTCTGTCGTCTGGATCTGATGATCATTCCTCTCTAAACTGGAAGACTGGACCAGTGCCAGGATCCGAGACCAACTCTCATGATAATGCCATAAATAGATCTAACGTCAAATTTATCAATTACAATGTAAATGGATTCTTAGAAAAATTAGAGAACACAGATTTTTATTAGTTTTCTTCTCGCACATGATCTGATTTGTCTGACTGAAACATTTATTGTGACTAAATTTGAATCAGCACTTTTCAACGATTTTATAATATTCACATCAAAAGCCAAAAAGTTATCTCACCAAAGGAGATATTCTGGGGAGTAATTGTAATGACAAGAAAGTCCTTTTCGCATTTTATTGAGCAAATTCAAACAGAACACCAAAATACGATAATGGTTAAAATTGCCAAAGACCTGTTTTCCGTAGACAAAGACATACTATTGATTTGTACATATATCTCTCCATGTGATTCCGTTTACTGGAACAGTCAGCAAGGCATATATGGTATGGAAGTACTAGTAGTAGTAGGCCTCCTTCGGTCATGACTGACCATGGACAAAGTACATCTGTTCTAATGTCTAGATGGGCTGTCTGATTGGTCCAAGCAGCGTCGCCTGTGACTGTACAGACCAATGCGAGAGAGGCAGTCTCTGTCGCAGCGGTCGCATGTGTATGCTGATGCTGGTCTGTTGGCTGTCATCCCTTTTCTGCGAACTCGCTTTTCTGCTGCAGCAGCTGACAGTTTGTCCTCACCAATCCGCAGCTGTTTCTTGAGAGTAGTTCTCCAGCTGTTGCGGTCGTCTGCGAGGTCCTCCCAGGACTCAGTGTTGATCTCAAGCGCCTTCGTGTCACGCTTGCAAACGTCTTTGTATCTCAGCTGTGGGCGGCCAATGTTTCTCTGCCCTGTGGCAAGCTCACCATAAAGGATGTCTTTTGGGATGCGACCATCTTCCATGCGGCGAACGTGGCCCAACCAGCGCAGCCGACGCTGTCTCAGCATGGTATGCATGGTTGGGAGCCAGCGCAGGTTAGGACTTCGGTGTTGGTCACCTTGTCTTGCCAGGAAATGCCAAGTATGCGCCGTAGGCTTCTCAGGTGGAAGGTATTGAGCCTTTTCTCCTGATGAGCATGCGTGGTCCACGCCTCGCTGCCATACAGCAAGGTGCTGAGGACACAGGCGTTGTATACAGCCATCTTTGTCTTTGTGGTCAGCTTGGGATTTGTCCACACCCTTTGTGTGAGGCGGGCTAGTGTTGTGGCTGCCTTCCCGATCCTCTTGTCGACCTCTGTGTCAAGGGAGAGGTTATCGGTGATGGTGGACCCAAGATATGTGAATTGATGGATGGCTTCAAGCTCGTAGTCATCAATGGTGATGGCTGGTGGAGATGGCGTGTCTTGGCCCAGGACGTTTGTCTTCTTAAGACTGATGGTCAGACCAAAATCTTTGCAGGCCTGGGAGAAGCGGTCCATTAGTGACTGCAAGTCCCGCTGAGTATGGGTCACAACTGCGGCATCGTCGGCAAATAGCATGTCTCTGATGAGGGCTTCACGGACCTTTGTCCTTGCTCTGAGGCGAGCGAGGTTGAAGAGCCTGCCATCTGATCTGGTCCACAGGTGGATCCCTTCTTGCGCTGTGCTGAATGCATGCCTCAGGAGGAGAGCGAAGAAGATTCCAAAGAGGGTTGGGGCCAGGACGCAGCCTTGTTTCACACCGCTGCGTACGTCGAAGGGCTTGAAGAGGTTTCCGTTGAACTGCACCATCCCTTTCATGTTTGAGTGGAAGGATTCAATTAAGCTGTGCAGTTTGGGGGGGCAGCCGATTTTTCGGAGAGCCCTGAAAAGGCCATCTCTGCTGACTAGGTCAAAGGCCTTGGTGAGGTCAATGAATGCCACATACAGGGGCATCCGCTGCTCTCTGCACTTCTCCTGGATTTGGCGAAGGGAGAAGACCATGTCTACCATGGATCTCTCTGCTCGAAAACCACACTGTGATTCCGGGTAGACGCGTTCAGCCAGTTTCTGCAGGCGGATTAGGAGGACCCGAGCATAGACTTTGCCAACAATGCTAAGGAGCGAGATACCTCTGTAGTTGTTGCAGTCGCTCCTTTCGCCCTTGTTTTTGTACAGGGTGACGATCTTGACGTCCCTCATGTCCTGTGGTACAGCTCCCACATTCCAACACTGACAGAGAACTGCGTGCAAAGGGTGCAGAAGAGAAGTCTTGCAGTGCTTGATGAGGTCTGGGGGAATTCCGTCGTTGCCAGGTGCCTTCCCTGATGCCAGGCTATCAATGGCCTTGCTGAGTTCGTCCGCAGTTGGCTCTGCGTCAAGTTCTTCCATTACCGGCATGCACTTGATGGCATCGAGGGCTGAGGGGGACACCATGTTCTGTGTGGAGTAGAGGTCGGAGTAGTGTTCCGCCCATCTTTCCATCTGTTGGCTAGGATTGCTGATTACTTCCCCAGTAGAGGATTTGAGGGGGGCGATCTTGCTCTGTGTTGGTCCCAGTGCCTTCTTGATGCCATCATACATTCCTCGAATGTTGCCTCTTTCAGCAGCACTCTGTATCTCTTCGCTGAGCTCTGTCCAGTACTCGTTTGCGCAGCGCCTGGCGTTAAGCTGAACCTTACTTCTGGCAGCCCTGAGGATTTGCAGGTTCTTCTCACTGGGTGACCGCTTATACTTGGTGAGTGCGACACGCTTGGCCTCAAAAGTGGGAGTCATCTCTGATGATTTGGCCTCAAACCAGTCATGGGACTTCACAGTTTTCTTCCCAAAGGTGGCCATAGCAATGCGGTGCATGGTGTCTCGTAGCGTTTCCCATCTCTCAGTGGCAGAGTCTCTGGGCTGCAATGCATCGTATTCTCTCTGAAAGGCCTCTGCGAACTGTTCTACAAGATCTGGCTGAGACATCTTGCTGACGTCAATGCGAGGGTTCCCTTGTTTCTTTGAGCAGTGGAACTTCTTTGGTTGTAGCCTGATCTTGCAACATACCAGAGAGTGGTCTGTGTCGCAGTCTGCGCTGTGATAAGAGCGAGTGTGGAGAACGTTTTTGATAGCGGCACGTCTTACTAGAATCAAATCCAGTTGGTGCCAATGTTTTGAGCGGGGATGCCTCCAGGAGACTTTGTGCTGAGGCTTCGTCTTGAAGAAGGAGTTGGCGATGCACAGTTCATGGCAGGCGCAAAACTCAAGCAGTCGCTGTCCATTCTCATTCATTTTCCCCACTCCAAAGGAACCGAGGCAGAAGGGCCATGAGTCATTGTCTGCACCCACTCTGGCATTGAAGTCGCCCAGAAGAACAACTTGTTCTGTCCTGGGGATGTTCCTTATGGTTGATGCAAGATTTTCGTAGAACTCATCCTTGGTGACTGGAGAGGCGGACAGAGTTGGGGCATAAACGCTGATGAGAGTGACATAGCTTTCGGTGGTGTTGAGGCGGAGAGTCAAGAGTCGTTCTGAACCACCGCTGCCTGGTTCAATCATGTTCAGCAGGCTGTTCTTTACTGCAAAGCCTACTCCGTGCTCTCTTGGGGCATCAGAACTCTTTCCTTGCCAGAAGAAGGTGTAGTCCCTTTCCTTTAGTGTTCCTGAGTCAGCCAGCCGTGTTTCCTGCAGAGTGGCAATGTCCACATTGAGCCTCTTTAGTTCGCTGTTTATGACGGCGGTTTTTCTGGCGTCGCTGATGTCTTGCAGATCTTGGGAGAGCCCAGGCATCATTGTTCGGACATTCCAACAGCCCAGTTTCACTGCTGATCCTTTTCCTGATCCGTTTCTTGAATTTGAATTTTTCTTTTTGTTTGGTGCGGTAATTAACGACCTGCTTGTCAGATTTTCTCCTAATCTTCATGCACCCAATGAAGAAGGCAGGTCGTGGCGGGACAGCACCTAACTGGCTGGGGGCTGCCCAGCTTAGGTGGGCGGTAGCTGTCCAGTAAGACACGAAGGTCTCTCCCACCGTCAAAAGCAACCCCTGGCGTCAGCTCTACTCCAGTTGAGCAATGACTTATCACCGGTATCTGTTGCTTCCCGTGCTGTGCCGACACTAGTGTTAGTAGCGAGGCTGGAGTGTCCTCTCCAGGTCGTAGGTGCAGAGTGTTTGTGGATGAATGGACGGATGTAAGCCTGGGCAGTGTAATATGGAAGACAGGCTGTTGCCCATGCAACTTGTCCCCCCTCTCCACCTCGCTGACAGATCCAAAGGAACAGCAGGGCTGTTACGTTTTGGTGCCAACGGGGCCGCAGGAGCTGCCGGAAAGTGACAAAGTTTGCCATCCAACCGCCTTAGGGGCCCCACACCGGATTTACTGTCAGGGTTTACTCCCTTAGCTAGATGGCCGCGGTAGCTCTCCAGAGCTGCGCCCTTTGATGGATCTAATTTATTTCCACCAGGGTTTCTAGCCACCCTCCTCACCATCCTTCTGAGAGGACTGGTGGGGTTGCTGGTTTAGTCGCCAGCAATTCGACCCTGTGACAGGTAGTACTGGGTTCCAGGTTACCAGTAGCGGATACATCTATCCGACCTGACCTAAATGGAAGTACTAGAACAGTGCATTCTAGACTTATATGAATTATGTAATGATTTCTTCATTATGTTAAATGGTGATCTCAACGCAAGAACAGCGTGTGAAAACTGTAGTGTCGTGGTGACAGCAGTGACTTTGATGTGAATGTCACAGACAATAACATATTTCCAAGGAATTCGCAGGATAAATGTATTAATACTTTTGTAATCAACTAATTGAGATATACAATATGTTTGAATGTATTATACTGAATGGGCTGTGTGAATCAAACTTCGATGACAGTTGTACGTTTATTGGTTCCTCTGGAACTAGTCACCGTAGATTATTTCATTGTATCTACTGATTTGTTTTCATCCATGCATATTAAGTCACTTGATGTGAAGAACATGACAGATTCTGATCACCTACCAGTGGTTTTGACTGTTGAAGTCACAAATGGTATTGTCGAAAGTGATTTTGGTGCAGTACATTCAGAAATAAGGAATTTTGTAATAAATTTATTTGGAACCAAGAACTAGAAGCCGATTTTCACAAAATGTTGGAAAACTCAGATATCCAAAAGAGACTGAAGTTGGCCACCATTACTTTACATAGCGATGTAGATAGTGCTTTGGATATCTTTGTACAATGTCTAAGAGATGCTAGCGCATGTATGTACAAAACGTTTAAGCTCAACCAGAACAAAAGATCCGAATGATTTGATAAGGAGTGCAGCAAGCAAAAAAGGAAAGTAGGCAGAAAATCAATTATTTCAGGAAAAACAGAAAGGAAGAAGATAGGATTTTGTATGTGGAAGCAAGAAAAAAATACCGACGATTACTAAAGACAAAAAGACAGGCCTTTAGAAAACAAAAAGCGGAATCACTAACAAAGGAAATGAATAATTCATCACAATTTTGGAAAACGCTGAGAAGCATGGGTTGTGGTAAGAAAGACAAAATCAAGAATGATATCAGCACTGATGTCTGGTTCAATCATTTCAAAAACGTATTTCAAAATAATGGAGAAAAAGATGATAAACATTGTAACATCAAAGTTGATTTAAATGAGGAATCAGAGCACATGCTAAACAGAGATATATCTAAGGAAGAGATTAAACGAGCTATTGATAAGCTTAAAACGGGGAAAGCAAGCGGAATAAACAATGTTTCAGCTGAAATGTTAAAAAACAGCGATAAAGATATTGAGATGTTTCTTTCAAAATTATTTAATAGAATATTTAGCCAAGGGGTATATCCTGAAGAGTGGGCAAAAGCCATCATTATTCCTATTTACAAGAAAGAAGATCCTGAAATTGCGGATAACTATAGAGGTATTTCTCTATTAAGCATAATATCAAAATGTTATACTTCAATATTGAACGCGAGATTGTACACCTGGTTAGAAAATAATAATTTGATCTCAGAAAGTCAGGCAGGATTTCGTATTAAATATTCAACCATTGATTATATATTCACTTTGCATGCCATCATTCAGAAATGTCTTTGCAAGAAAGGCAGAAAATTATATGTTGCTTTTTTTTTTGGTCAATTTTAAAAAAGCATTTGATTCTGTCAGACATGACAAACTTCTGCAATGTATTGTACACGTGGGAGCAAAAGGGAAATTTCTTGCTGCAATTATGGCTATGTACAAATCACTATTTTCGTGTATCCGTGTGAACAACGATCTCTCAGAAATGTTTGAATGTCCGATTGGTGTCAGACAGGGTTGTGTTCTGAGCCCAACATTATTTTCCGTATTCATCAATCAGTTAGCAAATCACATGGCCGACAAAGGCAAACATGGTATTCAGTTACTATCAGGTATTATGGGATTATTCATTTTACTTTTTGCAGATGATGTGGTGTTATTTTCAACTACACCTAATGGTTTACAGAATCAATTGGATGTTCTATATTCGTGCTGTAACAACATGAAATTAACTGTAAATATTGATAAACAAAGATTATGGTGTTTAGGAAAGGGGGTTTCCTGGGAAAGCAGGAGAAATGGTTCTTTGATGGAAATAGATTAGAGGTAGTGAACAGCTATTGTTATTTAGGCTTTAATTTTACAACAATGGTAAGTGTCAGAAAAGGCACTACACATTTAGCAACGAAAGGAACGAAAGCAGTTGTACAGCTCAACATGGCTTTTCAGAAATACAAGGAAATGACCAATGAATCGGCATCGTTGCGGTGATTATTGTGCAGTGTATGTTCTTTTTATATGTATTTGTGTATATGTACATGTATACGTATTGTATTGGAATATATATGTGTGTTAATATGAAATATGTATGGACTTGTCAAGACCCGGATCCCTTCCCTCATTTCATCCATGCGTTTGTATTGTGGCCTAAGGCCGATGTACAATAAACAATTCTGAGTTCTGAGTTCTCTCTCTTTCCCTCTCTTTCCCTATCTCTCAATCTCTGTCTGTATGTCTCTCACTCTATCTTTCTCTCCCCCTCCCCACTCCCCCCCCTCTCTCTCTCTCTCTCCCTCTCTCCCTCTCTCGTGTTTGTGAAAAAGTTTCGTACATCAGCTCTGGAGAGAATGTGAATAATCATAACACGACTCTCGGATATGACCTGATGCTGGGAGCTTGTGGTGGCGATAAGTTTCCGCAAGGAATCACACTTATATTCTGACTGACAGGAAATTGGAGTCTCTCAGTATCCCAGTAAAAAGCTGACAAAGGTTCTCTCTCTGTGTCTCGGAAGCAGTCTCTCCCTCTCTCTGTGTCTCTCTGTCTGTCTCTCTCTCTCTCTGTCTCTCTCTCTCTGCTGTCTGTCTGTCTGTCTCTCTGTCTCTCTCTCTGTTTCTCTCTCTCTCTGTCTCTCTGTCTGTCTGTCTGTCTCTCTCTCTCTCTCTGTCTCTCTCTGTGTCTCCGTCTCTCTCTTCGTCTCTCTCTCTGTTTCTGTCTCTGCGTCTCTTTCTGTCTCTGTCTCTCTCTCTCTTCTCTCTCTCTCCCTCTCCTCTCTCTCTCTCTCTCGTTCCATGTCTCTCTCTCACTGTCTGTCTGTCTCTAGCTCTCTTTCTCCCCCTCTCTATCTCTCTTCCCTGTCTCTCTTCCCTTGTCTCTGTCTTCTGTCTGTCTTTCTTTTTTCTTTCTCTAACCCTCTCTCTCCCCCTGTCTCTCTCGTTCCTCTCTCTCTTCTCTCTCCTCTCTCTCTCTCTCTCTCTCCTCTCTCTCTCCCCCCCTGTCTCTCTCTCCTCCCTCTCTCTGTCTCTCTCTGTGGACTCAGCGTGGCACTTTCAAAGCAGACAGACCGGACGTGTGTGTATGGTGATCTATTTTTGTGGCAAAAAAAAAAAAGGAATGTTTCCGTACTGATGAAGCTGTGAATTTTGGCATGAATTCTGCTAATGTATGTATATATGCATCGACCGTCGACTGCTCACGGACTGGCTTTATAATTAATGTCTGATTTATCGGCTTGACACAAAGAGGGACGATTGCAGTTAAACATGTGAACAGGATTCGTGGAATTTGTCATTCGCAAGTGTAATACCATGTCGAGGGAGAAGTCGGCGCACGCAATTTGGTGACGTTTACTGATTATGAAGATTTTTGTGCTTGGGTACCAGTCGCAGTGGTGTAGTGATTAACACAACGGACTACTGACTGGAAGGTTGTGGGTTCGAATCCCCCATCAGTCCCTTAAAAAAATTGTGGGATTTGTCGGCTCTAACCTGGCTCCTACCCAGAGTTGGGCGTGCTATGGGCTCTTTGGGAAGACTTGGGACCACACCGTCGAACTTCATCCACTTCACGGATGCGTCATTGAGGTGTGTTGCTCAAATCTTCTGACCAGCACCGCAGGTGTCTGTATCTCTCGGGCCTGGTCGACGCCAGGATATGTTATGATAGTAAGCTGTAGAGTACAGCCCCGTCACGCAGTCTCAATCCTAGATGGAACTCCACAGCATCATGATTATCATCCTCATCGACATCATCATCATCATCGCATGGTATATAAAAAAAACTGCCAGCTTCTGTGGCTATTAAGGTACTGCAAAAAATGGGACAAAAAGAAAAGGTGATCGCAAAGGTAAACCTCTTTGGGTACCATCATCCCCCCCCCCCCACCAATTTTAAAAAAAAATCTTTGTGCTATATAGACCATGAACTCTGGTACTGACTGTAGTAAAGTTAGTACGAGCGCCTGCTAAAAATGAATAATAATTGAATAAGTAAACGTATGAAAATGAAACAGCAATATCTGTCTCGCTTATGATGCCAGCTTTATTCAGTTCATGTACTGGCGATTTGTCCAAATGCAACATAAACTATAGTCACACTCTAACGGAATAAAGAGCAGCATTGATGAGAAGTTCAGGAGCCTTAATTTAACAACAGCATCACAGACATCTAGAGTGAAATAAGTAAACTCTAGGACTGTGTTGAGAAAAAACGCTGAGGAAATTTGAGGGGACTAACCCTTTGACTACCGTACCCTATCCAGCAACTGCAAAAAAAACTTACCCTTTGACTCCCTCACCCAATCCATCAACTGCAAAAACTTAACCCTTTGACTCCAACACCCTATCCACTAACTGCAAAAACTTACCACCCTTTGACTCCCACACCCTATGACTCCCACACCCTATCCACCAACTGCAAAAACATAACCCTTTGACTCCCTCACCCTATCTACCAACTGCAAAAACTTAACCAACCCTTTGACTCCCAGACCCTATCCACAAACAGCAAAAACTTAACCCTTTGACTCCCACACCCTATTTACCAACTGCAAAAACATAACCCTTTGACTCACTCACCCTATCCACCAGCTTCCTGCAAACCCTTTGACTCTCTCACCCTATCCACCAGCTGAGGGAGTCAAAGGGTTAAGTTTTTGTTTTGCTAGCATGGTTGGCAATGTGGGATGCTGGTGGACAGAGTGCAGGAGTCAAAGGGTTAAGAAGGGTATCAAACAGGTCATGTTGATGTTGCAAGCTGGGATTGAACTCAATACATCACATCTTGAGTCCATCGTTGCGACAACTAAGCCAGCCAGCCCATTGAACGAGCACTGGAATTATTGGAGTTATTTCAAGAGGGAATCGCTGCGCTCAGACAGCTCCTTATGCGCTCCACCCAAATCCACCTGCAATTATTCTACTCATGCGGTTTAATGCCAAAAAATGTTACGTCTTACCAACCAAAAACCGCTCATCCTTCTACTACAAGCTTGATGAGGAGATCCTCCAACATGTAGAGCAAAATCCATACCTGGGAGTACAAATATCGGCAGATTTAAAGTGGTCCACGCACATAACAAACATCTGCAAGAGGGCAAACACTACACTAGGATTCCTCCGTCGTAACTTGGGCAGCTGTCCCCAAGAGTGCCGCCGTACAGCCTACATCTCTCTAGTGCGGTCTGCCCTGGAGTACGGAGCCACTGTATGGGACCCGTACTTGGCAAAAGATCAGGATAGACTGGAGAGAGTACAGAGAAGGGCAGCACGCTTCATAAAGCAAGACTACAAGTCCCAAAAACCAGGGTGCGTCACCAGGATGCTCCAAGAGCTTGGTCTGCCCTCTCTGCAGCAGCGAAGGACACACCAAAGGCTGGTAACACTATATAAAATAACAGAAGGTCAGGTTCCAGCCCTACCACCAGAAAAATACCTGACCCCAGTGGATAAGACCAAAAGGAAAATCAAAATGAAGACCTATGCAGACCACGTGGCAACAAACATCATCGCCAAACACGCATGTAACAACAGCCGTGGCTACAAAGTCCCCCAGACAAGAACAGAGCAGTATGGATGCTCTTTCTTCACAAGGACTGTTGAAGACTGGAACAAGCTGGAGGAGGAGATAGTGCAGGCACGCTCCGTCGCCGCATTTTCTGCAGCACTGGGCAGAGCGGCCTCAGCTGCCTCCCATAAATAAATCAGCCCCCCCCCCTCTCCAGCCCCCCTCCAGCCCCACCCCCTCCCCTCCCCCATCCCCCACCCGACTAGGGAGATGCAGCGCCGCAACAGGACATCTTTGAGTTGAACTCGGGGTGTCCGTTGGGGCAGTAGTTTCCCCCTCCCCCTACACCCACCCCACCCAGTCGGACACAGCAAAGAAACTAAACGTCATGTTCAAAAACTCAAGAGAAACTGTAGTTGAAACACCACTTAAATTAGTTATTTTCACTCATAAATAAATAAATAAGAAAAATTAAATTATTATAGTCAAAAAATAACATAAAATAAATGAGGACTACTTATTAAAATTAAGCCATGCGCTCCTACCACCCGCTGCGAAGATAGCTTGAAAAGGCTCCTGCAGCGTAATTATCCAGATCCAGATCCAGATCATCAGATTCCCGCTTCACTGGACAGGACACTTTGTCCACATGGAAGGCAATCACATTCCAAAGATGTTTCTGTATAGAGAGCTGAAGCCAGGATACTGTTAAGTCGTAGACACTGACCGGGAGGACAATGCCACAACTATTCAGATCATTGTTGATGTTTTAAATCACCATGATACCAATGTAGATCACTCATAAGGAAGATTAGAAAAAGACAAGCAACATTTATAGGCCATTTTATGAGGAAGGGGGTTTTGGAGCACCTGGTCACAACGGGGAAGCTGGAGGGAAAGAGAGCACCAGGTAGACCCAGGGAGAGAATGCTGGACGGACTTGCAGAGTGGCTGGGGATGAGGAGGGTAGGGGAGATCCTGGGGGCAACGAGAGATAGAGATGGTTGGAAGTCCATGGTCGCCAACGCCATGCGGCAGGGCACCTGATGATGATGATGATGATGATACCAATCCCAACTGTTATTGTTGTTTTTGTTTAAAGCCCACAGCCGACTGCGTAGAATCATACCACGGCTATAACCGTTTCAAAACATACACCACACTTCAACAAGAAAAAAAAAAAAAAAAAGAAAATTAAGTACACATATCAATGCATTTGCACGCATAATCTAAGGAGATGCCCCTGGTGTTGACCACTCCGTCCAATTCATCGAACAGGGGATTTAGAGAAAAACATACCTGAATACAAATTTAAACATAACTAAGGACACTAAAACATACATAAAAACGGACCTAAGTTACCTAAATCGCTTCTGCATATCTCATTTCCCTAGAGCCAAAAATGCACTTCATGCATATACACAAATTATCACTCCTGAAAAGAAAGTAGGTAAGACTTTATCGAACACATACAGGTGAATGGACCAGCAAGGCAGAAAATGATAGGAAGAAATGACAGAAAGCAAAAGGAACAAGGCAGAAACAAAGAAAGCGATAGAAAAGAGAAAATTCCTAGCACAGAATTTCCAGAAGATTGGGAGACTGTTTACACTGAAAGAGCCCCCGGCATCCCTACGGGGGGAGGACCAATCCCAACTAGAGACAAGAAGACATTGCACGGGGCCTTCCAAACTGGTAAGCCACGATACCCAGCAAGTGATCCCTAGGCCTGTCATTGTGCAATTTTGTACATGGTCTGACAGAATGGCGGTGTTGGGGGAGATGGGGGTGGGGTGGGGGGGTAAACGGCTCAGGGACGTACAACTTAAGATTGAACGGAATCAAAGTGACAGCATATCGATTAATCCTATTCATCAATCCAGAGAATCCGACACAAGCATCGGTATCTTACAATGCAACTAAAAAAAAATTTCAAGGCTTCTTTGTGAGCAACATTCTTATAGCTAGCCCTCGTCTACTCTGAGAGTGGTAGGACTTTAAACTCAACAATGGGAGTGGTAGAACTTTAAACTCAACAATGAGAGTGGTAGGACTTTAAACTCAACAATGAGAGTGGTAGAACTTTAAACTCAACAATGAGAGTGGTAGGACTTTAAACTCAACAATGAGAGTGGTAGGACTTTAAACTCAACAATGAGAATGGTAGGACTTTAAACTCAACAATGAGAGTGTAGGACTTTAAACTCAACAATGAGAATGGTAGGACTTTAAACTCAACAATGAGAGTGGTAGGACTTTAAACTCAACAATGAGAGTGGTAGGATTTTAAACTCAAAATGAGAGTGGTAGGACTTTTAAACTCAACAATGAGATGGTGAGGACTTTAAACTCAACAATGAGAGTGGTAGGATTTTAAACTCAACAATGAGAATGGTAGGACTTTAAACTCAACAATGAGATGTGGCTTTAAACTCAACAATGAGATGGTAGGACTTTAAACTCAACAATGAGATGGTAGGACTTTTAAACTCAACAATGAGAGTGGTAGGACTTTAAACTCAACAATGAGAGTGGTAGGACTTTTAAACTCAACAATAGAGATGGTAGGACTTTTAAACTCAACATGAGAGTGGTAGGACTTTAAACTCAACAATGAGAATGGTAGGACTTTAAACTCAACAAGTGAGAGTGGTAGGACTTTAAACTCAACAATGAGAGTGGTAGGACTTTAAACTCAACAATGAGAGTGGTAGGACTTTTAAACTCAACAATGAGAGTGGTAGGACTTTAAACTCAACAATGAGAGTGTAGGACTTTAAACTCAACAATGAGAGTGGTAGGACTTTAAACTCAACAATGAGAGTGGTAGGACTTTAAACTCAACAAGTGAGAGTGGTAGGACTTTAAACTCAACAATGAGAGTGGTAGGACTTTAAACTCAACTGAGATGTAGGATTAATCAACAGGGGAGGTAGGACTTTAAACTCAACAATGGAGATGGTAGGACTTTAAACTCAACAGTGAGAGTGTAGGACTTTAAACTCAACAATGAGAGTGGTAGGACTTTAAACTCAACATGAGAGTGGTAGGACTTTAAACTCAACAATGAGAGTGGTAGGACTTTAAACTCAACAATGAGAGTGGTAGGACTTTAAACTCAACAATGAGAGTGGTAGGACTTTAAACTCAACAATGAGAGTGGTAGGACTTTAAACTAACAATGAGAGTGGTAGGACTTTAAACTCAACAATGAGAGTGGTGTTATAGGACTGTTTAAACTCAACAATGAGAGTGGTAGGACTTTAAACTCAACAATGAGAGTGGTAGGACTTTAAACTCAACAATGAGAGTGTGGTAGGACTTTAAACTCAACAATGAGAGTGGTAGGACTTTAAAACTCAACAATGAGAGTGGTAGGACTTTAAACTCTACAATGAGAGTGGTAGGACTTAACTCAACAATGAGAGTGGTAGGACTTTAAACTCAACAATTAACCACATGAGAGTGGTAGACATGATGGTAGGACTTTAAACTCTAACAATGAGAGTGGTAGGACTTTAAACTCTACAATGAGAGTGGTAGGACTTTAAACTCTACAATGAATGGTAGACTTTAAACTCAACAATGAGAATGGTAGGACTTTAAACTCAACATGAGAGTGGTAGGACTTTAAACTCAACAATGAGAGTGGTAGGACTTTAAAACTCAACAATGAAGAGATGGTAGGACTTTAAAACT
>JAPXFY010000035.1:26268860-26283860 GCA_030674185.1 Monoplex corrugatus
TGTGTGTGTGTGTGTGTGTGTGTGTGTGTGTGTGTGTGTGTGTGTGTGTGTGTGTGTTCGTTCGTTTTGTGTTAACGTTCTTTTACGTTTTCACTGTAAGTGATATTAGACGGAGAGTGTGTGTGTGTGTGTGTGTGTGTGTGTGTGTGTGTGTGTGTGTGTGTGTGTGTGTGTGTGTGTGTGTGTGTGTGTGTGTGTGTGTGTGTGTGTGTGTGTGTGTGTGTGTGTGTAATGTGTACAACGTGTTTCACATTCTACGTGTTACGGTCCTTTTCTTGTACTGATGTTTTGTGTGTAGAGCTGTTACATGGCCCTGAGTTTGTTTGTTTGGTTGGTTGTTTGTTTGTTTGTTTGTTTGTTTGTGTTTGTTTGCTTGCTTGCTTGCTTGTTCGTTCGTTTGTTTGTTTGTTTCTTATTCATGTTCAGCGTAATTGTTTTGATCTAGACAGCCATGTTGTCTGTTTTGTTTTCCATCACTCTCAGTGCTTGAGAGGTATCTCTCGGGGAATGTAGACCAGTGCAATTGTGAGTCATCAGCAAGAAATAATGGCTGTTTAATAACAAAGCTAATTCGTTGTAAATACACAGTGAAGTGAACAGGCCCCCAGAACATAACCCTGTACAAAAAAAAATACAAAAAAAAACAGACTTCAGTTAAATGAGAATAAGAACTTCTTGCCATCGGTGACCATGGATTTGTCTTTCCTAATCAACCGGGAACGGTCGTCTCACCAGACGGCAGATGCACATCAGAAATCATCATCATCATCATCATCATCAGGTGCCCTGCCGCATGGCGTTGGCGACCATGGACTTCCAACCATCTCTATCTCTCGTTGCCCCTAGCATCTCCCCCACTCTCCTCATCCACAGCCACTCTGCAAGTCCGTCCAGCATTCTCTCCCTGGGTCTACCTGGTGCTCTCTTTCCCTCCAGCTTTCCCGTTGTGACCAGGTGTTCCAAATCCCCCTTCCTCATAAAATGGCCTATAAATGTTGCCTGTCTTTTCCTAATCTTCCTTATGAGTGATCTACTTGTGTCTGCTTCCATCAAGACTGTCTCGTTTGTTTTCTTTGCTGTCCATGGAACTCTCAACATTCTTCTTAGAAACCACATCTCGGCTGCCTCAATCTTGCTCTGGCTTCGCTTGCTGACTGTCCACGCCTCGCATCCGTACAACAGTATTGGTTCTATATAACATTCAAGGACTCTCTTTTTGATAGGCATTTGTTGGACATCAGAAATAGCCAGCAGAATCGGCCAAGCCAAAACAGCATTCAAGAAGATAAAAAGTGTTCTTACCAACAAATGCCTATCAATTGACATCAGGAAAAGAGTTCTTGAATGTTAAATAGTGCCGATAATGTTATACGGTTGTGAGGCATGGACAGTCAAACGCAGAGCCAGAATAAGATTGAGGCAACTAAAATGTGGTTTCTAAGTAGAATGTTGAGAGTACCATGGACAGCAAAGAAAACAAACGAGACAGTCTTGAAGGAGGCAGACATAAGAAGATCATTAATAAAGAAGATGAAGAAAAGACAACCAACGTTTATAAGACATATAATTAGGAGAGGAGAAGTAGAACACCTGGTCACAACCGGAAAGCTAGAGGGAAAGAGAACGTCATGTATACCCAGGGAGAAAATACTGGACAGACTTGCAGGGTGGCTGAGGACAGAGAGGGTGGGAGATGTACTTGCAGCGACAAGGGATAGATTCGTGTGGAGGGCCATGGTCGCCAACGCCATGCGGCAGGGCACATGATGATGATGATGATGATGATGATGTTGTCTTTGTTGCCTTTAGAATATTTCTCGTTTGGATCTTTCACTGCTGATGGATTCCAGGTAAGTGAACTGTTGAATAGTTGCTGGCATCAGTTCATGAGACAGTTACATCAATAATGATGATCATATATTCCATCTACCTGTGTGTTCGCGAGACAGGGACCCTTCCAGTGAATTCATCATCATCATCATGTACCCTGCCGCATGGCGTTGGCGCTCATGGCCCCCCATATGTATATATCCCTTGCTGTCGCAAGCACATCATCCACCCTCTATGTCATCAGCCAGTCTGCAAGTCCGTCCAATGTTTTCTCTCTGGGTATACCTGTTGCTTTCTTTGCCCCCAGCTTTCCTGTTGTGACCAGGTGCTCTAATTGCCCTTTCCTCATAAAATGGCCTATAAATGTTGCCTGTCTTTTCCTAATCTTCCTTATGAATGATCTTCTTGAGTCTGCCTCCATCAAAACTGTCTCGTTTGGATTAGGAAAGACAAATCCATGGCATGGAAATGAGGCATTAGCGCAAAGATAATAAACATCAGGTACACTGTTTCTAAGAAGAATGTTGAGAGTTCCATGGACAGCAAAGAAAACAAACGAGACAGTCTTGATGGAGGCAGACACAAGTAGATCACTCATAAGGAAGATTAGGAAAAGACAGGCAACATTTATAGGCCATTTTATGAGGAAGGGGGATTTGGAGCATCTGGTCACAACGGGAAAGCTGGAGGGAAAGAGAGCACCAGGTAGACCCAGGGAGAGAATGCTGGACGGACTTGCAGAGTGGCTGGGGATGAGGAGGGTGGGGGAGATGCTAGGGGCAACGAGAGATAGAGATGGATGGAAGTCCATGGTCGCCAACGCCATGCGGCAGGGCACCTGATGATGATGATGATGATGACACTGATTATATCACCAATGAACAAGTGCACCAAAAATCAAGCAGCACACTGGACCGTATGTAGGGCTGCAGACATCCTTTAAGAAAACTACGTCGGTAAGGCCATGTATCAAGGTAGGACATCAGGACCTGGCCAGCTCATGGGTTTGTGTGCAGGCTTAAGGCGTGTGCCGTGATCATTCTTGAGTTTCTCCATCACATGGCACCTGTGACGATAGTGCATATGGAATTCATTCCGAGCGCGGAGACGTCATCTTGAGAAATTGAAACTAAAACTGAAACTGATGGTGGTGTTGTGACTGGCAACCAACTTGTGACCTTATGCAACCGATAAACAACAGGACGAGTTGATCAAGAAAAGTATGATCTGAACCACACACAAAAATGGTTTCAATAAATCCAAATTGTGGCTGGTAATCTTGATATGATATTATGACCGACTGTTTCAAATGCTGCTGAAAAATCTAGTAATGACAGAATGAAACACCTTGTAATTATCAAAAGCCTGCAGAATATCGTTTACAAGCATCCTTCTCCAGTTTCAATTTCAGTTTCAGTTTCTCAAAATGACGTCTCCGCGCTCGGAACGAATTCCATAGGCACTAACGTCACAGGTACCACGTGTTTGGTGACTGTGGCACAAGCCTTAAGCCTGCACATAAACCCATGAGCTGGCCAGGTCCTGAGGCCCTACCTAGACTATGTTTTTACCTAGTCTATATTTTATACTGGTATTTTATTAGCCCATCACTGGAATAATCTTGGTACCTGTAAATGACATGTGTATGTGTGTATATTACCTTAATTTAAAAAAAGAAACATATATATGAAGTAAATGAATAAATCATTAGAGATCTGAATCACACATACAACACACTAGCTATTCTGTATAAACTCGTCTCACATGACAGACCCCCCCCCCCCCCTCTAGTCAGTGCCCAAATGCTCAGCCATCTATCAACTAAGTGAAGCCAATATTTTCTTAACCATAGATAGGTAAGCAAGCAAGTAAGTCAGCAGGCAAGTAAGCAAGAAAGCAAGTGAATAAGAAGTAAGTAGGTGAATAAATAAATACAAAATAAAGGAGTATGTGGATAAATAAACATGTAAAGAGATGAAAATAACAAATAACAGTATATACCTTCTCCGGTGATATGAAACACTCTCCCCTAAAAACAACAACAACAACAACAACAACGGAGGATTACAAATATGAGTAGGAGGGGAGGAGGAGAAGGAGGACGGAGGAATAGAATAGCCCTAATGTGGATTAATATCAGGCCTAGCTGTGGGGGTAGAACATCGAGGCCGATGATGCGCATGCGCTGAAACGAGATGATTCTTTGCATTGATTGGTCGATAGATAGAAGGCTGAAACGCGCATGCTCCATGAAGCGCACAACCTGATTTTCCTGGTGGAAGAGCAGACAAGGTGCTCTCCCTTATCACGCAGCCATTTTTCGGCGATCATCTTCTGACAAGTACATTTCTTGACGCTTCTTGTCCCTGGCGTGTAGAGTTCTAGTTCGAACTTCCAGAATAACGGTGATGGTAGTGTGGTTTGTCGTTATCGTTGATGTCTGTCAGTCTGTTTGCATGCATGTGGCAGTACGTGTATTTCCCTAATGTCTCAGTCTAAGTGACAGTTCCTGGAGTAGAATAGCACATTCAGTAGACTTTGAAGAACGATGCTATCATAATAAATCAGGACTTCATCATCATCATCATCATCAGGTGCCCTGCCGCATGGCGTTGGCGACCATGGACTTCCAACCATCTCTATCTCTCGTTGCCCCCAGCATCTCCCCCACCCTCCTCATCCCCAGCCACTCTGCAAGTCCGTCCAGCATTCTCTCCCTGGGTCTACCTGGTGCTCTCTTTCCCTCCAATCAAGAATTATTCACTGTTTTAATTACTTATTTCTTTTACACCCCGTCTTCAATTTTTTTGTTTGTTTACGTTTGTGTACTCTTGCAAAGTAGTTACTTTAATATTTATTTATCTATGTATTTATTTATTTATCTTTTTATTTGTTTATTTATTTATTTATTTATTTATTTATCATTCATCTATTTATCTACGTATTCATGTATGTATCTATTGATTGATTGATTGATTGATTGATTGATCTGTGCATTTATTTTGATGATGATGATGATGATGATGATGATGATGATGATGATGATGATGATGATGATTGCTGTTGTTGTTGTTGTTGTTGTTGTTGCTTTCGTCATATTCATCTTGAAAGGTAGTTCATGTTTGTTAATATTGCTATCACCCCCTTGCAACGTATTCTAGTTATTTTCATTGTTGTTCTTATTGCTGCTGTTGTTGTTATTGTTGCTGCACATGGCGGAATGGTTTTTGATCAATGGCAACATGGTACAATATGGCAAACAAACATCATCATCATCATCAGGTGCCCTGCCGCATGGCGTTGGCGACCATGGACTTCCATCTGCCTCTATCTCTCGTTGCCCCTAGCATCTCCCCCACCCTCCTCGTTCCCAGCCACTCTGCAAGTCCGTCCAGCATTTTCTCCCTGGGTCTACCCGGTGCTCTCTTTCCCTCCAGCTTTCCCGTTGTGACCAGGTGCTCCAAACCCCCTTTCCTCATAAAATGGCCTATAAATGTTGCCTGTCTTTTCCTAATCTTCCTTATGAGTGATCTACTTGTGTCTGCCTCCATCAAGACTGTCTCGTTTGTTTTCTTTGCTGTCCATGGAACCCTCAACATTCTTCTTAGAAACCACATCTCGGCTGCCTCAATCTTGTTCTGGCTTTGTTTGTTGACTGTCCACGCCTTGCATCAGTACAACAGTATTGGTTCTCTATAACATTCAAGAACTCTCTTCCTGATGTTAATTGATAGGCATTTGTTGGTAAGAATGCCTGTCATCTTCTTGAATGCTGTTTTGGTTTGGCAAACAGTAAACGCACAATTAGACAGTATCACATAAGAATTTTATTAGAGAACATGTATAACAAAAACTTAACACAGAGAGAGAGAGAGAGAGAGGAGAGAGAGAGAGAGAGAGAGAAACACACACACACACAGAGAAAAACACACACAGACACAGAAACACACACAAACACACACATACACACACACACACATACACACACAGAAACAAACACACACACACACACACAGAGAAACACACACAAACACACACACACACACAGAAACACACACACAAACACAGAAACACACACACACACACACAAACACAGAAACACACACACACACACACACACACACACACACACACACACACACACACACACACACACACACAGACACACACACACACACACACACACACACACACACACACACCTGAAATCTGATGTGAAAATTGTAACAACACTCAAACAAGAGAAGGAAGAGAAGAAGAAGAGGGACAAGGACACAGAAATAGAACAGCCCTAACGTGGATTAATATCAGGCCTAGCTCTGAGGCAGAACAGCTGAGGCGTATGATGCGCATGCGCTGACCCGTGATGATTCTTTGCATTGATTGGTCGATAGTTAGAAGGCTGAAACGCGCATGCTCCATGAAGCGAACAACCCGATTTTCCTGGTGGAAGAGCAGACAAGGTGCTCTCCCTTATCATCCAGCCATTTTCGGCGATCATCTTGTGACAAGAACATTTTCTGACAGTGCCCCCCCCCCCTCCCCCCAAACACACACACACACACTTTTTTTTTTTATCCTTGCGTGTTAACCTAGCTCTAGTTTCTAGAATAACATGTACATGCAATGAGGCTTGTCTTGTCGTTGTCATTATTACATCAGCTAGGACGGGAGAGGTCCCTGGTTCAATTCCAGTGTCCACCTACTTATCCAACTATTGAACTATTGGATCGTTCCACTGCAGACTACTTACAGAAAGGAACTTACCAGCCAAATATGGTGAAACTCCCATACAGCCAATTGTGCTGAAACTTCCATCCAGCCAAATATGCTCCAACTCCCTTCCAGCCAAATTTGGTGAAACTCCCATCCAGCCAAATATGCTCCAACTCCCTTCCAGCCAAATTTGGTGAAAATCCCATCCAGCCAAATATGCTCCAACTCCCTTCCAGCCAAATTTGGTGAAACTCCCATTCAGCCAAATATGCTCAAACTCCCATCCAGCCAGATATGCTCAAACTCCCATCCAGCTAAACATGGTGATACTCCGATCGAGCCAAATATGGTGATACTCCCATCCAGCCAAATGTGGTGATACTCCCATCCAGCCAAATATGGTGATACTCCCATCCAGCCAAATGTGGTGAAACTTCCATCCAGCCAAATATGCTCAAACTTCCATCCATCCAAATGTGAAAATTCCATCCAGCCAAATATGGTCAAACTCCCATCCAGCCAAACATGGTCAAACTCCCAGCCAAATATGGTCAAACTCCCATCCAGCCAAATATGGTCAAACTCCCATCCAGCCAAATATGGTCAAACTCCCATCCAGCCAAATATGGTCAAATTCCCATCCAGCCAAATGTGGTGAAAATTCCATCCAGCCAAATATGGTGAAAATCCCATCCAGCCAAATGTGGTGAAACTATCATCCAGCCAAATATGGTCAAACTTCCATCCAGTCAAATATGGTGAAACTTCCATCCAGTCAAATATGGCTATACTCCTATCCAGCCAAATATGGTGGCACTCCCATCCAGCCAAATATGGTGAAACTCCCATTCAGCCAAATACAGTGAAATACATCTACAAGCAGCATTTCTATATGCTAGGTAGGTAGAACCTCTAGACCTTGCCAACACATAGATTTTATGTGCAGGCTTAAGGCTTGTGCCATGATGTGTATGTGCAGGCTTAAGGCTTTTGCAGGCTTAAGGCGTGTGCCATGATGTTTATGTGCAGGCTTAAGGCTTTTACAGGCTTAAGGCTTGTGCCATGATGTTTATGTGCAGACTTAAGGCTTGTGCCATGATGTGTATGTGCAGGCTTAAGGCTTTTGCAGGCTTAAGGCGTGTGCCATGATGTTTATGTGCAGGCTTAAGGCTTTTACAGGCTTAAGGCTTGTGCCATGATGTTTATGTGCAGACTTAAGGCTTGTGCCATGATGTGTATGTGCAGGCTTAAGGCTTTTGCAGGCTTAAGGCTTGTGCCATGATGTTTATGTGCAGGCTTAGCTTGTGCAGGCTTAAGGCTTGTGCCATGACGTTTATGTGCAGGCCCAAGGCTTGTGCCGTGATGTTTATGTGCAGGCTTAAGGCCTGTGCCATGACGTTTATGTGCAGGCCTAAGGCTTGTGCCGTGATGTTTATTCGCAGGCTTAAAGCTTGTACCATGATCATTTTGGATCTTCTCCATCACATGGCATCAATGGCTTGCCAACACATAGGGTTTATGTGCAGGCTTAAGGCTTGTGCCATGATAATTTTGGATCTTCTCCATCACATGGCACCAGAGTTTATGGAATTCAGTCCGAGCGCGGAGACGTCATCTTGCGAAACTAAAATAAACCAAAAAGGTAGCTGAGGACTCTGTGGTGACACAATTTATTGAGACACATATGCACACATGTACGCGCACACACACACACATGTATTTTCTCTGATTTCTACACACACACACACACACGCACACACACACACACACGCACACACACACGCACACACACACGCGCACACACACACACACACACACACACACACACACACACACACACACAACACACACACACACACACACACACACACACACACACACACACACACACACACACCTGTTGTATTTTTTTCTGATTTCTACACACACACACACACACACACACACACACACACAACACACACACAACACACACGCACACCACACACACACACACACAACACACACACACACAACACACACACACACAAACAAACAAACAAAGGACACAAGCTGTGCCACAATTCTGAGGTCGTAGAGGAATGAAATGACACAAAACTTCATCTCAGGGCTAGCTATATGAGGGCGGTGACCACCTCCTTCCCTCCACCCCTGCTGCTTTACCTTCCACAACCCTGAAGATGGATGGTTACATATCCACAGCTAGGTGAACTGGAGGCTGCGAGCACAAACGATTTTTCCCCTCGAGTGAGTATTATCAAATGCGTTGCAAACTCCTTGCAGAAAGATGAGTGGGCAGAAAGCTCTTCCCCTAAGCCAACCAAGCCTCAATATCAGATTATCTCCCTTCGACTCTTTGACTCCTACACCCAGTCCACCAATCATGAAAACTTAACCCTTTGACTTTCTCGCTCTGTCCACCAGCTTCCTGCAGGAAACTGGTGGATAGGGTAGGCCCTAAGTGAGGAAGTCAAAGTGTTACGTTTTTTGCTTTGCTAGCATGGTTGAAAATGCAGGATGCTGATGGACAGGGCGCGGGAGTCAAGGTGAATGTGTCCATAATCTACCAGACATTGACCTGCCCTGATGGATCTTTAACGTGCATTATTTGTTTTGCGTTGCGTAGGCACACGAAGGGGCTCAGGCACTAACAGGTCTGCTTACTACATACTGACCTGGAAACCGAAAAAAATATCCATCCTTTAACCCTTTGACTCCCGCGCCCTTTCCACCAACTGCAAAAATTTAACCCTTTGCCTCCCTCATCCTATCCCTCAGCTTCTTGCAGGAAGCTGGTGGATAGGGTGAAAGAGTCAAAGAGTTAAGAGTTTTGCTTTGCCAGCGTGGTTGACGATGCAGGATGCTGGTGGACGGGGTGCGGGAGTCAAGGGTTAACCCAATTCAGCCTTACATTGTGAAGGTCTCTGGGGCAAACCCTTTGACTCACACGCCCTCTCCACCAACTGCAAAAATTTAACCCCTAGACTCCCTATCCACCAGCTTCTCGCAGGAAGGGTGAGAGAGTCAAAGAATTAAGTTTTTGCTTTGCTAGCATGGTTGACAATGCAGGATGCTGGTGGACAGGGTGCTGGAGTGAAAGGGTTAATTTCAACCCACCAGGAGGGAGGTCTCCTGGTAGGATCGAACACAGATATTGCGATCTGAAATCCGATGTTTTACCCACTTGGCTGTCAGTCATGTCTGGTATCTCATTATCATCATCATGTGCCCTGCCGCATGGCGTTGGCCACCATGGCCCTCCATACGAATCTATCCCTTGTCGCCGCAAGCACATCTTCCGGCCTCTCTGTCCTCAGCCACCCTGCAAGTCCGTCCAATATTTTCTCTCTGAGTCTACCTGGTATTCTCTTTCCCTCCAGTTTTCCTTTGTGACCAGGTGCTCTAATTCCTCTTTCCTCATAAAATGGCCTATAAATGTTGCTCATCTTTTCCTAATCTTCCTTATCAACGATCTACTTGTGTCTGCCTCCATCAAGACTGTCTCGTTTGTTGTCTTTGCTGTCCATGGAACTCTCAACATTCTTCTTAGAAACCACAACTCGGCTGCCTCAATCTTGTTCAGGCTTTGCTTGTTGACTGTCCACGCCTCACAACCGTATAACATTATCGGTTCTCTATAACGATCAAGAACTCTCTTCCTGATGTTAATTGATAGGCATTTATCGGTAAGGATGCTTTTCATCTTCTTGAATGCTGTTTTGGCTTGGCCGATTCGGCGTCGACTAACAAACAATTCATACATAAGATGTCGGCTGACGAACTGTCTGCGGACTCGTGTATAAATCGAGAGGTTTTGTCAGCTCTCAGCTGTCTGGGTTCTCGAATTCAAGATGGCGGATTATGTATCCCAGAGTGCCGCGCGCCGCGTGTCGTGCCGTGTGCTTGGGTTTATGGAGTGAAAACACTGTCCTTCTCTTCCCCTGTCTCCCTGCCACATTCTCCATTGATTCACAGAGTGAGACAGAGAGAGGGAGGGAAGGAGGGAAGGAGGGAAGGAGTCTCTCTCTCTCTCTCTCTCTCTCTCTCTCTCTCTCTCTCCCCTCTCTCTGGGAGACTCTCTCTCTCTGGGAGACTCTCTCTCTCTCTCTCTCTCTCTCTCTCTCTCCTCTCTCTCTGGAAGATTTGCTCTCTCAGTCTGTCTCTCTGTCTCTCTATCTCTGTCTCTCTCTCTTTCTTTCTCTCTCTGTGAGACACTCTCTCCCTCTCCCTCTCTCTCTCTCTCTGGGAGACCCTCTCTCTCCTCCCTTTCTCTCCCTCCCTCCCTCTCTCTCTCTCTCCTTCTCTCTCTCTGTGTCTCTCTTTCTTTCTCTCTGTGTGAGACACTCTCTCCCTCTCTCTCTCTCTGGGAGACTCTCTCTCCTCCCTCTCTCTCTCCCTCTCTCTCTCTCTCTCTCTGGGAGACTCTCTCTCCCCCCCTCTCTCTCTCTCTGCGCCTGCATGTTTATATATCTGCCTGTCTGTCTGCCTGCTTGTTGTTTGTCTGTCTGTCTGTTGCCTGTTCTTTCGTTTCTTTTATTTACACAAGTTCGTCTCTGTGTGTCTGTTGCCAGTCTGTCTGTCTCGGTCTGTCTCGTCTATTTACATGTGCAATGAACGCTACTGTTACCGGTATTTCGATAACTGCTCTCTCTCTCTCTCTCTCTCTCTCTCTCTCTCCTCTCTCTCTCTCTCTCTCTCTCTCTCTCTCTCTCTCTCTCTCTCTCTATCTCTCTCTCTCTCTCTCTCTGTCCCCATCCTACGTGAAATCTCACAGTCACACAGCATATTAATATATATGAACCGAAAAGGCAATGAAGTCAGACAGATGTCGTCCTTCTTGGACGTCCATTCGTCTTCTGTTGTGTGTCTTCTGTCTTCCTTATTGAATGTATTCTGTCTTCCTTGTTGGATGTCTTCTGTCTTAATTGTTGGATGTCTTGTGTCTTAATTGTTGTGTGTCTTCTGTCTTCATTGTTGGATGTCTTCTGTCTTCCTTGTTGGATGTCTTCTGTCTTCCTTGTTGGATGTCTTCTGTCTTCCTTGTTGATGTCTTCTGTCTTCCTTGTTGGATGTCTTCTGTTTTCCTTGTTGGATGTCTTCTGTCTTCCTTGTTGGATGTCTTCTGTCTTCCTTGTTGGATGTCTTCTGTCTTAATTGTTGGATGTCTTCTGTCTTCCTTGTTGGATGTCTTCTGTCTTAATTGTTGGATGTCTTCTGTCTTCCTTGTTGGATGTCTTCTGTCTTAATTGTTGGATGTCTTCTGTCTTCCTTGTTGGATGTCTTCTGTCTTCCTTGTTGGATGTCTTCTGTCTTAATTGTTGGATGTCTTCTGTCTTCCTTGTTGGATGTCTTCTGTCTTAATTGTTGGATGTCTTCTGTCTTCCTTGTTGGATGTCTTCTGTCTTCCTTGTTGGATGTCTTCTGTCTTCCTTGTTGGATGTCTTCTGTCTTCCTTGTTGGATGTCTTCTGTCTTAATTGTTGTGTGTCTTCTGTCTTCATTGTTGTGTTCTTCTGTCTTCCTTGTTGGATGTCTTCTGTCTTCCTTGTTGGATGTCTTCTGTCTTCCTTGTTGGATGTCTTCTGTCTTCCTTGTTGGATGTCTTCTGTCTTCCTTGTTGGATGTCTTCTGTCTTCCTTGTTGGATGTCTTCTGTCTTCCTTGTTGGATGTCTTCTGTCTTCCTTGTTGGATGTCTTCTGTCTTCCTTGTTGGACGTCATGTCTTCCTTGTTGGATGTCTTCTGTCTTAATTGTTGGATATCTTCTGTCTTAATTGTTGGATGTCTTCTGTCTTAATCGTTGGATGTCTTCTGTCTTAATTGTTGTGTGTCTTCTGTCTTACTTGTTGGATGTCTTCTGTCTTACTTGTTGTGTGTCTTCTGTCTTACTTGTTGTGTGTCTTCTGTCTTACTTGTTGGATGTCTTCTGTCTTAATTGCTGGATGTCTTCTGTCTTCATTGTTGGATGTCTTCTGTCTTCATTGTTGGATATCTTCTGTCCTCCTTGTTGGATGTCTTCTGTCTTAATTGTTGGATGTCTTCTGTCTTAATTGTTGGATGTCCTCTGTCTTAATTGTTGGATGTCCTCTGTCTTAATTGTTGGATGTCTTCTGTCTTTATTGTTGGATGTCTTCTGTCTTAATTGTTGGATGTCTTCTGTCTTAATTGTTGGATGTCTTCTGTCTTCCTTGTTGGATGTCTTCTGTCTTTATTGTTGGATGTCTTCTGTCTTACTTGTTGGATGTCTTCTGTCTTAATCGTTGGATGTCTTCTATCTTCCTTGTTGGATGTCTTCTGTCTTTATTGTTGGATGTCTTCTGTCTTAATTGTTGGATGTCTTCTGTCTTCCTTGTTGGATGTCTTCTGTCTTCCTTGTTGATGTCATGTCTTCCTTGTTGGATGTCTTCTGTGTTTATTGTTGGATGTCTTCTGTCTTCCTTGTTGGATGTCTTCTGTCTTCCTTGTTGGATGTCTTCTGTCTTAATCGTTGGATGTCTTCTGTCTTCCTTGTTGGATGTCTTCTGTCTTCCTTGTTGGATGTCTTCTGTCTTCCTTGTTGGATGTCTTCTGTCTTCCTTGTTGGATGTCTTCTGTCTTCCATGTTGTGTGTCTTCTGTCTTCTTTGTTGTTGGATGTCTTCTGTCTTCCTTGTTGGATGTCTTCTGTCTTCCTTGTTGGATGTCTTCTGTCTTCTTTGTTGTTGGATGTCTTCTGTCTTCCTTGTTGGATGTCATGTCTTCCTTGTTGGATGTCTTCTGTCTTCTTTGTTGTTGGATGTCTTCTGTCTTCCTTGTTGGGTGTCTTCTGTCTTCCTTGTTGGATGTCTTCTGTCTTCCATGTTGTGTGTCTTCTGACTTCCTTGTTGGATGTCTTCTGTCTTCCATGTTGTGTGTCTTCTGACTTCCTTGTTGGATGTCTTCTGTCTTCCTTGTTGGATGTCTTCTGTCTTCCTTGTTGGATGTCTTCTGTCTTCCTTGTTGGATGTCTTCTGTCTTCCTTGTCGGATGTCATGTCTTCCTTGTTGGATGTCTTCTGTCTTCTTTGTTGTTGGATGTCTTCTGTCTTCCTTGTTGGGTGTCTTCTGTCTTCCTTGTTGGATGTCTTCTGTCTTCCATGTTGTGTGTCTTCTGACTTCCTTGTTGGATGTCTTCTGTCTTCCTTGTTGGATGTCTTCTGTCTTCCTTGTTGGATGTCTTCTGTCTTCCTTGTTGGATGTCTTCTGTCTTCCTTGTCGGATGTCATGTCTTTCTTGTTGGATGTCTTCTGTCTTCTTTGTTGTTGGATGTCTTCTGTCTTCCTTGTTGGGTGTCTTCTGTCTTCCTTGTTGGATGTCTTCTGTCTTCCATGTTGTGTGTCTTCTGTCTTCCTTGTTGGATGTCTTCTGTCTTCCTTGTTGGATGTCTTCTGTCTTCCTTGTTGGATGTCTTCTGTCTTCCTTGTTGGATGTCTTCTGTCTTCCTTGTCGGATGTCTTCTGTCTTCCTTGTTGGATGTCTTCTGTCTTCCTTGTTGGATGTCTTCTGTCTTCCTTGTTGGGTGTCATGTCTTCCTCGTTGGATGTGATGTCTTCCTTGTTGGATGTCATGGTCTGAGATGTCTTCCATGTCAGATGTCTTATGCTATCAGATTTCTTCCACATTGGATGTCTTATGCTATCAGATGTCTTCCACATTGGATGTCTTATGCTATCAGATGTCTTCCACATTGGATGTCTTATGCTGTCAGATGTCTTATGCTGTCAGATGCCTTATGCTGTCAGATGTCTTCCACATTTGATGCCTTATGCTGTCAGATGTCTTCCACATTGGATGTCTTATGCTGTCAGATCTTCCACATTGGATGTCTTATGGTGTCAGATGTCTTCCACATTGGATGTCTTATTCTACCAGATGTCTTCCATATTGGATGCTTTATGCTGTCAGATGTCTTCCACATTGGATGTCGTATGCTGTCAGATGTCTTCCACATTGGATGTCTTATGCTGTCAGATGTCTTCCACATTGGATGTCTTATGCTGTCAGATGTCTTCTACATTGGATGTCTTGTTCTACCAGATGTCTTCCATATTGGATGCTTTATGCTGTCAGATGTCTTCCACATTGGATGTCTTATGCTATCAGATGTCTTCCACATTGGATATCTTGTTCTACCAGATGTCTTCCATATTGGATGCTTTATGCTGTCAGATGTCTTCCACATTGGATGTCTTATGCTATCAGATGACTTCCACGTTGGATGTATATGTGTCAATGTCTTCCACATTGATGCTGTCAGATGTCTTCTACATAGTCTATTTCCAATTTCCATATTGTATTTTTTTTGGATGTCTTATGCTGTCAGATGTCTTCCACATTGGATGTCTTATGCTTTTCAGATGTCTTCCATATTGATGCTTAATCTCAGATGTCTTCCATGGTGTCCACTTCAAACATCCCACATCTCGGATGATCTCCACAA
>JAPXFY010000035.1:26293860-26296360 GCA_030674185.1 Monoplex corrugatus
TGCACGTCTTTTTTCCTGCGGCCAATTTCTTCGATATTTCTGTTTTGTGTCGGTCTTCTATTTCTTTGCAGTTTGTCTCCAGCCAAGCTTCCTAAGCTTCATTGCACCTTTTTTTCCCCCTGATTTCCTTGTGTGTCTTTTTGTATTCTTCCTCTTTTTTCTTTTGTCCACCTCCGTTCTTCAGTCAAGCCTAAAATTCCTTTTGTCATCCATTTCTTCTTTGCTTTTCTTTCAACTCTAGGGATTTCTTGATTGATCGAGTTTCTCAACTTGGTCCATTGTTCCTCACTGTCACCGACGACCTCCAGAGCACTGAATTCGTTCAATTTTGCATGAGTCTATTCACCTCTCCTTAAGAGTCCCAGATTTAGTTTGATGTTACTTCTGGTCTGTTTTCTTCTCTTTAGTTTCAGCCTTAATTTTTTAATCTTCCCATTACAGTATTGTGGATTCTTTTCTCTTCTTTTCTTTTTTTTTTCTTTTTAACTCAGAGTTGTTTCCCACAAAGCTTTGTGGGATATCAGGAATCTGGAATCTGGAATCTGGAATCTTTTATATAATTTGATGATGATGAAATTAGATGACAGAGGTAGTGCATGCATTGTTCCTCTCTCTCTCTCTCTCGTCTCTCTCTCTCTTCTCATCTGCTTCTCTCCTCCTTCTCTCTCTCTCTCTCGTCTCTCTCTCTCTCTCTCTGTCTCTCTCTCTCTCTCTCTCTCCTCTCTCTCTCTCTCTCTCTCTCTCTCTCTCTCTGTGTGTGGCTACTGTTACAGTCTGCATCTGGTAGTGTTTTTGTTATCAGTAAAAATAAATGTCTAAGTCTTTTATGTATCAGGATGTAACCAACTGGATTTCTTGTAATTATTAATTATTCTTTTTCCCCATTAATAGCCATGTGTGAGTGTGTGTGTGTGCGTGTGTGTGCGCGCGTGCGTATGTGTATGTTCAGCGCTTAGATTTGATTTCTATCAAGATTTTGCGCTATATAAATATTGTAATTATTATTATTATTATTATTGTGCTGTCTTTTGGATTCATCCATTCCATTTAGAATTTGCTGATGGGTCTTGCACTATGTGTTATTGTTGTGTTTTGTCCTGACGTGTGTGCCAGGCTATTTTTAAACTGATTTGTCTGGAACTACTAAGCTGAAAGACGAACAAACCAGAGCATTCTGGAAGAACTGAAAAAACAACCTGAACTTTAAGGCCTGGTTAGGAAGAAGAAAATGAAATACTTTGGACATGCTATGAGACATCAGAGCTGCCATGTAATGAAGACTGTGGCCCGGGGCAAAATGGAGGGCAAGAGACGACAAGGAAGACCGCCGAATTCCTTTGTAGAGAACATAGCCAAGTGGACGAAGTTACCGAAAGATGAAATCTGCAGGAGGACTACAGAGCTTTCCTCACACTGGACAGAGCAGCAGGGAAGTTTTAGTTGGGTTTTTTTCTCCTATTTTTTGTATTTGGTGTTTGTTTGTGTGTGACCTTATGCTTGACAAAGGCCGAAAATTTGCGCCTGTCTTGTCTTGTTGTATTAAGTACGCGTTCTTATTCTTTTTTCGCATTATTTTTTTTTTCCTGGTTCATCGTTTGCATTTAATCAAAAGTAATACAGAATGATGAACCAAACGTGACAAACAAAAACAACAATAATGATAATAATAATAATAATAATAACAACAATAATAATAATAATAATAATAATAACAATAGTAATAGTAATAATAATATTGTTGTTGTTGTTATTGTTATTATCACTATTATTGTTATTATTATTATAGTAATAAAAACAACAACAATCACATAACAAATACATCTTTTATAGCGCCAATCAGTCAACAAATGGCGTTTATTACATATGCATTTCACAACAAGGAAACGCACACATAAATAACAACAAATAAGTCAGACAACAGAAATGATATTACCAACATTGACAGGCACAGGAATAGTTATAAATATATATATATATATATATATGTATATATATATATATATCAAGATAATTAGATAGATATATATGTATACATGTATGTATATATGTATGTATATATACATAATGTATATATATATATATATATATATATATATATATACATATGTATGTATACATAATTATATATATCCAGGACGCCCACAGCTACGCTTTGTAGACGCATGCAAAAGGGACCTTAGAAGCTCAGGGATTGACCCAGGCTCTTGGGAGACTCTGGCGGAAGACAGGGCAGCGTGGAGGACAGCCGTTCAGCAAGGTGTTGTGAATGCGGAGAGGAGGAGAGCAGAAAGCGCAGATGAGAAAAGGGCTCTTCGCAAGCAATGTTCCAGAAACCAGACAATAGCGACTCAGTTTGTATGTGGCAGATGTGACAGAGATTGCCACTCAAGAATCGGCCTGCACAGCCACAGCAGAAAGTGCACGTCATGACCACAACGCCTCCTGGTGCAGACTATCATTTCCTGAGATGTAAAGAGGCCGACGACGATATATATATATA
>JAPXFY010000035.1:26306360-26318860 GCA_030674185.1 Monoplex corrugatus
CTTAAGACAGAGGGCACACCCCCCACCATTGCACACATGCGTGAGCGCACGTGCAGGCAGACACACACACACACACACACACACAGCACACACACATACATACACACAAACACACACACATACATACACACACACACACACACACACACACACACACACACACACACACACAAACACACACACAAACACGCACCAAAAAAACACACACACACACACAATTTCTCTCTCTCTCACTCTCTCTCTCTCTCTCTTTCTCACTTTCTCTCTCTAGCTCTGTCTGTCCGTCTCTCTCTCTCTCTCTCTGTCTCTCTCTCTCTCTGTCTCTCTCTCTCTCTGTGTCTCTCTCTCTCTTTCTATAAATGTATATTAATCTCTCTCTCTGTGAATCTCTCTGTCTGTCTGTCTGTCTGTATCTCTCTCTCTCCCTCTCTCTCTCTCTCTCTTTCCCTCCGTATCTATCTTTCTCCCCGTCAGTTCTTTCTTTGTCTCTCACATTCACGCGCGCAAGCACTCCCTCCCCCACCCTCACGTCCCGCCTCCCCCCCCCCACCCCCACCCTTTACCCACACACACACACACACACACACCCAGTACACTTCACGCCTACCAAAGGACCACAGGGGTTTCAGCCCTCGAGACTTCCTCGTCTCTCACCTTGAATGACAAGGGCCTGGCAACATGGATAATTAGCACTGTCCTACCTCTAATTGCTCACCCTGGGGCCCTGTTCCCCGCTGACCTCTGGCATCACTAGCACTATGACCTTTGTGGGAAGCAGCAGGAAGAGAGAGAGAGAGAGAGCTAGAGACAGAGAGAAAGAGACAGACAGACAGACAGACAGAGATGAAGATACATTTAAAGAAAGAGAGAGAAAGAGAGACAGACAGACAGAGAGACAGATAGACAGACAGAGGCAGAGAGAGAATCACGATTTGAAAGGACTTTTATGATTATGACTTGAAGGGAGGGGAACGGGTGAGAGAGAGAAAGAGAGACAGAGACAGAGAGACAGCGACAGAGATGAAGATACATTTACAGAAAGAGAGAGAGAGAAAGAAAGAAAGAAAGACAGACAGACAGACAGAGACAGACAAATAGACAGACAGACAGACACAGAATCAACATTTGAAAGGACTTTTATGACTATGATTTTGAGGAAGGGGAAGGGCAGAGAGAGACAGACAGACAGAGACACAGACAGAGACAGATAGACAGACAGAGACAGACAGACAGAGACACAGACAGAGACAGATAGACAGACAGAGACAGACAGACAGAGACACAGACAGAGGCACAGACAGAGACAGACAGACAGACAGAGAGACACAGAGAGAGATAAAGATGCATTTACAGAAAGAGAGAGAGAGAGAAAGAGAGACAGACATACAAAGAGAGACAGACAGGCTGAAAGAGCCAGAGAGACAGAGAGAGAGTCAAGATTTATCTTTTAGGAGTATGACTTTGTTGGAAGGGAAGGAGGGGGAGAGAGACAGAGACCGAGAGAGAGGAGACAGAGATACAGACAGAGAGAGAGAGAGAGTTGAGACTCGAAAGGACTTATATCTTTTATGATTACAACTTGGGGGTAGGGGGGGGAGAGAGAGACAGAGAGAGAGGGGGGAAAGAGAGAGAGAGAAAGCGAGAGAGAAACAGAGACAGAGACAAAGACAGAAAGACAAAGAGAGAGACAGAGATAGAGAGACAGAGACAGAGAGACAAAGACAGAATTAAGATTCGATAGGACTTTTATGACTATGACTAAGGGGGAGGGGGAGTAGGGGAAGGAGAGAGACAGAGACAGAGACAGAGAGAGACTGAGACAGAATTAAGATTCGATAGGACTTTTATGACTATGACTAGGGGGGAGGGTAAGGAGAGAGAGACAGACAGACAGACAGAGACAGAGATAAGATACATTTACAGAAAGAGAGAGAGAAGTAGACAGAGACAGAGACAGACAGACAGAATGAGAGAGACACAGACAGACAGACAGAGACAGACAGAGAGAGAATCAAGATTTGAAAGGACTTTATGATGATGACTTGGGGAGAGGGGAAGGGGAGACAGACAGACAGACAGACAGACAGAGACAGATGATATATTTACAGAAAGACAGACAGGCAGACAGACAAAGACAGAGATGAAGATATATTTACAGAAAGACAGACAGACAGAGACAGAGATGAAGATATATTTACAGAAAAACAGACAGGCAGACAGACAAAGACAGAGACAGACAGAGAGAGAATCAAGATTTGAAAGGACTTTTATGACTATGACTTTGGGGAAGGAGAAGGGGTGAGAGAGAGAAAGAGACAGACAGACAGACAGACAGACAGAGTTAAGACTCGAAAGAACTTTTATCTTTTATGACTATGACTTGGGGAGAGGGGGAGGAGGGGGAGAGAGAGAGACAAAGACAGAGAGACAGAGCCACAGAGACAGAGACAGAGACAGAATCAAGACTCGATAGGACTTTTATGACTATGACTTGGGGGGGGGAGGGGGGGAAGAGACAGACAGACAGACAGACAGAGAGAGACAGAGTGAAGATACATTTACAGAAAGAGAGAGAGAGAAGGAGAGAGAAAGACAGAGAGAGACAGACAGACAGACAGAGACAGACAGAGACAGAATCAAGACTCAATAGGACTTTTATGACGATTTGGGGGACGGGGGGGGAGAGAAAAAGAGAGAGACAGAGTCAAACTCAAACTCAGACTCAGACTCAAGGGTGAGAGAGAAAAAGAGACAGACAGACAGACAGACAGAGTTAAGACTCGAAAGAACTTTTATCTTATCTTTTATGCTATGACTTGGGGAGAGGGGGAGGAGGGGGAGAGACAGAGACAGAGAGAGTGAGAGAGAGACAGAGACAGACAGAGAGAGAGACAGACAGACAGACAGAGACAGAGAGAGACAGAGTGAAGATACATTTACAGAAGAGAGAGAGAGAGAGAGAAGGAGAGAGAAAGACAGAGACAGACAGACAGAGACAGACAGAGAGATAATCAAGATTTGAAAGGACATATGACTATAACTTGGGGTGGGAGGGGAAGGGGGAGAGAGAGAGAGAAGCAGAGAGAGAGAGAGAGAAGCAGAGAGAGAGAAGCAGAGAGAGAGAGAGAGAGAAGCAAGAGAGAGAGAGAGAGAGAAAAGCAGAGAGAGAGAAGCAGAGAGAGAGAGAGAGAAGCAGAGAGAGAGAGAAGCAGAGAGAGAGAGAGAAAAAAAAACAGAGACAGAGACAGAATCAAGACTCAATATGACTTTTATGACGATTTGGGGGACGGGGGGAGGGAGAAAGAGAGAGAGAGAGAGAGTCAAACTTAGACTCAGACTCAGACTCAGTTTACTGTACATCGGCCTTGGGTCAGAATATAAACAATGTGGTGGGGATAGGACTGGCATTTTGTTAATTTCATGCGTATCAAGATATCAACATATCAAATGTGACCCCCACCACGAAATCAGTCTTAACTAGCATTCTGGGCATTTTGAGCTATACACACCACTGGAAAGTGTACATTCTGCTGATTATTTTGGTACTTGAATAAAGCTTGTACTAAAAAAAATGTAGAAGTTATGTATGTTTAAAGTCATTAAGTTGTATGACGGCCATTTTGAGAAAACGGCTTCTATAGTTTTTGTGTGTTCTTCTGGACATTTTCCTTGAATTTCTTTATTTGGTGGCTTTGACCCAGTTTGTTTCTAATTTTCGCTGTCATTATCTGAAAGGTACACCAAACAGCTTTCCATCAGTATATTACATGTGCGGGTACTGCACAGGTTACGGTTTATAATAAGAGACAAAAATAGGTACTTTTGGTAGGAAATTGCGTTCTTTCTGCTGCGATCAGTGCATTAAAATACCATTTTAAATTGATTAATAATATTTTTTCAAGAATAAAATTTCTGTGGGGGATAGATTATAGTCTACAGAAATCAATTTTGAGAAAAAGTCAAAACACCCCTGATAGACCCTCAGTCACCTTTTCAGCTCCTAGTGCTGTTCGACTGACTGCGAGTTAAGACTGATTTCGTGGTGGGAGGTCACAAATACAATATGTTTGGGCGTCTTTCTGACCAACCATATTCTCCACCATTACTTCAGTCACAAGACACACAACAAAACCTAATCATTATGGTTATAAGGAATCAGAAGAAAAAAAAAACACGAAAGAAGAATAAGAACGCGTATTCAATACAACAAGACAAGACAGGCGCAAATTTTCGGCCAACTGGCCTTTGTCAAGCGTAAGATCACAAACAAACACCAGATACAAAATTTTAGGAGAAAAAGACTGAAACTTCCCTGCTGCTCTGTCCAGTGTTAAGAAAAGGAATCTTACGCTTGACAAAGACCAGTTGGCCGAAAATTGGCGGCTGTCTTGTCTTGTTGTATTAAATACGCGTTCTTATTCTTCTTTCGTGTTTTTGTTTGTTTGTTTGTTTGTTTGTTTGTTTGTTTGCTTGTTTGTTTGTTGTTGTTGTTGTTGTTGTTGTTTTCTGGTTCCTGTTTGCTTGAACACGGGCAGTCACACTTGTTTTGGATTTCATTATGGTTATCGCATACTAGATTTATGCAAAGCTATGTCTATGTCTATGTCTATGCTGGGGGCAACGAGAGACAGAGATGGTTGGAGGTCCATGGTCGCCAACGCCGTGCGGCAGGGCACCTGATGATGATGATGATGATGATGTCTCTTTTAACTTTTAGTGGCAGAGTGGGAAATGATGCTGGAGTCGGTATGTGTACAAATCGTGGATGAACTGCGGTAGATTATGTCGCAGGATCGTTGTTTTCACTGTCCAAAGTACACAGTCTTGAGTGGAAGCATTTGACGCTTTACTATGTGACGTACATTGTCCTTTAGTTTTATCACTAATAACTACTAACAATCAGGATTCTTTACACAGACCAGTCACCGGGGTGTAGTGGTTAACGCAACGGACTACCGACTGGAAGGTTGTGGGTTCGAATCCCCACCAGTCCCTTCGAAAATCACTGTGGGATTGTTTCGGCTCTAACCGGCTCCTACCCAGAGTTGGCTGTGCTATGGGCTCATTGGGAAGACTGGGACCACATAGTCGAGTCTCATCCACTTCACTGATGCGTCACTGAGGGTGTTGCTCAAATCTTCTGACCAGCACCGCAGGTGTCTGGATCTCTCGGGCCTGGTTGACGCCATGATATATTGTGACAGTACATGAAGAAAAGCAGAGAGAGAGAAGCAGAGAGAGAGAGAGAGAAGCAGAGAGGAACCAGAAGATCAGCGACCAATGGATGAGAGCTGAAGGAGTGTACATTCCGAAGGAGCAGAACTCCAGCAGCATCAATCAGTTCAGGCCAATATCACTTCTGAACGTCGAGGGGAAAATCTTCTTCTCTGTTATGGCAGCAAGATTGACAAAATACCTGACTGAAAACAAGTATCTGGATATGTCAGTCCAAAAGGGAGGCATACCAGGAATGCCTGGATGCTTGGAACATGCCACGTTGATTTGGGATGCCATCCAAAAAGCAAGAACAGAGAAGAGAGACATTGACGTAGTTTGGCTTGATCTGGCGAATGCATATGGATCAGTTCCACACGATATGATCCAGCTGGCTCTTGAAATGTATCACATCCCAGAAAACATCCGAACAATGCTGAGGAAGTATTTCCAAGGGTTCTCAATGCGGTTCTCTACCAAAGAATACACCACGGACTGGATAGACCTAGAGGTGGGCATTGCAATGGGCTGTGCAATCTCTCCCATACTGTTCGTGTTGGCAATGGAAGTCATCTTGAAAGCTGCAATGAAGAGTTCAGGTCCAGTGAATCTGGGAGATGGATACCAGATGCCTCCTCTGAAAGCTTTCATGGATGACACAACAGTCTTGTCCACGGATAAGGAAGAGACACACCAAATCTTAAAGCAGCTGGATGAGCTGGTGGCCTCTTCAAGAATGATGTTCAAACCTAAGAAATCCCGAAGTCTCTCACTGCGAAAAGGAAAAGTGGCAGATTCAGTCAAATTCATGGTCGCCAACCAAGCCATCCCCACTGTCACAGAAGAGCCAGTAAAAAGTCTCGGAAGATGGTATGATGACTCCCTGAAAGACACACAAAGGGGATGTGAAACCAAGCAAACAGCAGAAGAAGGCCTGAAGAAAATAGATAACTGCGGACTGCCAGGCAAATACAAAGTCTGGTGTCTACAGTTCATGCTGATACCAAAGCTGCTGTGGCCACTGCTAATCTATGACATTTGCACCAGCACAGTCGAAGCAATGGAAGCCAAAATCAACAAATACACAAGAAAATGGCTCGGTGTCCCACCTGGTCTCACTGATGTTGCATTCTACTGTCGTCAAGCAATGCTGAAGCTACCTCTCAAATCCATAGTGGAGGAATACAAAGTTGGAAAAGCAAGACTGTTGAGCATGCTGGAGGAATCGGAAGACAATATCGTGAGATCAGTTCATCCAAAGCTGAGAACTGGCAGAAAGTGGAAAGTCCAAGAGGCTGTAAACAATGCCAAGAGAAACCTCAGCATCAAAGAAATAATTGGACACACGCAAACCAACAGACAGGGACTGGGAGCAACAAAAATGCAGTGGTGGTCCAAAGCCAAAGGGAAGGAAAAAAGAGACATGATCATACAGGAGTTGAAGGAAGAAGAAGATGTCAAAAGAGTGCAGAAGGCAGTCCAGCAAGGTCAACAGGGGCAATGGACAACATGGGACAGTGCACTCCAAAGAAGTCTCAGCTGGAACGATATGTGGCACATGGCTCCTCTAAGGATAAGCTTCCTCCTCAGATCTGTATATGACCTGCTCCCCTCGAATGCAAACTTAGTGAAATGGGGGAAAGCAGACGACCCAGCATGTCCGCTCTGTCAGAAGAAACAAACAGTGGAACATGTCCTAAGCTCTTGCAAAGTAGCGCTAGCCCAAGGAAGGTATACATGGAGGCACAACCAAGTTCTGAAAGTGATCACAGATGTGGTTAGCGAAAAAACCATGACCCCAAACGCACCAATTGCTATGACAACGTTCTACAAAGCAGGAGGGAAACAGGTCTGGCCCGAAAGGGCTATGACAACCAGCACATTGCCAAAGGGTCTTCTGGATGGAGCAGTCGACTGGGAGTGTACAGCAGACCTCCCAGAGTGGAGAAATTACCCAGATGTCATCAGCAAGACAGGCATGAGACCAGACATCGCTCTCCACTCTGACTCCTCGAAACAAGTGATTCTGATAGAACTCACTGTGCCATACGAAAGCAGAATGGAAGAAGCACATATCTACAAGACCGAAAAATACACCGGTCTTGCCAGCACCCTGAAGAAAGCAGGTCTGCGGGTCAAAATCTTCGCCATAGAGGTCGGGGCAAGAGGGTTTGTGGGCACCTCCGCTTATGATCTCATGAAACAACTCGCCATTTCTGGGAAGAAGAGGACTAGAGCCTTAAAGCGATGGCAGAGGCAGCAGAAAGGAGCTCAAGCTGGATCTGGGCAAGGAGGAACGAAAAAAGTGAACTTCATAAGGATTAAATTCCCTACAGATGATGTGTGCCCCGTTAGCACATTGGTAAAACCGCGTACCGCAGTTCTGAAGCGCAGAATCGCCCAGGTTCGATCCCCGGCGTGGGAAAAAAAAAAAAATAGACAACAGCAGAAGGGCATCCAGGAGTCATGACCTGGATGTGGCCCGGCCCCCCGAGAGTGTAAGGAATTCAGGGCCGAAACACTTGTCTAAAGGGGGTTACTTCTCTGAAGACCTTCTGTTGTCTAGCTCTCCCTAGAGTTTCTTTCTACCTAATACTTTGTGTGAGAAAAATGTGATACTGGTAGACTAACTACTTTGTGTGAGAAAAATGTGATACTGATAGACTAAATACTTTGTGTCAGAAAAACGTGATACTGATAGACTAAATACTTTGTGTCAGAAAAATGTGATACTGATAGACTAAATACTTTGTGTCAGAAAAATGTGATACTGACAGACTAAATACTTTGTGTCAGAAAAATGTGATATTGATAGACTAAATACTTTGTGTGAGAAAAATGTGATACTGATAGACTAAATACTTTGTGTGAGAAAAATGTGATATTGATAGACTAAATACTTTGTGTGAGAAAATGTGATACTGATAGACTAAATACTTTGTGTGAGAAAAATGTGATACTGACAGACTAAATACTTTGTGTGAGAAAAATGTGATACTGATAGACTAAATACTTTGTGTGAGAAAAATGTGATACTGATAGACTAAATACTTTGTGTGAGAAAAATGTGATACTGACAGACTAAATACTTTCTGTGAGAAAAATGTGATACTGATAGACTAAATACTTTGTGTGAGAAAAATGTGATACTGATAGACTAAATACTTTGTGTGAGAAAAATGTGATACTGATAGACTAAATACTTTGTGTGAGAAAAATGTGATCCTGATAGACTAAATACTTTGAGAAAAACGTGATACTGATAGACTAAATACTTTGAGAAAAATGTGATACTGACAGACTAAAAATACTTTGAGAAAAATGTGATACTGACAGACTAAATACTTTGAGAAAAATGTGATACTGATAGACTAAATACTTTGTGTGAGAAAATGTGATACTGATAGACTAAATACTTTGTGTCAGAAAAATGTGATACTGATAGACTAAATACTTTGAGAAAAACGTGATATTGATAGACTAAATACTTTGTGTGAGAAAAACGTGATATTGATAGACTAAATACTTTGTGTCAGAAAAACGTGATACTGATAGACTAAATACTTTGTGTCAGAAAAACGTGATATTGATAAACTAAATACTTTGTGTCAGAAAAATGTTATATTGATAAACTAAATACTTTGTGTCAGAAAAACGTGATATTGATAAACTAAATACTTTGTGTCAGAAAAATGTGATATTGATAAACTAAATACTTTGTGTCAGAAAAACGTGATACTGATAGACTAAATACTTTGAGAAAAACGTGATACTGACAGACTAAATACTTTGAGAAAAATGTGATACTGATAGATTAAATACTTTGAGAAAACTGTGATACTGATAGATTAAATACTTCATGGGATGATAAAGATTCATCCGTTGAAGAAACCAGTGAAAGACTTACATCTTTCATTATACAGCCTGCTAAAAATACATTTGGGGTAAAAAGGTTTTGACTAAATCACACGTCATAAAGAGAAACAATAAACGTTGGTTTGATAGAAACTGCCAGATGAAGCGGGCTGAATATTTCAGAGTGAAACATGGAGGTATATAGTGCACAATGCATCCTCAACCCGATAAAAATTTGAAATGGATTAGTAGACAGTATAAAAATGATTACATAGGACAAAGAGAAGAAATCGCAATCTGTGGCATAGACAAATTGCATCCCTGCAGAAAACCTGCCCCTGGAGAATTTTGGGGAAAGATTAACCCTTTGACTCCCGTACCCTGTCCACCAGCACCCTACAATGTCAGCCATGCTAGCACTGTGTGTAGCAAAGCGAAAACGAAAACTTAACCCCGTGACTCCCTCACCCTATCCACCAGTTTCCTGCAGGACGCTGATGGATAGGGTGGGGGGGTCAAGGGGGTAAGTTTTGCGGGAGTCAAAGGGTTAAATGTTGTAAGAAACAAGACCGTTGTGTTGACCTGAATGACTTATGTTTGCTGTTTTAATTAAACATCTGAACGAAGATACAGTGGATAAAAGAACGCTTCTGTTCGACTGATGATACCCAGTCGAACTTTGATACTAGTGTTTTAATTAAAAAAAATTACAGAAGAAATAGAAACTGGGTACGCGCTCAAAAATCTAAAGACCGGAAAAGCTGCAGGAAACGATCGTTGCTGTTATTCTTGTTTAAAGCCCAGCCGACTGCGCGGAGCTATATCAGGGCTCTAACCCTTTTGAATACATACACAATACTTCAACAGGAAAAAAGGAAAAGAAAATTAAGTACACATATCAACACATTCGCGAGCATAATCTAAGGAGATGCCCTTGGCGTTGACCACTCCGTCCAGTTTATCGCACAGCGGATTTTAAAAAAACAAACCTGAATATAAAATTAAGTATAACTAAGGACACTAAAGCATATATATATATGTGTGTATGTATACATATATATAATTTACATATGTATATATGCATATATATGTATATATGTATACATATGTGTGTGTATGTATATTTTAAAACAGGACTAAATTACCTAAAATTGCTTCAACATATCTCATTTCTCTAGAGCCAAAAATGCACTTAATACATGTACCTAATCATCAATTCTAAGAGAAAGTACAGGAAGTTAAACAAAGAAATCAGGTATAGGTGCAATGAAGCTAAGGAAGCTTGGCTGAACACAAAATGCAAAGAGATAGGAAACCGACACAAAATGGATCCTCAGGGTATGTACAGACGAACTGAAGAAATTGTCCACAGGAAAAATACATGCTCATCAACTGGTTGCTTACAATCGAAAGATGGCACGCTTATCATGGAAAAAGACAAAATACTGGACAGATGGGGAGAGTACATTAAAGACCTTTTGGAGGATGACAGAAACGAAGAACACATTATAAAAAAGAACTTTGAAGGACCACTCATAATGAAAGATGAAGTTAGAGCAGCACCGAAAAAGATGAAACCAGGAAAAGCCTCAGAACCAGACAACATTACTACAGAGATGATTGAAGCCCTGGCATAGAAAAAATAACAGTCCTCCTAAATGAAATTTACGACACTGGAAAAATCCCAAAGATATGTCAAAATCAATTTTCATTGCACTTCCAAAGAAGACAGGGGCTATAGAATGCGGACTCCATCGCACAATCAGTTTGATGAGTCATGTAACAAAAATCCTGTTAAGAATAATAATGATGAGGACAAGGAATAGAATCAAAAGAGAAATAGCAGAAGAACAGTGTGGATATTGTGGAAGGGAAAGGAACTATTAATGCTATATACATCCTAAGAACTATCATAGAGAGGTCAATTGAGATGAATAAGGATTTGTATTTATGCTTTGTTGACTATACCAAGGCTTTCGATCGGGTACAACATGAAGAGAATTGATCAACCAACTGGAGAGACTCAATGTTGATGAAAAAGATCTACGAATAATCAGGTATATGTACTGGGAACAAACAGCTGCAATGAGAATAGAAAATAATATAAGCTTTTTTCCAAAACATCAAAAGAGGAGTCAGACAGGGTTGTATTTTGTCACCAGATCTGTTTTCACTTTACAGCGAAAACATCATGAGAAACCTAGTAGAAGACCCTGGATTAAAGGTTGGAGGGAAAATGATAAACAGCATTCGATACGCAGATGACACCGTGCAAATTGCAGAAAATGAAAGGGACCTACAAAACCTTGTGAATATACTAGAAATAGAAAGCAAAGGTAAGGGTTGGAACTAAACAGCAGGAAGACTGAAGTCATGGTGATCAGTAAAAAACATGAAATCCCTCATGCAAAATAACAGCAAATGGCACAACCTTGACACAGGTTAATAAGTTCAAATACCTGGGAACGATCATTTCATCAGACAGCAGATGCACATCGGAAATAGCCGGCAGAATCGGCCAAGCCAAAACAGCATTCAAGAAGATGACAAGCATTCTTACCAACAAATGCCTATCAATTTACATCAGGAAGAGGGTCCTTGAGTGTTATATAGAACCAATACTGTTGTACGGATGTGAGGCGTGGACAGTCAGCAAGCAAAGCCAGAACAAGATTGAGGCAGCCGAGATGTGGTTTCTAAGAAGAATGTTGAGAGTTCCATGGACAGCAAAGAAAACAAACGAGACAGTCTTGAAGGAAGCAGACACAAGTAGATCACTCATACGGAAGATTAGGAAAATACAGGCAACATTCATAGGCCATTTTATGAGGAAGGGGGATTTGGAGCACCTGGCCACAACGGGAAAGCTGGAGGGAAAGAGAGCACCAGGTAGACCCAGGGAGAAAATGCCAGACGGACTTGCGGAGTGGCTGAAGACGAGGAGGGTGGAGGAGATGCTAGGGGCAACAAGAGATGAGACAGATGGAAGTCCATGATCGCCAACGCCATGCCGCAAGGCACCGGATGATGATGATGAAGAGAAAGTACGTAAGATTTATCGAACACATACAGGTGAATGGACCAGCAAGGCAGAAAATGATAGAAAGACATGACAGAAAGCAAAAGAACAAGGCAGAAACAAAGTGAGTGACAGAAAAGAGAGATTTCTAGCACAGAATTTCAGGGATACTATTTATACTGAAAGAGCCCCGGCACACCCACTGTGGAAAGGAAACGATCAGATACATAATGAATACAATACATGTAAAAGCAACAGTCCCGTTTTGCGTCACGTTCACACACAAAAAAAATCTGACAAAGTCTTGGAAAAACTCGGGTACCGTACCTGAAGAGTGGGCTATTGGTTTGATTCTACCTGTTTATAAAGGTAAAGGCCATATATTGGATTGTGATAACTACACAGGTATTAC
>JAPXFY010000035.1:26321360-26323860 GCA_030674185.1 Monoplex corrugatus
CTACCTAAAATTGCTTCCGCATATCTCACCTCCTTAGAGCCAAAAATTCACTTAATACATGTACCCAATTATCAATCCGAAGAAAAAGTAAGTAAGACTTTATCGAAAAAATACAGATGAATGGATCAGTAAAGCAGAAAATGACAAGTAGAAATGACAGAAAGCAAAGCAACAAGACAGAAACAAAGAGAGTGACAGAAAAGAGGAAATTTCTAGCACAGAATTTCCAGAAGATGAGGATACTGTTTATACTGAAAGAGCCCCCGGCAACCCCACGGGGGGTGGCAACCAGATCACAGCATTACGATACGCACAATCCATGTACATTATTACTGTCTTTTTACAGTCCATCGGACATGAATAATAGAAATAATTCATGGCAGGGATAATGAATTTTCTAAACTGTCATACATCACGTAATGTCACAGCCATTTTCATGATGGATCGGGACATTTCCCTTTGTCGACGGGGTCTGTACCGAGGTTCACCTCTCTACCTTCATGACAAGCCCAGAGGCGTCCTTTAAGGGACTCTAGTATTTGCTGGATGGACTTGCAGAGTGGCTGGGGACGAGGAGGGTGGGGGAGATGCCAGGGGCAACGAGAGATAGAGGCAGATGGAAGTCCATGATCGCCAACGCCATGCGGCAGGGCACCTGACGATGATGATGATGAGTATTTGCTGTGTAGTTATCTCATCTGAATTATCATCGCCATGCACACGTTCGTTGACACCTGAAGCACTTCCGTACCCACCCCCACTTTCCGCCTCAGTCTCATTTTCTACTGTTACGTGACAGGGCGTCGTTTTCAGAATGTGCCACGGTTTCCTCACACGCATCACAATCACCGACCCCAAGCTCCTCAGTGTCATCAACCGTCACTCCCCCATCCAACACAGGCTCCAACACATCACTCACTGTGTCTGACTGTGGGTCTGTAATACACTGTGTAGCCATGGACCGACGCTCCAGTTTGATGGTGCGTGTTTCACGTGTGGGCTTTGTGTAAACTGCGTGAGGGTAGGAGAGAGACACACAGAGAGAGACAGAGACAGACAGACAGAGAGAGACAGAGAGACAGACAGACAGACAGAGAGAGACAGACAGACAGAGAGAGACAGAGAGACAGACAGAGAGAGAGAGAGACAGACAGACAGAGAGAGACAGACAGACAGAGAGAGACAGAGAGACAGACAGACAGAGAGAGACAGAGAGACAGCGACAGACAGACAGAGAGAGAGAGACAGAGAAACAGACAGAGAGAAACAGACAGAGAGAGACAAAGAGACAGAGAGTTGAGACTCAGATGGTGTATTCATATAGGCCACAGCCCCTTAGAAGGGGGGTGCACACAACTATGCATTCTCACAATCATGTAAACATTAATAAGGGAAAAAGACTGTTTCTAATTCTAAATGTTTTGTACAAGTGCATAACAAATAAGTGGAAAAGAACACAAAATACAGACATTCTATTCATGTTCGAGCCTTGGGTTGCTTGGGAGAATTAATTCTAAAAGAGACTCGAGAAATTGCTGTCTCTCTAAATTTAAACGCTTTGTACAGCTATAAAGTTAAATTAAGAACAACTTTAGTAGCATTGATGACATTAATAAAGTGATTTTAAATAAGGAGGAATCTTTATAATATTCTGAGCGTATGTATTTCTCACGAATAGATTGGAGTACTGCAAAATATAATACAAAATGTACTTCATCTTCTTTTGAAATTGCGCACAATGGACATAACAGATCACTATCACGATGTGCTCTGTATCTAAAATAATAAACTGTGACTTCTGATGTACCTAACCTGAATCGTGTCATTGTATATTTAAGATGTTTGTCCATATCCATCTGTAGATGTGGTTTCAAATTATGCGTATTAGAAAAAGTTCTGTATATGTTATACTTCTCATTATTTTGAGTATGTTCGTTCCATTCCTGCCACCTAACCAATTAAACGTTGACGAAAAACACGAATCAATTTATTCAGTCCGCCACAACCATACAACACCAAAGCCATATTCAAACAAGCAAATACATACAATGGCTTGGCAGTTTTGCTTACATTTAGCATCTAAATCGTGTAACATATTGTACGCTTTTCGCCGAATTCTATAGTTTTTCTTATGCAACAATTTGAATCAGTAACGAACACCATTAACTGCAGAGTTAATACATATGGGATGGTGATCTGTTTCACCATGCTACCAGATCATTAGGTGTTTGCTTAATTCCTGAAAATGTCTTCAAAGCAAAAGGATGAACTGCTTCACAATGAATTGAGGAATTACATTGTGTGTGCGTATGTGTGTGTGATGTGTGTGTGTGATGTGTGTGTGATGTGTGTGCGTGTGTGGTGTGTGTGATGTGTGTGCGTACGTGTGTGTGTGATGTGTGTGTGTGATGTGTGTGTGTGATGTAAGTGTGTATGTGATGTGTGTGTGTGTGGTGTGGTGTGTGTATGTGATGTGTGTGTGTGTGATGTGTGTGTGTGA
>JAPXFY010000035.1:26328860-26331360 GCA_030674185.1 Monoplex corrugatus
AAAGGTGAGTTTTGAGAGCGGACTTGAAGGAGACAAAAGTAGGTTGCTGACGGACTGAGAGAGGAAGTTTGTTCCAGGAGAGTGGACCAGAAACAGAGAAGGCTCGTGGACCATAGGTATTGAGCTTAGTGCGTGGAAAGCGAAAAGTCAGAGGATCGGAGGCAGAGCGGAGGGTACGTGAGGGAAGATAGATCTCAAGTAGGCTTGACAGGTAATCGGGGGCTGCGTTATTGAGGCTTTTGTAGCACATGGTGTCTAGTTTGTACTGTATGCGCTTTGATACAGGGAGCCAGTGAAGTTGTGCCAGGAGAGGAGATATGTGGTCAGCTTTTTTCTTTTTGAGTACAAGGCGTACAGCATTATCATTGTTACCATTATTACTATTATCGTATTATCATTATCATTGTTACCATTATTACTATTATCGTATTATCATTATCATTGTTACCATTATTACTATTATCGTATTATCATTATCATTGTTACCATTATTACTATTATCGTATTATCATTATCATTGTTACCATTATTACTATTATCGTATTGTCATCATCATTATTATGGTTAGTTGAGATTATGATCAATTGAGGCAGAGTTGGACTCATGCTAAAATGAATCTCGATAAAGGGTTAAATGTAACTGCTATGCTCCATGCAGTATCCATCACTCAGAAAGGCGGAAGGGGATGAAACCCACGTTCAGACGGAATACTTTTCACGACACCAAATGTTGAAAGTCAAACAACTGAGGACACCATTTCGATGTCTATTCTGAACCTACTTGGAAAGTTTCCACAAGAACAGCTGTACGCTTACGATAATATAAACTATACATCAAGACAACAAAACGATTTAATGATGCAAAACATGTATACAAATAAGTTAAAAATATTTATGAAAAATCAACTGCACCGTTAACAGATTTTCTAAATTTCCATCTTCATATAGAGCTATTTGCGTTAGGCTGTTGGGCAGACTTTGTCAAGAAAAAAGCTGGAGAAGCGGAAATGTTCTTCTAGCTCTTCATCCATGAGAAAGCAGAGACCTTTATGGCGGACTAATACAAAAACAGACTGCTCACAAACAAGGACGATAAAACCTAATGATTTCATACATACATACACCAAACTTTTGGACTTACAAGGAGAACATTTCAAATCAGCAGCAAACGTCCACAGCCATCCAGCAGCAAATGCCTGTCCAGCAGCAAACGTCCACAGCCATCCAGCAGCAAATGCCTGCAGCAAATGCCTGTCCAGCAGCAAACGTCCACAGCCATCCAGCAGCAAACGTCCACAGCCATCCAGCAGCAAATGTCTGTCCAGCAGCAAATGTCTGTCCAGCAGCAAATGTCTGTCCAGCAGCAAATGCCTGTCCAGCAGCAAATGTCTGTCCAGCAGCAAATGCCTGTCCAGCAGCAAATGTCTGTCCAGCAGCAAATGTCTGTCCAGCAGCAAATGTCTGTCCAGCAGCAAATGTCTGTCCAGCAGCAAATGTCTGTCCAGCAGCAAATGTCTGTCCAGCAGCAAATGTCTGTCCAGCAGCAAACGCCTGTCCAGCAGCAAATGCCTGTCCAGCAGCAAATGTCTGTCCAGCAGCAAATGCCTGTCCAGCAGCAAACGCCTGTCCAGCAGCAAATGCCTGTCCAGCAGCAAATGTCCACAGCCATCCAGCAGCAAATGCCTGTCCAGCAGCAAATGCCTGTCCAACAGCAAACGTCCACAGCCATCCAGCAACAAATGCCTGTCCAGCAGCAAACGCCTGTCCAGCAGCAAATGTCTGTCCAGCAGCAAATGTCTGTCCAGCAGCAAACGCCTGTCCAGCAGCAAACGTCTGTCCAGCAGCAAATGTCTGTCCAGCAGCAAACGCCTGTCCAGCAGCAAACGTCTGTCCAGCAGCAAATGTCTGTCCAGCAGCAAACGCCTGTCCAGCAGCAAACGTCTGTCCAGCAGCAAATGTCTGTCCAGCAGCAAACGCCTGTCCAGCAGCAAACGTCTGTCCAGCAGCAAATGTCTGTCCAGCAGCAAATGTCTGTCCAGCAGCAAACGCCTGTCCAGCAGCAAACGTCTGTCCAGCAGCAAATGTCTGTCCAGCAGCAAATGTCTGTCCAGCAGCAAATGTCTGTCCAGCAGCAAATGCCTGTCCAGCAGCAAATGTCTGTCCAGCAGCAAACGCCTGTCCAGCAACAAACGCCTGTCCAGCAACAAACTCCTGTCCAGCAACAAACGCCATCAGCCGTCCACTTCTGTGTATTTTGCACTCTGATGCTCAGCAAACCCAAATACATGTACAGATGTTCCTGACGCTTGAACAATCACACTGTTATCTGCAATTTCTGCAACAAACATTAATCCATATTAATCAGTACATTACTATTATCGTTATTATTTTTATTAGTATCATTATTATTACTAAATATCAGTCCAAAACTTCAAGAGACCTAGAATGAAATATTTTTTTATACTTAAAGGGCAAATTTTCATCAGAGTAATACAACAATG
>JAPXFY010000035.1:26336360-26341360 GCA_030674185.1 Monoplex corrugatus
TTTTAGGGATGCATGCTGTTTTTAGGGATGCATGCTGTTTTTAGGGATGCATGCTGTTTTTAGGGATGAATGCTGTTTTTAGGGATGAATGCTGTTTTTAGGGATGATGCTGTTTTTAGGGATGCATGCTGTTTTTAGGATGCATTGTTTTTAGGGATGCATGCTGTTTTAGGGATGCATGCTGTTTTAGGATGCATGCTGTTTTTAGGGATGCATGCTGTTTTTAGGGATGCATGCTGTTTTTAGGGATGCATGCTGTTTTTAGGGATGCATGCTGTTTTTAGGATGCATGCTGTTTTTAGGGATGCATGCTGTTTTTAGGATGCATGCTGTTTTTAGGGATGCATGCTGTTTTTAGGGATGCATGCTGTTTTTAGGGATGCATGCTGTTTTTAGGGATGCATGCTGTTTTTAGGGATGCATGCTGTTTTTAGGATGCATGCTGTTTTTAGGGATGATGCTGTTTTGAATGTGTTTAGGGATGCATGCTGTTTTTAGGATGCATGCTGTTTTTAGGGATGCATGCTGTTTTTAGGGATGCATGCTGTTTTTAGGGATGCATGCTGTTTTTAGGATGCATGCTGTTTTTAGGGATGCATGCTGTTTTTAGGATGCATGCTGTTTTTAGGGATGCATGCTTTTGTTTTTAGGATGCATGCTGTTTTTAGGGATGCATGCTGTTTTTAGGGAGCATGTGTTTTTAGGGATGCATGCTGTTTTTAGGGATGCATGCTGTTTTTAGGGTGCTGCTGTTTTAGGGATGCATGCTGTTTTTAGGGATGCATGCTGTTTTTAGGGATGCATGCTGTTTTTAGGGATGCATGCTGTTTTTGGATATGCGTTTTAGGGATGATGCTGTTTAACATTGTTTTAGATATTTTGGGATGCATGCGTTTTTAGGGATGCATGCTGTTTTTAGGATGCATGCTGTTTTTAGGATGCATGCTGTTTTTAGGGATGCATGCTGTTTTAGGGAGCATGCTGTTTTTAGGGATGCATGCTGTTTTTAGGGATGATGCTGTTTTAGGGATGCATGCTGTTTTTAAGGGATGCATGCTGTTTTTAGGGATGCATGCTGTTTTTAGGGATGCATGCTGTTTTTAGGGATGCATGCTGTTTTTAGGGATGCATGCTGTTTTTAGGGATGCATGCTGTTTTTAGGGATGCATGCTGTTTTTAGGGATGCATGCTGTTTTTAGGGATGCATGCTGTTTTTAGGGATGCATGTGTTTTTAGGGATGCATGCTGTTTTTAGGGATGCATGCTGTAGATGATCTGTTTTTAGGGATGCATGCTGTTTTTAGGGATGCATGCTGTTTTTAGGGATGCATGCTGTTTTTAGGGATGCATGCTGTTTTTAGGATGCATGCTGTTTTTAGGGATGCATGCTTTTTGGATGCATGTGTTTTTAGGGATGCATGTGTTTTTAGGGATGCATGCTGTATTTTAGGGATGCATGCTGTTTTAGGGATGCTGCTGTTTTTAGGGATGCATGCTGTTTTTAGGGATGCATGTGTTTTTGGAGCATGCTGTTTTTAGGGATGCATGCTGTTTTTAGGATGCATGTGTTTTTAGGGATGCATGCTGTTTAGGGTGCATGGTTTTTAGGATGCATGCTGTTTTTAGGGATGCATGCTGTTTTTAGGGATGCATGCTGTTTTAGGATGCATGCTTTAGGGATGCATGCTGTTTTTAGGGGAATGCTGTCATGCATGCTGTTTTTAGGGACTGCAATGCTGTTTTTAGGGATGAATGCTGTTTTTAGGGATGACATGCTGTTAGGATGCTCCCTTTTAGGGATGCATGCTGTTTTTAGGATGCATGCTGTTTTTAGGATGCATGCTGTTTTTAGGGATGCATGCTGTTTTTAGGATCATTTTTAGGGATGCATGCTGTATTATAGGGATGCATGCTGTTTTTAGGGATGCATGCTGTTTTAGGTGAATGCTATGGATCCATGCTTTTAGGGATGCATGCTGTTTACTAGGATGCATGCTAGTTATTAGGCATGCATGCCTTTTAGGACTGCATACTGTTTTAGGATGCATGCTTTAGCATGCATGCCTATTTAGGATGCATGCTGTTTCTTAGGATGCATGACCATTTAGGGATGCATGCTGTTTAGCGATACATAGACATGCTTTTAGAGATGAGCATGCTGGCATTTTAGGGATGCATGACGCTTTTTAGGGATGCATGCTGTTTTTAGGGATGCATGCTATGCATGCTTTAGGATCAGTTTAGATGCATGCTTTTCTAGACGCATGAGGATCCATGCTTTTTAGGATGCATGCTGTTTAGGCACTAGGATGCATGACTGTTTTAGGGATGCATGCTGTTTAGGGATCGCATGCTGTTTTTAGATGCATGTGATCTACTATGATGCAGCTGTTTCTAACATGCTATGATGCTTTCCTAGGGTGCATGCTGCATTTTTAGGACCCTCACATGTAGTTTAGGCGATGCATGCTGTTTTACGATCCATGCTGTTTAGCGCAACTGTTTAGGATGCAACTACAGTTTAGAATGCCATGCATTCTTTAGATGCATGCCCCTATAGATGCATGACCCAATCTAGACTGATGCCCAGTTTAGAGCATGCATGACCCAAATAACCATGACATGCCCAATTAGATGCATGTACCCAATTACCATGCATGACCCTTTTAGGATCATAACTTTAGATGACTAATCGCATGCTCCATCTAGGCCATGCCACTGCACTGTTTACTAGACCATGATGCATGCTTATTAACATGCTAATGCATCTGTATCTAGGATGCATGACTCAATTCTAGACCATGAATGCATTCATAAGGATGCATGCTTATTTAAGCATACCCACTAACCATAGCATGTTACGCAACTAACGCATGCATACCCCATTAAGACATTAAGTGAACCCTAACCCATTAATATTAGATAACCCTTACTAAACATAACCCCAACTAACCATGCATGACCCCAACTACCATAACCCCACTAACCATGCATGACCCCAACTAACCATGACCCCACTAACCATGCATGACCCCAACTAACCATAACCCAACTAACCATGCATGACCCCAACTAACCATGACACCCCACTAACCATAACCCAACTAACATGCATGACCCCAACTAACCATGACCCCCAACTAACCATGCATAACCCAACTAACCATGCATGACCCCAACTAACCATGACCCCCACTAACCATAACCCCAACTAACCATGCATGATCCCAACTAACCATGACCCACTAACATGCATGACCCCAACTAACCATGACCCCAACTAACCTGCATGACCCCAACTAACCATGCATGACCCCAACTAACCATAACCCCCACTAACCATGCATGACCCCCACTAACCATGCATGACCCAACTAACCATGCATGACCCAACTAACCATCAGACCCCACTAACCATGCATGACCCCACTAACCATGACCCCACTAACATGCATGACCCCACTAACCATGCATGACCCAACTAACCATAACCCCCAACTAACCATGCATGACCCCAACTAACCATGACCCCACTAACTGCATGACCCCAACTAACCATGCATGACCCCAACTAACCATGGATGACCCCAACTAACCATAATCCCAACTAACCATGCATGACCCAACTAACCATGCATAACCCCAACTAACCATGCATAATCCCAACTAACATGCATAACCCCCACAACCATGCATAACCCCAACTAACCATGCATAACCCCAACTAACCATGCATGACCCCAACTAACCATGCATAACCCCAACTAACCATGCATAACCCCAACTAACCATGCATGACCCCAACTAACCATGCATGACCCCAACTAACCATGCATTACCCCACTAACCATGCATAACCACAACTAACCATAACCCAACTAACCATAAACCCCAACTAACCATAACCCCAACTAAACATAACCCCAACATAACCCATAAACCCCAACTAAACATAACCACAATAACCATAACCCCAACTAAACATAACCACAACTAACCATAACCCCAACTAACCATAACCCCAACTAACCATGCATAACACCAACTAACCATTACCCCTAACTAACCATAACCCCAACTAACCATAACCCCAACTAACCATGACCCCAACTAACCATAACCCCAACTAGCCATAACCACAACTAACCATAACCCCAACTAACCATAATCCCAACTAACCATAACCCCAACTAACCATAACCCCAACTAACCATAACCCCAACTAACCATAACCCCAACTAACCATAACCCCAACTAACCATAATCCCAACTAACCATAACCCCAACTAACCATAACCCCAACTAACCATACATAACCCCAACTAACCATGACCCCAACTAACCATAACCCCAACTAACCATAACCCAACTAACCATAACCCCAACTAACCATAACCCCAACTAACCATACATAACCCCAACTAACCATGACCCCAACTAACCATAACCCCAACTAACCATAACCCCAACTAACCATAATCCCAACTAACCATACATAACCCCAACTAACCATGACCCCAACTAACCATAACCCCAACTAACCATGACCCCAACTAACCATAACCCCAACTAACCATAACCCCAACTAACCATAATCCCAACTACTAACCCGGGGAGAAGGAAAGGAGACGCTGTGTGTCATTACAGGTACTCAAAAATTATTTTCAGGAAAAACAAAAACAAAACAAACAAAAATTTGCAGAGTAGGGATTGGGATGAAGAAAAAGCTGATAAAACTGGAAAAGGGCAAAACTGGATATAGTCAACCAGTTCGAGTTCAAGCTGAGGACATCAGGCCTATCGGTGGTAAGGGCCTGGCGACCTGGTGTTTGCCGTTTTCATGACATTTTGAGACGTTCTTCTAAGTTACTGAACTTTATTTGGAACTGTTAATATTTTCCGAGCAAGAGAGCGAGATTCGGGATAATTTGCTGATAAAGAAATGAATTCTAAAATGCGATGGAAAGTCATGATTCAGTCTACATTCATATTTAAGATTG
>JAPXFY010000035.1:26346360-26348860 GCA_030674185.1 Monoplex corrugatus
AACTACACTTGGTCAAAGTCATTCCGACAATCTTCCTCTACAAATGGTCAAAGTCATTCTGACAATCTTCCTCTATAACTGGTTAAAGTCTTTCTGACAATCTTCCTCTACAACTGGTCAAAAGTCTTTCTGACAATCTTCCTCTACAACTGGTTAAGGTCATTCTGACAATCTTCCTCTACAACTGGTTAAAATCATTCTGACAATCTTCCTCTACAAACTGGTTAAAGTCATTCTGACAATCTTCCTCTACAAACGGTCAAAGCTATTCTGACAATCTTCCTCTACAACTGGTCAAAGTCATTCTGACAATCTTCCTCTACAAACGGTCAAAGTCATTCTGACAATCTTCCTCTACAACTGGTTAAAGTCATTCTGACAATCTTCCTCTACAACTGGTTAAGGTCATTCAGACAATCTTCCTCTACATCTGGTTAAAGTCATTCAGACAATCTTCCTCTACAACTGGTCAAAGTCATTCTGACAATCTTCCTCTACAACTGGTTAAAGTCATTCAGACAATCTTCCTCTACAACTGGTTAAGGTCATTCAGACAATCTTCCTCTACAACTGGTCAAAGTCATTCAGACAATCTTCCTCTACAACTGGTTAAAGTCATTCTGACAATCTTCCTCTACATCTGGTTAAAGTCATTCAGACAATCTTCCTCTACAACTGGTTAAGGTCATTCAGACAATCTTCCTCTACATCTGGTTAAGGTCATTCAGACAATCTTCCTCTACATCTGGTTAAGGTCATTCAGACAATCTTCCTCTACATCTGGTTAAAGTCATTCCGACAATCTTCCTCTACAACTGGTCAAAGTCATTCTGACAATCTTCCTCTACAAACGGTCAAAGTCATTCTGACAATCTTCCTCTACAACTGGTTAAAGTCATTCTGACAATCTTCCTCTACAACTGGTTAAAGTCATTCTGACAATCTTCCTCTACAACTGGTTAAAGTCATTCTAACAATCTTCCTCTACAAACGGTCAAAGTCATTCTGACAATCTTCCTCTACAACTGGTTAAAGTCATTCTGACAATCTTCCTCTACAAACGGTTAAAGTCATTCTGACAATCTTCCTCTACAACTGGTTAAAGTCATTCTGACAATCTTCCTCTACAAACGGTTAAAGTCATTCCGACAATCTTCCTCTACAAATAGTCAAGTCATTATGACAATCGTTCTATTTACACAAATATTACGGAAAATCCAAAATTCCTGTTTCTCAAAATCACCGTGCAGTGGCAGAATGCCAGGCAATGAAACAGGAATGTAAATATTGTCTTAAGGTCCTCAGAAAGTGCTGGTCCTCTCTCTCTCTCTCTCTCTCTCTCTCTCTCTCTCTCTCTCTCTCTCTCTCTCACACACACACACACACACACACACACACACACACGAGAGATAAATGTTTGTACACAGAGTTTTTCAACTGTCCAAGAGGAGTGAAGCAAGGATGTTTATTAAGTCCTCAATTGTTTTCTTTTTTCATAAATGAATTAGCTATTGAATTATCCAAAAATGGACGGCACCGTGTACAAATCATCCCTGGAGCTACTGAAGTTTTTTTGATGTTATTTGCGGATGATGTAGTACTCATCTCAGATACAGCTGTCGGACTACAAAATCAGTTAAACATTCTAAAACAAGAAGCAGACAGATTATATTTGAGTGTTAATCTTGATAAAACTAACATACTTGTTTTCCGTAAGGGTGGGCACCTTTCAAAAAATGAAAATTGGCGGTATGGGGATTGTCAGCTTAAAGTGATCAATTCTTATAAATATCTTGGACTGATTTTTACTACGAAATTAAGCCTAACAGCAGCATGGACGGAAATGTGTACGAAAGCAAAAAGGGGTGTAATTGAAATATTGAGAGCGATGAAAAAATTAAACTCTGCTGACCCCTCTCTTTTTTGGAAACTTTTTAATACACAAATTGAACCAGTACTAACATACGCAGGAGAAATTTGGGGTACTTTAGAAAATAAACACATGGAAATTGTACATACATTTGCAGTCAAACGTTTTCTCAGTGTGCCAATTCATTCTTCTAATAAAATGGCGTATGGAGAAAGTGGCAGATATCCGTTAAGTATTCGTACAAACGTTAAGTGTGTAAAGTACTGGCTGAGAATTTTGAAACTACCAACAACAAGATTATGTAGAAAGGCTTATGATATGATGCTACACGAACACGAAAGAGGAAAACATAATTGGATAAACAGTTTAAAAAACATTTTGACAAATAATGGGTTTGGAATAGTCTGGATTAGTCAGGGTGTATGTAGTGAAATTGCATTTCTATCTGAATTCAAAGACCGTTTAATTAGCTCTTATAAACAAAGTTGGCATTACCAGGTAGAAGAAGATACAAAATATGCATGGTATTTCTCCTTTAAAAGCATTTTCCAGGCAGAAAAATATCTTTCAGTGGTTACAAATAGATGGCACCGGAGCCTGCTGGCACGTTTTAGAACAAGAACACTTGGT
>JAPXFY010000035.1:26361360-26363860 GCA_030674185.1 Monoplex corrugatus
AGATACTTCCTGATCAGGCTTATACGATGGAGATGATAGTAGCAAGATCTGGCTGTTTGAGAAACAAAGTTGTTCATGGGCAGGGTAGAGTCAATGCAGACACCAAGGTTTTTAGCTGAATCAGAAATTGGGACTGATGTGTTACATAATGGGAGAGAAAGAGGAGGCAGCTGGGAAAGTTTCTGACGGGTGCCAATGAGGATAGCTTCTGTCTTGTCGTCATTAAGCTGAAGTCTTTCTCTGTGTCAGTCACTCTCACTCACTCACTCACTCTCTCTCTCTCTCTGTCACTCTCTGTCAGTCACTCTCACTCACTCACTCTCTCTCTCTCCCTCTGTCACTCTCTGTCAGTCACTCTCACTCACTCACTCACTCACTCTCTCCCTCTCTCTGTCACTCTCTGTCAGTCACTCTCACTCACTCACTCACTCTCTCTCTCTCTGTCACTCTCTGTCAGTCACTCTCACTCACTCACTCACTCACTCACTCTCGCTCTCTACTGTACTTTCTTTTCTATCTACTTTGATCTTCTTGTTGTTGGTACTGCCGTTGACCTTTAACATAATATACCATGGCAACAAACACATCATGGCTCATATGTTATATGTGCAGATGGGTCATGAACGTGCGGCATCTCTCCCAACGACTCAGAATTGAAACAACAAGCAGCAAAAGGCACGATACCACCGTCAACAACAGCAACAACAAAAATTAATAACAACGATAACAGCCAGGCAACAACAACAACCACAAAGGAACAACAACAGCAGCAGCAGCAGCTGCAGCAACAGCTACAAATATCATCGCACAACATTCTCAAGTGAAACGTAGTACATCTTCACCCATCTATTCATATACTGGAATCATAATCGGGTACCCATCTGATGAAAACAAACATCGTATGACCACAGTCAGACAAAAGCAACAACAACAACAACAACAACAGAACCAACACATAAAGAAAACACGCAACATCGTATGACCACAGCCAGATAAAACCACCACCACCACCACAACTACCACAACCACCACCACCACCAACAACGACGACGACAGAACCAGCACAGAAAGGAAGGAAATCAAGGAACGTTCACAGACAGCACCATGGACAAGTTCCCAGCTCGTCACCAGAACAACCACTGGAGCTCAAGGCCCAATCCAAGCACAGCTCTCAAGCCCGCCACTTTCGTTACGCCAAACAGAGTAGGAACCGCTCCCACCCACCTCTCCTCTCACGATTCGGCTTCTTCCGGGCCCGAGCGAGCCTCCGTCGTTGCAATGGGCGGCAGCAACAGCCAATCAGCGACGAGACGACCGGGACCGTCTTTTAACAGGAAAGGCACCAACAAGCCGGCCGCCAGCGAAGCGGACAAACTCTTCAAGATGAAGATGGTGGAGAAAAGCGCCGAGCAAGTGCTGAGCGAGAAGCTCAAAGACGTGGCCTACGACTCCAACGCCTGCAGGGACTTGTGTCCGCATCTGGCCAGCGCCATTCTCAACAAGATCCAGGGGTTTTCCCTCAAGCAGTACAAACTGGTGTGTGTGGTCAGTGTCGGCAGTCTTCGGGAGAAGCCAGGGGTGCAGTTTGGAAGTCGCTGCCTGTGGAACAAGGACACAGATAATTTCGTCAGTGTCAAGTACTCCAACGGTTCAGTGTACGCTGTGGCCTTGATTTTTGGACTGTACTTCGAGTGACGGTTCTGAACCAGGCTCGAGAAGACGTTGTGCATGCAGCTTCTAGTCCATCCATCTAGCAATAGATACTTGACCCTGTGATATTAAAAAAGGGTCAGGGAAGGTAAAAGCAGCCAGAGGGAGGTGACGGGGTGGGGAAGGTGACGGGGTGGGGTGGAAGGGACAGGCATGGCCTCATAGTGCTTCCCCCCCCCCCCAAAAAAAAAAAAAAAGAAAAAGAAAAAAAAAAAGAAATGTCAAGATCTCTCTATGGCATAAGTCACCTATGACAAACTTTGAAGGACTGTTTTTACCTTCATTCTGTGTGAAAACTTTATGCAGTCAGTGTCCAGTACGCACCTGATTTGTCTGGTATCCAGTCGCTATCAAGTGACTTACCCAATCCTACTTCAAAATTTTCTACGCTTGATGTGCGATGAACATCAAGTGTCCAAAAGAAGGCCCCTCTGTTTATTCTACTTTTTTTCTTCAGTTTTGATTGTGTTTACACAGCAAATTTATCGTGTGACATTCTGCATCCATGCTCTTCCAAGCTTAAGTGGGTTGCCACATCACATATGTATGTATATATATGTATATATATATATATATATATATATATATATATATATATATATATATATATATATGTACATGTATATACATATATATATACATACATATATACATATGTGTGTATATATATATGTATATATATATCAAGATTTTTTTGCGCTATATAAATATTGTAATTATTATATATATGGAGAGAGACAGACAGACAGACAGACACAGAGAGTGAGAGAGAGAGAGAGAGAGCGCACAC
>JAPXFY010000035.1:26376360-26381360 GCA_030674185.1 Monoplex corrugatus
TTTTTATCACATCAATGTAATTTCATTTAAAGTGTTTCTTAGGCATTATTCTGTTCTGATACTCCGTTTCCTTGAAGACAATATATCTTTCTCAGTCGCCATGGTGTAGTGGTTAACGCAACAGACTACCAACTGGAAGGTTGCGGGTTCGAATCCCCATCAATCCCTTCAAAAGTGGGATTTTTCGGCTCTAACCGGCTCCTACCCAGAGTTGGGCATGCTATGGGCTCAGTGGGAAGACAAGGACCACACAGTCGAGTCTCAACAACTTCACGGATGCGTCATTGAGAGTGTTGCTCAAATCTTCTGACCAGCACCGCAGATGTCTGTATGTCTCGGGCCCGGTTGACGCCAGGATATATTATGATAGTAAGCGTAGAGAACAGCCCTGTCACGCAGTCTGAATCCTAGATGGAACTCCACAGCATCATGATTATCATCCACATCGACTTTATCATCATGGCATTGTAAAAACTGTTCCAGCTTCTGTGGCCATTGAGGTGGCGTAGAAAATAGGACGGGGGAAAAAAGGTGAGCACTAAGGTAACGTGCTGAGCCAAGACGAGGACATTACTATCTGTCATCACCACGACACCATCACGTTCGCCGCATGGAAGATGGTCGCATCCAAAAGACATCCTTTATGGTGACTTGCCATCAGGCAGACGAAACATTGGCGCGCCACACACAGCTGAGAATACAAAGACGTTGCAAGCGTGACATGAGGCGCTTGAGATTCAACATGAGTCCTGGGAGGACCTCGCAGACGACCGCAACAGCTGGAGAAGCATCTCAAGAACAGTGCGGATTGGTGAGGACAAACTGTCAGTGCGCAGACTAAAGCGAGTTCGCAGAAAGGATGACAGCCAACAGACCAGCATCAGCATATACACATGCGACCGCTGCGACAAAGACTGCCTCTCTCGCATTGGTCTCTAAAGACACAGGCGACGCTGCTTGGACCAAGCAGACAGCCCATGACCGAGGGAGGCCTACGACACCATCGACACCATCGACACCATCGACACCATCGACACCATCGACAACTACGAACTTGATGTCGTCCACCAGTTCACATACCTCGGGTCCATCATCAGCAACAATATGTCCCTCGATGCCAAGATCAATAAGCACAGTGGCATGTCTATAGCAACCTCAGGCCGACTTACAACTCTCGTCGGGGAGAACCCAAAACTGACAACTCCGACCAAGATTACGGTGTACAACGCCTGCGTCATCAGTACTTTGTTGTCATCATCATCATCGGGTGCCTTGCCGCATGGCGTTGGCGATCATGGACTTCCACCTGTCTCTATCTCTAGTTGCCCCTAGCATCTCTCCCACCCTCCTCGTCCCCAGCCACTCTGCAAGTCCGTCCAGCATTTTCTCCCTGGGTCTACCTGGTGCTCTCTTTCCCTCCAGCTTTCCCGTTGTGACCAGGTGCTCCAAATCCCCCTTCCTCATAAAATGGCCTATAAATGTTGCCTGTCTTTTCCTAATCTTCCTTATGAGTGATCTACTTGTGACTGCCTCCATCAAGACTGTCTCGTTTGTTTTCTTTGCTGTCCATGGAACTCTCAACATTTTTCTTAGAAACCACATCTCGACTGTCTCAATCTTGTTCTGGCTTTGTTTGTTGACTGTCCACCCTCACATCCGTACAACAGTATTGGTTCTATATAACAATTAAGAACTCTCTTCCTGATGTTAATTGATAGGCATTGTACGGCAGCGAAACATGGGCAACATACGCCAAACAAGAGCAAAAGCTGAACAGCTTTCACTTGTGCTACCTTCGCTGCATCCTGGGCATCAAGTGGAGCGACAAAATAACAAAACACCCAGGTTTTATCATGCACTAGTCTCCCCAACATGCACAGACTGGTCAGACAACGCAGGCTGCGCTGGTTTGGCCGTGTGCACAGGGTGGAAGATGGACGTATCCCAAAGGACATCCGTTATGATGAACTAACCTCCAGCAAGAGATCTATTGGCCGCTCCCAGTTGCGATACAAAGACGTTTGTAAGCGCGATATGAAAGCTTTGGACATCAACACAGAAGCTGGGAAGACACAGCAGCCGACCGCAACAGATGGCTCAGTGTGCTCTAGAAACAACTCAGTCGGGGAAAAGAAGATCCAAACTTAGCTAAGGAAAAAAGAGAGCCAGGTGGAAAGCAAGCTCCGTGAAGGCAATCTCATGGCCAGCATCCATACATGCATCCAATGTCTCAGAGACTGCCTTTGCCGCATCGGCCTTACCAGCCACAGCCGACGCTGCTCCAGAAGCGTCAACTTGACTCAACATGACACGAGGGCGCATCATCCACATTAGACGCCGACTAATGGGGCCTACTACTACTCAGAGAGAGACAGAGACAGACAGAGACAGACAGGACAGACAGAGACAGACGGAGAGAGAGAGAGAGAGAGAGAAAGATTTGTGTGTGTTGTGTGTGTGTGTGTGTGTGTGTGTGTGTGTGTGTGTGTGTGTGTGTGTGTGTGTGTGTGTGTTTGTGTGTGTGTGTGTGTGTTAACCCTTTGACTCCCGCACCCTGTCCACCAGGAAAGCTGCACTGTTAACAGTGCCAGTAAAGCAAAACCTTAACCCTTTGACTCCCATCGTCCTTTACCGCACAAACTTAAACCTTTGACTCCCTCATCTTATCCGCCAAGATTATTCCAGTGGTAGGCTGATAAAATACCAGTATAAAATATAGACTAGGTAAAACATAGGCTAGGTAGGGCCTCAGGACCTGGCCAGCTCATGGGTTTATGTGAAGGCTTAAGGCTTGTGCCATGATCACCATACACGTGGCACCTGTGACGTTAGTGCTTATAGAATTCGTTCCGAGTGCGGACACGTCATCTTGAGAAACTGAAACTGAAACATCTTATCCACTAGCTTCCTACAGGTTTTTGCAGTTGGTGGATAGAGTGCGGGAGTCGAAAGGGTTAATCTGTACAAAACATCACATCTATGCTCCACACAGATGTCGACTGATTTGGTAACAAAAAAAAACACAAAAAAACAAAAAAAGATAGCATTACATTGTGAAATCGTCCAACTGTGTTTGTGGCCTTATCTGCCAAATCATTCTGTATGAACCAGGCCCATGTAAAAGTCAAACAGCTCATTGTCTCCATGCGTTTCGTGTCCACATACCTTGCAACGGGAAAGCTGGAGGGAAAGAGAACACCATGTAGACCCAGGGAGAAAGTATTGTACGGACTTGCAAAGTGGCTGAAGAGAGAGAGAGAGAGACAGGGTGGAAGAGGTGCTTGAGGCAAAAAGGGATAGAAACAGACGGAAGTCCATGATCGCCAACGCCATGTGGCAAGGCACTTGATGATGATGATGATGATGATGATGAGATGATGAATGATGATGATGATGATGATGATAGATGATGATGATGATAGAAGATGATGATGAGATGATGATGATGATGATGATGATGATGATGTGATGATGATGATGATGATGATGATGATGATGATGATGATGAATGATGATGATGATGATGATGATGATGATGATGATGATGATGATATGATGATGATGATGATGATGATGATGATGATGATGATGATGATGATGATGACGACGACGACGACGACGACGACAATGTGATGATGATGATGATGATGATGATGATGATGATGATGATGATGATGATGATGATGATGATGATGATGGATGATGATGGATGATGATGATGGATGATGACGACGATGATGATGATGATGATACCTTGATGGCGTAAAACAAAATATCCAGATAATCCACGTACACCACTGCTTCAGTTTTAGCGTTGTGTTTTTTTTTTTTTATTCCAGCATGAAAAAAAATATTCAGATTTAATCACTGGGGGAATTCAACACACTCTGCATTAATGGTGTTCTATGATTCACGAGAAGAATCGTTCCATGTTCAGTATTCCCATACAGCGCCATAGACAAGCACGTTGTAAAACACAAAGACATGTCTTAACCTTTTCACTCCTGCACCCTATCCACCAACAGTAAAAGCTTAACCCTTTGACTCCCTCCGTCCTATCCACCAGCCTGCAGGAAGTTGGTGGACAGGGTGAGGGAGTCGGAGGGTTAAGTTTTTGCTTTGCTGGCATGGTTGACAACGCTGGATGCTGGTGGACAGGGTGAGGGGGTCAAAGGGTTAAGTTTTTGCTTTGCTGGCGTGGTTGACAACGCTGGATGCTGGTGGACAGGGTGAGGGGGTCGGAGGGTTAAGTTTTTGCTTTGCTGGCATGGTTGACAACGCTGGATGCTGGTGGACAGGGTGAAGAAGTCACAGGGTTAAACTAAAAGATCATCATCATCAAGTGCCCTGCCGCATGGCGTTGGCGATCATGGACCTCCGTCTGTATCTATCTCTTGTTGCCTCAAGCATCTCTTCCACCCTCTTTGTCTTCAGCCACTCCACAGAGTGGCTGAAACTAAAAGATAACATTAGAAAAGAAAAGAAAAATGAAAAGAATGTCACAGCCAAGACACTAGCAGATTTGTTATCTTTGGAAAGATGTGTGCAAGCTATCATTACACCACCACACCCCCACACCACACACCACCACACCACCACACACCACACACCACACACCACCACCACCCGAATAATCTCAACCGAGCCAGACATGCCCTTGTCACCTTCAGGAAACACATATCATCAAAAAGTATAACCTACACAATAGCATTAGAAAAAGTCGCCTTGGTGTAGTGGTTAACACAACGGACTACCGACTGGAAGGTTGTGGGTTCCAGTCCCCATCAGTCCCTTCAAATAAATCATTGTGGGATTTTTCGGCTCTAACCGGCTCCTACCCAGAGTTGGGCGTGCTATGGGCTCACTGGGAAGACTGGAACCACACAGTCGAGTCTCATCCACTTCACGGAAGCGTCATTGAGGGTGTTGCTCAAATGTTCTGACCAGCACCGTAGGTGTCTGTATCTTTCGGGCCTGGTTGAAGCCAGGACATATCATGA
>JAPXFY010000035.1:26391360-26403860 GCA_030674185.1 Monoplex corrugatus
TGATACACAAACACACACACACACCACACACACACCACACACACACACACACACACACACACACACACACTGATTCCCATTTAATGTGAAGGAAAAGTGTGACTTGTGTACTCTCTCTCTCTCTCCCCTCCCTCCTCTCTTACCTCTCCTCTCTCTCCTTTCTCTCTTCCTCCCTCTCTCTCTCTCTCTCTTCTCTCTCTTTCTCTCTCTCTTCCTTCCTCTCTCTATCTCTTTCTCTCTCTTCTTCCCTCTCTCCCTCTCTCTCTCTCTCTCTCTTCTCCTCTCTCTCTTCTCTCCCCTCCTCCCTCTCTCTCCTCTCCCTCTCTCTCTCTATTTCTCTCTCTCTCCTCCTCTCTCTCTCTCTTCTCTCCCCTACCTCCCTCTCTCTCTCTACCTCTCTCTCTCTCTTCCTCCCTCTCTCTTCTCTTCTCTCTTCCTCCTCTCTCCCTCTCTCTCTCTTTCTCTCTCTCTTCTCCCTCTCTCCCTCTGTCTCTCTCTTTCTCTCTCTCTTTTCCCTCTTCTCTTCTTCCTTCTTCTCTCTCTCTTCTACGCACGGGATCCCTTTTGTCAAATCTGAAGAAATTTCTGTTGACGCCAGGTAAAAGAATGAGATACCATTGCATGGTAATTCTGTACAAATTTGAACCAATCTGTCTGAACAGTGTGTGTTTACGATCTACACAAGACATCTCAGTATCTTGATACCACTTTACGACCTACGATCTAGTCTCTGCCAGCCTTCATTAACCCTTTGACTCCCGAACCCTATGCACCAGCTGCAAAAACCTTAACCCTTGGTCCCCTTCTTACCCACTGGACGAGGCGGCAGGGAAGTTTTTAGTCCCGTTTTTATTATCCATTGTTTGGTGTTTGTGATCTGTTTGTGACCGTGCGTTCGCGCTTGACAAAGGCTAGTTGGCCGAAAATTTGCGCTTGTTTTGTTTTGTTTTGTTGGATACGCGCTTATATTGGTTTTCTTGTTCTTCTGGTTCCTGTTTGCTTGGGCGCGGGCAGTCACACTTGTTTTGGATCTTAACCCTTTGATCCCCTCACCCTATCCATCAGCTTTTTGCAAGAAGCTGGTGGATAGGATGGGGGAATCAAGGAATTAAGGTTTGGTTTTGCTAACGTGGTTGACAATACAGGATGCTGATGGACAGGGTGCGGGAATCAAAGAGTTAAGGGTTTGCTTTGCTAACGTGGTTGACAATACAGGTTGCTGGTGGACAGGGTGCGGGAGGCAAAGGGTTAAAGAAAACAATCAGGCATTGAACTTGGTTGACAACATGAATAAAGACTGCACCTTCAAGCTCAAACACTTGTTCGCATTGGGTGTTATCTCTCTACATATACATGTCTACTTCATTCTGATGGATGGTGGGCTCTCTAGTACATTGTATTTTTAACCCTTTGACTCTTGCACCCCATCCACCAACTGCAAAGTCTTAACCCTGTGACTCCCTTACACTATCTACCAGCTTCCTGCAGGAAGCTGGTGGATAGGTTATGGGAATCAAAGGGTTAAGAAATTGCTTTGCTAGCATGATTGGCAATGCAGGACGCTGGTGGACAGGGAGCAGGAGTCAAAGGATTAAGCAAACGACATGATCAGACACGTTCGACATCGACACTTGTCCGACGTGCAGGACTGACCTTGATAATGAAAACTTTTTCATCTGACCAGACCCGCCGTGGTGTAGTGGTTAACGCAACGACTACCGACTGGAACGTGTTGGTTCGAATCTCCATCAGTTACCTTCAAAAATCATTGTGGGATTTTTTCGGCTCTAAAACGTCCACCCAGAGGGGCGTGCTGTGGCTCTGGGGCAGGAATCACAGTATGGTCCATCTTTGGATACGTCATTGAGAGTGTTGCCAAACTCTAAGCAACACCGAGTGTCGTATCATTGGTTGGTGACGCCAATAGTTATAATTAGCGTGAGAGTAGCCCTGTCAAACAGTCTCAACAGATGGACTCCATGCTCATGATTTCATGACATCAACATCACTCATCGCATAATAAAAACTGTCACTTTGTGGCAATTAAGTGGCGTAGAAAATGGCGAAAAAAAAGGTGGCCGGTAACCTCTGAGTGCATGATCCTAAAAAAATAATAAATAAGTAAAAAACAAAACAAAAACCTTTTTCACTGTGAGGGTATCGTAAGATGGCTGGGCCAGCAATTCCTGTTGTCAGGATTTTGGGGAAAAACATACCAACAATGTCAACCTGCAATGATGAAAACACATACACTGACAATGTCTACCTGTGTAGGTATGTTTGAAAACAGCATACACAACAATGTCTACTGTGTAGGTATGTTGAAAATAGCATAACAACATGTCTACTGTGTAGGTATTTGAAACAGCATACACAACAGTGTCTACCTGTGTAGGTATGTTGAAACAGCATATACAACAATGTCTAGCTGTGTAGGTATGTTTGAAAACAGCATACACAACAATGTCTACCTGTGTAGGTATGTTTGAAAAAGCATACACAACATGTCTACCTGTGTAGGTATGTTTGAAAACAGCATACACAACAATGTCTAGCTGTGTAGGTATGTTTGAAAACAGCATACACAACAATGTCTACTGTGTAGGTATGTTTGAAAACAGCATACACAACAATGTCTACCTGTGTAGGTATGTTTGAAAACAGCATACACAACAATGTCTACCTGTGTAGGTATGTTTGAAAACAGCATACACAACAATGTCTACCTGTGTAGGTATGTTTGAAAACAGCATACACAACAATGTCTACCTGTGTAGGTATGTTTGAAAACAGCATACACAACAATGTCTACCTGTGTAGGTATGTTTGAAAACAGCATACACAACAATGTCTACCTGTGTAGGTATGTTTGAAAACAGCATACACAACAATGTCTACTGTGTAGGTATGTTTGAAAACAGCATACACAACAATGTCTACCTGTGTAGGTATGTTGAAAACAGCATACACAACAATGTCTACCTGTGTAGGTATGTTTGAAAACAGCATACACAACAATGTCTACCTGTGTAGGTATGTTTGAAAACAGCATACACAACAATGTCTAGCTGTGTAGGTATGTTGAAAACAGCATACACAACAATGTCTACCTGTGTAGGTATGTTGAAAACAGCATACACAACAATGTCTACCTGTGTAGGTATGTTTGAAAACAGCATACACAACAATGTCTACCTGTGTAGGTATGTTTGAAAACAGCATACACAACAATGTCTACCTGTGTAGGTATGTTTGAAAACAGCATACACAACAATGTCTACCTGTGTCGGTATGTTTGAAAACAGCATACACAACAATGTCTACCTGTGTAGGTATGTTTGAAAACAGCATACACAACAATGTCTACCTGTGTGGTATGTTTGAAAACAGCATACACAACAATGTCTACTGTGTAGGTATGTTTGAAAACAGCATACACAACAATGTCTACCTGTGTAGGTATGTTTGAAAACAGCATACACAACAGTGTCTACCTGTGTAGGTATTGTTTGAAAACAGCATACACAACAATGTCTACCTGTGTAGGTATGTATGAAAACAGCATACACAACAATGTCTACCTGTGTAGGTATGTTTGAAAACAGCATACACAACAATGTCTACCTGTGTAGGTATGTTTGAAAACAGCATACACAACAATGTCTACCTGTGTCGGTATGTTTGAAAACAGCATACACAACAATGTCTACCTGTGTCGGTATGTTTGAAAACAGCATACACAACAATGTCTACCTGTGTAGGTATGTTTGAAAACAGCATACACAACAATGTCTACCTGTGTAGGTATGTTTGAAAACAGCATACACAACAATGTCTACCTGTGTAGGTATGTTTGAAAACAGCATACACAACAATGTCTACCTGTGTAGGTATGTTTGAAAACAGCATACACAACAATGTCTACCTGTGTAGGTATGTTTGAAAACAGCATACACAACAATGTCTACCTGTGTAGGTATGTTTGAAAACAGCATACACAACAATGTCTACCTGTGTAGGTATGTTTGAAAACAGCATACACAACAATGTCTACCTGTGTAGGTATGTTTGAAAACAGCATACACAACAATGTCTACCTGTGTAGGTATGTATGAAAACAGCATACACAACAATGTCTACCTGTGTAGGTATGTTTGAAAACAGCATACACAACAATGTCTACCTGTGTAGGTATGTTTGAAAACAGCATACACAACAGTGTCTACCTGTGTCGGTATGTTTGAAAACAGCATACACAACAATGTCTACCTGTGTAGGTATGTTTGAAAACAGCATACACAACAGTGTCTACCTGTGTCGGTATGTTTGAAAACAGCATACACAACAATGTCTACCTGTGTAGGTATGTTTGAAAACAGCATACACAACAATGTCTACCTGTGTCGGTATGTTTGAAAACAGCATACACAACAATGTCTACCTGTGTAGGTATGTTTGAAAACAGCATACACAACAATGTCTAGCTGTGTAGGTATGTTTGAAAACAGCATACACAACAATGTCTACCTGTGTAGGTATGTATGAAAACAGCATACACAACAGTGTCTACCTGTGTCGGTATGTTTGAAAACAGCATACACAACAATGTCTACCTGTGTAGGTATGTTTGAAAACAGCATACACAACAATGTCTACCTGTGTCGGTATGTTTGAAAACAGCATACACAACAATGTCTACCTGTGTAGGTATGTTTGAAAACAGCATACACAACAATGTCTACCTGTGTAGGTATGTATGAAAACAGCATACACAACAATGTCTACCTGTGTAGGTATGTTTGAAAACAGCATACACAACAATGTCTACCTGTGTAGGTATGTTTGAAAACAGCATACACAACAGTGTCTAGCTGTGTAGGTATGTATGAAAACAGCATACACAACAATGTCTACCTGTGTCGGTATGTTTGAAAACAGCATACACAACAATGTCTACCTGTGTCGGTATGTTTGAAAACAGCATACACAACAATGTCTACCTGTGTCGGTATGTTTGAAAACAGCATAACAACAATGTCTTCGAAATATGAAGCTGAATGTTTCAACAGATTAATTTGGAAGATTATGAATTATGAAGATTATGTAAAGAAAACTACAAGATTAAGTTATAAATACACCTTTTTCAAAATTTCTTCGTACACCTCGGCCTCCATATCTCGACCTACTTTTGGTGTCGTCTGCTTTTACAGTTAACGATGATATATTCGTCAGCACTCCCAACAAATCATTTGCAGCCAATTTATCATTTCGATTGACATAGTTTCAGTTTAGTTTCAGTTTCTCAAGATGACGTCTCCGTGCTCGGAACGAATTCCACATGCACTAACGTCACAGGTGCCTTGTGTATGGTGATCATGGCACAAGCCTTAAGCCTGCACATAAACCCTCGAGCTGGCCAGGTCCTTGGTTGAGATAATTACGACAAACTACCGCTTAGAACACGCACAAAAAATGACGACAACAGAGGGGCATCCAGGAGTCATGACCTGGATGCGGCCCTGCCCCCTTAGAGTGTCAGGAGTTAAGGGCCGAAACACTTGCTTGACGGGGGTTTCTCCTCTGAGGACCTTCTGCTGTCCAGCTGTCCCCAGAGTTTCTTACTACCAACAAATCACCGCTTAGAACCATACCTAATAAATACTACAAATCCCACCACAGAAAAAAAAATTATGCTAACTTGGGGTCAGTGCCAATGACTTACAACCTGAAAAAGTCGGATACACAAACATTCACAGAAAAGACAGAACATGTACATTATGTTGTGTGATTTAGGATGAACTTCATTTCTAAGGTAGTTGTACACGATACAAAAAAAAACAATATTGCAATTGATGAAAAAGAATCCAGAGAAATATACACTTTCAACAACGTATTGCTCTAAAAACGAATTGTTAAATCTAAATGCCATGCTCAACTGAAGAAAACTTGCAAAGCTCTGTTTCAGAATACATCCATGATTGCCCTGTATATGGGAACATTATAAGATCCCTGCTTACCTGTTCTGTAGCAGAATACATCTATGATTGCCTGTATATGGGAACATTATAAGATCCCTGCTTACCTGCTGTTGCAGAATACATCTATGATTGCCTGTATATGGGAACATTATAAGATCCCTGCTTACCTGTTCTGTAGCAGAATACATCTATGATTGCCCTGTGTATGGGAACATTATAAGATCCCTGCTTACCTGCTGTTTCAGAATACATCTATGATTGCCCTGTATATGGGAACATTATAAGATCTCTGTTACCTGTTCTGTAGCAGAATACATCTATGATTGCCCTGTATATGGGAACATTATAAGATCCCTGCTTACCTGTTCTGTAGCAGAATACATCTATGATTGCCCTGTATATGGGAACATTATAAGATCCCTGCTTACCTGTTCTGTAGCAGAATACATCTATGATTGCCCTGTATATGGGAACATTATAAGATCCCTGCTTACCTGTTCTGTAGCAGAATACATCTATGATTGCCCTGTATATGGGAACATTATAAGATCCCTGCTTACCTGTTCTGTAGCAGAATACATCTATGATTGCCCTGTATATGGGAACATTATAAGATCCCCTGCTTACCTGCTCTGTTTCAGAATACATCTATGATTGCCTGTATATGGGAACATTATAAGATCCCTGTTTACCTGCTCTGTAGCAGAATACATCTATGATTGCCTGTATATGGGAACATTATAAGATCCCTGTTACCTGCTCTGTTCAGAATATATCTATGATTGCCCTGTATATGGGAACATTATAAGATCCCTGCTTACCTGCTGTTGCAGAATACATCTATGATTGCCCTGTGTATGGGAACATTATAAGATCTCTGCTTACCTGCTGTGTTCAGAATAAATCTATGATTGCCCTGTGTATGGGAACATTATAAGATCCCTGTTTACCTGTCTGTTTCAGAATACATCTATGATTGCCTGTGTATGGGAACATTATAAGATCTCTGCTTACCTGCTGTTTCAGAATACATCTATGATTGCCCTGTATATGGGAACATTATAAGATCCTTGCTTTACCTGCTGTTTCAGAATACATCTATGATTGCCTGTATATGGGAACATTATAAGATCCTGCTTACCTGCTGTTCAGAATCATCTATGATTGCCCTGTGTATGGGAACATTATAAGATCCCTGTTTACCATGTTCTGTTTCAGAATACATCTATGATTGCCTGTATATGGGAACATTATAAGATCCCTGTTTACCTGCTCTGTTTCAGAATACATCTATGATTGCCCTGTGTATGGGAACATTATAAGATCCCTGTTTACCTGCTGTTGCAGAATACATCTTATGATTGCCTGTATATGGGAACATTATAAGATCCCTGCTTACCCGTGTAATTATCATCGCCATTGTCTGGCTCCAGGGAGATGAGATATGCGAAAGCAATTTTAGGTACTTTAGGCCCGTTTTTACAAATGTTTTTGTGTCCTTAGGTATGCTTAAATTTGTATTCAGGTTGTGGTTTTTTTTATAAATCTCTTGTGCGATAAATTGGACGGAGTGGTCAATGCCAGGGGCATCTCCTTAGATTGTTTGCGCGAATGCATTGATGTGTGTACTTAATTTGCTTTTCTTTTTTTCTTTTTTTTTTTTTTTACATGTTGAAGTTTTGTATATTTTGAAGCAGTTATAGCTTTCTTCTTTCTTTTCTTTCTTTTTTTCTTTTGACATTTTTAAGTTTTGTATACATGTGTGTTTTGAAGCGGTTAGAGCCTTTATGTGGCTCTACGCAGTCGCTGGGCTTTATTAAACAACACCAACAATAACAATAACGATGTCGACGATGATAAGGTGATATGCCAAATCATTAATCGTTGATCTTTTATCTTTAACTTATTTCAACCGGTCTGTGTCATGCAGCCCTATTTTGGGTTTACATGACGAATGAGTTCTGAGTCCTGGTTCTCTCCCCCATCTGTCAACAAGCCATCAGTCACCACAGCAATACAAGAAATACCATTCATTGGCCCGACACAAGCCCCTAAAATTGTTCCAATAAAACAGAGGCTGGGAGCGGCTAATCGAGAAGCAAGAGATTGTGAAAGTGTGTGTGTGTGTGTGTGTGTGTGTGTGTGTGTGTGTGTGTGTGTGTGTGTGTGTGTGTGTGTGTGTGTGTTGTGGTGTGTGTGTGTGTGTGTGTGTGTGTGTGTGTGTGTGTGTGTGTGTGTGTGTTGTGTGTGTGTGTGTGTGTAGGTGTGTGTGTAGGTGTGTGTGTGTGTGTGTGTGTGTGTGTGTGTGTGTGTGTTGTGTGTGTTGTGTGTGTGTGTGTGTGTGTGATGTATGTGTGTGTGTGTGTGTGTGTGTGTGTGTTATGTGTGTGTGTGTAGGTGTGTGTAGGTGTGTGTGTATGTAGGTGTGTGTGTAGGGGTGTGTGTGTGTAGGGGTGTGTGTGTATGTAGGTGTGTGTATGTGTGTGTAGGTGTGTGTGTGTAGGTGTGTGTGTGTAGGGGTGTGTGTGTGCGTCTTTACGTGTGTGTGTTTACTTGTGTGTCTTTACGTGTGTGATTGCGCGTGTGTTTACGTGTGTGTGTTAACGTGTACGTGTGTTTACGTGTGTGTGTTAATGTGTACATGTGTGTGTGTGTGTGTGTGTGTGTGTGTGTGTGTGTGTGTGTGTGTGTGTGTGTAGGTGTGCGTGTCTACACGTGCACATGCGCGTGTTTATGTATTTCTCTACGTGCTTGCGTGCGTGCGTGCTTGCTTGCGTGCGTGCGTGCGTGCGTGAGTGCGTGCGTGCGTGCAAGAGAGCGTACGTGTGTGTTTACGTGAGTGTGTGTGTGTGAGTGAGTGTTATGTGTGTATGTGTGTGTGTGTGAGTGTTATGAGTGTGTGTGTGTATGTGTGTGTCTACACGTACACATGCACGTGTTTATCTATTTCTCTACGTATGCGCGTGCGTGCGAGTGTGTGCGTGTGTTGTGTTGTGTGTGTGTGTGTGTGTGTGTGTGTGTGTGTGTGTGTTGTGTGTGTGTGTGTGTGTGTGTGTGTGTGTGTGTGTGTTTACGTGTGTGTGTGTGTGTGTGTGTTTCCGCGTGTGTGTGTTTACGCGTGTATGTTTGTGTGCATGCGTCCGAGTGTGTGTGTGTGCGCGCGCAAGGGCATGTCTGTATTCTGTGCGTGTATACGCCCACCATCATGCATGTGTGTATGGGAAAAAAAAGAGTGTAGGCAGCACGAGTGGAGGAAGGAAGGGGTGTGTATTGGGGGTTGGGGGTTGGGAGAGGGAGTCAAACAAGGATACCCCCCATCCCCAGCGCTCTTCTGACCCCAGTGCAGCAACGACAGTCGTATATCGTTCACAAGCGCTTGGCTTCACTCAGGTAACTCTACACACGTAGAACGGCTGCCTACCCAAACCACCGTCACCATTATTATCACCACCAGTCACCACCACCATCACCACCATCATCCACCATCATCATCATCATCACCATCGTCACACCTCATCACCACCATCATCACCACCGTCACCATCATCATCACCACCGTCACCCACTCACCACCGATCACCATCAATCACCATCGTCACCACCGTCATCAGAACCGTCACACCACCATCATCATCACCGTCACCACCGTCACCACCACCATCACCACCGTCATCACCGCCATCATCACCACCATCATCACCACCGTCATCACCACCATCATCACCACATTCATCACCACCGTCATCACCACCGTCATCACCACCACCATCACCACCGTCATCACCACCACCATCATCACCACCATCATCACCGTTCATCATCACCACCATCATCATCACCGTCACCACCATCACCACCATCATCACCACCATCACACCATCATCACCACCATCATCACCACCATCATCACCACCATGATCACCACCGTCACCATCATCATCACCACCGTCACCACCACCGTCATCACCATCACCACCACCATCATCACACCATCATCACACCATCATCACCACCATCATCACCACCATCATCACCACCATCATCATCACCGTCACCATCATCATCACCACCGTCACCACCTTCATCACCACCGTCACCACCGTCATCACCATCACCACCACCATCACCACCATCATCCACCATCATCACCATCATCACTACCGTCATCACCACCATCATCACCACCGTCATCACCACCGTCACCACCATCGTCATCACCACCGTCATTACCATCATCATCACCACCATCATCACCACCGTCACCACCACCGTCACCACCATCATCATCACCACCGTCATCACCACCATATCACCACCATCATCACCACCGTCATCACCACCGTCACCACCACCGTCATCACCACCATCATCACCACCGTCATCACCACCGTCACCACCGTCATCACCATCGTCACCACCGTCACCACCTCATCACCACCGTCATCACCACCGTCACCACCATCATCATCACCACCATCATCAACCACCATCATCACCACCGTCATCACCACCGTCATCACCACCATCATCACCACCGTCATCACCACCATCATCACCACCATCATCAACACACCGTCATCACCACCGTCATTACCACCGTCATTACCACCATCATCACACCGTCACCACCGTCATCACCACCGTCACCATCGTCACCACGACACCACGTCATCACCACCATCATCACCACCGTCATCACCACAGTCATCACCACCACCAAACCACACATCATTCCTCCTTCAAATGGCATGGCCGTCACCACCCCCATCCATCTCCACCCCACCCCCACCCCACACCCATCGCTTAGCTTCTCGTCCACATTGGTGTCAAGAAGAAGGAAGGGGGGGGGGGGAGAGGCTGAGCGCGAGAGGAACGGGATGGTAGAAGAAGGCGTGTGTGTGTGATTGTTGGCCATGTGAAATCAGACGGAATAACAGACATGCTGTTCTAAACGGAACTGGACCTGGCATTGGCAGCTGTGTATCGTTTTAACCACTTGTCCCTATCCCTGGCTATAAAGTTTAAACATCTGGGAACGGTCATCTCACACCAGACGGCAGATGCACATCAGAAATAGCCAGCAGAATCGGCCGAGCCAAACCCGTATTCAAGAAGATAAAAAGCGTTCTTACCAACAACTGCCTATCAATTAACATCAGGAAGAGGAGTTCTTGGATGTTATATAGAACCGATAGTGTTGTACGGTTGTGAGGCGTGGACAGTCAACACGCAAACCAGAACAAGTTGAGGCAGCCGAGATGTGGTTTCTTGAAGAATGTTGAGAGTTCCATGGCAGCAAAGAAAACAACGAGACAGTCTTGATGGAGGCAGACACAAGAAGATCATTGATGAGAAAGATCAGGAAAAGACAAGCAACATTTATAGGCCATTTTATGAGGAGGGGGAATTAGAGCAGCTGGTCACAACAGAAAAGCTGGAGGGAAAGAGAACACCAGGTAGACCCAGGGAGAAAATATTGGACGAACTTTCAGGGTGGCTGAGGACAGAGAGGGTGGAAGATGTACTTGCGGCGACAAGGGATAGATGCGTATGGAGGCGCATTGATCGCCAACGCCATGCGCCAGGCACTGATGATGATGATGATGATGATTGATGATGATGATGATGATGATGATATGATGATGATGATGATGATGATGATGATGATGATGATGATGATGAGATGATGACGACGACGATGATGATGATGATGAAGGTGTGCGGACGTAAGACAAAAGGAATGAGCTAGATGATTGCTCTTTACGAACACCTGGCTTGAAGACAAAGGGTTTCAGGCGACAAAGAGGCGACAAACCCAGTTGAACTGTTTCACAATGTAACGCAAAGCTCTTCACAAAATCTCTGTGTCAAAAATAACGGCTATCTGTTTCAAGCATCAAAGCTGTGAGAAGCTTGGAAAGCTCGATGCAAACAAAGAACTGAATATCGGTCGCAATGTAGTGTCTGTTCAAGTTCACATCACTTGAAATAGATCCGACTGAAGTGAAATGGTTAATCATGTTGTAACGGCTTGAACTAAGAATCCACCAGAATAAATCATTGCAGTCACAAAGACAAGATGGCTTCTTTTGTCACCACAAGGGGAGTTTGAAAGTCACAGGACGACGAAGAACGTGTACCTGGATTTGCAGCTACTTTGGCCAGAGAGGGAGGGAGGAGAGAGAGAGAGACACACACACACACACACAGACAGACAGACAGACAGAAACAGAATGAGAGAGAGACAGACAGAGAGACAGACAGACAGAGAGAGAGACAGAGAGAAAGAGAGAGAAAGAGACACAGAGAAAGAGAGAGAGACAGAGACAAAGAGAAAGAGACAGAGACAGAGAGAATGTTCTAAGTTCCACGATGAACGACTGAAGTTTATACAACAAAAATGGCTGTCGGTGAAATTAATGTTCTCCTTATGTAACATCATTTCTAGTAAGAAGCAAAGCTCAATTAAACTTAGCAATGGGAGGGAGGAGAGAGACAGAGACAGACAGACAGACAGACACA
>JAPXFY010000035.1:26413860-26416360 GCA_030674185.1 Monoplex corrugatus
GTGTGTGTGTGTGTGCGTGCGTGCGTGTGTGTCTGTTTCAGCGCTTAGATTTGATTTTATCAAGATTTTGCGCTATATAAATATTGTAATTATTATTAATTATTGATTATTATTATCTACGTGAAAAATGATAGACAACAAAAGATATGAAAACAAAACAAAACAAAACAAAACACAACACAACTGTACCTGTCAGCATTCACAGGTAGATTTACAGGTCAAAACTCGCTATCATACTTCAGTACGCACAAAGACAGTTATGTGCATTATGAATTGAATAGACAGTATCAAATTTCAGTTGTTTTTAATGTTAAACATAGCAGCCATTTCGTTTTAAAGTTCTATTTGATACTTTGTGGCAAGATCTCTTTTAAAAGAAGTTATATTTGGAACAGTGTTTTCAAAGTTGCGTTTACAAATGTGCATTTTTCCAAGAACAAAGGGATTTGGAAGAGTCTTTTCAAAGTTGCAATTTACAAATGTGCATTTTTCCAAGAACAGAAGGACAATTATATCATATACCGAATCTGTGCACATACCTTCATCAACGCCAAATAATACTATGCTTTCAGTCAATCTGATATTTGCACAGGTGATACATTCCTGGTTCAAGTTTCCTTCGATCTTTCCCCTGACTCGTTTTGCAACTATCTTTTATCGATACTGTTTTTAAATTCCAAACAAAGGTCACAGAAAAACTTAACAAGTCCAAATTCTCTCAGTATGACATTAGGTCCAATAATCTCATGCATAATATGTATCTCTTGCCACTTCAATTTAATTTCTTGCATTCCATGAAATTTCATAAACGCCGTTTTTTTCATGGAAAAATGACCATTTTGAAAAAAAGATTAAATGTGAACGTGAAGACGGACTAAGATTTGTGGTTTATGTGGAACCAGGAACACGTGAAAGATACGACGAAAATGTTTCTGTTGTTCTCCTTCCCTAAGCAATAACCACATAACTAAATGCCTATCATTTAACATCAGGAAGACAGTTCTTGAATATTATATAGAACCAATACTGTTATACGGTTGTGAGGCGTGGACAGTCAACAAGCAAAGCCAGAACAAGATTGAGGCAGCCGAGACGTGGTTTTTAAGAAGAATGTTGAAAGTTCCATGGACAGCAAAGAAAACAAACGAGACAGTCTTGATGGAGGCAGACACAAGAAGACAATTCAGAAGGAAGATTAGGAAAAGAAGGCAACATTTATAGGCCATTTAATGAGTAAAGGGAATTAGACCACCTGGTCACAACAGGAAAGCTGGAGGGAAAGAGAGCACCAGGTAGACCCAGGGAGAAAATATTGGACGGACTTGCAGAGTGGCTGAGGATAGAGAGGGTGGAAGATGTGCTTGCAGCAACAAGGGATAGAAACATATGGAGGGCCATGATCGCCAACACCATGTGGCAGGGCACTTGATGAGATGATGATGATGATGATGATGATGATGATGATGATGATGATGATGATGATGATGATGATGATGATGATGATGGTGATGATGATGATGATGATGATGATGATGATGATGATGAGAGAACAGTCTTTATTATAAACAGGAGAATCAGTAATATGGCTTGATCGTCCCATTTTTCGCCACTGTCTGAGAGGGCTGTGGAGCAGAATGCAGGTGCACCGATGCATCCCTAATGCAATAAGTTCCCATGGACCTGATCCTTGGCACGGCACGAGGTGGGCGCGGAGTGATGGCCTCACAGATCACAGCTCCCATGGATCGATGTTCCCACGACTTCACAAGAACTAATGTTACCCCAGAGAGACCAGCTTGGCATGGAGACAGAGCTCTCGCCTTCCAGTCCAACTGCATGGGTTTGAGTCTGGCTCAAGGAAAAACACTGTGCATGGGGGCATCTGGTCCATCCAGCTGTGTTGGTTTGGTCTGGCTTGGTTTGGTGTGGTTTGGTTTGGTCTGGTTTGGTTTGGTTTGGTTTGGTTTGGATTTGGTTTGGTTTGGTTTGGTGTGGTTTGGTTTGGTTTGGTTTGGTTTGGTTTGGTTTGGTTTGGTTTGGTTTGGTTTGGTTTGGTCTGGTTTGGTTTGGTCTGGTATAGTTTTTACGTCAACACCCACCTATGGTGATATGACCGACGGGGATAATCATCTCAGAGAATTGTGGGAAAGCGGACTTATCTAATCCTATACTGACACCACCAGAACAACAATGATGTTAAGATGGGACAGTGAGAATGCCAGTTTTAACGGGGGGGGGGGGGGGGGGGGGGGGGGCTCATCTAATCCTATACTGACACCACCAGAATAACAATGATGTTAAGATGGGACAGTGAGAAGGCCAGTTTTAATGTAACGCACCCGGGTTTCGAACCCACAACCATTAGCATGTGAATACGACGCACAACCGACTGAGCTACCGAGGCCCGCTCCCGACCTGTGTTTAGGAGTCTGACCTTATTAAATGTTGAGGAAGGTAATGCATCGAGGGAGGCAGGAGGGGCATCTTCGTCATAATCTTG
>JAPXFY010000035.1:26421360-26433860 GCA_030674185.1 Monoplex corrugatus
TCGCTTATAGTGAAAAGACGTTAAATTAAAGAACGAACCCCCCTTGGGGATGCTGGGGGCTCTTTCAGTATAAACAGTATCCCTATCTTCTGGACATTGTGTACTAGAAATTTCCTCTTTTCTGTCACTTTCTTCGTTTCTTTCTTCCTCCTTTGCTTTCTGTCATTTCTTCCTATTAATTTCTGCCTTGCTGGTCCATTCACCTGTATGTGTTCGATAACGTCTTACGTACTTTCTCTTAAGATTGATAATTGGGTACATGTGTTAAGTGCAGTTTTGGCTCTAAGGAAATGAGATACGCAGAAGGAAATTTAGGTACGTTTTAGTGTCCTTAGTTATATATAAAGTTGTATTTAGGTATGTTTTTTAAATTCCCTGTGCGATAAATTGGTCGAAGTGGTCAACACCAGGGGCATCTCCTTAGATTATCTGCGCAAATGCATTGATATGTGTACTTCATTTTCTTTTCCTGTTTGTGCCTTTTGAAATATTGTGTATGTTTTGAAATGGTTATAGCCACGGTATGACTCTACGCAGTTTGCTGGGCTTAAAACACAAATGAAAATAAAACCGACAAAACTGAACCATATCACGGCTATAACAACGTCGAAATGTATACAGTTCCTTATCAACAAAAATCTGGAGAAGACCAGTACACGTATCAATGCATTCGTGCACATAATCTAAGGATATGCCCCTGGCAATGACCATTCCGTCCAATTAAAAAAAAAAAAAAAACATGAATACAAAATGTAAACATAACTAAAACACTGAAACGTACGTAAAAATGTAGTCATCATCATCATCAGCATCATCATCATCAGGTGCCCTGCCGCATGGCGTTGGCGACCATGGACTTCCAACCATCTCTATCTCTCGTTGCCCTCAGCATCTCCCCCACCCTCTTCATCCCCAGCCACTCTGCAAGTCCGTCCAGCATTCTCTCCCTGGGTCTACCTGGTGCTCTCTTTCCCTCCAGTTTTCCCGTTGTGACCAGGTGCTCCAAATCCCCCTTCCTCATAAAATGGCCTATAAATGTTGCTTGTCTTTTCCTAATCTTCCTTATGAGTGATCTACTTGTGTCTGCCTCCATCAATACTGTCTCGTTTGTTTTCTTTGCTGTCCATGGAACTCTCAACATTCTTCGGAGAAACCACATCTCGGCTGCCTCAATCTTGCTCTGGCTTTGCTTGCTGACTGTCCACGCCTCACATCAGTACAACAGTATTGGTTCTATATAACATTCAAGGACTCTCTTTCTGATGTTAATTGATAGGCATTTTTTGGTAAGAATGCTTGTCATCTTCTTGAATGCTGTTTTGGCTTAGCCGATTCTGCCGGCTATTTCCGGTGTGCATCTGCCGTCTGATGAAATGACCGTTCCCAGTTATTTGAACTTATTAACCTGTGTCAAGGTTGTGCCATTTGCTGTTATTTTGCATGAGGGGATTTTATGTTTTTTACTTATCACCATGACTTCAGTCTTCCTGCTGTTTAGTTCCAACCCCTTACCTTTGCTTTCTATTAAAAATGTAGTGAATCACTTAAACATGCTTCTGCACTTCACTTTTTCTTAGAGCCAAAAATGAACTTAATACATAAACATGAAACTCAATTGTCGATCCTAAAAGTACGGCTTTGTAGAACACATACAGGCCAACAGACCAGCAGGACAGAAAATGACAGAAAACAAAGAAACAAGGCACAAACTATTATCTAACAGACAAAGTACCAAACAGATCTGTTCGCATTTCTATTATCATCTACAAAACAAAGTACCACATCTGTACGTATTTCTACACAAACTATCATCTACAAAACAAAGTACCACATCTGTACGTATTTCTACACAAACTATCATCTACAAAACAAAGTACCACATCTGTGAGTTTTTCTACACAAACTATCATCTACAAAACAAAGTACCACATCTGTACGTATTTCTACACAAACTATTATCTACAAAACAATGTACCATATCTGTACGTATTTCTACACAAACTGTCATCCACAAAACAAAGTACCACATCTGTACGTATATCTATACAAACTATCATCCACAAAACAAAGTACCACATCTGTACGTATTTCACACAAACTATCATCCACAAAACAAAGTACCACATCTGTACGTATTTCTACACAAACTATCATCTACAAAACAAAGTACTACATCTGTACGTATTTCTACACAAACTATCATCCACAAAACAAAGTACCACATCTGTACGTATTTCTACACAAACTGTCATCTAACAAACAAAGTATCACATCTGTACATATTTCTACACAAACTATCATCTACAAAACAAAGTACCACAACTGTACGTATTTCTACACAAACTATCATCTACAAAACAAAGTACCACATTTGTGAGTATTTCTACACAAACTATCATCCACAAAACAAAGTACCACAACTGTACGTATTTCTACACAAACTATCATCTACAAAACAAAGTACCACAACTGTACGTATTTCTACACAAACTATCATCTACAAAACAAAGTGTGCGTATTTCTACACAAACAAGGTTATTTTGATTTGTACGGAGTGACCGAGACATTACTAGCAACTTGTATTACGGATGAAACTATCATCATCATCATCATCAGGTGCCCTGCCGCATGGCGTTGGCGACAATGGACTTCCAATCATCTCTATCTCTCGTTGCCCCTAGCATCTCCCCCACCCTCCTCATCCCCAGCCACTCTGCAAGTCCGTCCAGCATTCTCTCCCTGGGTCTACCTGGTACTCTCTTTCCCTCCAGCTTTCCCGTTGTGACCAGGTGCTCCAAATCACCCTTCCTCATAAAATGGCCTATAAATGTTGCTTCTCTTTTCCTAATCTTCCTTATGAGTGATCTACTTGTGTCTGCCTCTATCAAGACTGTCTCGTTTGTTTTCTTTGCTGTCCATGGAACTCTCAACATTCTTCTGAGAAACCACATCTCGGCTGTCTCGATCCTGCTCTGGTTTTGCTTGTTGACTGTCCACGCCTCGCATCCGTACAACAGTATTGGTTCTATATAACATTCAAGAACTCTCTTCCTGATGTTAATTGATAGTCATTTGTTGGTAAGAATGCTTGTCATCTTCTTGAATGCTGTTTTGGCTTGGCCGATTCTGCCAGCTATTTCCATAGTGAAACTACAGCAATCCCAAAATATTCAGTAATCAGGCGAGATCCCTCTTACCTCGGAGAAACTGGAGTTGCGTTTTACATCCACCGAGATATTTAAAATATGACCAAACGATGCTATGACTGGGACAGTAGAGAAATTGAATGCATCTGGGCGGAACTAAAAGCCTTCTCCAACAGCTCCACTTTTACGTATCAGAATTATAAATAGCAATTCCAGTGAACCATGTGTATATAATAGAAATAGAAAGCAAAAATAAAGGGCTGGGGTTAAACAGCAAGAAGACTGAAATAATGGTAATCAGTAAAAAAAAATAAATAAATAAATAAATAAATAAATTAAAAAAAACAAGAAATCCCCTCATGCAAAATAACAGCAAATGGCACAACTTTGATTGATTTTGTGCAGTTTTTACGTCGACACCCACCTCAGGTGATATGGCCGACGGGGATAACAATCCCAGGGAAGTAGGGGGAAGGGGAACTTATCTAATCCTATACTGACACCACCAGAACAACAATGACGTTAAGATGGGACGGTGAGATGGGCATTTTAATATAGCGCACCTAGGGATTCGAACCCACAACATTAGCCACAACTTTGAGACAGGTTGATGAGTTTAAATATCTGGGAACGGTCATCTCACCAGACGGCAGACGAACATCAGAAATAGCCAGCAGAATCGGCCAAACCTAAACAGCATTCAAGAACATGAAAGCGTTCTTACCAACAAATGCCTATCAATTGACACCAGAAAGAGAGTTCTTGAGTGTTGTAGAGAATCGATACTGTTGTACGGTTGTGAGGCGTGGACAGTCAACACGCAAAGTCAGAACAAGCTTGAGGCAACTGAAATGTGGTTTCTAAGAAGAATGTTGAGAGTTCAATGGACAGCAAAGAAAACAAATGAAACAGTCTTGATGGAGGCAGATACAGAAAGAACATTAATGAAGAAAATTAGGAAAAGACAAGCAACATTTACGGGACATTTATGAGGAAAGAGAACTCAGAGCACCGAGTCACAACAGGAAAGCTGGAGGGAAAGAGAGCACCAGGTAGACCCAGAGAGAAAGTATTGGACTGATTTGCAGGATGGCTGAGGACGGAGAGGGTGGAAGATGCACATGCTGTGACAAGGGATAGATTCGTATGGAGGGCCATGATCGCCAACGCCTTTACGGCAGGGCACATGATGATGATGAATCCTAGGAACCCATATGAATGCATGACCACTTCCTAAAAATGATGGACAAAATGTTTGAACGAAATACAGACATACTAATGTTAAGTGACTAGGTGCCTTAATGTTTTTTATCTCCTCACGCCACAACCTGCATGGCAGTCAACGACCACCGAAGCTGACATAAAGCAATAAATGTGAGATCCTCCCTCCTCCCCCACTTAACTTTTTTTTTCGTTGCCTCCATTTGTTGTCTTTATTATTAGTTGGAGTGGTGCTAGTGGTGGTGGTGGTGGTGATGGTGGTTATAGTAGTAGTAGTAGTTGTTGTAGTAATAGTAGTAGTACTCGTAATAGTTATAGTAGTAGTAGAAGTAATAGTAGTACTAGTTGTTGCTGTTGTTGTAGTGAACACACTGTAAGCGGTTATAATAGTAGTAGTTCTTGTTGTTGTAGTAGTAGTAGTAGTAGAAGTAATAGTAGTAGTAGTTGTTGCTGTTGTTGTAGTGAACACACTGTAAGCAGTTATAATAGTAGTAGTTCTTGTAGTAATAGTAGTAGTAGTAGTGGAAGTAATAGTAGTAGTAGTAGAAGTAATAGTAGTAGTAGTAGTAGAAGTAGTAGTAGTTGTTGTAGTGAACACACTGTAAGCGGTTGTAGAAGTAGAAGTAGTAGTAGTTGTTGTAGTAGTAGTAGCAGCAGCAGAAGTAGTAGTTATTGTTGTTGTTGTTGTTGTTGTTGTTGTTGTTGTAAAAGCTGTAGTCATAATAGTGGCAGCAGATTGAGCTGATCTTGCTTGATTCGATTGTATGAACATTTATTTGTTTGACGCTTTATTGACATTCTATAATTTCCTCACTTGTGCTTTTTTCTTTTTCTTTTATTTTTTTTTTTTTTTTCAATGCTAGCTTTGTACTTTTCATCATTTCATTGCAATGGTATCTCGCGTTATAAATTTTCTGATGTATCTTTCTTGAGCTGTACTTGCAACTGTAAACAAGTGTTATGTGCGTAGATTAGCAACAACAAGTTTGCAACTGTAAACAAGTGTTATGTGCGTAGATTAGCAACGGCAACTTTGTAACTGTAAACAAGTGTTATGTGCGTAGATTAATAACGGCAAGTTTGCAACTGTAAACAAGTGTTATGTGCGTAGATTAACAACGGCAAGTTTGTAACTGTAAACAAGTGTTATGTGCGTAGATTAACAACGGCAACTTTGTAACTGTAAACAAGTGTTATGTGCGTAGATTAATAACGGCAAGTTTGCAACTGTAAACAAGTGTTATGTGCGTAGATTAATAACGGCAACTTTGTAACTGTAAACAAGTGTTATGTGCGTAGATTAATAACGGCAAGTTTGCAACTGTAAACAAGTGTTATGGGCGTAGATTACCAACGGCAAGTTTGCAACTGTAAACAAGTGTTATGTGCGTAGATTAATAACGGCAAGTTTGTAACTGTAAACAAGTGTTATGTGCGTAGATTAACAACGGCAAGTTTGCAACTGTAAACAAGTGTTATGTGTGTAGATTAACAACGGCAAGTTTGTAACTGTAAACAAGTGTCATGTGCGTAGATTAACAACGGCAAGTTTGTAACTGTAAACAAGTGCCATGTGCGTAGATTAACAACGGCAAGTTTGCAACTGTAAACAAGTGTTATGGGCGTAGATTAACAACGGCAACTTTGTAACTGTAAACAAGTGTTATGTGCGTAGATTAATAACGGCAAGTTTGCAACTGTAAACAAGTGTTATGGGCGTAGATTACCAACGGCAAGTTTGCAACTGTAAACAAGTGTTATGTGCGTAGATTAATAACGGCAAGTTTGTAACTGTAAACAAGTGTTATGTGCGTAGATTAACAACGGCAAGTTTGCAACTGTAAACAAGTGTTATGTGTGTAGATTAACAACGGCAAGTTTGTAACTGTAAACAAGTGTCATGTGCGTAGATTAACAACGGCAAGTTTGTAACTGTAAACAAGTGCCATGTGCGTAGATTAACAACGGCAAGTTTGCAACTGTAAACAAGTGTTATGGGCGTAGATTAACAACGGCAAGTTTGTAACTGTAAACAAGTGTTATGGGCGTAGATTAACAACGGCAAGTTTGTAACTGTAAACAAGTGTCATGTGCGTAGATTAACAACGGCAAGTTTGTAACTGTAAACAAGTGTTATGGGCGTAGATTACCAACGGCAAGTTTGTAACTGTAAACAAGTGTTATGTGCGTAGATTAATAACGGCAAGTTTGCAACTGTAAACAAGTGTTATGTGCGTAGATTAACAACGGCAAGTTTGCAACTGTAAACAAGTGCCATGTGCGTAGATTACCAACAACAAGTTTGCAACTGTAAACAAATGTTATGTGTGTAGATTAGCAAAGGCAAGTTTGCAACTGTAAACAAGTGTTATGTACGTGAATTAACCAACGCAAGTTTGCAACTGTAAACAAGCGTTATGTGCGTAGATTAGCAACGGCAAAAATTTGCAACTGTAAACAAGCGTTATGTGCGTAGATTAGCAACGGCAAAGTTTGCAACTGTAAACAAGTGTTTATGTGCGTAGATTAGCAACGGCAAAGTTTGAAAAATGGCTTCCAATCAATAACTTTTATCGTTGGAAAACAAAGCATTACTGTCATTGTCATTGTCATTGTCATTCCTCGGAGGCGGCGCTTACTTCCTCTTCTAAGTATTGCACAATGTTCACCCAAAGCACCGCTGAAGTCTTACAGACGTTGACGCAGAAGTGGAGGGGGAGGAGGTGATAGAAGAGACATCAAACCAGTCTTCTCTCTCTCTCTCTGTCTCTGTCTCTGTCCTCTCTCTCTCTCTTGCCTCTCTCTCTGTCTCTTCTCTCTCCTCTGTCTCTCTCTCTTCTCTCCTCTCTCTCTCTCTCTCCTCCCTCTGTCTGTCTTCTGTCTGTCTCTCTCTCTCTCTTCTCTCTCTCTCCCTCTCGCTGTCTGTCTTCGTCTGTCTCTGTCTTCTCTCTGTCCTGTCTTGTCTGTCTGTCTCTGTCTCTGTCTGTCTGTCTGTCTCTCTTCTGTCTTCTCTCTGCTTCTCTCTCTCTCTCTGTCTCTCTTCTCTCGTCTCTCTGTCTTCTCTGTCTGTCTGCTCTGCTCTGTCTCTCTCTCTCCTCTGTCTTGTCTCTCTCTCTCTCTCTCTTCTCTGTCTGTCTGTCTCTCTGTCTTCTCTCTCTCACTGTCTGTCTGTCTGTCCTGTCTGTCTTCTGTCTGTCTCTCTCTCTCTATCTCTGTCTCTCTCTGACTCATCTCTGCTCAGGATTCGACATCTGAACTTCTTCTCTGCTTCCACTGGATTGCTGTTTTATCCTCCCAGACCACACTCCACACCATCTCTCCTCTCTGACATCTACACTGCTCAGGATATCGAACATACTGAAACATTAAAAAACACTCTTGCTTCCACATCATCTGTTATTATCCATCACACACAAAACACCCACACAACACACACCACACACACACACCACAACATCACTACAACTACACACACACACACACACACACACACACACACAATACAACACACACACACACACACACACACACACACACAATACACTCACACACACAACACACACACACACACTCCACACACAAAAATACACATACAACAACCATACCAACACACACACACAACAATATACACACATACACACACACACAACACAACACACACATCAGCACACACACACACACACACCACCACACATCACACACACTCACCACACACACACACATACAACATACACACACACAACACATACACATACACACGCACACACACACACACACACCCCACAACACAAACACCAACAAACAACCAACAAACAACCATTTCAACGAAAACTCAAAAATTAACAACAACACAACAAACCAAAACAACAAAACCTGATACAGATCCTGCTCACACCTTCCGTACCTCTCCCCCCCCCCCCCCGGCCCCCCACCCCTTCACACCATCACCTTCTTCCCCACGGCACCCCTTTTCTGAAAACTAAGGCGATTAAGGGCACCACCAAACTTTGGACAACCCCTCCTGCTGCTGAGATTGGCGCCGCTTACTTTCGTTTTTGAACCACTTGTCTCCTGTCTGATCTACTCAGCTTTACTGCCTCCACACCCACACCCCACACCCCCACACCCCACACACCCACACACCCCACCCACACCCAACACCATCCCTAACCCCGCCCCTTCTCTACTCCTGATATCCTGAGCTTTCTTCGTTCGTGGCTTGGTTCTTTCCACCTCCAACCCTAACCCAACTCTCTCTCTCTCTCTTGCCTCTCTCTCTCTGTCTCTCTGTCTGTCTCACTTTCTCTCTCTCTCTCTTTCTGTCTGTCTGTCTCTGTCTCTCTCTCTCTCTGTTTCTCTCTCTCTGTCCGTCTCTCTCTCTCTCTGTCTCTCTGTCTCTGTCTCTGTCTCTGTCTCTCTCTCTCTCTCTCTGTCTCTCTGTCTCTCTGTCTCTCTCTGTGTCTCTCTCTCTCTCTGTCTCTGTCCTCTGTCCTCTCTTCTCTCTGTTTCTCTCTCTCTCTCTCTATCTCTTCTCTCTCTCTTTCTCTCTCTTCTCTCTTCTCTTCTCTTCTCTCTCTCTGTCTCTCTGTCTCTCTCTCTCTCTCTGTCTCTGTCTTCTGTCTCTGTCCTTCTCTCTTTTACTCTTTGGTATCTCTTCTCGTCTCATTCTCTACTCTTCCCTTCCTCTCAACTGTTTTGAATATGCATTAACCTAAGAACGACTATGTACTGAAAATTTCTGTGTTGTGTATAATTGTTATATTGTTTCACCCCCCTTCAATGGAGCTTGGCCTTACTGAATAAATTCTGATTCTGATTCGATTCTGATATATTCTCTCTTTTCACTCTCTCTCTCATCTCACTCTCCCTCTCGACTCTCTCATTCATTTTAGTACTTATCTCATTTATAACTCGTCTTCAATAATCAAATACACCCCTCGAAAAACAACCATATATTAAGTAACGTACCAAGTAATCTGTCTAATGAATAAATAAAAAAAGTATACATATATCATATCAGCATCATACTACATAACAGCAAAGATAGCATATGCATATCACATACATATGACAATATCGTGTGATAAAATATAACACAAGATAATCCCGACTTCACATACTCACATATTTTTCTCCTCCTCTCTCTCTCTCTCTCTCTCTCCTTTTCTCTCTCTGTCTGTCGTCTCTGTTTGTCCCTCTGTCTGTCTCTGTTTGTCTCTCTGTCCTGTCTCTCTCTCTGTCTCTCTCTCTTTCTCTCTGTCTCTCTCTGTCTCTGTCTCCCCCCCCCCTCAAAAAAAAAAGACAAACAAAACAAAAACAAATCACTGGGACTACTAACAACTCAGGCCGACTTTTGATTGGCTCAACGAGTATTGCAAAACCTAAACTATTCCACGTGCACTAACACCACAAATGTCACGTGATAGAAGGTCCAATTTGATCCCATCATTTATTATTCTCTTATAGCAATACAGTAAGACAAAAGGTATTAACTTTATGGCCGCGCATGTTCAAAGTCCGCTATGGCTAACTGTTCCCTTATAGGAACGGTAAAAACTGTTGAACTTTAACTTTAAGCCGGATAAATTTCAAATTCAGATATAGCTATTATTCTTTAATGACAAAATATCTTATGCAGCCCAAATCGCTTAACTTCAAGGCCAGATAATTTCGTAGTCCCTTATGGCTACTATTTTTTTTTTTCTGATAGCACGATAAATGAAGTGAAAAAAAAACCTCTTAACTTTAAGACCAGACAACTTCAAATTCCGCTATGGCCACTAACCTGTCTAATAGAAGAAAAATTACAATGAAAACCGCTTAACATTAACCCTTTGACTCTTTCACCCTATCTACCAACTACAAAAACTTAACCCTTTGACTCCTTCACGCTATCCACCACCTTCCTGAAGGAAGCTGGTGGATAGGCTGAGAGAATCAAACGTTAATTTTGTTGTTGTTGTTGCTTTACCAGCATGGTTGGCAATGCAAGATGCTGGTGGACAGGGTTCGGGAGCCAAAGGGTTAAGGCTGGATAATTTCGTATTCTGCAATGGCGACTATTCTCTAATGGTACAATATAGTGAAAACCGTTCATCTCTGGAGACGGATAACTTCAAATTCCGCTTATATTCAAGCGTTTGTTGTGCCACGAGCCAAGGCCATTCTTTGTCTCTCTTTTAAATTGTTGAGTAACTTCAGTTATGGTCGTCTTCAATTCCTCAGCAATTGTTTGTGTTCTTGTGTCAACAGTGAGCGTTGTTATCGCTTAAGTGTTGGTTGGTTGGTTGGTTGGTTGGTTGGTTGGTTGGTTGGTTGGTCGGTTGATTGGTTGGCTGGCTGGCTGGTTGGTTGATTGGTTGGTTGGTTGGTTGGTTGGCTGGCTGGTTGGTTGATTGGTTGGTTGGTTGGTTGGTTGGTTGGCTGGTGGTGGTTGGTGGTTGGTTGGTTGGTTGGTTGGTTGGTTTGGTTGGTTGGTTGGTTGGTTGGTTGGTGATGGTTGGTTGGTTTGGTCGATGGTTGGTTGGTTGGTTGGTTGGTTGGTTGGTTGGTTGGTTGGTTGGTTGGTTGGTTGGTTGGTTGGTGGCTGGTTGGTTGGTTGGTGGTGTTGGTTGGTTGGTCGGTTGGTTTGTTGGTTGTTGGTTGGTGCTGGTTGGTTGGTTGGTTGGTTGGTTGGTTGGTTGGTTGGTTGGTTGGTTGGTTGGTTGGTTGGTTGGTCGGTTGGTCGGTTGGTTGGTTGGTTGGTTGGTTGTTCGGTTGGTTGGTTGGTTGGTTGGTTGGTTGGTTGGCTGGTTGGTTGGTTGGTTGGGTTGGTTGGTTGGTTGGTTGTGTTGGTTGGTTGGTTGGTTGTGCTTGGTTGGTTGGTTGGTTGGTTGGTTGGTTGGTTGTTGTGTTTGGCTGGTTGGTTGGTTGGTTGGTTGGTTGTTGGTTGGTCTGGTTGGTTGGTTGTTGTTGGTTGTTGTTGTTGGTTGTTGTTGTGTTTATTTGTTTGCTTGCTTGCTTGTTTGTTTGTTGTTTGTTTTATGTTTGTTGTTGTTTGTTTGTTTTGTTTTTGTTTGTTGTTTGTTGGTTTTCGTTGTTGTTGTTTTTTGTTGTTTGTGTTATGTTTTCGTTGTTGTTGTTTGTTTGTTTGGTTTGTTCTGTTGTTGTGTTGTTTGTTTGTTTGTTGTTTGTTGTTTGTTTTTTTTGCTTTTTGTGTATTTGTTCTTTTGTGTAGTTTTGTTTTTTAGTCATTCTTTGAATACACCCTCTCTGCAATGCTCCGTGGAAAGTTTCACCACAACTAAACTAACTAAACAACATCTCTACTTCTGTCAGTCCACTAGACAGATCATCTACATCCCACCAGACCCTAGGGCCACTCCACAAACCCTTTCCACTCCATTTAATTCCACTGAAAAGAGACGAAGCACAGGCGTGCGCGAGGCCCGATGACTAAAGCGTGGTAACACTAGAAAAAGTACTGACCACCCAAAACCACAACTTCAGACACCACCATCATCAGCCAGCCACCAATCCAGAATAAATTCCACACCACCACGCTCACCCCCCACCACCCCTAAACCCCCCCCCCCCTTTCCCCCACGAACAGCCGGCTACAGGCCCACGATCTCCCTCTGCAAACTCTGCTCCTCCCATCGCTCTCAGAATCTGAACTTCAATCTCCCTCCTCAAACATCTCCACCATCACCACCACCACCACCACCAACCCTCGCTCACACTTCTATCCCCCCCCCCCTCATCCCATTTGGTCGTATGTACCACCTGTCCGTTCCCTTCTCTCTTACGTCTCTCCTCTCTCTCTCCCTCTCTCTCTCTCTCTCTCTTCTCTCTCTCTCTCTCTCTCTCTCTCTCTCTCTCTCTCTCTCCTCTCTCTCCTCTCTCTCTCTCTCTCTTCTCTCTCTCTCTCCTCTCTCTCTCTCTCCCTCTCCTCTCTCTCTCACTCTCCTCTCTCTCCCTGTCTCTGTGTATGGCGTTCTTGTCACATCATGAAAAACAAAATAATAATAATAACAATAATAACAATATATAACACATAACAAAACAAAATAATAATAATAACAATAGATAATAATAGTGCGACGACGACGAGATGATGATGATGATGAATGATGACATGACAACGACGACGAC
>JAPXFY010000035.1:26451360-26453860 GCA_030674185.1 Monoplex corrugatus
AAGGAAGGAGGGAAAAACAGACAGACCGACGTACAGACACACACACAGAGACAGACACACTATAAAAATAGACAGTCATAGAGACAGAAAAAGATGACAGACACAGAGAGACTGAAATTATCAAAGAGAGAAAGGAGAGGAAAGAAATAGACAGAGAGTCGGACAGACAGACAAAGACAAGACACAGACAGACTGAAATTATCAAAGAGAGAAAGGAGAGGAAAGAGAGAGACAGAGAGTCGGACAGACAGACAAAGACAAGACACAGACAGACACTGAAATTATCAAAGAGAGAAAGGAGAGGAAAGAGAGAGACAGAGAGTCGGACAGACAGGCAAAGACACAGACACAGACAGACTGAAATTATCAAAGAGAGAAAGGAGAGGAAAGAGAGAGACAGAGAGTCGGACAGACAGACAAAGACAAGACACAGACAGACACTGAAATTATCAAAGAGAGAAAGGAGAGGAAAGAGAGAGACAGAGAGTCGGACAGACAGGCAAAGACACAGACACAGACAGACTGAAATTATCAAAGAGAGAAAGGAGAGGAAAGAGAGAGACAGAGAGTCGGACAGACAGACAAAGACAAGACACAGACAGACACTGAAATTATCAAAGAGAGAAAGGAGAGGAAAGAGAGAGACAGAGAGTCGGACAGACAGGCAATGACACAGACACAGACAGACTGGAATTATCAAAGAGAGAAAGGAGAGGAAAGAGAGAGACAGAGAGTCGGACAGACAGAAAAAGATGACAGACACAGACACACTGAAATTATCAAAGAGAGAAAGGAGAGGAAAGAGAGAGACAGAGAGTCGGACAGACAGACAAAGACACAGACACAGACAGACTGAAATTATCAAAGAGAGAAGGAGAGGAAAGAGAGAGACAGAGAGTCGGACAGACAGAAAAAGATGACAGACACAGACAGACTGAAATTATCAAAGAGAGAAAGGAGAGGAAAGAGAGAGACAGAGAGTCGGACAGACAGACAAAGACAAGACACAGACAGACTGAAATTATCAAAGAGAGAAAGGAGAGGAAAGAGAGAGACAGAGAGTCGGACAGACAGAAAAAGATGACAGACACAGACAGACTGAAATTATCAAAGAGAGAAAGGAGAGGAAAGAGAGAGACAGAGAGTCGGACAGACAGACAAAGACAAGACACAGACAGACTGAAATGGAGTCACGGACAGAACAGCCAGACAGCCAAGACAGAAATGGTGACATGGACAGAACAGCCAGACAGCCATAGACAGAAATGGTGACATGGACAGAACAGCCAGACAGCCATAGACAGAAATGGTGACATGGACAGAACAGCCAGACAGCCATAGACAGAAATGGTGACATGGACAGAACAGCCAGACAGCCATAGACAGAAATGGAGACATGGACAGAACAGCCAGACAGACAGAGACAGAAATGGTGACATGGACAGAACAGCCAGACAGCCATAGACAGAAATGGTGACATGGACAGAACAGCCAGACAGCCATAGACAGAAATGGTGACATGGACAGAACAGCCAGACAGCCATAGACAGAAATGGTGACATGGACAGAACAGCCAGACAGCCATAGACAGAAATGGAGACATGGACAGAACAGCCAGACAGCCATAGACAGAAATGGTGACTGGACAGAACAGCCAGACAGCCATAGACAGAAATGGTGACATGGACAGAACAGCCAGACAGCCATAGACAGAAATGGTGACATGGACAGAACAGCCAGACAGCCATAGACAGAAATGGAGACATGGACAGAACAGCCAGACAGCCATAGACAGAAATGGAGACATGGACAGAACAGCCAGACAGACAGAGACAGAAATGGAGACATGGACAGAACAGCCAGACAGACAGAGACAGAAATGGTGACATGGACAGAACAGCCAGACAGACAGAGACAGAAATGGAGACATGGACAGAACAGCCAGACAGCCATAGACAGAAATGGAGACATGGACAGAACAGCCAGACAGCCATAGACAGAAATGGAGACATGGACAGAACAGCCAGACAGACAGAGACAGAATGGAGACATGGACAGAACAGCCAGACAGCCAAGACAGAAATGGAGACACGGATAGAACAGCCAGACAGCCATAGACAGAAATGGAGACACAGATAGAACAGACAGACAGCCAGTGACAGACATGGAGACATGGACAGAACAGCCAGACAGCCAGTGACAGAAATGGAGACACGGACAAAACAGCCAGACAGCCAGAGACAGAAATGAAGACACGGACAAAACAGCCAGACAGACAGAGACAGAAATGAAGACACGGACAAAACAGCCAGACAGACAGAGACAGAAATGAAGACACGGACAAAACAGCCAGACAGACAGAGACAGAAATGAAGACACGGACAAAACAGCCAGACAGACAGAGACAGAAATGAAGACATGGACAGAACAGCCAGACAGCCATAGACAGAAATGGAGACCTGGACAGAACAGCCAGACAGCCATAGACAGAAATGAAGAC
>JAPXFY010000035.1:26468860-26476360 GCA_030674185.1 Monoplex corrugatus
TTCCATTCATATCTTTGTTTTAAAACGTTTTCCCTGTTACATTCACACATCTTTGTTTTAAAACGTTTTTCCTGTTACATTCACACATCTTTGTTTTAAAACGTTTTTCCTGTTACATTCACACATCTTTGTTTTAAAACGTTTTTCCTGTTACATTCACACATCTTTGTTTTAAAACGTTTTTCCTGTTACATTCACACATCTTTGTTTTAAAACGTTTTTCCTGTTACATTCACATCTTTGTTTTAAAACGTTTTTCCTGTTACATTCACACATCTTTGTTTTAACACGTTTTTCCTGTTACATTCATATCTTTGTTTTAAAACGTTTTTCCTGTTCCATTCATATCTTTGTTTTAAAACGTTTTTCCTGTTACATTCACACATCTTTGTTTTAAAACGTTTTTCCTGTTCCATTCATATCTTTGTTTTAAAACGTTTTTCCTGTTACATTCATATCTTTGTTTTAAAACGTTTTTCCTGTTCCATTCATATCTTTGTTTTAAAACGTTTTCCCTGTTCCATTCACACATCTTTGTTTCAAAACGTTTTTCCTGTTACATTCACACATCTTTGTTTTAAAACGTTTTTCCTGTTACATTCACACATCTTTGTTTTAAAACGTTTTTCCTATTACATTCACACATCTTTGTTTTAAAACGTTTTTCCAGTTACATTCACACATCTTTGTTTTAAAACGTTTTTCCAGTTACATTCACACATCTTTGTTTTAAAACGTTTTTCCAGTTACATTCACACATCTTTGTTTTAAAACGTTTTTCCAGTTACATTCACACATCTTTGTTTTAAAACGTTTTTCCAGTTACATTCACACATCTTTGTTTTAAAACGTTTTTCCAGTTACATTCACACATCTTTGTTTTAAAACATTTTTCCTGTTACATTCACACATCTTTGTTTGAAAACGTTTTTCCAGTTACATTCATATCTTTGTTTGAAAACGTTTTTCCAGTTACATTCATATCTTTGTTTGAAAACGTTTTTCCAGTTACATTCATATCTTTGTTTTAAAACGTTTTTCCTGTTGCATTCATATCTTTGTTTTAACACGTTTTTCCAGCTACATTCACATCTTTGTTTTAACACGTTTTTCCAGCTACATTCACATCTTTGTTTAAAACATTTTCCATTCCGCGCTCAAACCACTATCATTTTTTTTTCTTTTAATTCAGCACAATAAAACTAAATTGAAAGCCGAGGAGTAAGACAATATACTAGTCGACTATAAACAAATACCAACTAACATGCTCAACAAAAAAATACAAAAACAAAAACAAAAATAAAACCGATACCAAAGGAAAATAAGAGGGAAGCTTGACAAGTCTACCGTACTTTCATGAATCTCTTAACCAACTATATTCAACCCACAAACTATCGTCACCAAAATGAATAGACGATGGTTAAATCATTTTAATTACATGCGTGGCAGGGAAGGATTTCAAATACACGCAGTTCAGCGAATCATTATGTTGACCAGATAGAATGGAACCAAACCTTCACATCCTCTCATGCGAGTTGTTGTTGTTGTTGTTGTTCTTCTTCTTCTTCTTCTTCTTCTTCTTCTTCTTCTTCTTCTTCTTCTTCTTCTTCTTCTTCTTCTCCTCCTCCTCCTCCTCCTCCTCCTCCTCCTCCTCCTCCTTCTTCTTCTTCTTCTATTTCTCCTCCTCCTCCTTCTTCTTCTCCTCTTCCTCTTCCTCCTCTTCCTCCTCATCCTCCTTCCTGTTCTTGTTCTTGTTCTTCTTCTTCATCATCATCATCATCATCATCATTCTTCTTCTTCTTCTTCTTCTTCTTCTTCTTCTTCTTCTTCTTCTTCTTCTCCTCCTCCTCCTCCTCCTCCTCCTTCATCATCATCATCTTCTTCTTGTTCTTCTTCTTCTCCTCCTCCTACTCCTCCTTTTTCTTCTTCTTCATCATCATCTTCTTCTTCTTCTTCTTCTTCTCCTTCTTCTTCTCCTCCTCCTCCTCCACCTCTTCCTCCTCCTCCTCCTCCTTCTTCTTGTTCTTCTTGTTCTTGTTCTTTGTCTTCTTCTTTTTCTTCTTCTTTGTCTTCTTCTTCTCCTCCTCCCTCTTCTCTGCTCGTAAGAGCCTGATCTCTGTGTTCCATGGAGATATTCTTGTCCTTTCATACATGTTTCGCAAAGGACAGTGCTGATGTTGTCTTTGCTGCCCTCGAAAGGATTTATGATCTGGACTCCTCACTGCTCATGATGGATCTCAGGTAAACGAATGGTTGATACGTTCCCAGCTTCAGTCCATGGACAGTTTCCATCAGTGCTGATGGTGATGGTGATGGTGATGGTGATGGTGATGGTGATGGTGATGGTGATGGTGATGGTGATGGTGATGGTGATGGTGATGTCGTGCCTGGCTAGTAGTAACTTGTTTTGGTTGTGGTGTTGTGGCTGGTTAACCACTTGTTGTGACTGTGGTGTTGTGGCTGGCATACCACTTGTGATTGTGGTGTTGTGGCTGGCTAACCACTTGTTGTGACTGTGGTGTTGTGGCTGGCTAACCACTTGTGATTGTGGTGTTGTGGCTGGCTAACCACTTGTGAATGTGGTGTTGTGGCTGGCTAACCACTTGTGACTGTGGTGTTGTGGCTGGCTAACCACTTGTGATTGTGGTGTTGTGGCTGGCTAACCACTTGTGAATGTGGTGTTGTGGCTGGCTAACCACTTGTGACTGTGGTGTTGTGGCTGGCTAACCACTTGTGATTGTAGTGTTGTGGCTGGCTAACCACTTGTTGTGATTGTAGTGTTCTGGCTCGCTGACCACTTGTGATTGTGGTGTTGTGGCTGGCTAACAACTTGTTGTGACTGTAGTGTTGTGACTGGCTAACCACTTGTTGTGACTGTGGTGTTGTGGCTGGCTAACCACTTGTTGTGGCTGTGGTGTTGTGGCTGGTTAACAACTTGTTGTGATTGTGGTGTTGTGGCTGGTTAACCACTTGTTCTGATTGTGGTGTTGTGGCTGGCTAACCACTTGTTGTGGCTGTGGTGTTGTGGCTGGCTAAGCACTTGTTGTGGCTGTGGTGTTGTGGCTGGCTAACCACTTGTTGTGATTGTGGTGTTGTGGCTAGTTAACCACTTGTTGTGGCTGTGGTGTTGTGGCTGGCTAACCACTTGTGATTATGGTGTTGTGGGTTGCTAACCACTTGTTGTGGTTGTGGTGTTGTGGCTGGCTAACCACTTGTTGTGATTATGGTGTTGTGGCTGGCTAACCACTTGTTGTGATTGTGGTGTTGTGGGTGGCTAACCATTTGTTGTGATTGTGGTGTTGTGGCTGGCTAACCACTTGTTGTGACTGTGGTGTTGTGGCTGGCTAACCACTTGTTGTGATTATGGTGTTGTGGCTGGCTAACCACTTGTTGTGATTGTGGTGTTGTGGCTGGCTAACCACTTGTTGTGATTGTGGTGTTGTGGCTGGCTAACCACTTGTTGTGACTGTGGTGTTGTGGCTGGCTAATCACTTGTTGTGGCTGTGGTGTTGTGGCTGGCTAACCACTTGTCGTGATTGTGGTGTTGTGGCTGGCTAACCACTTGTGACTGTGTTGATGTGGCTGGCTAACCACTTGTCGTGATTGTGGTGTTGTGGCTGGCTAACCACTTGTGACTGTGTTGATGTGGCTGGCTAACCACTTGTTGTGATTGTGGTGTTGTGGCTGGCTAACCACTTGTGACTGTGTTGATGTGGCTGGCTAACCATTTGTTGTGATTGTGGTGTTGTGGGTGGCTAACCACTTGTTGTGATTGTGGTGTTGTGGCTGGCTAACCACTTGTTGTGATTGTGTTGTTGTGGCTGGCTAACCACTTGTTGTGGCTGTGGTGTTGTGGCTGGCTAACCACTTGTTGTGATTGTGGTGTTGTGGCTGGCTAACCACTTGTTGTGACTGTGGTGTTGTGGCTGGCTAACCACTTGTTGTGGCTGTGGTGTTGTGGCTGGCTAACCACTTGTTGTGATTGTGGTGTTGTGGCTGGTTAATCATTTGTTGTGATTGTGGTGTTGTGGCTGGCTAACCACTTGTTGTGAATATGGTGTTGTGGCTGGTTAACCACTTGTTGTGATTGTGTTGTTGTGGCTGGCTAACCACTTGTTGTGACTGTGGTGTTGTGGCTGGCTAACCACTTGTTGTGATTGTGGTGTTGTGGCTGGCTAACCACTTGTTGTGGCTGTGGTGTTGTGGCTGGCTAACCACTTGTTGTGATTGTGGTGTTGTGGCTGGCTAACCATTTATTGTGATTGTGGTGTTGTGGCTGGCTAACCACTTGTTGTGATTGTGGTGTTGTGGCTGGCTAACCACTTGTGATTGTGGTGTTGTGGGTGGCTAACCACTTGTTGTGATTGTGGTGTTGTGGCTGGTTAACCACATGTTGTGATTGTGGTGTTGTGGGTGGCTAACCACTTGTTGTGATTGTGGTGTTGTGGCTGGCTAACCACTTGTTGTGACTGTGGTGTTGTGGCTGGCTAACCACTTGTTGTGACTGTGGTGTTGTGGCTGGTTAACATCTTGTTGTGATTGTGGTGTTGTGGCTGGCTAACCACTTGCTGTGGCTAGGTGTAGTGGCTGGCTAACCACTTGTTGTGACTGTGTTGATGTGGCTGGCTAACCACTTGTTGTGGCTATGGTGTTGTTGCTGGCTAACCACTTGTTGTGATTGTGGTGTTGTGGCTGGCTAACCACTTGTTGTGATTGTAGTGTTGTGGCTGGCTAACCACTTGTTGTGATTGTGGTGTTGTGGCTGGCTAACCACTTGTTGTGATTGTGGTGTTGTGGCTGGCTAACCACTTGTTGTGACTGTGGTTTGTGGGTGGCTAACCACTTGTTGTGATTGTGGTGTTGTGGCTGGTTAACCACTTGTTGTGATTGTGGTGTTGTGGCTGGCTAACCACTTGTGATTGTGTTGTTGTGGCTGGCTAACCACTTGTTGTGATTGTGGTGTTGTGGCTGGCTAACCACTTGTTGTGATTGTGGTGTTGTGGCTGGCTAACCGCTTGTGATTGTGTTGTTGTGGCTGGCTAACCACTTGTTGTGACTGGTGTTGTGGCTGGCTAACCATTTGTTATGGCTGTGGTGTTGTGGCTGGCTAACCACTTGTTGTGGCTGTGGTGTTGTGGCTGGCTAACAACTTGTTGTGGCTGTGGTGTTTGGCTGGCTAACGACTTGTTGTGGCTGTGGTGTTGTGGCTGGCTAACGACTTGTTGTGGCTGTGGTGTTGTGGCTGGCTAACGACTTGTTGTGGCTGTGGTGTTGTGGCTGGCTAACGACTTGTTGTTGCTGTGGTGTTGTGGCTGGTTAACGACTTGTTGTGGCTGTGGTGTTGTGGCTGGCTAACGACTTGTTGTGGCTGTGGTGTTGTGGCTGGCTAACCACTTGTGGCTGTGGTGTTATGGCTGGCTAACCACTTGTTGTGGCTGTGGTGTTGTGGCTGTCTAACCACTTGTGATTGTGGTGTTGTGGCTGGCTAACCACTTGTTTGTGATTGTGGTGTTGTGGCTGGCTAACCACTTGTTGTGACTGTGGTGTTGTGGCTGGCTATCCACTTCTTGTGATTGTGGTGTTGTGGATGGCTACCCACTTGTTTTGACTGTGTTGTTGTGGCTGGCTAATCGCTTGTTGTGATTGTGGTGTTGTGGCTGGCTAACAACTTGTTGTGACTGTGGTATTGTGGCTGGCTAACCACTTGTTGTGGCTGTGGTGCTGTGGCTGGCTAACCACTTGTTGAGATTGTGGTGTTGTGGCTGGCTAACCACTTGTTGTGATTGTGGTGTTGTGGCTGACTAACCACTTGTTGTGATTGTGGTGTTGTGGCTGGCTAACCACTTGTTGTGACTGTGGTGTTGTGGCTGGCTAACCACTTGTTGTGATTGTGGTGTTGTGGCTGACTAACCACTTGTTGTGACTATGGTGTTGTGGCTGGCTAACTACTTGTTGTGATTGTTGTGTTGTGGCTGACTAACCACTTGTTGTGACTGTGGTGTTGTGGCTGGCTAACCACTTGTTATGACTGTGGTGTTGTGGCTGACTAACCACTTGTTGTGATTGTTGTGTTGTGGCTGACTAACCACTTGTTGTGACTGTGGTGTTGTGGCTGGCTAACCACTTGTTGTAACTGTGGTGTTGTGGCTGGCTAACCACTTGTTGTGACTGTGGTGTTGTGGCTGACTAACCACTTGTTATGACTGTGTTGTTGTGGCTGACTAACCACTTGTTGTGATTGTTGTGTTGTGGCTGACTAACCACTTGTTGTGACTGTGGTGTTGTGGCTGGCTCACCACTTGTTGTGACTGTGGTGTTGTGGCTGGCTAACCACTTGTTGTGACTGTGGTGTTGTGGCTGACTAACCACTTGTTATGACTGTGTTTGTGGCTGGCTCACCACTTGTTGTGACTGTGGTGTTGTGGCTGGCTAACCACTTGTTGTGACTGTGGTGTTGTGGCTGACTAACCACTTGTTGTGACTGTGGTGTTGTGGCTGGCTCGCCACTTGTTGTGACTGTGGTATTGTGGCTGACTAACCACTTGTTGTGATTGTGGTGTTGTGGCTGGCTCACCACTTGTTGTGACTGTGGTGTTGTGGCTGGCTAACCACTTGTTGTGACTGTGGTATTGTGGCTGACTAACCACTTGTTGTGATTGTGGTGTTGTGGCTGGCTAACCACTTGTTGTGATTGTGGTGTTGTGGCTGGCTAACCACTTGTTGTGACTGTGGTGTTGTGGCTGACTAACCACTTGTTGTGATTGTGGTGTTGTGGCTGACTAACCACTTGTTGTGATTGTGGTGTTGTGGCTGGTTAACCACTTGTTGTGATTGTGGTGTTGTGGCTGGCTAACCACTTGTTATTGTGGCTTTTATGGCTGGCTAACCATTTGTTGTGATTGTAGTGTTGTGGCTGGCTAACCACTTGTTGTGACTGTTGTTGTAGCTGGTTAACCACTTGTTGTGACAGTGGTGTTGTGGCTGGCTAACCGCTTGTTGTGATTGTGGTGTTGTGGCTGGCCAACCACTTGTTGTGATTGTGGTGTTGTGGCTGGCTAACCACTTGTTGTGATTGTGGTGTTGTGGCTGGCTAACCGCTTGTTGTGATTGTGGTGTTGTGGCTGGCTAACCACTTGTTGTGATTGTGGTGTTGTGGCTGGCTAACCACTTGTTGTGATTGTGGTGTTGTGGCTGGCTAACCACTTGTTGTGATTGTGGTGTTGCGGCTGGCTAACCGCTTGTTGTGACTGTGGTGTTGTGGCTGGTTAACCACTTGTTGTGATTGTGGTGTTGTGGCTGGCTAACCGCTTGGTGTGATTGTGGTGTTGTGGCTGGCTAACCACTTGTTGTGATTGTGGTTGTGGTGTTGTGGCTGGCTAACCACTTGTTGTGGCTGCCCACACAACGCCAGATGTCTCATCCACGCAGGTTCAAACCCAGGCCTTTTGATCTCAGGCAGGACGTCCTAACCACTTAAGGTACCACGTCCGGCTGGACATG
>JAPXFY010000035.1:26483860-26488860 GCA_030674185.1 Monoplex corrugatus
TTTTCTAATAAAGACATTCGTTAATCCGCATACTGAAATTAGTCTATCTTCTTGATTATCAGAAAATATTGGACGGACCATCCTCTCAACGACGACTGACGAAAGACAAACAAGACGTGACCAAAGGGGCCTATACTCCATCTGGTATTGGTGTCCCGAAGTAACATGAAAACAACGAATCTCTCCGAGACTGACGAAGACGAACAACACAAGACAGTTTCAGTTTCAGTTTCAGTTTCTCAAGATGACGTCTCCGCGCTCGGAACAAATTCCACATGCACTAACGTCACAAGGTGCCATGTGTATGGTGATCATGACACAAGCCTTAAGCCTGCACATAAACCCATGAGCTGGCCAGGTCCTGAGGCCCTACCTAGCATATGTTTTACCTAGTCTATATTTTATACTGGTATTGTATCAGCCTATCACTGGAATGATCTTGACGAGACAAAGGGGCTCTACAACTCTCCTGGTGTTGACATCCTTCAGTAATATCGAAACGACCAATCTCTTCTTCTTCTCAGCTTCCCAGGGCAGCAAGCCCATCCATGATGCCATATCAAACTAATACGGGAAGTTTTTGACACGGACATTTATAGGACGTTTAATGAAGAAAGAGAAATTAGAGTACCTGGTCACAACAGGAAAGCTGGAGGGAAAGACAACACCAGGTAGACCCAGGGAGAAAATATTGAACAGACTCGCAGGGTGGCTGAGTACAGAGAGGGTGGGAGATGCACTCGCAGCAACAAGGGATAGATTCGTATGGAGGGCCATGATTGCCAACGCCATGCAGCAGGGCACATGACGATGATGACGATTGACATGGAGATGGTTGGTTTGTTTGTTGTTATTGCTGCTGTTGCTGTTGCTGTTGTTGTTATTACATGAGACAGGTGAAGGTAATAAAGGCCGTTTTGCTGGGTGAGTTATACTGTCACTTTATATATATGATTTTCTTCTCTGTAATTCAATAAATCAAGAACATTTTTGTTAGTCGGCTCAATAAAATTGTCACTTTTTTGTGCCGGCGCGCGCGCACGCGTGTGTGTATGTGTATGTGTGTGTGTGTGTGTGTGTGTGTGTGTGTGTGTGTGTGTGTGTGTGTGTGTGTGTGTGTGTGTGTGTGTGTGTGTGTGCGTGTGCGCCTGCGCTTGCTTGCATACATATGCGTGGGTGAAAATGCTCAGAATTCAGAAGCTTGGTTTATTTTGGGAGTTGGTTGGTTTGGTCGTTCGTTTTTTGATTTTTGTGTTTGTTTGTTTTTTGTTGTTTGTTTTTTCTTTTATTTTGTTTGTTTGTTTTTGTTGTTTATATGGGGTGGTGGTGGTGGAGGTTGTTTTTGTTTTGATTTTTAAATTTTTTTTTTTCTTTTGTTTTCGCTTGTAGTTGTTGGATTTGTTACACGAGTATTGCCAATGTTTCTTATCTTTTTTCTGTGCACACTTCGAAAGGATAAGGAAAGTTTATGGTTGTGTGTATTTGCGTGCGTGTGTGCGTGTACGTGTGTGTGTGTGTGTGTTGTGTGTGTGTGTGCGTGTGTGTGTGTGTGTGTGTGTGTGTGTGTGTGTGTGTGTGTGTGTGTGTGTGTGTGTGTGTGTCCGCGGGCGAGCATTTCAAGTGGAAAATGAAAGTTTCTCTGAAGAGGGATTAATGACATTCTCTCCATTTCTTCTGATTTTTTCCCCTTGTTCACAATTCAAATGCTATTGGGTTAGCTCTAATCCTTTCTAATCGTTTGTATATTTTCTTCAGCGTTTTAGACCCACCCCCCCCTTTCCCCCGTTTGTGTCTGTGTGTGTGTGTGTGTGTGTGTGTGTGTGTGTCTGTGTGTGTGTCTGTGTGTGTGTGTGTGTGTCTGTGTGTCTGTTTGTGTCTGTGTTTGTGTGTGTGTGTGTGTGTGTGTGTGTGTGTGTGTGTGTGTGTGTGTGTGTGTGTGTGTGTGTGTGTGTGTTCTTTCGTTCCTTAATTTAACATCTTTTCAATGTGAGTGATATTAGACGGTGTGTGTGTGTGTGTTTTGTGTGTGTGTGTGTGTGTGTGTGTGTGTGTGTGTGTGTGTGTGTGTGTGTGCGTGTGCATGTGCGTGAGTGTTTGTGTTGTGTGTGTGTGTGTTTCTGTGTGTTTGCGTGTGTGTTTGTGTGTGTGTTTCTGTGTGTGTTTGTGTGAATGTGTGTATGTTTTTCTGTGTGTATGTGTGTTTGTGTGTGTTTCTCTGTGTGTGTGTTTGTGCGTGTGTGACTCTGTGTGTGTGTGCGTGTGTGTGTGTGTGTGGTGTGTGTGTGTGTGTGTGTGTGTGTGTGACTGTGTGTGTGTGCGTGTGTGTGTGTGTGTGTGTGTGTGTGTGTGTGTGTGTGTGTGTGTGTTGTGTACATAAAAGGGAAAGCATTTCATGCGAACAGTGCGGACCTCAATAGCTCAGTTGGTTGAGCATCGGATTCACATGCTAATGGTTGTGGGTTCGAATCCCGGAGTGCGCTATATCAAAACTGGCCTTCTCACTGTCTCATCTTAACATCATTGTTGTTCTGGTGGTGTCAGTACAGGATTAGATAAGTCCTACTTCCCCCACTTCCCTGGGATGGTTATCCCCGTCGGACATATCACCTGAGGTGGGTGTCGACGTAAAAACTGAACCAAAAATCAATCAATGGCGAACAGAGATAAGGTGTGTGTGTGTCAGTGTGTGTCAGTGTGTGTCAGTGTGTGTCAGTGTGTGTCAGTGTGTGTCAGTGTGTGTCAGTGTGTGTCATTGTGTGTCAGTGTGTGTCATTGTGTGTCATTGTGTGTCATTGTGTGTCATTGTGTGTCATGTGTGTCAGTGTGTGTCAGTGTGTGTCATTGTGTGTCAGTGTGTGTCATTGTGTGTCATGTGTGTCAGTGTGTGTCAGTGTGTGTCAGTGTGTGTCAGTGTGTGTCATTGTGTGTCATGTGTGACATTGTGTGTCATTGTGTGTGTCAGTGTGTGTCAGTGTGTGTGTCAGTGTGTGTGTCAGTGTGTGTGTCAGTGTGTGTGTCAGTGTGTGTCATTGTGTGTCAGTGTGGTCAGTGTGTGTCAGTGTGTGTCAGTGTGTGGCTTTTGTCTAGCGTTGACGTAGGATCACAAACGAACAAACACCAAATACACAAAAAAAAATAGGAGAAAAAGACAAAGTTTTCCACACACTGGACGCAGCAGCAGGGAAGGTGGAGAGAGAGAGGAGAGAGAGGGGAGGAAAGAGACAGAGAGAAAGACAGAGAGAGAAAGAAAGAGAGAGAGAAAGAGAGAAGAACGAGAGAAGAAACAGAGAGAGAGAGAGGAAGAGAGAGAAAGAGAGGAGAGAAAGAAAGAGAAAGAAAGAGAGAAAGAGAAAGAACGAGAGAGAAAGAGAGAGAAAAAAGAGAGAAGAGAGAAAAGAGAGACAGAGAGAAAAAGAGAGAAGAGAAGAGAGAGAAAGAAAGAAGAGAGAAAGAAGAGAGAGAAAGAAAGAGAGAGAGAGAAAGAAGAGAGAGAAACAGAGAGAGAGAAAGAGAAAGAGAGAGAGAAAGAGAGAGAGAGAGAGAGAAAGAGAGACAGACACAGAGAGAGAGAGAACGAAGAGAGCAGACAAAAAGAGAGAGAGAGAGAGTGAAGGGGAGTGCCTGATGTATTTTGTTACATAATTTCTGCATGAAGAATCAGAAAAGCAAAACCAAATATTCATGTTATGCAGAATTAAACGGATAATAAAAATTGTCATCGAAAAAAAAAATTGATAATTCTCTCATTGATTTGCGTGTGCTTTTTATGCTTTTTTTTTTTTTTTAATTCAAGACAACCATCAAAACATTATTTCATCTGGTGTCTCTGTTGATCCTAACCCAACGATCCAGTCATTATTCATTATTTTTGTGTATACATTTTTTTTTTTTTTATCTTTAGTTATTGGCTATATTCGTTGTCATGAGAGAGGTCTGTGTGACCCGCTCAGAAGAAACGGTCTCTAAGTCTTCTATTCCTGTTTTTAGGATTCTGACATCACTGGGAATCTACGCCTTCTCAACGCTCTTTTGTTTGATAAACGATAGCTAGCTAGGTGCAGTTGTGTCTAAAATATGATTTACAACCGTTTGAAGTTAGGAACTGGCCTGTTTTGAGAAAATGGCTTTCAAAACTTTGGGAAATGAGAAAGGAAGGAATTTTTTTGGGTAATGGTCGCCAGGGTATATTTTGATCAAGAACGAAAATGTGACAGTTGTGTCTTTTATTGTCGGTTCTGTCATTCTGACACAAAAATATACTTGCTCACTGAGTGTGTTGTCTATTGTGGCTCGATAGCAAAGGCAGACACACTGGTCATTTTTAGCAGTTAAAAAAGTTCTGTTTATTTTCAGCAGCTAAAAAAGGTTACCTTAATAAAAAACCCAGTTCAGACTTAAAAAGTAAAAGTTACCGTATTAAAAACCCGCTCAGACTTAATAAGAAAAAGATACCTAATCAAAACCCCACTCAGATTTTAAAAAGAAAAATTTTACCTTATTAAAAACCCACTCAGACATAAAATAAAAAGTTACCTTATCAAAAACCCACTCAAACATGAAAACAGAAGATACCTTATTAAAACCACTCAGACATAAAACAAAAAGTTACCTCATTAAAAACCCACTCAAACATGAAAACAGGAAGATACCTTATTAAAAACCCACTCAGAATAAAATAAAAGTTACCTTGTTAAAAACCTGCTCAGCTTAAAAACGAAAAAGTTACGTTATTAAAAATCTGGCCTGACTTAAAAACAAAAAGTTACCCTATTAAAAACCCGCTCAGATTTAAAAAGAAAAAGTTACCTTATCAAAAACCCACTCAGACTTTAAAAATGTTACCGTATCAAAAACCCGCTGAAACTTAAAAACAAAAAGTTACCTCATTAAAAACCTGCTCTGACTTTAAAAGAAAGTTACCGTATTGAAAACCCGCTCAGATTTAGAAAGAAAAAGTTACCACATTAAAACCCCGCTCAGACTTTAAAAGGAAAAGTTAC
>JAPXFY010000035.1:26511360-26513860 GCA_030674185.1 Monoplex corrugatus
ATGATGATGATGATGATGATGATGATGATGATGATGATTAGCTGACCAGCAATATCGTGCTATGCCGTATGTCATTTTGTCTATGTCGTCACGTTTTGTGAGTAGGGTTGTCACGGTTGTAACATTACAGTTTTACTACATTTACACCCTTTCCGGGATCAAGGGGGGTGGGGGCTATGTTATGTTCTTTATATTTGTAACCTCTCTCTCTCTCTCTCTCTCTCTCTCTCTCTCTTCTTTCTCTCTCTCTCTGTCTCTCTGTCTCTCTCTCTCTGTCTCTCTGTCTCTCTGTCTCTCTGTCTCTCTCTGTCTCTCTCTCTCTTTCTCTATGTCTCTCTCTCTGTGTCTCTGTCTCTCTGTCTCTCTGTCTCTCTGTCTCTGTCTCTCTGTCTCTCTGTCTCTCTGTCTCTCTCTGTCTCTCTGTCTCTGTCTCTCTGTCTCTCTGTCTCTCTCTGTCTCTCTCTCTCTTTCTTTCTCTATGTCTCTCTCTCTCTCTCTTTCTGCCTGTATGTCTCTCTTTCTCTCTCTCTCTCTCTCTCTCTCTCTATTTCTCTCTATATATATATTTCTCTCTCTCTTTCTCTTTCTCTATTTCGTAATTTTATTTGAAATCTTTATGCTTAACCTGCACTCTATTTTACTATTTAATGTTTATTGTGATAATTAGCACTTGGTCTGTGTGAGAGCAGCGCGCTGTGATATGCGAGAGTATGTGATATTATAATGTATGTGATAATAGTAATTGTTTGTTTTTAATGCCTTTATAATTTATAATGTATAATTTTATGTCTAATTTGTAATGTGATTGCAACGTAATTTCCTTCGGACAAATAAACTATCTTGTATCTTGTATTTCTCTCTCTCTCTCTCTCATTCACTCAATCGCTCTCACACACACTCACACACACACACACACACACACACACACACACACACACACACACACACACACACACACACACACACACACACACACACCTGTTATATTCATTTTGGGAAGATTAGACTACGAAACAGACTGACTCTATACGTATAAATTATGTAATAGAGTATACCACACGAATTTGGAATGGCTGTTATCAAGCTTCCCATCAGCAAGTATGTGATACGAACGCACACGATAGATACATGCGAAATGTCCACGAAGATTCTACAGATCAGCAGACTAAATTGATGAGGACTGTCAAACGCACCACATGCTGGTATGCACAAATATCGTGTCATAGGTAAATGAAGAAGAAGAAGACCCTGGATTAAAGGTTGGAGGGAAAATGATAAACAACATTCGGTACGCAGATGACACAATGCTATTTGCAGAAAATGAAAGGGACCTACAAAACCTTGTGAATATACTAGAAACAGAAAACAAAGGTAAGGGGTTGGAACTAAACAGCAGGAAGACTGAAGTCATGGTGATCAGTAAAAAACATGAAATCCCCTCCTGCAAAATAAAAACAAATGGCACAACCTTGACACAGGTTAATAAGTTCAAATACCTGGGAACGGTCATTTCATCAGACGGCAGAGGCACATCGGAAATAGCTGGCAGAATTGGCCAAGCCAAAACAGCATTCAAGAAGATGACAAGCATTCTTACCAACAAATGCCTATCAATTAACATCAGAAAGAGAGTCCTTGAATGTTATATAGAACCAATACTGTTGTACGGATGCGAGGCGTGGACAGTCAGCAAGCAAAGCCAGAGCAGGATCGAGGCAGCCGAGATGTGGTTTCTAAGAAGAATGTTGAGAGTTCCATGGACAGCAAAGAAAACAAACGAGACTGTCTTGATGGAGGCAGACACAAATAGATCACTCATAAGGAAGATTAGGAAAAGACAAGCAACATTTTTAGGCCATTTTATGAGGAAGGGGGATTTGGAGCACCTGGTCACAACTGGAAAGCTGGACGGAAGGAGAGCACCGGGTAGACCCAGGGAGAGAATGCTGGACGGACTTGCAGAGTGGCTGGGGATGAAGAGGGTGGGGGAGATGCTGGGGGCAACGAGAGATAGAGATGGATGGAAGTCCATGGTCGCCAACGCCATGCGGCAGGGCACCTGATGATGATGATGATGAGGTAAATGATACAGTCATGAACTTATAACCTTAGCAGGAAACTATAACATCTGTATTTGAGACTGTATCTTAATCAGCAGGCCGTGATATTGAAATTGATATCTCCGGACTAGTGTTCCTGCAGTGTAAAAAAAAAAGCTGAAGACAGATGGCTTATGCATGACTTTCTTCATTTTTGTATTGATAATGATAAGCCATTGATCATCATTACCATAAGGATAACAAAAAAGATTATGGCTAACAATATAACAAAGGAAATAAGAGGGAAGCAGGGAGAACTTTAAATATCAACTAAGTAACATAACTCTTGAGAGTCACGGAGTTATCTCCCATGTAGAATTTCTCAAACCCAACACAGTTTGCGCTACCCATTCAGCTAGCATAGACGCAGCCACAAAGCATAAAGTGGTAAGCTCAGAACA
>JAPXFY010000035.1:26518860-26526360 GCA_030674185.1 Monoplex corrugatus
AGTGGGAAGCTAGAAGTGTACAAAATCTCTCTCATTTATTCATGTGAAGAAAGAAGTAAATAAACAAGCCTCCAGACTAGAATAGAAAAAGAAAAAAAAGAGGAAGACGAAATGACCATATATTGGAAGAATGTAAAATTCCATGGTTTCGTTTAAGAGGCTCTACCCCGCTTCCCGATTCTAATCACCACATAACACGAATTTATTCCTCTCATCAACGCCTCTCTCCTCTCTTCTCTGTCTCTCTTCTCTCTGTCTCTCTCTCTCTCTCTCTCTTCTCTCTCTCTCTCTCTCTCTTCTCTCTCTCTCCTGTCTGTCTCTTCTCTGTCTGTCTGTCTCTCTCTCTCTCTGTCTGTCTCTCCTCTCTCTGTCTCTCTTCTCACCTCTCTCTCTGCTCTCTCTCAGTCTCTCTCTGTCTCTCCCTCGCTCTGTCTCTGTCTCTCTCTGTCTCTCTGTCCTCTCTCTCTGTCTCTCTCTCTGTCTGTCTCTCTCTGTCTCTCTCTGTCTCTCTCTGTCTCCCTCTGTCTCTGTCTCTGTCTGTCCTCTCTCTCTCTCTCTCTCTCTCTCTCTCTCTCTCCTTATAGATAGGTGGGCAAGTTGTTAGGGTGTGTGTGGGTCTGTCTTGACCACCTGAAGCCAGATTTTTTTTTTCAGAAAAGGCGGGAAGGGGGTGAGGATTGCTGAGGAAGAGAGAGGGTAATAGTCGAAGAAGAAGAGAAGGAAAAGAAGACGGAAGGAAGAACAGAAGACATAAAAAAATTTAAAAAACAGACAAACAAACAAACAAACAACAACAACAACAAAAAACACAAGACAGACAAACAGACACAAAGATACAAGGAAAAGTAGAAAATTGAAAAAAAATCTCTGTCTCTCTGTCTCTCTGTCTCTCTCTCTCGTCTCTCTGTCTCTCTCTCTCTCTCTCTCTCTCTCTGTCTCTCTCTCGTCTCCTCCTCTCTCTCTCTCTGTCTCCTCTCTCTCTGTCCTCTCTCTCTCTCTGTCTCTCTCTCTCTCTGTCTCTCTCTCTCTCTGTCTCCTCTCTCTCTTCTCTCTCTCTCTCTCTCTGTCTCTCTTCTCTCTTCTCTCTCTCTCTGTCTCTCTCTGTCTCTCTCGTCTCTCTCTTCTCTCTGTCTCTCTCTCTCTCTCTCTCTCTCTCCCGTCTCTCTCTCTGTCTCTCTCTTCTCTCTCTGTCCTCTCTCTCTCTCTCTCTCTTCTCTCTCTCTTCTCTCGTCCTCTCTCTCTGTCTCTCCTGTCTCTCTCTTCTCTCTGCTCTCTCTTCTCTCTGTCCCCTCTGTCTCTCTCTCTCTCTGTCTCTCTCTCTCTCTCCTCTGTCCCTTCTCTCTGTCTCTCTCTCTCTCTTCTCTCTCTCTGTCTCTCTGTCTCTCTGTCTCTCTGTCTCTCTCTCTCTCTCTGTCTCTCTCTCTGTCTCTCTGTCCTCTGCTCTCTGTCCTCCTCTCTGTCTCCTCTGTCTCTCTGTCTCTCTCTCTCGTCTCTCTGTCTCTCTCTCTTCTCTCTCTCTCTCTCTCTCTGTCTCTCTGTCTCTCTCTCTCTCTCTGTCTCTCTGTCTCTCTGTCTCTCTGTCTCTCTCTCTCTCTGTCTCTCTTCTCTCTGTCTCTCTGTCTCTCTCTCTCTCTTCTCTCTTCTCTCTCTGTCTCTCTGTCTCTCTGTCTCCTCTGTCTCTCTCTGTCTCTCTGTTCTCTGTCTCTCTGTCTCTGTCTCTCTCTCTCTCTCTCTCTGTCTCTCTCTGTCACTGTCTCTGTCTGTCTCTGTCTCTGTCTCTGTTTTTCTCTGTCTCTCTGTCCAACAGTAGAGATAAAAAAGAAAGAAAAGGTTGAAAGACAAGGAAAAGAGACGGAAGAAAAATATATTTTAAAAAAGGGAAAAAAAAGGTAGGAAAAAAAATAAAGAAAAGTACAAAAATAGAAAAGAAAATTAGAAAACATTCTTATAAATAATAAAAAAAAAACACACACACACACAAAAGACATTAAGAAAGAAATATAAGTAGAAAAAAAAGAGAGACATTGGAAGACAGTGATCATCACAAAATACTGACAACGACACTTCCATTTTTTTTTTTAACGGTACTAAAAGCCAAATTGTTTTCGTTCACACTTCGCATAGCTTGCATGCCGGGTGTGTTTTCATGTTCCCATACGCCAAGCCACTTAAATGACTCACAGGATCTTTAACCTGCATACGTAACAGTCGGCATGTGTACAAATGAAGGGAGTTCAGGTACTGGCAGGTCTGCACACATGTTGACCTGGGAAATGGGAAACATCTCCACCATTTATGCGCCGGGTGAAGGCGTCAAGGGAGATCAAACCCACATTCTTTTGTCTGAACTTCGATGTTTACCCACTTATTACGGTGCCCATGAATAAAGGCAGACAGAAAGACAGGCAGTGGGGGAAAATAGATATGAAATGTTTGGGAAAAATAAAGAAAGACAGGCAACATTTATAGGCCATTTTAAGAGTAAAGGGGGATTTGGAGCACCTGGTCACAACGGGAAAGCTGGAGGAAAAGAGAGCACCAGGTAGACCCAGGGAGAAAATGCTGGACGGACATGCAGAGTGGCTGGGGACGAGGGGGTGGGAGAGATGCTAGGAGCAACGAGAGATAGAGACAGATGGAAGTCCATGATCGCCAACGCCATGCGGCAGGGCACCTGATGATGATGATGAAAGAAAGAAAAGAACCAGAAATATTTAATTAAACATAAAAGAAAAAGAGAAAAATAACTGACAGAAACCAAAGTACAAAAGATAGGAACACGTGAAAAAAGCAAGAAAGAGAGAACATTAGAAAACAAAGAAAAAAAAGTAGAAGAAAGGAAAAGAAAAAAGTTAGAAAAGGAAGGAAGATAGATAAGTAGAAAAAGAAAGAAATAAGAAAAGAAAAAGAAAGAAAGAGAAGGAAAACTTTAAGCAAGAAAGAAGATAGGAAAAACTTGTAAGCAAAAAGAAGATAGGAAAAACTTATAAGCAAGAAAGAAGTAGGAAAAACTTATAAGCAAAAAAAAGATAGGAAAAATTATAAGCAAGAAAGAAGATAGGAAAAACTTATAAGCAAGAAAGAAGTAGGAAAAAATTATAAGCAAGAAAGAAAGAAGAAAAAAAATTATAAGCAAGAAGAAGATAGGAAAAATTATAACAGAAAAGAAGAAAAACTTATAAGCAAGAAAGAAGATAGGAAAAACTTATAAGCAAGAAAGAAGATAGGAAAAACTTATAAGCAAGAAAAAAGAAGGAAAAAACTTATAAGCAAGAAAGAAGATAGGAAAAACTTATAAGCAAGAAAGAAGATAGGAAAAACTTATAAGCAAGAAAGAAGATAGGAAAAACTTATAAGCAAGAAAGAAGATAGGAAAAACTTATAAGCAAGAAAGAAGATAGGAAAAACTTATAAGCAAGAAAGAAGATAGGAAAAACTTATAAGCAAGAAAGAAGATAGGAAAAAACTTATAAGCAAGAAAGAAGATAGGAAAAACTTATAAGCAAGAAAGAAGAGGAAAAACTTATAAGCAAGAAAGAAGAAGAATAGAAAACTTATAAGCAAGAAAAAGATAGGAAAAACTTATAAGCAAGAAAGAAGAAGGAAAAACTTATAAGCAAGAAAGAAGATAGGAAAAACTTATAAGCAAGAAAGAAGATAGGAAAAACTTATAAGCAAGAAAGAAGATAGGAAAAACTTATAAGCAAGAAAGAAGATAGGAAAAACTTATAAGCAAGAAAGAAGATAGGAAAAACTTATAAGCAAAAAAAGGATAGGAAAAACGTTATAAGCAAGAAAGAAGATAGGAAAAACTTATAACAAGAAAGAAGATAGGAAAAACTTATAAGCAAGAAAGAAGAAGGAAAAACTTATAAGCAAGAAAGAAGAAGGAAAAACTTATAAGCAAGAAAGAAGATAGGAAAAACTTATAAGCAAGAAAGAAGAAGGAAAAACTTATAAGCAAGAAGAAGATAGGAAAAACTTAAAGCAAGAAAGAAGATAGGAAAAACTTATAAGCAAGAAAGAAGATAGGAAAAACTTATAAGCAAAGAAAAGATAGGAAAAACTTATAAGCAAGAAAGAAGATAGGAAAAACTTATAAGCAAGAAAGAAGATAGGAAAAACTTATAAGCAAAAAGATAGGAAAAACTTATAAGCAAAAAAAGATAGGAAAAACTTAAGCAAGAAAGAAAAATAAAAAAAAGCACAAAAGGAGAACGAGAAAACGCAGAAAACAAAAAATAACAGCACAAAAAAAGAAAAAAAAAAGGAGAAAATAACAAAAAGCAAAAGGAAAAAGAAAGAAAAAGGAAGAAAGAAATAAAGAAGAAAGGAAGAAAGAAAGAAAGAAGAAAGAAAAGGAAGAAAGAAAAAAAAGAAAAAAGAAGAAGGAAGAGAAAAAAAAGAAAGAAAAAGAAAGAAAGAAAGAAAAACTGAAGAGAAAGACAAAGAAAAGAAAAGAAGAAAGAAAAGAAAAAAGTAACAAAGAAGAAGAAAAAAAAGAAAAAGAAAAAGAAGAAAGAAAACAATGCAATAAAGAAAAAAAAAAGAAGAAGAATCAAAGAAAAAAAATAGAAAAAACGAACAAAAGAAAGAAAGGAAAATAAAAAAGAACAAGAAAGAAAAATTAACAAGAAAGAAGAAGGAAAACTGAAAAGAAAAGAAGAAGAGAAAAAGAAAGAAAGAAAGATAAGAAGAACTAAAGACAGAAAGAGAACAGACAAAACAAAAAAAAGACAGACAGAAAGAAAGAAAAGAAAGAAAAATGAAAAAGAAGAAAGAAAAAAGAAAAGAAAAAGAAGAAAGAAAGAAAAAACAGCAAAGAGAAAGAAAGAAAAGCATAGAAGAAGAAACAAAAAGCATAAGAAGAAAGGAAAGAAAAAAAGAAAAAAGAAAGAAGAATAGAAAAAACAAAGCAAGAACAGAAAGTAGAAAGAAAGAAGAAGAAAAAGAAGATGAAAATAAGCAAAAAGAATAAACAAAAAAGAGAAAGAAGAAGAAAGAAAAACAAAGCAAAAGAGAAAAGATAGAAAAAATAAGCAAAAAAAAGAAGAAAAAAAAGAGAAAGAAATAAAGAAAAGCAAAAGAAAAAGAAAACAAGGAAAACAAAGAAATAACAACAAAAGAAAGAAAAAGAAATCAAGAGAAAAAGAAAGAAAAGAAAAGAAAAAAAAGAAAAAAAGAAAGAAAGAAGAGAAAGAAAAAAAGAAAAGAAGAAAAAAAAGAAAACAAAGAAAGAAAGAAAGAAAGAGAAAAAAAGAAAGACAAAAAGACAAGAAAAAAGAAAACATGAAATGAAACAAGAAAGAAAGAAAAAAAGAAGAACAAAAGAATAGAAAACAAAGAAAAAAAGAACAAAGTAAAAAAAGAAAAACAAACAAATAAGCAAGAAAAAAAAAAAAAACGAAGAAGAATAAAAAAAAAAATAAAAAAGAAAAGAAAAAAAAGAGAAAAAAAAAAAAAAAAAAAAAAAGTAAAAGAAAAAAAAGAAAGAACGAAAAGAAAAGAAAAAAAAAAAGAAAAAAGAAAGATTAAAGAGACTGAAAGAAGAAAGGCAACAAACAAACAAAACAAAGACAGACAGAAAGAAAGAAAATAAAGAATGGAAAAAGATAGAAACAATTGAAAAAAGCACAAATGTAGAAAAGAAAGAAAGTAAAGTTAAAAAAGAAAGTAAAAAGACAGAAAGAAACAAAGAGCAGTAGCAAGAAGAAAGAAACAAAAGCAAAAAAGGAAACTGGAGAAAAGAAACAAAGAAAAATAGAAAAGAAGGAATAGCAAGAAAAGAAAGATAGAACAGTTAAAAGTAGAAAAGGAAGAAAGTGAAGACAAATAAGACAAATAAAAGAAAAAAAGAATAAAAACAAAAGAGAAAACAAAGAAAAAACAAACAACAAAAGTAGAAAACAAAGAAATAAACAAACAAAAGTAGAAAAACAAAAGAATAAACAAAACAAACAAGTAGAAAAAAAAAATAAACAAACAAAAGTAGAAAACAAAGAAATAAACAAACAAAAGTAGAAAAACAAAGAATAAACAAACAAAGTAGAAAACAAAGAAATAAACAAACAAAAGTAGAAAACAAAGAAATATAACAAACAAAAGTAGAAAAAGAAATAAGAAAAAAATAGAAAACAAAATAAACAAAAGTAGAAAACAAAGAAAATAAACAAACAAAAGTAGAAAACAAAGAAATAAAACAAAGTAAAAAAGAAGAAACAAACAAAGAGAAAACAAAAAATAGAAAACAAAGAGAAAAGAAATAAACAAAAAAAGTAGAAAACAAAGAAATAAACAAAAAAAGTAGAAAACAAAGAAATAAACAAAACAAAAGTAGAAAACAAAGAAATAAAACAAAGAAAAGTAGAAAACAAAGAAATAAACAAACAAAAGTAGAAAACAAAGAAAAAAAGAAAGTGAAAGGAGGAAGAAAAGAGAAAGACACGAAACAACAGAAGAGAAAAAAACAGGACAAAAAGTTTAAAAGAAGAATAAAGACATTAAAAAGGAAAGAAATGGTTGTTTTTTTAAAAAAAAAAGAAAGAAAGAAAAAATTGTAGAAAGACAGAATAATAATTATCAAAGAAACAAACAAAATTACAGACATAACAAAACAGTCATATACTTTTCATTCAATGTGAGGGATCATATTACGGATATCAGGGATATCATCCTCATTCACCGACTATAATGTTGTTCAAGGCTCAACTCGTGATAATCAGCGAAAACCAAGAAATCCCCTCACGTAAAATAACAGCAAATGTCATTATATTGAGATAAGTTGATAAGTTTAAATATCTGGGAACAGTCATCTTACCAGACGGCAGATGCACATTGAAAATATCCAGCAGAATGGGCCGAGCTTAAACAGCTTTCCTGAAAATGAAAAGCATTCTTACCAACAAATGCCTATCAGTTAACACCAGGAAGAGAGTTCTTCAGTGTTGCATAGAACCAATACTGTTGTACGGTTGTGAAGTTTGGACTATCATCAAGTAAAAAGTCAGAACAAGATTGAGGCAAGCGGAAATGTGGTTTCTAAGAAGAATGTGAAGATTTCCACTGACAGCAAAGAAAACAAACGAAGCCATCTGAGAGAAGCTAACCAACAAACGTCAGCGGACAAAATCAAGAAAAGACAAGCAACATTTATAGACATTTTATGAGGCAAGAGAAATTTGAACACCTAGTCACAACAGGAAATCTGGAGGAAAAAAAGCACCAGGTAAGTCAAGGAAATTTTTTTTTATCATATTTATTTTTTATTTTTAGGATCATCATACTTAGGGAGGTTACCTTTGTGCTCACTTTTTTTTTTCGTCCTATTTTTCTACGCCAACTTAATGGCCACATAAGCTGGCACAGTTGTTGTTGTTGTGTTGTTTGTTTGTTTGTTTGTTTCGTTTTTGTTTCGTTGTTTGTTTCTTGTTTGTTTCTTTTTCTTTCTTTGTTTCTTTCTTTTTCTTTCTTTGTTTCTTTCTTTGTTTTCTTTCTTTCTTT
>JAPXFY010000035.1:26531360-26546360 GCA_030674185.1 Monoplex corrugatus
ATAATACAAATAAACAAACAAAAATAGCTGCGTAGAATACAAAAAGTCACTGCATATAATATGTTTGCAGAAGTCCTGTCGTCTCAGAATGAGTTTTGCAGACTTTTATCTCAGACTTTTTCACAGGCCTTTGTGTAGTTTCACTATCTCTCAATTCTGTTAAAACTAAACTGAGCAAAATCGTCGAATGACGATTGCGATTATTAGTTACTTATCAACATCTCTCTCTCTCTCTTCTCTCTCTCTCTCTCTCTCTCTCTCTCTCTCTCTCTCTCTCTCTCTCTCTCTCTCCTCTACTCTCTCTCTCTCTCTCTCGCTCTCTCTCTCTTTCCTGTCTCTGTCTCTCTTCTCTCTCTCTCTCTCTCTCTCTCTCTCTCTCCTCTTCTGTCTTCTCTCTCTCTCTCTCGTCATCTCTCTCGTCTCTCTCTCTCTCTCTCTCTCTCTCTCTCATCTTTCTGTCTCTCTCTTCTCTCCTCTCTCTTTCTCTTTCTCTCTCCCTCTCTCTCTGTCTCTCTCTCCTCTCTCTCTCGATCTTTCTGTTCTTCTCTTTCTCTCTTTCTTCTTTCTTTCTCTTCTCTTTCTTTCTCTCTCTCTCTCTCTCTCTCTCTCTCTCTCTCTTTCTCTATTTCTTTCTCTCTCTCTCTCGCTCTCTCTCTCCTATCTTCCATATTGTACCCACCTTTTTTGACCACGAAATGACACTTTTTATACAGTGCTGACGAGAAAGAGGTATTACTAAGATCTATGGAGTTCCATCTAGGACTGAACTCGTGAGGGCTGCACCCTACGCTTACGTCGTAATATATATCTGTGCCGACGCCCGAAGATTACCAACACCTGCGTGTTGGTCAGAGTTTATAGACACCTGTCCTCAATGACGTATCCGTGAAGTGAATGAGACTCGACTGTGTGGTCCTAGTCTTCCAGACAGCCCGTAGCAGCACGGTTAATTAAACTGGGTCAGATTCTCTGGAGCCGAATAACACCACAATGATTTTTGAAGGGACTGATGAGGAGGGCCTCATTGGGAAAAACTACACACACACAACACACACATACACACACACACACACACACACACACACACACACACACACACACACACACACACACACACACACACACACAACACACAACACAATACAACACACACACACACACACACACACACACACACACACACACACACACACACACACCACACACACACACAACCACACACACACACACACACACACACACACACACACACGAGTCGAGTCTCATCCACTTCACGGATGCGTCACTGAGGGTGGTTAGCTCAAATCGTCTTATCACACGGTAGATATCTGTATCTCTCGGGCCTGGTTGACGCCGGGATATATTATGATAGTGAGCGTAAAGTACAACCCTGTCACGTAGTCTCAATTATCGATGGAACTCCTCAGCATCATGATTATCATCCTCATCGTCATCATCACCATTGTATTATATATATATAAAAATAAAAAACTGTTCCAGCTTCTGTGGCCATTAAGTGGCGCAGAAAATGGGACAAAAACGTGAACACGAAGGAAATTTCCTACAGTGCATACACAGGGGAGGGAACAGAGAGACAGACAGACAGACACGCAGGAGACAAAGAGAGACAGACAGACAGACAGAGACAAACAGACTGACTGACAGACACGCAGAAGGAGACAAAGAGAGAGAGACGGACAGACAGACAGACAGAGACAGAGAGAAAGACAGAGACAGACAGACACGCAGAAGGAGACAAAGAGACAGACAGACAGACAGACTGACAGACACGCAGAAGGAAACAAAGAGAGACAGACAGACAGACAGAGAGACAGAAAGACAGGCAGAACACACGCAACAGGAGACAAAGAAAAGCAGAGACAGACACACAGGGGCAGAGAGAAAGACAGAGATAGACAGACAGACACGCAGAAGGGGACAAAGAAGACAGACAACAATAGAGACAGATAGACAGACAACAGACAGACAGACAGACACCAGAAGGGACAAGAAAGACAGAGACAGAGAGGGAAAGAGAGAGAGAGAGAGACAGAAGACAGACAGAAGACAGACACGCAGAAAGGAGACAAAGAAAGACAGAGACAGACACACAGGGCAGAGAGAAAAGACAGAGATAGACAGACAGACACGCAGAAAGAGACAAAAAAAGCAGAGACAGACATACTGACAGGGAGAGAGAGAAAGACAGAGATGGACAGACAGAACGCAGAAGGAGACAAAGAGAGAGAAGAGAGAGAGAGAAACAGACAGACAGACAGACAGACACGCAAAAGGAGACAAAGAAAGGCAGAGAGACAGACAGACAGAAGACAGACATGCAGGAGGCAATGAAAGAGAGTGGGGTAGGAGGAGAGGGAGGAGAGAGAGACAGTAACAGACAGACAGACAGAGATGAGAAGAATGACTAACAGACAGACTGAAAAAAAAAACGGAAAGAATAAAGAGAACGAAAAAGAAAGAATAAATGAAGAATGAAAGAAAAGAATGAAGAAAGAATGATTCAGTGTTGAAAAAAAAAAAAATGAATGACTGAATGAATGAATGACAAAAAAAAATTTTTTTAAAAACGGAAGAACAGCTGGAATGCAAGACAGAAAGAAAAGAAAGAATGAATGAATGAGTGAATGAACACAGAAGGAAATAAAGAAAATGACTGAAGAAAAACAGGCAAAAAATGAATGAATGAATGAATGAATGAATGAATGAATGAATGAATGAATGAATGAATGAATGAACGAAATCAAGAAAATGAACGAATGAATGATTGAACGAATGAATGATTGACTGAATGAAAGAATGAATGAATGAACGAACAAACGAACGAACGAACGAACGAATGAATGACTGACTGAATGAAAGAATGAATGAATGAACGAACAAACGAACGAACGAACGAACGAATGAATGAATGAATGAATGAATGAATGAATGAATGAATGAATGAATGAATGAATGAATGAATGCAGAACGAAATAAAGAAAACGAATGAAGAATAATAGATAAAAAATTTAAAAAATGGAAAGAAAGAAACAAAGAATTAATAACTGACTGAATGAACGCGGGACGAAAGCAGGAAAATGAACGAAAACAGGAAAATGAATGAAACAGGAAAATGAATGAAAACAGGAAAATGAATGAAAACAGGAAAATGAATGAAAACAGGAAAATGAATGAAAACAGGAAAATGAACGAAAGCAGGAAAATGAATGAAAACAGGAAAATGAATGAAAACAGGAAAATGAATGAAAACAGGAAATGAATGAAAACAGACGGACACAAACAGAGAACCAACCAGGAAGCTGGTGGATAGGGTGAGGGAATCAAAGGGTTAAGTTTGTGCTTTTGCTTGCATAGTTGGCAACGCAGGATTCTGATAGACAGGGTGTCATCATCATCATCATTCATCATCATCATCATCATCATCATCATCATCATCATCAGGTGCCCTGCCGCATGGCGTTGGCGATCGTGGACTTCCAACCATCTCTATCTCTCGTTGCCCCTAGCATCTCCCCCTATCTCCTCGTCCCCAGCCACTCTGCAAGTCAGTCCAGCATTTTCTCCCTGGGTCTACCTGATGCTCTCTTTCAGGGTGTGGGAGTCGAAAAGTCAAAAGTCCCAGTGCCTCAGTCGTCAGAGCACCTGCTCATTATGCGAGGGTTGCGGGTTCAATCCTCACGCAGACCACGTTGTTTATTTGGGCTGGTGTTTTTGTTGGTCGATGCAGGTAATTCTTTTTTTTTTTTTTTTTTTGGTGGGCTAGTTGTAGAACCATGAACTTTTAAATCCAATTTAAAAACCCACCTCTTTTCCCAACAATGAATGTTGCAACCCTTTTTTTCCCCTCAGTCTGTGTATTAATTTTTTTTTTGTTCTTGTTGTTTTGTGTTAGGATCATTGCACTCAGGGAGGTTACCTTTGTGCTCACCTTTTTCTTCCCCGTCACATTTTCTGCGCCACCTTAATGGCCACAGAAGCTGGCACAAATTCTTTTTATAATGCGATGATGATGATGTCGATGAAGATGATAATCATGATGCTATGGAGTTCCATCTAGGATTGAGACTGCGTGACAGGGCTGTACTCTACGCTTACGCTTATCATAATATATCCTGGCGTGAACCCGGCCCGTGAGATACAGACACCTGCGGTGCTGGTCAGAAGATTTGAGCAACACCCTCAATGACGCATCTGTGAAGTGGATGAAACTCGACTATGTGGTTCCAGTCTTCCCAATGAGCCCATAGCGCGCCCAACTCTGGGTAGGAGCCGGTTAGAGCCGAAAAATCCCACAATGATTTTTGGAGGTACTGATGGGGATTCGAACCCACAACCTTCCAGTCGGTAGTCCGTTGTGTTCACAACTACACCACGGTGACTGGTCTGTGTACTAAATATTGTAAGTGGTCTTTGACAATTGTATGCGTATGCCTTGTCCTCATCATGATTATTCTTAACAGGATTTTTGCAGAGTGGCTGGGATGAGGAGGGTGGGGGAGATGCTGGGGGCAACGAGAGATAGAGATGGTTGAAAGTCCATGGTCGCCAACGCCATGCGGCAGGGCACCTGATGATGATGATGATGATGATGAAGATGATGATAATGATATGCGTATGCCTGGTGCGTGAGTGCGCTTTGATTTGAATGGTCAAGATCTGACGTCATACAAATACTGTAATTATCATAATTATTAAGATCTGACATCTTGAGGTTCAATCCCAGCCCGCAACATTAAAAAAACTGACCATTCGCTTGCCCATCTGAATGTTTCCATCCCCCGTTGGGTTGCCGGGAATCTTTCAGTATAAATAGTATCCCCACCTTCTGGAAATTCTGTGCTAGAAATTTCCTCTTTTCTGTCACTCTCTTTGTTTCTGCCTTGTTGCCTTGCTTTCTGTCATTTCTACTTATTTTCTGCCTTAATGGTCCATTCACCTGTATGTGTTCGATAAAGTCTTACGTACTTTTTCTTTGGATTGATAATTGGGTACATGTATTAAGTGCATTTTTGACTCTAAGGAGGTGAGATATGCGGAAGCAATTTTAGGTAATTTATGCCTGTTTTTATATATGTTTTGGTGTCCTTATGTATGCTTATATTTGTATTCAGGTGTGTTTTTTAAAACTCCCCCTGTGCGATAAATCGGACGGAATGGTCCTACGCCGGGGGTATATCCTTAGATTATGTACGCGAATGCATTGATATGTGTACTTAATTTTTTTTCTTTTTTTTTTTTTTCCTGTTGAAGTTTTGTGTGCTATGAGGCGGTTATAGCCCTGATATGGCTCTGTGCAGTCGGCTGGGCTTTAAACAACAAGAAAAGAAAAGAAAGAATGTTTCCATCATACAGACGGTGTCAGCTTTACTGTTTCATAAGTCCTTTTTCTCCCATTGCCCCGTTTCAAGACCTTGCCAGGGCATAGGGTATTGTGCAGGCAAAGAAATCTGTCTTGTTGCCCCCACCCCCACCACTCTCTCCTATTCGCAAAACAACCGCTGTGGAGGAGGCCTGATAGTGCCGACGGGGAATGACAATTCACAAGACGTCTGTCTCTAAATGCTGTACTCAACCTCATCAACCGGCCACTTCACTTCGCCATCTCTTTAACATCTCCTCTCTTCGCCCGCACGGTTACGATTGTTGATACACAAGAATAAAATTAATAACGAGATGAAAGCAGCCAGCAAGAAAATTTTTAAAAATTCAACAACTCCCGTGAAAACATATCATCAGTTTTCGAAAAGTTTCTGTCTCGTCCTCTCTCTCTTCTCGTCTCTGCTCTCTCTGTCTCTCTCTCTCTCTCTCTCTCTCTCCTGTCTCTCTCTCCTCTCTCTCTTCTCTCTCTCTCTTTCTCTCTCTCCTTCTCTTCTTCTGTCTCTCTCTCTCTCTCTCTCTCTCACTTCTCTTCCTGTCTGTCTCTCTCTCTTCTCTCTCTCTTCCTTCTCTCTCTCTGTCTTCTCTCTCTCTCTCTTCTCTCTCACTATCTCTTCTTCTGTCTCTCCTTCTCTCTCTCTCTCTTCCTGTCGCTTCTCTCTCTCTCTCTACTATCTCTTCCTGCTGTCTCTCTCTTTCTCTCTCTCTCACTATCTCTTCCTGTCTGTCTCTCTCTTCTCTCTCTCACTACTCTTCCTGTCTGTCTCTCTCTTTCTCTCTCTCACTATCTCTTCCTGTCTCTCTCTCTTTCTCTCTCTCATCTATCTCTTCCTGTCTGTCTCTCTCTTCTCTCTCTCTCCTTCTGTCGCTGTCTGTCTGCCTCTCTCTCTCTGTCTCTCTGTCTGTCTGTCTGTCTATCTCTCTCTCTATGTCTGTCTGTCTGTTGTCATGTATCTCTGTATGTATGTATGTATGTATGTATGTATGTATGTATCTATCTATCTATTTATCTATCTATGATTTCTCTCTATCTTCTCTCTCTCTCTCTCTCTTTCTCTATCTATCTATCTATACAGTATATCTCACTGTCTCTTTCTGTCTCTCTCTGTCTTTGTCTGTGTGTGTTGTCTCTCTCTCTTCCCTTCTGTCTCTCTGCATGTCTGTCTGCCTGTCTCTTCTCTCTCTCTCTCTCTCTCTCTCTTATCTATCTATCTATCTATCTCTCTCTCACTCTCATCTCTCTCTCTCTCTTCTCTCTCTCTGTCTCTTACTCTCTCTCTCCCAATTCTCTCTCTCCTCTCTCTCTGTCTTCTCTCTCTCTCTCTCTCTCCTCTCTCTGTCTCTCTCTCTCTCTCCCTCTTCTTCTCTCTCCTCTCTCTATCTCTCCTCCTCTCTCTCTCTCTCCTCTCTCTGTCTCTCTCTTCTGTTCTCTCTCTCTCATCTCTCTCTCTCTCCCTCTCTCTCTCCTCTCTCTCTCTCTCTCTCTCTCTCTCTCTCTCTCTCTCTCTCGCTCCATATATCGCCAGAGCAGTCGAGGAAAGACACGGCAAAACTTGAGCGTATGGATGAATATTAATGAGGAGCACTCCAAATCGAGGCTGTCTGGCTTGTGTATGGGGGCTCATGAATAATCGTGTATTCCAGGAGGCTGTTGTCAAACCCCCTCCAGTCTATTTCCAGGTCTCTCTCTGGCTTTCATCGACGCCAGGGCGGCGTGGCGGCCAGTTTCAAGAACTTTGTTCAACTAGCTCAACAGCACTCTAGTTGTGTGTGTGGGTGGGTGGGTGGGTGTGAGGGGAGAGAGACAGACAGACAGAAAGACAGACAGAGTGTGATGAGAAGGGGGTCAAGAACTCGATCACATGTTTTCCATTCTTTTATTTATTTTTCTTTTACTCTCAAAAAAATATATATATAAGATCCCATAAAGCACACAATAAGAAAAATCAAACAAGTAACAATAGATCGCTCACTACCCAGTTCCACACTATAACTATAAGATTGAATTGAGCAGTCTGTTACCAATCTTCTTTGGTCACATCAAGTACATGACTCTATCAACCACAGAGATATGTTCATTTCTTGATACAATTCCCACAGTTAAAAGCACTTCTTGGTAGTAGCCTGCAGAGAATGCTCTCATCAGAGACAGCACGTAGCAGATCCAAATCCACAGTGTCCTGTGTGATTCTCTTACCACCGTCAGTAGCTCCAACAGGAACAAGCACAGCCTTGTTCACTGAAGTCTGACAGTATTAGTCCATCCTCTTAGCACCGTCAGTAGCTCCAACAGGAACAAGCACAGCCTTGTCCACTGAAGTCTGACAGTATTAAGTCCATCCTCTTAGCACCGTCAGTAGCCCAACAGGAACAAGCACAGCCATTGTCCACTGAAGTCTGACAGTATTACTCCATTCAGCCCACACTTCAATCAGCCACAGTAGCCACTTTTTGTTGGGTGGCAGTAAAGTGCCGCCATCGGATACCCTGCGAATCCGAGAAGTCTGCCAGATCACCGCACAACCTCTGGTTCCGACGCACAATCTTCGCAGTCTTAGTGAAGTCTGCCGGATTACCACACAACTTCTGGCCTTCTGAGCGCACAAACTTTCCCCACTCTTAGTGAAGTCTGCCGGACCACCACGCAACCTCTGGTGCCGTTGCACCATCCTTTCAGTCCTCTCCCAGAGAGAACCACCTCCCCCCGTGCTTTTGTTATCTTCGTCTAATATAGGCCTATCGTTATCTTCCCCAAAATTATGTTCTCGTTGCTATAGTACTTTTACATAACTACTTATCGTATGCAATACGCAAACCCAACTATGTCCTCGTTACCATAGCACATACTCATCACTTTCTCACGTATTTTCAGACAACTGCGTCATTGTATGCAACACGTAATAATTGTGTTTTGGTACATACAATGACGCACTTCTTTGACTTTTAATGTATTTCCATTACACAGAGATAGAGACAGACAGACATACGGAGATAGAGAGAGACAGACAGAGACACAAAGAGAGAGGAGGAGGGGGAGAGAAAGAGAGAGACAAAGAGAAACAGACAGGCAGAAAGAGAAAAAGAGGGAGTGAGAAACACACAGACAGACAGACAGACAGACAGACAGAGGGAGAGAGAGAGAGAGGAAGAGACAGAGACACAGAGAGAGAGACAAACAGACAGACACACACACACACAGAGACAGGGACAGAGACAAAGAGAGAGACAGAGACAGACAGAGAGACAGACAGAGAGACAGAGGGACAATGAGAGTGATGGTTTATTTTCCAACGGTAAAAGTACTGTTATTGACCAGAAGCCATTTTTCAAACTTGCCACTGCTAATCTATACACATGACGTTTGTTTACAGTAACAAGTACAGCTTAAGGAAAATACCTGATGAATACGAGAGAGACAGACAGACAGACAGACAGACAGACAGACAGACAGACAGAGGAGAGAGAGAAGAGAGAGAGAAAGAAAGAGAGAGAAAGAGAGAGAGAAAGAAAGAGAGAGAGAGAGAAAAGAGAAGAGAAAAAGAGAGAAAGAGAGAGAGAGACAGAGGGAGAAGAGAAAGAGAGAGAGAGAGACAGTGGAGAGAGAGAAAGATGGAGAGAAAGAGAGAGAGAAAGAGAGAGAGAGACAGAGGAGAGAGAGAAAGAAGAGAGAGAGACAGTGGGAGAGAGAGAAAGATGGAGAGAAAGGAGAGATGAGAAAGAGAGAAAAGAGAGAGAAAGAAAGAGAGAGAGAGCGTGCAAACGTGTGCGTATGTGTGCTTGCAGAGGGAGGGGTGACTGAGGGGGAGCTTGCATACTTCCTTGCTTGCGCGCGTGTATGTCTGTCTGGGTCTATTCGTATGGATTGTAGTGTGTGTGTGTGTGTTTGTGTGTGTGTGTTTGGGGTGTGTGTGTGTGTGTGTTTGTGTTGTGGTTGTGTGTGGGTGAGTGTGTGTTGTGTGTTTGTGCGTCGGTGAGTGTGTGTTTGTGTGTGTGTTTGTGTGTGTGTGTATGTATGTGTGTGTATGTGTGTGTGCGTGTTGTGTGTGCATGTATGTGAGTGTGTGTGTGTTTGTGTGTGTGTGTGTGTTGTGTGTGTGTGTTTGTGTGTGTGTGTTGCTGTGTGGGTGAGTGTGTGTGTTTGTGTGTGTGTGTGTGTGTTTATGTGTGTGTGTGTGTGTGTGTGTGTGTGTGTGTGTGTGTGTGTGTGTGTGTGTGTGAGTGCCCGTGTCCGTTTATTTGTATCCGTGCGTATGTAGTGTGTGTAAGAGTGTGTGTGTCTATGTGTGTGTGTGTGTGTGTCCGCGTGTGTATGTGAGCGCTCCCGCGTGTGTGTGCATATATGTGTGCGTGTCACTGCGTGCCGCGCGCGCGCGCGTGCGTGTGTGTGTGTGCATGCGCCTGATGATGTCTACATCTACAGACACGCATGTGGCAGAGCAAAGAGCAAATACTGACAACGCTAATCTGTCTTGACGGAACATAACAATGGTTCAGTGTAGGCAATATAAAAATTATTTGCTGTGTCCAACTTCCCCGTTATGTGATTCTGTTACGTTTATCTACATTCTCCTTTTTATTTTGTAATTTATTTATTCACCTACTTCATCGTCATCATCATCAAGTGCCTTGCCAACATGGCGTTGTTGGCGATCATGGCCTTCCATCTGTTTCTATCCTATCTATTCACCAACTTACTTACTTCTTATTCACTCACTCACTCACTCACTTACTTGCTTGCTTACTTGCCTGCTTGCTTATTTACTTGCTTGCTTGCTTACTTACTTGCTGCTTACTTATTTCTTGCTTGCTTGCTTACTTGCATGTTTACTTATTTACTTATTCACTTGCTTGCTTGCTTACTTGCTTACTTGCTTACTTGCTTGCTTACTTACTTGCTTGCTTACTTGCTTACTATTGCTTACTTACTTGCTTGCTTACTTGCTTGCTTGCTTGCTTACTTGCTTGCTTGCTTGCTTACTTACTCACTTACTTACCTATCTATTATTAAGAAAATATTAGCTTCACCTAGTTGATAGATGGCTGAGCATTTGGGCACTGACTAGCGGGGGGAGGGGGCGGTTCTGTCATGTGAGACGAGTTTATACAGAATAGCTAGTTGTGTTGTGATTCAGACCTTTAATGATTGATTTATTTACTTCATATATATGTTTCTTTTTGGAAGGTAAGATACACACATACACATTCATTTACATGTAACCGAGATTATTCCAGTGGTAGGCTGATAAAATACCAGTGTAAAATATAGACTAGGTAAAACATAGTCTAGGTAGGGCCTCATGACCTGGCCAGCTCATGGGTTTATGTGCAGACTTAAGGCTTGTGCCATAATCACCATACACATGGCACCTGTGACGTTAGTGCATATCGAATTCGTTCCGAGCGTGGAGACGTCATCTATCGGTTCTATATAACATTTAAGGAAGAGAGTTCTTGAATGTTATATAGAACCGATAGTGTTATACGGTTGTGAGGCGTGGACAGTCAACACGCAAAGCCAGAACAAGACTGAGGCAGCCGAGATGTGGTTTCTAAGAAGAATGTTGAGAGTTCCATGGACAGCAAAGAAAACAAACGAGACAGTCTTGATGGAGGCAGACACAAGTAGATCTTCATAAGGAAGATTAGGAAAAGACAGGCAACATTTATAGGCCATTTTATGAGGAAGGGGGATTTGGAGCACTTGGTCACAACGGGAAAGCTGGAGGGAAAGAGAGCACCCGGTAGACCCAGGGAGAAAATGCTGGACGGACTTGCAGGTGGCTGAGGACGGAGAGGGTGGAAGACGTACTTGTGGCGACAAGGGATAGATACATATGGAGGGCCATGATCGCCAATGCCATGCGGCAGGGCACTTGATGATGATGATGATGATGATGATGATGATGATGATGATGATGATGATGATGATGATGATGATGATGATGATGATGATGATGATGATGATGATGATGATGACAACTCGCTTCCTCTCAAGATATTCGTCATCTGCAGTCTGTTCCTATTCAACCCTTTCACTCTCGCTCAGAGAGGGACAGATAGAGAGACAGACAGACAGACAGACAGCAGACAACCAGACAGACAGACAGACAACCAGACAGACAGACAGACAGACTTCAGATGGACTAGCCACGTTAAGGTCATTATCTCTCACGACGGAGTCATCATCATCATCAGGTACCCTGCCGCATGGCATTGGCGATCATGGACTTCCAACCATCTCTATCTCTCGTTGCCCCTAGCATCTCTCCCACCCTCCTCGTCCCCAGCCACCCTGCAAGTCCGTCCAGCATTTTCTCCCTGGGTCTACTGAGAGACAGGTTCAGCCAGGTAGCCATTATGTGGGAACTCGGGTTTCACATACGTGGAAAGCGTTTAACAGACCACCGGCCGGCCGCCAATTATTGCCGAATGAATCATCTAGCTCACTCACTCACTCAGTGCCAACATCGTCTGGCGGAGGTCAGACGGGCAGGACAATTCTTAATTGAGCTGCTTGTGAACCAACCCTCAAGCACTGCTGTGCTGTCAAGGCACTGGAACGTTTCAAAGACGACGTGCACACGATTTGTCTCTCTTGTCTTATTGCCTTCGTTGAATTTTGATCGTTTATCTAGTTATTTTGGCTTGTTTTGGATTGGATTTTGTTTTTTGTTATGTTGTTGTTGTTGTTTGGGGTTCTTTGTTGTTGTTGTTGTTGTTGTGGTTATTGATTTCGTTTTTTGTTTGTTTTGTTTGTTTGTTTCTTTCTTTCTTTCTTTCTTCGTTTGTTTGTTTGTTTGCGTCGTTATTGTTGTGGTTATTGTTTTTGTCTTTTCCGGTTTGTGCGATTTTTGTTTTTTTTGTTGGGGGGGGGGGGGTCCTTTGTTTTGTTTTCAGTTTGAGGGGGGGGGGTTTCCTAAACAATACTGCTCTCCCTTGATTGATCGGTTTCGAGAGAGACTTCAAGGACACTGACAGAAACAACGCTTGTATAAATTCAGTTTCTTTGATTGAAAGAAATGGTTTTCACAGTGTATGCTTCGATTTAGAAAGAAAAAAAAGATTAATTTAGATCAGCTTAACTGCTCTTTCTCTCTCTCTCTCTCTCTCTCTCTCTCTCCTCTCTCTCTCTCTGCTGTCTCTGTCTCTTTCTCTCTCTCTCTCTCTCTCTCTCTCTCTCTCTCTCTCTCTCTCTTGCTGTCTCTGTCTCTTTCTCTGTCACTCTAACTCTCTCTTCTCTCTTTTCTCTCTCTCTCCTCTCCTTCTCTCTCTCTCTTTCTCTCTCTCAAGGATGAGGGAATCAAATGGTTGTTTTTTGCTTTGCGGTGCGGGAGTCCAAAGGTTTTTAATCATCATCATCATCATGTGCCCTGCCGCATGACGTTGGCGATCATGGCCCTCCATACGAACCTATCCTTTGTCGTTACAAGTACATCTCCCACCTTCTCTGTCTTCATCCGCTGCTTAAGTCCACTTTAAACAATACATCAGTCTATAGTTCACAGCTCATCATCATCATCAAGTGCTTTGCCACATGGCGTTGGCGATCATGGCCCTCCTTACGGATCTGTCCCTTGTTGCTGCAAGCATCTCTTCCACCCTCTCTGTCTTCAGCCATTCTGCAAGTCCGTCCAATATTTTTCCATGAGTCTACCTGGTGTTCTCTTTCCCTCCAGCTTTTCTGTCGTGACCAGGTGCTCCAATTCCCCCTTTCCTCATAAAAAATGCCTATAAATGTTGTCTGTCTTTTCCTAATCTTCCTTATGAATGATCTTCTTGTGTCTGCCTCCATCAAGACTGTCTCGTTTGTTTTCTTTGCTGTCCATGGAACTCTCAACATTCTTCTTAGAAACCACATCTCGGTTGCCTCAATCTTGTTCTGGCTTTGCTTGTTGACTGTCCACGCCTCACAACCGTATAACGGTATCGGTTCTAAATAATATTCAAGAACTCTCTTCCTGATTTTAACTGATAGGCATTCGCTGGTAATCACGCTTTTCATCTTCTTGAATGCTGTTCTGTTTGGCCGATTCTGCTGGCTATTTCTGATGTGCATCTACCGTCTGGCAGTTCACAGTTAAAAAAAAAAATTTTTTTTTAAAAAACAGTTCAGATCCCGTAAAAGATCCAACTAAACACAGACCTTCTCTACGGTGAAAATCATAGCAAACGGAAGAAAACCGATTTCACTCAAGAACAGCAAAAACTATTTTCCTTCTCGTGGTAATCAGGGGGTGGGGTGGGGTGGGGGGGGGTGCAGAGGGGGTTCGGTGGGAAATCTCAATGACTGCCGAGGGCGAATTGTTTAAAAGTTCAGGAGGAGTGGAAAGGGAGAGAGCAAGCAAACTTGTGATTCTGGGTCTAAACAAACAAAACAAAACAACACAACACAACACAAAACAAAACAACAAAACAATAACGAGCGAGTGATGGGATGGGGGTTAGATGTGAGAGAATAAACTTGAAGACAGACTGAAATTCTCGGGCCGGGTCACGAGCCAGACACAAAAGAAAAAGGCCTGGGGGGGGGGGGGTGGGCGGAGTGTTCAGAGTCTGTGCTGCTGTGTGCTGTCGTCGTCTGCCCTGTTGTCTTTTCTTCGTCTTCTGTCTGTCTGTCTGTCTGTCTTCTTCTGTCTGTCTGTCTTTCTGTCTGTCTTTCTGTCTGTCTCTTCTGTCTTCTGTCTGTCTGTCTTTTCTGTCTGTCTTGTCTGTCTGTCTCTGTCTCTCTTCTGTCTCTTCTGTCTTTCTTTTTCTTTCTTCTTTCTGTCTGTCTTTCTGTTCTTTCTTTCTTTCTTTCTTTCCTTTTTTCTTCTTTCCTCTTCTTCTTTTCTTTCTTTCTTTCTCTTCTCTTCTCTTCTTTCTTTCTTCTTTCTTTCTTTTTTTCTTTCTGTCTCTTTCTTCTGTCTTCTTCTTTCTTTCTTCTTTCTTTCTTTCTTTTCTTTCTTCTTCTTTCTTTCTTTCTTCTTTCTTTCTTCTCTTTTTCTTCTTTTCTTTCTTTCCTTTCTTTCTTCTTTCTTCTTCTTTCTTTTCTTTCTCTTCTTCTTTCTTTTCTTCTCTCTTCTTTCTTCTTTCTTTTCTTTTTTTCCCTTCTCTTTCTTTCTTTCTTCTTTCTTTCTTTCTTTCTTCTTTCTTTCTTTCTTCTCTTTTTCTTCTTTCTTTCTCTTCTTTCTTCTTTCTTTCTTTCTTTTTTCTTTCTTCTTCCTTCTTTCTTCTCTTCTTTCTTCTTTCTCTTTCTTTCTTTCCTTTCTTCCTTTCCTTTTTTTCCTTCTTCTTTCTTTTCTTTCTTTCTTTCCTTTCCTTTCTTTCTTTCTTTCTTCTCTTTCTTTCTTCTTTCTTCTTCTTTTTCTTTCTTTCTTTTCTTCTTTCTTTCTTTCTTCTTCTGTCTATTCTGTCTGTCTTTCTTTCTTTCTTTCTTTCTGTCTGTCTGTCTGTTGTTGTCTGTCTTTCTTTCTGTCTGTCTGTTCTGTCTGTCTGTCTTCTTTCTTTCTTTTCTTTCTTTCTGTCTGTCTGTTCTGTTTTTGTCTGTCTTCTTTCTTTCTTTTCCTTCTTCTTATTCTTTCTTTCTGCCTTTCTCTCTTTTTGTCAGTCTTTCTGTTTGTCTTT
>JAPXFY010000035.1:26561360-26573860 GCA_030674185.1 Monoplex corrugatus
GTTTTTTTTGGGAGTTACTTTCTCCTGTTTGTCGAAACATCGCCTAATATCAGGGAAACTGCAGCCTGTCCCATCATTTTTGTAGTCCGTTCCCTCTTGTTGGTTTTGGTTTCTTTTTTCTTTTTTTTTTTTTTTTTTTTTTTCCCTTCCTCTAACGTTTTCGCTTTCGCTTGACAAAGGCCAGTTGGCCGAAAAGTGCACCTGTCTTGTCTTGTTATATTGAATACGCACTTCCGGTTCCGTTTTGTGTATTTTGCCGAGTCCAATTGAGTTGGGAGAACAGCGTTACGCAAGAAGAATATTAAACAACAGCAAGAACAATAACAAAGCTAGTAATGATAGCCACAACAGCAATAATGATAATAATGAGAAGAAGAAGATGAACGAAGAATAGTAATACTTATTTTCTACTCTTCCTCCTCTACTACTCCTACTACTACTACTACTACTACACACGACGACGACGAGACGACGACGACGACGACAACTAATAATAGCATAATAATAATATTAATAATGTAATAATAATAGTAGTAGTAATAATGATAATATATAGTAATAATAATTATAATAAAAGTAGTAGAAATAATGACGATACGATGATAGGAGAGAGAGAAGAGGAAAAGGAGGATAGTTAGAAGAATGAAAAGAATAACAAAAAAAATAAAAATAACGTTAATAGTGATGATAGTTATAATAATGATAATACACAACAAAAACAACAATAATAATGATAATAACAATAATACTAATATAACATTATAATAATAATAATAATAATAATAGCAATAACAATGATATAATAATAATAATGATGATGATAATTACAATAGTACAAAACAATGATAATAATAATGATAGTAACAACACGAACAACGAACGACGATGATGACGAGACGAGACGACGACGACGACGACGAGACGAGACTGATGATGATGATGATGATGATGATGATGATGATGACGAAGACGACGACGACGACGACGAAGACGATAATGATGATGCCTCTCCGCATTGCACTTTCAGACAGCGTGTCTTGTTCTTTGTCTCGGGTGACATTGGCTTCGTTCGGCTACCTTTCAATTTTTTTTTTATTTTTTTATTCACCCCCCCCCCCCAATGATTTGTGGTTTTGAGCTCCTGCCCCTGACAACTGCTGCCATCTGAGGGTGGTGACTGTCGTCAGACCTTTCCCACTCATTATGACGTCTGTGCTAATGTCCACGTCATTGGTCATTAGCCCTCAATTTCCTTTTTGCCTCTTAATCGCATGTCAAGCGCTCTGGATGATTTAGGGGTCGGGGGGGGGGTGTTGTTTTGTTGTTGTTGTTGTTTTTCCGTTGGGTTGGCCAGTGTTGGTCAGTTGTTGTTCTTCTTGTTGTCCTTTTCAGGCTTTCAGACAAATTTTCAAAGTGCTCATTTTGTCAGGTGTGGTGGGGTTTTTTTCGGTCATTACTGAGCCTTGTTTGAGTGTGTGTGTGTGTGTTGGGGGGTGGTATTTATTATATATAATATAATATAATGTTGGGTGTGGTGTATGTGTGTGTGTGTGTGTGTGTTGTGTGGATGGGTGGGTGGATGGGTGTGTTTGTGGGTGTGGGGTGTTTGTGGGGTGTGGGTGTTGTGTGTGGATGGTGGTAGTGAGTATGTGTGTATGTGTATTGTCGGGCGCGCGCGCGTGTGTGTTGTGTGTGTGTAGTGTTAGTGTGTGGTTTGTATGTGTGATGTGTGTTGTGCGTGCGTGCGCGAGGGTGTGGTGTGTGTGTAGTTGTGTGTGTGTGGTATATGTGTGTGTCAGTGTGTGTTTGGTGTGTAGTGTGCGTGCGTGCGTGCGTGCTGCGTGCGCGAGGTGTGTGTGTATGTGTTTGCGTGTGTGTGCGTGTGTGGTGTATATGTGTGCGGCGTGTGTGTGTGCGTGTGTGTGTGGGTGTGTTGTGCGTGCGTGCGCGCGTGCGTGTAAGTACGCGCGCGTATGTGTGTCCAGTGCGTCCCCGTTCGAGAAAAATGTTGGGAAAGTGTAAGGCGAGGGGGGGGGACAACCTTGACGCACTCCAATGCTGGCCTAGACTCAGGGTGTCCCCCTTATTGAACGGCCGTGCCCATGGTGACCCTTAACGTCCTGTCAGAATCGCCCGGAAAATGCGGCGCTCTTCTGTTCTGTTGTTCTGTTTCGCAGAGTTTAAAGTCTTACCACCCTCAGGGTAAACGAGGACTTGCTGTAAAAATTGCTCAAAGAAGCCTTAATTTTTTTTTTTTTTTTTTTTTTTTTTTTGGCATTGTGAGATACTGACGCTTTTGTCGGTTCTCTTCTAGATTTTGGCGGTGCTTTTCTCCTCTTCTTTGCTGTTTCACATGCGGCTACATCTCAAACCGAACTGGTCCCAATGATCGGTTTGATATTTCGATTCCACGGCAGACATCTTGCGTATACATATGTATGAACTATGACCTTGAGAGAACGGAGTCAAACGATCGACAGCCTAAAACTAATAATATTTCCCCCACGTGCGTGGCATCATGTCTCCATATAATTATTACATATTGTCTCGTCTCCTGGTAAGTCTGGGAGTGCATCTTTCCGCGTGATTCAGATCATTCTGGTGCTGTCAGCTTAATGGTTTCATTAGTTGTCTTTCAAGACCTTACCTGTCATAGATTTTTTTTCAGGATTGTTGCAATGTAGGCTGATACAATTCAGAAAAAATATAGACTAGGTAAAACAAAGGCTAGGTAGGGCCTCAGGACCTGGCCAGCTCATGGGTTTATGTGCAGGCTTCAAGCTTGTGCCGTGATCACCATACACATGGCACCTGTGATGTTAGTGCATAGCGAATTCGTTCCCAGCGCGGAGACGTCGTCTTGAGGAACTGAAAATGAAAGTGAACGAGTCCTGCAATAATAATTGCCGGCAAATTTGGGTGGATCGCATATGGACTTGCCTGAGAGCGATGACTCCCTCTTGGACAAAGTCCAAACTGCAAACATATTTCATGTAATGCCAATGATGCCAGGAATCCGGTCGTTTACCCGCTGATCTGTCAGTCTTAGCCAGTACTGTGCCACAGGACAATTTACAAGGAAAGAGAAAGTGTTTGTCCCATGACCATGAGATCGTAAGAAACTGAGATAGTAGCGACTTAATTTTTTTACTCCTCCCCCTAACCCCCCCCCCCCACTTCCCGTGGGGATGCCACGGTCTCTTTCAGTATGAATAGTATCCCCACCTTCTGGAAATTCTGTGCTAGAAATTTCCTCTTTTTCTGTCACTCTCTTTGTTTCTTTCTTCCTCCTTCGCTTTCTGTCGTTTTCTGCCGTGCTGGTCCACTCACCTGTATGTGTTCGATAAAGTCTTACGTACTTTCTCTTAGGAGTGATAATTGGGTACATGTATTATGTGCATTTTTGGCTCTAGGGAAATGAGATATGCGGAAGCAATTTTAGGTAATTTAGGCCCGTTCTTATATATGTTCCAGTGTCCTTAGTTCTGTTTAAATTTGTATTCAGATATGTTTTTTTTTAAATTCCCTGTGTGATACATTGGACGGAGTGGTCAACGCCAGGGGAATCTCTAAAGATTATGTGTGCGAATGCATTGATATGTGTACTTAATTAATATTCTTTTATCTTTTATTTTTTTGTCTTCCTGTTGATGTATTTTGTATGTTTTGGAACGGTTATAACCTGATTTGGCTTTACCGGTCAGCTGGGCTTTAAACAACAATAACAATAACAAATGACTTTTGTACTACCCAGCTGTCTTCTCTGGACCCATGGGAGAGACTTGAGTATAGGGCGAGTCATTAGTCACCCACTGCTGCGCGCGTACGTGTGTGCGCGCACACACTCACGTGCACGCGTGTGATTGTGTGATTGTGTGTGTGTGTGCATGTGTGTATGTGTGTGTGTGTGTGTGTGTGTGTTGTGTGTGTTGTGTGTTGTGTGTGTGTGTGGAGAGAGAGAAAGAGAGGGAGAGAGAGAGAGAGAGAGAGAGAGAGAGAGAGAGAGGGGAGAGAAAAGAGAGAGAGCTTGTGTTAACTAGTGTATGTGTGTATGTGTAAATGCGCGTTTGCGTTCATGTCCACAAACTGCTGTGTTGTGTGTGTGCGTGTTGTGTTGTTGTTGTTGTTGTTGTTGTTGTTGTGTTGTGTGTGTATGTGTGTGTGCACGTGTATGTGTGTGTGCGTGTGTTTATGTGTGTGTTTTTGTGTGTGTGAGAAAGAGAGAGAGAAAGAGAAAGAAAGAAGGAGAGAGAGTGTGTGTGAGAGAGAGAGAGAGAGTGTGTGTGTGTGTGTGTGTGTGTGTGTGTGTGTGTGTGTGTGTGTGTGTGTGTGTGGTGTGTGTGTGTGTGTGTGTGTGTGTGTGTGTGTAGTGTGTGTGTGTGTGTGTGCGTTATTTCTTTTAACGTCTATTCACATATGTGCTTTTAGACGATGTGTGTGTGTATGTGTGTGTTGTGTGTGTGTGTGTGTATGCACGTGCGTTGTGTGCGCGCGCGCGCGTGTGTGTGTATGTGCGTGCGTGCGTGTGTGCGTGTCCCCCCTCGCACGAGCGCGCACGCGCGCGTGTGTGTTTCATGTTGACAGGAGACAGCAATCAGACGACTAAAAGGCCATTTCGAATAATTGTGGAAGAAAATCTGAGACTGGGGGGGGGGGGGGGGGGGGGGGGGGGGGGACAAGATGGTTGGTATGAAAGGCTAGCTGGCCTCAAAGGTCATCAACAGATTAAGAGAGGGAGAGAAACACTCGGACACACGACCCCAACCTGTTTGACATCCGTATATCCACCACCACCACCACCACCACCCAACACCTCCCCCCTTCCCCCTATTACTCAAAAAAATGGCTGAAGAATTGTGGTGGTGATGGTGGTGGTGATGGTGGTGGTGGTGGTAGTGAAGGGACTTATTTATAACCATCCCTGACGTCTGTCTGTCTGTCAGTGTGAGTGTCTTGCAGCAAAGAGACTAGTGTATATTATATATATATATATATATATATATATATATATATATATATATTATATATATATATATATTATATATATATATATATATATATATATCCGTTATTTTTTATTGGCAAACCACGTTTGGAATTTCTTCTGAAATTTGAAACTGGTCGATCAACCCCCGTGGGGACGCCGGTGGCTCTTTCAGTATAAATAGTATCCCCACCTTCTGGAAATTCTGTGCTGGAAATTTCCTCTCTTCTGTCACTCTCTTTGTTTCTTTCTACCTCCTTTGCTTTCTGTCATTTCTTCCTATCATTTTCTGCCTTAATGGTCCATTCACCTGTATGTGTTCGATAAAATCTTACGTACTTTCTCTTAGGATCGATAACTGGGTACGCGTTTTTGGCTCTAGGGATCTGAGAAAAGGGGAAGCAATTTTTAGGTATTTTAGGCTCGTTTTTAGAATATGTTTTAGTGTCCTCAGTTATGTTTCAATTTGTATTGAGGTATGTTTTTAACCCCCCCCCCCCCCACTGTGCGATAAATTAGATGGAGTGGTCGACGCCTGGGTCGTCTCCTCAGATTATGTGCGCGATTGCATTGATACCTGTACTTAATTTTCTTGTTTTCATTTTCTTTTCTTGTAGAAGTATTGTGTGTGTTTTGAAACGGTTACAGCCCTGACAGCATTGACTATTGCAATTCACTCCTGTCTGGTCTTCCTGCCTCCACCATTCACATCCTACAGCGCATTCAAAACAATGCTGTACGCCTTGTACTCAAAAAGAAAAAAGCTGACCACATATCTCCTCTCCTGGCACAACTTCACTGGCTCCCTGTATCAAAGCGCATACAGTACAAACTAGACACCATGTGCTACAAAAGCCTCAATAACGCAGCCCCCGATTACCTGTCAAGCCTACTTGAGATCTATCTTCCCTCACGTACCCTCCGCTCTGCCTCCGATCCTCTGACTTTTCGCTTTCCACGCACTAAGCTCAATACCTATGGTCCACGAGCCTTCTCTGTTTCTGGTCCACTCTCCTGGAACAAACTTCCTCTCTCAGTCCGTCAGCAACCTACTTTTGTCTCCTTCAAGTCCGCTCTCAAAACTCACCTTTTCTCCTCCGCATAAAATCCTAACCTCACTCAAACCCCCCCCCCCCCCCCCCCCCTCTGCAGCCTGTCTCCGCTCGGAGGGAATCACATGGTTATAATATATAATTGTATATGCTATGCTCTCTATAATTTTCCATTGCTTTTATTCTTGCTTTTATTGCTTTTATTCTTTCTCCCCATTTATAGCCATGCGTGTGTGTGTGTGTGTGTGTGTGTGTGTGTGTGTGTGTGTTGTGCGTGCGTGTGTGTGCGTGCGTGCGTGCGTGCGTGCTTACGTGTGTGTCTGCTTCAGCGCTTAGATTTGATTTTATCAAGATTTTGCGCTATATAAATATTGTAATTATTATTATTAATTATTATATGGCTCTATATAGTCGGCTGGGCTTTAAACAATAATAACAATAACAACCTCTCAGACCAACACGTTTTACAACCCGCCGGTGCCTAATACCATCCCCACCCCCACTCCCACCCCGTTTATGTATGTGTACAGACGGGCAGAATGTCAAGTATGCACGTATATTAACAACGCACTATCGGTACACTCAGCACTATCGGTACACTCAGCCCTATCGGTACACTCAGCACTATCGGTACACTCAGCCCTATCGGTACACTCAGCCCTATCGGTATACTCAGCCTTATCGGTAAACTCAACCTTATCGGTAAAATCAGCCCTATCGGTAAACTCAACCTTATCGGTAAACTCAACCTTATCGGTAAACTCAGCCCTATCGGTACACTCAACCCTATCGGTACACTCAGCCCTATCGGTATACTCAGCCCTATCGGTACACTCAGCCCTATCGGTACACCCAGCCCTATCGGTACACTCAGCCTTATCAGTACACTCAGCCCTATCAGTACACTCAGCCCTTTCGGTACACTCAGCCCTATCGGTACACTCAGCCCTGTCGGTATATTTAGTCCTGTCAGTATACTCAGCCCTATCGGTACACTCAGCCCTGTCGGTATATTTAGTCCTGTCAGTATACTCAGCCCTATCGGTATACTCAGCTCTGTCGGTACACTCAGCCCCATCGGTATACTCAGCTCTATCGGTATACTCAGCCCTATCGGTATACTCATCCCTATCGGTATATTTCGTTGAAAACAGCATACACAACAACAGTTAACAAAATCTGAAGCTTAAACGTTTCAACATATCGCTTCGGAAAATTGTGAATGTGTACACAATGAGAGTTTAAAGGTCACGATTACGTTAGAAATGGACTTTTTTTTTTTTTTTTTTTTTTTGATGCCTTGGTACACAATTTGGCCTCCTTTATCTCGACCTACTTTTTGGTTTCATCTGCTTTTACAACGAACTGTGATATATTTTTTTTCGTGACCTTTTGATTTTCATTGTGTAGTCATTTACAACTTTCAAAGCCTCCAACAAATTATTCAAAGCCATTTCGGAGGACAATCCTATTTCGATCTCAAGCGTACTAAAGAAAATATCTTTTTTGATTCATTCTGTATGAACAAGTTTGTGACGTTTTTTAAAACGGAAGGAAGTATACAAAATATATAGTAGAGTGCCATTAAGTTTTACACGGCTATGTGCGTGCTGGCTGACCACCGGTGCCAGTGGTGAGAAACATGTAACAGACCTGGCTGCTAGTGTTAAGTGCTCCCTGTTATTGTTGCTTAAAGCCCAGCAGACTGCGTAGAGCTATATCAGGGCTGTAACCGTTTCAAATCATACACCATACTTATAATAATAATAATAATTACAATATTTACATAGCGCAAAATCTTGATAAAATCAAATCTAAGCGCTGAAGCAGACACACACGCACGCACGCACGCACGCACGCACACACATGCACACACACACACACACACACATACGCATGGCTATAAATGGGGAGAAAGATAAAAGCAATAAAAGCAAGAATAAAAGCAATGGAAAATTATAGAGAGCATAGCATATACAATTATATATTATAACCATGTGATTCCCCTCCGAGCGGAGACAGGCTGCAGAGGGGGGAGGGGGGGTTGAGTGAGGTCAGGATTTTATGCAGAGGAGAAAAGGTGGGTTTTGAGAGCGGACTTGAAGGAGACAAAAGTAGGTTGCTGACGGACTGAGAGAGGAAGTTTGTTCCAGGAGAGTGGACCAGAAACAGAGAAGGCTCGTGGACCATAGGTATTGAGCTTAGTGCGTGGAAAGCGAAAAGTCAGAGGATCGGAGGCAGAGCGGAGGGTACGTGAGGGAACATAGATCTTAAGTAGGCTTGACAGGTAATCGGGGGCTGCGTTATTGAGGCTTTTGTAGCACATGGTGTCTAGTTTGTATTGTATGCGCTTTGATACAGGGAGCCAGTGAAGTTGTGCCAAGAGAGGAGATATGTGGTCAGCTTTTTTCTTTTTGAGTACAAGGCGTACAGCATTGTTTTGAATGCGCTGTAGGATGTGAATGGTGGAGGCAGGAAGACCAGACAGGAGTGAATTGCAATAGTCAATGCGAGACATTATGAAGGAGAGAACGAGTTTTGCAGTTGTTTCGACAGAGAGATACTTCCTGATCAGCTTTATACGATGGAGATGATAGTAGCAAGATCTGGCAGTTTGAGAAACAAAGTTGTTCATGGAGAGGGTAGAGTCAATGCAGACACCAAGGTTTTTAGCTGAATCAGAAATTGGGACTGATGTGTTACATAATGGGAGAGAAAGAGGAGGCAGCTGAGAAAGTTTCTGACAGGTGCCAATGAGGATAGCTTCTGTCTTGTCGTCATTAAGCTGAAGTTTATTGTGTGTCATCCAGTTCTTAATGTCCGAGTAACACTCAGTGGTGCGAGTCAACAGGCGCTGTATATTATCAGGTGAGTCACTGTCTTGAAGTTGGGTGTCATCAGCATAGAAGTGGTGTTTTATAGAGTGGGAGTTGATGATGGTGGACAGGGGGGAGGTGTAAAGAGTGAAAAGAACAGGGCCAAGGACAGATCCTTGTGGAACACCACAGGTCAGGTATACAGGTTGAGAGTAAGTGCCATTGATGAGAACAGTTTGTTTTCTGTTTGATAGATATGAAGTGAACCAGGACAGAGCAATGTCAGAGATGCCAAAAGTATGATGAAGTCTAGAAAGGAGAATACCATGATCAGTGGTGTCAAAGGCTGCAGACAGATCAAGGAGTGTGAGGAGAGAGACTTTGCCAGTATCAGTTGCAAGGAGGAGATTGTTGAGAATGTGTAGTAGGGCAGTTTCAGTGCTATGGCACTGGCGGTAGGCTGACTGGAAAGGATTGAGGAGATTGTTGGCAGACAGGTGAGAGTTCAGCTGGTTGAGGACGACTTTTTCAAGGAGTTTCGACAAGAAAGAGAGATTAGAGATAGGCCGATAATTTTTCAGTTCATTTGGGTCTAAATTGTGTTTCATGAGGAGAGGGTGAACAATAGCAGACTTGAAAGAATCTGGGACAGTTCCAGTTTGAAGAGAAGTGTTGATGATGTCAGTGATGAATGGGAGGAGAGTAGGGAGACAGTCGGAGTAGAGAGAACCTGGAAGAGGATCCAGTTCGCAGGTTTTGAACGACATGGATCTGATTGTGTTGAAAATTTCTTCTTGTGAGACTGGGGTAAAAGTAGTAAGAGGTGTGCCAGAGAAGGAAGGGTCAGGTGGGCATGGTTGACAGGGTGTCCTGTCAAGCCTGTCACGAAGAGTTTGTATTTTGGTGGTGAAATACTTGGAGAATACAGATGGGAGTTCTTCATTTGTATGTTTTGTTGGGAGAGATAAATCTTTTCGTGTGCCAAGGAGATGATTCATGGTTGTAAAGAGTTCTTTTGAAGAAGAGGCATTCAGGATTTTGGTTTGGAAATAGCTTGTTTTTGCTGATGCAATGAGGGTGGATACTTTTGTTTTAGAGGCTTGGAAAAGTTGCCTGTGTACAGTGAGTTTGGATTTGCGCCAACGGCGCTCTGCTCTGCGGCGGGCACGTTTTGCACAGGCAATCTCATGAGTGAGCCAGGGGGTAGGGGGGCGGTCAGGTAAAAGACGGGTTGTGGCTGGAGCATGAATGTCCAGAAGATGGTGGAGAGTAGTATAGAATTCATCGGCAAGGTTATGTGACTTTTCAGAAAGGAGACGGGAGGCATCAGATGAAAATGTGGAGAGGTTGATAGATTTGAGATTGCGTCGAGTCACTGTGCGCATGGTACGGGAAGTAGGAGAAATGTCGAGAGAACAGAGAATTGCAGAGTGGTCAGATGGAAGGGCTGAAGTTAGACGGGTAGAAAGAACTAAGCAGTTGTCAGTAACGGAATTGTGGTGATCACGAGAAATGATCCAGTCAAGAATGTGGACTGTTAGAATCCTGTCTATATTTCAAGAATATACAGATAATTTATCAAGATTCCTGTCTATGTTCAAAGATTACAGAAATAATTTATCAAGAATCCTGTATATATTCAAAGAATATACAGATAGTTTATCAAGAATCCTGCCTCTATTCAAAGAATATACCGATAATTTATCAAGAATTCTGTCTAGATTCAAGAATGCACAGATAATTTATCAAGATTCCTGTTTATTCAAAGAATATACAGAAAATTTATCAAAAATCCTGTCTATTTTCAAAGAATGCGCAGATATTTACCAAGAATCCTGCCCATATTCAAAGAATATGCAAATAATTGATCAAAAATCCTGTCTATTTTCAAAGAATGCGCAGATATTTACCAAGAATCCTGCCCATATTCAAAGAATATACAAATAATTGATCAAAAATCCTGTCTACATTTAAAGAAAATAATAATAAAAATAATAATAATAATTACAAATTTATATAGCGCAAAATCTTGAAAAAAATAAAATCTAAGCGCTGAACAGACACACATGCACGCACGTACACACATGCATGCGCGCACACACACACACACACACACACACATCACACACACACACACACACACACACACACACACACACACACACACACACACACACACATGGCTATAAATGCGGAGAAAGAATAAAAGCAATGGAAAATTATAGAGAGCAAATTGTATACAATTACATATTACAATGTGATTCCCCTCCGAGTGGAGACAGGCTGCAGAGGGGGTTGAGTGAGGTCAGGATTTTATGCAGAGGTGAAAAGGTGAGTTTTGAGAGCCGACTTGAAGGAGACAAAAGTAGGTTGCTGACGGACTGAGAGAGGAAGTTTGTTCCAGGAGAGCGGACCAGAAACAGAGAAGGCTCGTGGACCATAGGTATTGAACTTAGTGCGTTGAAAGCGAAAACATACAAATACCTTATCAAGAATTCTGTCTATATTCAAAGAAATGTAAACAATTTATCAAGAATCCTGTCTATATTCTAAGAATATAAAGATAATTTATCAAGAATCCTACCAATATTCAAAAAACATACAAATAATTTATCAAAAATCCTGTCTATATTCAAATAATATGCACAGACAATTTATCAAGAATCGTATCGATATTCAAGAATGCACAGATAATTTATAAAGAATCCCGTTTATTCAGAGAATATACAAATACTTTATTAAGATTCCCATCTATATTCAAAGAAATATGAAAAATGTATCAAGAATCCTGTCTATATTCAAAGAATATACCATTATTTTATCAAGAATCCTGTAAATATTCAAAGAATATACAGATGATTTATCAAGAATCCTGTCTATTTAAAAAAAACAAAAAAACATACAGAACATGTATGAAGAATCCAATTTATATTTTTTTAAAAATTACAGTTAATTTATCAAGAATCCTGTGTATATTCAAAGAACATATAGATAATTTATAAAAGACTGACCTTCCTGTTTATTTCACTCTCTCCATTGTCCCACAAAACTCCCCTTCCCCCCTCATCCCCCATTCTCTCCACCACCACCCCTCCCCTAGGCTATGCTCTTCCTCCTCCTCCTCCTCCTCCTCCTCCTCCTCCTCCTCCTCCTTAGTGTCACTGTCTAAACGGTCGGTTCGTTTGTCGGGAGAAAATCGGCAAAGTGGCGAAGAAAACCAGCCCAAAGTGCAGTGCCAGGCCTGACAGTCAAATTACCCAACACTCGTATTATGGCCCACCTCTGTCTAGTTCTTGGCTCCGCTGTTTCTGACAACACCACGCACACACATACACGCGGGCGCGGGCGCGCACGCACACACACACACACACACACACACACACACACACACATGTACACACACACACTCTCTCTCTCTCTCTCTCTCTCTCTCTATATATATATATATATATATATATATATATATATATATATATATATATAAAACGGGAAAGAGAGCACCAGGTAGACCCAGGGAGAGAATGCTGGACGGACTTGCAGAGTGGCTGGGGATGAGGAGGGTGGGGAAGATGCTGCCGGCAACGAGAGATAGAGATTGTTGGAAGTCCATGGTCGCCAACGCCATGCGGCAGGGCAACTGATGATGAT
>JAPXFY010000035.1:26581360-26588860 GCA_030674185.1 Monoplex corrugatus
CATCTCTATACCGTATTATGGGTTGTACTTGGGCATAACAATTTTTAACAGTTCCAGAGAATCATTTATTCGACAAAACCAATTTTTCGCAGTGTGTAACAAAACAATTTTCGCTCTACTTTAAAAAATATCCCTGTAGACAGCGACAAAACCATGAAGGAGAAGGCACAAATGATTATCAGATGTCTATAAACATATGTTTAAATATCTGGGAACGATCATTTCACCAGACGGCAGATGCACATCAGAAATAGTCAGCCGAATCGGCCAAGCTAAAACAACATTCAAGAAGATGAAAAGCATTCTTATCAACAAATTTCTATCAATTAACATCAGGAAGTTAGTTCTTGAATGTTATATAGAACCGATAATGTTTATACGGTTGTGTGGCGTAGACAGTCAACAAGCAAAGCCAGAACAAGATTGAGGCAGCCGAGATGTGGTTTCTAAGAAGAATGTTGAGAGTTCCATGGACAGCAAAGAAAACAAACGAGACAGTCTTGATGGAGGCAGACACGAGAAGATCATTCATGAGGAAGATTAGGAAAAGACAGGCAACATTTATAGGCTATTTTATGAGGAAAGGGGAACTGGAGCACCTGGTCACAACAGGAAAGCTGGAGGGAAAGAGAGCACCAGGTAGACCCAGGGAAAAAATATTGGACGGACTTGCAGAGTGGCTGATGACAGAGAGGGTGGAAGATGTGCTTGCAGTAACAAGGGATAGAAACATATGGAGGGCCATGAATGCCAAACGCCATGTGGCAAGGCACTTGATGATGATGATGACTAGAGAATCATTTATTCAACAAAACCAATATTTCGTAGTATGTAACAAAACAATTTTTTGCTCCACTGGAAAAAAATATCCCTTTAGACAACGACAAAACCTTGAAGGAGTAGCCACAAATGATTATTAGATGTCTATGAACATTTTCGACTTGTAAGACAACACCACCATACGTACTTTCTTTCACTCTCACTCAGAAGTTTGTTTTCTTTCAAATATAAACGTGTCAATGAGAAAACTGTCACCAATGGTTCAGTGTACAATTAATATACAATGAATGACCAGTTGCTGTGGTGTAGTGGTTAACGCAACGGACTACCGAATGGAAGGTTGTGGGTTCGAATCCCCATCAGTCCCTTTTAAAAATCATTGTGGGATTTTTCGGCTCTAACCAGCTCCTACCTAAATTGGGCGTGCTATGGGCTCGTTGGGAAGACTGGGACCACACAGTCGAGTCTCATCCACTTCACGGATGCGTCATTGAGGATGTTGCTGAAATCTTCCGACCACCACCCCAGGTGTCTGTATCTCTCGGGCCTGGTTATGACAGTAAGCGTAGAATACAGCCCTGTCACGCAGTCTAAATCCTAGATGGAACTCCACAGCATCCTGGTTATCATCTTCATCGACATTATCATCATTGCATTGTTTAAAAAAAACTGTTCCAGCTTCTGTGGCCATTAAGGTGACGCAGAAAAATGGGACGAAAAAACCCAAAGGTGAGCACAAAGGTAACCTCCCTGAGTACGATGATCCTTAAAAAAGTTACACACACACACACACACACACACACACACACACACACACACACACACACACACACACACACACACACACACACACAGATATATATACACACACACATATATAATATGTGTGTGTGTGTGTGTGTGTGTGTGTGTGTGTGTGGTGTGTGTGTGTGTGTGTGTGTGTGTGTGTGTGTGTGTGTGTGTGTGTGTGTGTGGTGTACAGAATACCGTATATCTTAAGTGAATAGTCTTGATTTAAAAAAAAAACTACACCGGTTAGGATTTTTTTTTTTAATATACACGTATAATTATAGAAACAGATCGGATTGTCGTCATGGCACAACCATATGCTGAATCGGCCGAGCCAAAACAGCGTTCAAGAAGATGAAAAGCGTTCTCACCAACAAATCCCTATCAAATAACATCAAGAAGAGAGTTCTTAGTGTTATGTAAAACCGATACTGTTATACGGTTTGAGGCGCAGACAATCAACACGCTAAGCCGGAACAAGATTGAGGCAACCGAGATGTGGTTTCTGAGAAAAATGTTAACAGTTCCAAGGACAGCAAAGAAAACAAACGAAACAGTTTTGGAGCAGGCAGACACAAGAAGAACATTAATAAAGATTAGAAAAAGACAAGCAACGTTTATAGGCCATTTTATGACGAAAGAGAAATTACAGCACCTGGTCACAACAGGAAAGCTGGAGGGAAAGAGAACACCAGGTAGAGACCCAGGGAGAATATATTGGACGGACTTGCAGGGTTCCTGAGGACAGAGATGGTGGGAGGTGTACTTGCAACGACAAGGGATAGATTTGTGTGGAGGGCCATGATCGCCAACGTCATGTGGCAAGGCACATAATGATGACGATGATGATGACAACGACGACGACGACGATGATGAGGATGATGACGACAATGACGATGATGATGATGATGATGACAATGACGATGACGACGACGACGACAATAATGATGATGATGATGATGATGATGATGATGACGACGACAATGTTTTCATATATTACTGAGTCTTTGCTTTGTTTATCACTAAAGACACAGGAGCAATTTTGCTGGAGTTAGTAATGGTTTTTGACTGGACTACACACGTCTCTCTTTCCCTTGTATCCAAACAGCAACCCCCCACCCCCACCCCACCCACCCCCACCCCACACACACACACATACACTTTGTCAGACACGATCATGTTACTGTTATTCATACTGACATTTAACTGTAATTCGGTAGTGGCTGAGTTGGTTTTCTTTTTCTTTTTTTCTTTTTTTTAATTTAAACCTTTATATATTTTTTAAAATATTTTTGCTGTTTGTAAGCCAATGATGGTTCCTGAAAGCGAAGTAATGCCATCGGCCAGCAGCGGAATAGATCGTTCCATAAAATATGTAGTAAATCTTCAACAACGTCTTCCTTTACTATTGACCTTTAGTGCTTTAAGTTTTCAAAGAGAAAGACAGACAGAAGTACAGACGCAGACATACAGACAGACAGAAACAGAGAGAAAGATAGACAGACACAGACACAAACAGATAGACAAACAGAAACAGAGAGACAGACAGACAGACACAAACAGAAACAGGCAGACAGACAAACAGAAGCAGACAGAAAGAAAGACAGACAGGCACAGACAGACTGATAGACAAACAAAAACAGAGCGAAAGACAGACAGACAGACACAGACTTACAGATAGACAAACCGAAACAGACAGACACAAACAGACAGATAGACAAACAGAAACACAGAGAAAGACAGACAGACACAGACAGACAGATAGACAAACAGAAACAGAGAGACAGACACAGACACAAACAGACAGATAGACGAACAGAAACAGAGAGAAAGACAGACACAGACAGACAGATAGACAAACAGAAACAGAGAGAAAGACAGACAGACATAAACAGACAGATAGACAAACAGAAACAGAGAGAAAGACAGACAGACACAAACAGATAGACAAACAGAAACAGAGAGAAAGACAGACAGACAGACAGACAGACAGAAGCAGACAGAAAGAAAGACAGACAGACACAGACTTACAGATAGACAAACCAAAACAGACAGACAGACGGACAGACAGACAAACAGAACACAGAGAAAGATAGACAGACACAGACAGACAGACAGATAGACAAACAGAAACAGAGAGAAAGAGATACATAGACACAAACAGACAGATAGACAAACAGAAACAGAGAGAAATACAGACAGACATAGACAGACAGATAGACAAACAGAAACAGAGAGACAGACACAGACACAAACAGACAGATAGACAAACAGAAACAGAGAGAAATACAGACAGACACAGACAGACAGATAGACAAACAGAAACAGAGAGACAGACACAGACACAAACAGACAGATAGACAAACAGAAACAGAGAGAAATACAGACAGACATAGACAGACAGATAGACAAACAGAAATAGAGAGAAATACAGACAGACATAGACAGACAGACAGATGGACGGACAGGTAGATAAACAGAAACAGAGAGAAATACAGACAGACACAGACAGACAGACAGACGGACAGGTAGATAAACAGAAACAGAGAGAAATACAGACACACACAGACAGATAGACAAACGGACAGATAGACAAACAGAAACAGAAAGAAAGACAGACAGACAGACAGACACAGACGGACAGATAGACAAACAGAAAGAAAGACAGAAAGACAGACAGACAGACACAGACGGACAGATAGACAAACAGAAACAGAAAGAAAGACAGACAGACAGACACAGACGGACAGATAGACAAACAGAAAAAGAAAGAAAGACAGACAGACAGACACAGACGGACAGATAGACAACAGAAACAGAGAGACAGACAGACAGACAGACACAGACAGACAGATAGACAAACAGAAACAGAAAGACAGACAGACAGACAGACAGACAGAGACACAGAGAAAGAGAAAAGGGTGAGACAGAGAGGTTAGGGAGTAGAGGAAATAAGGAAGAGAAAACGAATAACACACGAAAAAAACAAAACAAAACAAAACAAAAAAACCACCAAACCCAGAAAGAGATACCTTTCAATATGCAAGCTACACCGGTTCTATTTTCGTCGAAGCTATAAATAATGTAATGTTACACCATAGATTTCAGGGGGGTGGGGGTGGGGGGTGGGGTGGGGGTGGCAGAACAGAAAGGATGATGACCATTTCATTAGAACTATAGGTTAGATGAAGTTGCTTATTGCTTGTACATTCGGGGAAAAAAATGGGAGGGGGGGGGGAAACACAAGCAGGTTAAATACGAGTTATAAGGGAAGCAACCGCGAGCATCAGAACATCATTTTGTTGTTTGTTTTTGTTTGGTTTTGGGTATTTGGTTCGGTTCGGTTGCTTTCTTTCGCTCCAGCTTTCCTGTTGTGACCAGGTGCTCCAGTTCCCCTTTCCTCATAAAACAGCCTATTAATGTTGGCTGTCTTTTCCTAATCTTCCTCATGAATGATCTTCGTGCGTCTGCCTCCACAAGACTGTCTGGTTTGTTTTTCTTTGCTGTCCTTGGAACTCTCAACATTCTTCTTAGAAACCACATTTAAAAACCTTACCGGTGTATAGGGTTTGGGACAGGTTTGAGGAGTCTATTGGATAATAGCTGACAGATATAGGTGAAGCGAATATGGAACTGTCCCTAGAACCGTGAATCCTTTTTAAACGAAGTCCAAACTACATGGGACGAGGACTATCACCTGGATATTGTGCGTGATTTGATCCACTGAAGCGGTTGGTTGGTTGGTTGGTTGGTTGGTTGGTTAGATGGTTGGTTGGTTAGATGGTTGGTTGGTTGGTTGGTTGGTTGGTTGGTTGGTTGGTTGGTAGGTAGGTAGGTTGGTTGGTTTGTTTATTTGTTTGTTTGTTGTTTTTTGGTGGGTGATGCTGTTGCGGTTTTTGTTTGCTTTTTTTTTTTTGTAGTTGTTCTTGTACTCCCTGGGGATGCCGGGGTTGTTTCGATATAAATAGTATCCCCACCTTCTGGAAATTCTGTGCTAGAAATTCCCTCTGTTCTGTCACTCTCTTTGTTTCTTTTTTCCTCCTTTGCTTTCTGTCATTTCTTCCCGTCATTTTCTGCCTTGCTGGTCCATTCACCTGTATGTGTACGAGAAAGTCTTAAGTATTAAGTGCATTTTTGGCTGTAGGGAAATGAGATATGTGAAAGCAATTTTAGCCTGTTTATATTCATGCTTTAATGTCCTTAGTTGTATTTATATTTGTATTCAGGTATGTTTTTAGAATAATTAGTTAGTATTCAGGTATGTTCTTTAAATCCCCTGTGCGATAAATTGTGGTCAACGCCAGGGGGCATCTCCTTAGATTATGTGCGTGAATGTTTTGATATATGTACTTAATTTTCTTTTCCTTTTTTTTTTTCCCCTGATGAAGTATTGTGTGTGTTTTGAAACGATTCTAACCCTAATGTGGCTCTATGCAGTCGGCTGGGCTTAAAGCAAAATATCAAATAACAGTAACAATAAGTTGTTCTTGTTGGTTTGTTGTTGTTGTTGAGTTATTTGTTTATTTGTGTGTTTGTTTGTTTGTTTGTTTGTTTGTTTTTTCAATTGTCGTTTCCATCCTTCTCACTTCAACACTCCTCGCCTACCCCATAACCTCTTTGCCCCTATCCACCCCAACCCAACCCACCCTGTCCTGTCATTACCTACGATGGAGGGAGGGAGAGAGGAGAGGGGAGGAGGAGGGTAGGTGAGGGGGGGGGAGGTATTGCTTGCTGCGGGCATTATCACGATGCGGTGTAACCAGATCCGTGCATGGCCATTTCCCCTGCTTTTGTTCACCCTTTAGCGCGCCTTAACATTTAGACAAACCCCTCAACCCCTATCCCCACACACACCCCCCACCCCCACCCTACCCCAGCCCCAGCCCCAGCCCCCCCTTTTTTTGCTTTCCAAATCCACCCCCGGGAAAAAAAAAAACCCACATGTGTATACTTTACCTTTTTTTTGGGGGGGGGGGGGGGTCTTTTTTTTTTAAAGTCGCGAGAAGAGACGACATTGTTTTCAACCCTTAGACTCCCGCACCCTGTCCACCAGCATCCTGCATCGTCAACCATGCTAGCAAAGCAAAAACTTAACCCTTTGATTCCCGCAACCTGTCCGCCAACATCCTGCATTGTCAACCATGCTAGCAAAGCAAACACTTAACCCTTAGACTCCCGCACCCTGTCCGCCAGCATCCTGCATTGTCAACCATGCTAGCAAAACGAAAACTTTACCCTTCGACTCCCGCACCCTGTCCACCAACATCCTGCATCGTCAACCATGTTAGCAAAGCAAAAACATAACCCTTTGACTCCCGCACCCTGTCCGCCAACATCCTGCATTGTCAACCATGCTAGCAAAGCAAAAAATAACCATTTGATTCCCGCACCCTGTCCGCCAGCATCCTGCATTGTCAACCATGCTAGCAAAACGAAAACTTAACCCTTCGACTCCTGCACCCTGTCCACCAACATCCTGCATTGTCAACCATGTTAGCAAAGCAAAAACTTAACCCTTAGACTCCCGCACCCTGTCCGCCAACATCCTGCATTGTCAACCATGCTAGCAAAGCAAAAAATTAACCATTTGATTCCCGCACCCTGTCCGCCACATCCTGCATTGTCAACCATGCTAGCAAAACGAAAACTTTACCCTTCGACTCCCGCACCCTGTCCACCAACATCCTGCATCGTCAACCATGTTAGCAAAGCAAAAACATAACCCTTTGACTCCCGCACCCTGTCCGCCAACATCCTGCATTGTCAACCATGCTAGTAAAGCAAAAAATTAACCATTTGATTCCCGCACCCTGTCCGCCAGCATCCTGCATTGTCAACCATGCTAGCAAAACGAAAACTTAACCCTTTGACTCCTGCACCCTGTCCACCAACATCCTGCATTGTCAACCATGTTAGCAAAGCAAAAACTTA
>JAPXFY010000035.1:26603860-26608860 GCA_030674185.1 Monoplex corrugatus
AAGAAAGAGAGTGAGAGAAAGAGAGAGAGGGGTGTGTGTGTGTGTGAAGAGAGAGAGAGAATGAGTAAGAGAGTGAGAGAGAGGGTGAGAGAGAGAGTGAAAGAGAGAGAAGAGAGTGGGAAAAGAGAGAGAGAGAGAGAGAAGAGGGTGAGAGAGTGAGAAATCACATTGTAATATATAATTGTATATAATATGCTCTCTATAATTTTCCATTGCTTTTATTCTTTCTCCCCATTTATAGCCGTGTGCGTGTGCGTGTGCGTGTGTGTGTGTGTGTGGTGTGTGTGCGTGCGTGCGTGCGTGCGTGCGTGCGTGCGTGTGTGTGCGTGCGTGCGTGTGTGTCTGTTTTAGCGCTTAGATTTGATTTTATCAAGATTTTGCGCTATATAAAATATTGTATATTATTATTATTAGAAAGAGAGTGAAGAGAGAGAGTGCGTGTGTGTGAGTCTGTGTGTCTGTGTGAGTGAGTGAGTGAGTGAGTGAGTGAATGAGTGTGTGTGTGTATGAGTGTGTGTATGTATGTGAGTGAGTGAGTGAGTGTGTGTGTATGTGTAAGCATGCGTGTGTGTGTGAATGTGAGTGAGTGATTGAGTGAGTGAGTGTCTGTGTGAGTGAGTGAGTGAGTGAATGAGTGAGTGTGTGTCTGTATGTGTGTGTATGTGTGTGTGAGTGAGAGTGTGTATATGTGTGTCTGTGTGTGCGTCTGTGTGTGCGTCTGTGAGTATGTGTGTGTGTCTGTGTGTGTATGTGTGTGTGAGTGAGTGAGTGAGCGTGTGTGTGTCTGTGTGTATGCGTGTATGTCTGTGTGTGTGTGTGTGTGTGTGTGTGTCTGTGTGTGTGTGTCTGTGTGTATGCGTGTATGTCTGTGTGTGTGCGTGTGTGTGTGACACAGAGACAGAAAGATAAGGATATAATGACGACGACATTCTTATTTTCCGACAGTAAAAGTTACAGTCTAAAAACCGTTTTTCAAACTGACAGACAGACAGAGACAGCGGCAGAAAAACACACACACACACACACACACACACACACACACACACACACACACACACACACATACACACATACACACACACACACACACATACACACACACACACACACACACACACACACACACACACACACACACACACACACACACACACACACACACACATACAACAGGGCTGCCATACGAGGAGCTAAGGGTTCACCAGAATCAAACAACATAAAGCTTTCACCCTCTTTAAATGAATCTTGTAATTTAGTGGACGCCTATGTTTGGAAACTGTTTCAAGATAATCAGAAAAAGTACAATACTAATAGCATGGATTTTAAAATCAGCAAAATCTGTAAACAGTCTACTACAAACAGATCTATACAGCCCCTTATGTATAGGTGGAAACTCAATGCATTTAAAACAAAGTACACCAGAAATATTGCCTGTCTTTGTGGACAGAAAATAACGACCAGTCATTTACTTTCTTGCATTAGTATAAAGCGATACATTCCGATACTTTCTACTCACACAATTTCCGACATATTTGAATCATCATTATTGACATACGAATTTTTCGTCAGCCTATCTAAAAGTCCAATAGTTTAATATTTATAATTCGTTCATCTTCCTGTTCATAGCTACAGTTAGCTAGTTTATTGTTATATTTGTTGTAGTATGCTACTTCATTTGTCATGTTTATGCTTCCCTCCGACATTTGCATTGTCTTTGCTTCTTGTTTTTCACATGGTTTCAGCCCGAATGTGTTTTTGATGCTCGAGTGGGCTAAAAGTAATATGAATTTAAACTTGAACTTTTTTTTTTTTAACCAAGATTGACTACACATAAAACACCTACATTTACCCTTCCTGTTTCTACTCCCCTTCCCAACATCGCTCCTTTTTTTTTTTTTCATTTGTTCATTTATTTATTTATTTTGTTTTATCTTTTATTCATCATTTATTTATCATTATTATCATTGTTATCAATTATTATGGTTTATTTATTTATTCTTTTTTTTTTTTTTTTTTTGTCTAAAATCACTAAAGTGAATAGACATTAAACCAATGACCAACCACCACCACACATACAACCACACACAACCATTCACACACACACACACACACACACACACACACACACACACACACACACACACACACACACACACACACACACACACACACACACACAGCCACAGCCACACACACACACACAGCAACACACACAGCTACACACACACACACATACACACACACGCATGCACACACACACACACATACACACACACGCACGCACGCACGCACGCACATACACACAGAGGTTTGCTGCATCATACAATGTTCAATTTTCAGTCGTTTAGGAATCAAGGCTAAAACTAGACACATGTAACCGAGGACTTTTTCAGTCACTGTCGAGTCCATAATGTTGACAGGAAACTGATTCGAAGGACTATATCATCATCATCATCATCAGGTGCCTTGCCACATGGCGTTGGCGATCATGGCCTTCCATCTGTTTCTATCCCTTGTTGCTGCATGCACATCTTCCGCCCTCTCTGTCCTCAGCCACTCTGCAAGTCCGTCCAATATTTTTTTTCCTTGGGTCTACCTGGTGCTCTCTTTCCCTCCAGCTTTTCTCTTGTGACCAGGTGCTCCAATTCCCCTTTCCTCATAAAATGGCCTAAAAATAATGCCTGTCTTTTCCTAATCTTCCTTATCAATGATCTTTTTGTGTCTGCTTCCATCAAGACTGTCTCGTTTGTTTTCTTTGCTGTCCATGGAACTCTCAACATTCTTCTTAGAAACCACATCTGGGCTGCCTCAATCTCGTTCTGGCTTTGCTTGCTGACTGTTCACGCCTCACAACCGTATAACATTATCGGTTCTACATAACAATCCAAGAACTCTCTTCCTGATGTTAATTGATAGGCGTTTGTTGGTAAGAATGCTTTTCATCTTCTAGAATGCTGTTTTGGCTTGGCCGATTCTGCTGGCTACTTCTGACGTGCATCTGCCGTCTGGTGAGATGATCGTTCCCAGATAAGGGCTATATATGGAAAAGAAAGTGGACAGGAATGACTGGGATGCACCAGCAAGCTGGCCTAATATCATTAACCCCTTTGACTCCCGCACCCTGTCCACCAACATCCTACATTGTCAACCATGATGCTAGCAAAGCAAAAGACTTCACGCTTTGAAGCCATCATCCTATCCTCCAGCTTACTATAGGAGTCAAAGGGTTAATTTTTTTTGCAGTAGATAGATAGGGTGCGGGATTCGAAGGGTTAATGTAAACCATTCTTATATAGCGTTATCCTCCAAAGTCATCTGAACTTCACTACTAATCACACATAATCAGACTTCACTACTTATCACACATAATCAGACATCACTACTTATCACACATAATCAGACATCACTACTTATCACACATAATCAGACATCACTACTAATCACACATAATCACACTTCACTACTAATCACACATAATCAGACTTCACTACTTATCACACATAATCAGACTTCACTACTTATCACACATAATCAGACGTCACTACTTATCACACATAATCAGACTTCACTACTTATCACACATAATCAGACTTCACTACTTATCACACATAATCACACTTCACTACTTATCACACATAATCACACTTCACTACTTATCACACATAATCACACTTCACTACTTATCACACATAATCACACTTCACTACTTATCACACATAATCAGACTTCACGACTTATAACACATAATCAGACTTCACTACTTATCACACATAATCACACTTCACTACTTATCACACATAATCACACTTCACTACTTATCACACATAATCAGACTTCACTACTTATCACACATAATCACACTTCACTACTTATCACACATAATCACACTTCACTACTTATCACACATAATCAGACTTCACTACTTATCACACATAATCAGACTTCACTACTTATCACACATAATCACACTTCACTACTTATCACACATAATCACACATCACTACTTATCACACATAATCAGACTTCACTACTTATCACACATAATCAGACATCACTACTTATCACACATAATCAGACTTTTTAGTGGAGCATGGAAAACTTAAAGCCGCGGCAGGACTATGTAAAGCGCCGTGTGCCCGAGATGTCCGCTTTGATTAATTAAGAAAATATTGTATTTACATAGTTGATAGACAGCTGAGCATTTATGCATTGACTGGGGTGGAGGGGGGAGAGGGGTCTGTCATGTGACACGAGTTTATACAGAATAGCTAGTTGTGTTGTGATTCAGACCTTTCATTGTTTATATATTTACTTTATATATATGTTCCTTTTTTGAAGGTAAGATACACACATACACGTGTGATTTGCATGTCATCACGATTGTTCTAGTGATAGGCTGATAAAATACCAGTATAAAATATAGACTAGGTAAAACAAAGTCTAGGTAGGGCCTCAGGACCTGGCCAGCTCATGGGTTTATGTGCAGGATTAAGGCATGTGCCATGATCACCATACACATGGCACCTGTGATGTTAGTGCATATGGAATTCGTTCCGAGCGCGAAGACGTCATCTTGAGAAACTAAAACTGAAACGAAAGAGATCTGTTGTCATGTTGATAACGATAAACAGGGAAGTGATGATCAACCTGCATGATGAAGGCATTTGAAGGGTGGGGGGGGGGGAGGGGTGGTGGACCTTACACAGCAATAGAGAAACACCATTAAGCAACTTTCTTTCTTTTTTCTTTTATTGTTGTTTAAAGCCCAGCCGACTGTGCAGAACCATATCAGGGCTATAACCGCTTCAAAACACACAAAACTTCAACAGGAAAAAAAAAAAGAAAATTAAGTACACATATCAATGCATTCGCGCACATAATCTAAGGACATGCCCCCGGCGTAGGACCATTCCGTCCGATTTATCACACAGAGGAGATTTAAAAAAACACCCCTGAATACAAATATAAGCATACATAAGGACACCAAAACATATATAAAA
>JAPXFY010000035.1:26613860-26618860 GCA_030674185.1 Monoplex corrugatus
ACTAAAAAGTCTGGTTAAACGTAATGCGCAACGACTTCAAATTGTGGAGCATAGCGCTATGCAAAAACGACTGACAATAACTGCAACTGGGCACGGTTCCTCTTGTGGGTGGGCATTGGGCGAAGGCGGAGGAGGATCCTGTTAGTATGGCTTCACGTTCTTTCACTTCACTTGATTAAGTCTAAATCCCTTCAGTCTCTTCGTCACAGTCTTCAATTTACGATCGCGTCAGCGTAGGGTTTTGCTTCCCACAGGCGGTCTAGCCGTCATTGAGAAGAAGACATCTTAAGACGCTAGACACGACAAAACGAACAAACCTGCCTCTAAACCCCTAAAAATACTACCGCCATCCATCTTTCAAACTCCAGCTAACGCCAAGCAGTCCGCTTCCTGTACCTCACGCCGCAAAGTAGTCTGAATCCATTTACGCCTTGTCGCGCGAAAAAAAGATACCTCGTCTCTCCCCTGTCTTGTCTCTTTTCAGTCACCCTTTCAGCCCTGTTCCTCGCGTTGGGAGCTTGGCGGATGGGGATCTGATTTGTTGAGGATAATCCACAGGAGACGGATGTGAGCGATGGAAAAGACGTTTTATTGCCGCTGAAAGCGAATTAGGGGCTCGTATTATCCCGGGAATAAAGTAAAAGAGATTTGCGGGCATGGCGACATACAAGGCTGCCTTTGTCTTTTCAAGCTGCCAAGTACGTTACAGCGGTACTGCCACGCTGCTTTCTAAAGCTTTCCCTCGGGAGGTAAGATAGGGGGGGAGTAAGTGAGCGTGAGAAAGGATTGGGTGTGAAGGGGATTGGGGAAGGTGGGTGGTGGGGGGGGGGGGGTTGCAGGAAGACGAAGTTAGTTACCAGAGAGTACGGAGAGTTGGTGGAGGGAGAGGAGCGGCGTTAATGTCGTCTGCTTGATAGAAATAAATGAAGCTGATTCCCCCCTCTCCCCTTTCTCGCCCCCACCCCTTTTCTTTGGGGGGGGGGGGGAGTGGAGGGGAACAAGACAGGTCTAAATGCTTCGTCGGACAATTACGTAAAAAGAGCGTGGGCGCAGGAACACACAGAGCTACACATACGCACACACGCACGCACGCACGCACGCGCGCGTGCAATGCAACACAACACAGACTACACCACCACACACACACACACACACACACAACACAAACACACACGCCACGCACAATACACATACACACACAACACAAACACACACACACAAACACACACACAAACAACACACACACAAACACACACACACAACACAAACACAACACACAACATCACACACACAAACACACAACAACACACACACAACATACACACACAACCACACACACACAACACACACAACACACACACACAAACACTACACACACATACACCACACACAAACACACACAAACACACACACACAACACCAACACACACACACACACACACACACACACACACAACACACACACACCACACCCCAACACACACACACACACACACCACACAAACACACACACACACCACACACACACACCACACACACACCACACAACACATCTAGTTGCCATTCCAGCTGCGCTGACCATTTGTAAGATTTTTATTTTTCTCTGTAACATCTTACAGACCGCCTCACCAGAGTCCACAGCCTGGGACAAATCTGTGATCGTGGTATGGAGTTACTGTTACTTTTATTTTTGCTTGAAGTCCAGCCGACTGCGTAGAGCCATACCAGGGCTATGACCTTTTCAATACATGCACAACACTTCAACAGGAAAAAAAAAAAGGAAAAGAAAATTAAGTACACATATTAATCCATTCGTGCACATAATCTAAGGAGATGCCCCTGACGTTGACCACTCCATTCAATTCATCGTACAGGTGATTTTAAAAAAACATACCTGACTACAAATTTATAATAAAACGAAGGACACTAAAACATATATAAAAACGGGCCTAAGTTACGTAAAATTGCTTCCACACATCACATTTCCCTAGATCCAAAAATACATGTACCCAGTTATCAATCCTAAGAGAAAGTGCGTAAGACTTTATCAAACACAACAGGGAATGGACCAGCAAGGCAGAAAACGATAGGAAGAAATGACAGAAAGCAAAGGAGGAATAAAGAAACAAAGAGAGTGACAGAAATTAGGAAATGTCTAACACAGAATTTCCGGAAGTGGGGATCTATTTACACTGAAAGAGCCCCTGCATCCCCACGGGGGGGGGGGGGATGCTATGGAGTCAATATCTAGGAATGAGACTGCATGACGGGCTTGTGCTTCCGGTTTTTCTTTTCAAAACAGATCCTGGAGTCAAACAGGCCCGAAAAATACAAAACATCTGCGATACTCGTAAGAGAAATTCCAGCAACAACATCAACGACGCGACTTCCCCCGTGAAATGAGACGAGACTTGATCCTGAGTTCTAATGCCCGACCATCGGTGGGTAGGTACCACCGAGGGAAAGGCGAAAAAAACTGTCCTACAATGATTGTGCACCAGATTGATGGGGTTCGATTACACGACGTCTGAGTCGCTAGTCCGTAACCTTAACCACTTCGCCATGTGCGACAGCTCACCATTAATCATTGAAGTCTTTTTGCCTCGTTGTGTGCTCTTCGTGTGTACACTTATCACTACTACTTCTGCTCTGCTGTACTCTCACTGCTGCTACTGCTGCTACTACTACTCTGCTGCTGCTACTACTCTGCTGCTGCTACTGCTGCTACTGCTGCTACTGCTGCTATCTAGCTCTGCTGTCTACTACTACTCTGCTGCTGCTGCTACTTACTACTACTTGCTGCTGCTGCTACTACTACTCTGCTTGCTGCTGCTACTACTACTACTCTAGCTACTACTAACTACTACTACTGACTACTATCTCTACTACTACTACTGCTGCTGCTGCTGCTCTCTACTACTACTACTCTCTATCTACTACTACTACTACTACTGCTGCTGCTGCTGCTACTTACTACTACTACTGCTGCTGCTGCTGCTGCTGCTGCTACTACTATAGCTATCTGCTGCTGCTCTACTACTACTACTACTCTCTGCTGCTGCTGCTCTATATACTGTTACTGCTGTTAGCTGCTGACTACTACTACTGCTGCTGCTATTGCTGCTGGTAACTGCTGCGTGCTACTACTGCTGGCTCTACTACATACTGCTGCTGCACTGGCTGCCGCGGCACTACTGCTGCTGCATACTGCTGCTGCTGCTGCTGTATATACTTTCCTGGCTGCTATCGGCACGCTGCGCTATGCTGCTGTTCTGCTACTACTATACTGCTGCTGTGTATGTGCCTGCTACGCGTGTTTTTTTCTAATGGTAATAGCTCCACTGCCTTGGACTCTGAGAGAGTAGCTAAGGTTACCTGAAAAAAAACGATGAAGGCAAGGGGAAACCATCGTAGTTTTCCCCAGGAAACATGACAAAGGAAAGATGTATGAAGTAAGATGTCAATAGGAGTTGCTCCTGTGGTCAGCACCTTCGTCCGGTAAGGGACTGTCATGCGGCGCAGGTGACACCAGACCGTCAGCCAGCTACTGCGACCAAATTAAACCCAAAGTCAAACTTAGAAACACCAAAATAGCAACATGGAACATCAGAACACTGTTTTCAGAAAGGTAAATTAGACAACATCAAAATGGAGATGGAAAGGCTTAACATCAGTATTTTAGGACTAATGGAAGTGAGATGGAAGGGGGCAGGCATGATAACATCAGGAGAATAACAGTGATATACTCTGGTGGTAATTCACATGAAAGAGGAGTAGGCATCATAATGGACAAAGACAAATCAAAAGCATTAAAGGATACTGGGCAGTGTCCGACAGAGTTTTACTGGTCAAATTGGGAGGCAAACCATTTGATATCAACATCATACAGGTGTATGCACCAACATCCGCAAGTACTCAGGAAGACATCGACAACTTCTACGAAGTTTTAGAGATGGCCAAGGTCCAATGTAAATCACAAGAAGTTACAGTTATAATGGGAGATTTTAATGCTAAAGTGGGACAGGATAGGGTGGAGGATACAGTTGGACCTCATGGCCTTGGTACGCAAAATGAAAGGGGAGGGAAACTTGTAGAATGGGCACAGATGAATGAGTTCATAGTAGGAAAACCTAGTTTGAGCAGCCTAACAGAAGAAAATGGATTTTGGATGAGTCCAGGAGATAATACCAAAAATCAGATTGACTACATCCTGATCAACAAAAGATTTAAAATTCTTTACTGTCAGCAAAAAACTACCCGGCGCAGACTGGAACAGTGACCACAATCCTGTAGTGGGAAGGTTTAGGCTGAAATTGAGGAAAAGGAAACAGACCAAAAACAACATCAAATTAAACCTTGGACTCTTAAAGACAGATGAAATGATAAGTGAAAAATGTAATGTACATGTTCAAAACAAATTCAGTGCTCTAGAAGACGTTGGTGACAGTGAGGAACAATGACAAAGTTGAGAAGTTCGATAAATGAAGCTTGTGAAGAAATCCCTAAGGCAGATAGAAAAGCAAAAAAGAGCTGGATGACTAATGAAATTTTGGGCTTGATGGAGAAAGGAGGAGGGAAAAGAGAAACGAGGAGATATACGGGAAGATAAACAAAGAAATCAGGTATAGGTGCAATGAAGCTAAGGAATCTTGGCTGAACACAAAATGCAAAAGAAAGAAGAACGACACAAAATGGATCCTCAGGGTATGTACAGACGAATTGAAGAAATTGTCCACAGGAAAAATACATGCATATCAACTGGTTGCTTACAAACGAAAGATGGCACGCTTATCATGGAAAAAGACAAAATTCCAGACACTATGATACTAATAACACTGATGCTCCTGCTTGAGATCTATGTTCCCTCACGTACCCTCCGCTCTGCCTCCGATCCTCTGACTTTTCGCTTTCCACGCACTAAGCTCAATACCTATGGTCCACGACCTTCTCTGTTTCTGTCCGCTCTCCTGGAACAAACTTCCTCTCTCAGTCCGTCAGCA
>JAPXFY010000035.1:26658860-26661360 GCA_030674185.1 Monoplex corrugatus
ACAACACACAGAGACACAGAGAGAGAGAGAGAAAGAGGGAGAGAGAAACAGAGATAGAAAGAGAGAGACACACACACAGAGAGACAGAAGAGAGAGAAAGACAGAGACAGTGACAGAGAGAGACAGTGATAGAGAGAGAGACAGAGAGAGAGAAAAAGAGAGACAGACAAAGAGAGAGACAGTGACAGAGAGACAGACAGACAGAGACAGAGAGAACGTTCTAAGGCTGAAAAGCAACCATGGTGATCTGTGAAGTTTGGTTATTCCCACATTCTTCGTTTGTATCTAGACAGAATGGAAGGTGGGGAACTAACTGAGGAGGTCAATCGATGTGTGTGGAAATGGGGGGGGGGGGGAAAGGAGAGGTCTGTACATGAGGCGCGGGTGCGTGCGTGCGTGCGTGCGTGTGTGTGTGGGGTGGTGGTGTGTGTGTGTGTTGTGTTGAAAAATCTCTGTCTCTCTCCTCTCTCTCTCTCCTCTCTCTCTCTCTCTCTCTCTCTCTCTCTCTCTCTCCTCCCCCCTCCTCTCTCTCTCTCTCTCTGGTGTGTGTGTGTGTGTGAAAAATCTCTGTCTCTCTCTCTCTGTGTCTCTCTGTCTGTCGTCTCTCTTCTCCCCTCTCTCTCTCTCTCTCTCTCTCTCTCTCTCTCTCTCCTCTCTCTCTCTCTCTCTCTTCCCTGTCACATTCTCTCTCTCTCTCTCTCTATGTGTCTCTCTCTGTCTTCTGTCTGTCTGTCTGTCTCTCTCCCCTCTCTCTCTCTCTCTCTTCTCTGTCACATTCTCTCTCCTCTCTCTCTCTGTCTCTCTCCTCTCTCTCTCTCTCTTTTCTTTGTTACTCTCTATTTCTCTCCTCTCCCTCTCACTCTTTCTCTCCTGTCTCTCTCTCTATCCCTCTGTCTCTCTCCTCTCTCTCTCTCTCTTTTCTTTGTTACTCTCTATTTCTCTCCTCACCCTCTCACTCTTTCTCTCTGTCTCTCTCTCTCTCTCCCTCTCTCTGTCTCTCTCCTCTCTCTCTTCTCTTTTCCCTGTCACTCTCTCTCTCTCTTTCCCTCTCTCTCTCTCACACACACACACTCTCTCTCTCTCTCTCTCTCTCCCTCTTTTCTTTGTTACTCTCTATTTTCTCTCCTCTCCCTCTCTCTTCCCTGTCTCTCTCACCCACACACACCCACACACTCTCTCTCTCTCTCTCTGTCTTCTTTGTTACTCTCTATTTCTCTCTCTCTCCCTCTCACTCTTTCTCTCTGTCTCTTTCTCTCTCCTCTCTCTGTCTCTCTCCTCTCTCTCTCTTTTCCCTGTCACACACTCTCTTCTCTTCTCCCTCTCCTCTCTCTCTCTCTCTCACACACTCTCTTCTCTCTCTCTCTCTCTCTCTCTCTCTCCTCTCCTCTCACGGACTGGAGGCTGCACGCACGTATATATATATATATATATATATATATATATATATATATATATATATATATATATACAGAGAGTCTGTCGGGCATGATGGGCCTCCGTTCATACTCTTGCAGGTTGCGGATTGGAACTCTAGTAGCACTGTCACTGCGCCAACCAAACCGCCCCCGTGCCACAGGTACAACAGACAACACTCTCAGCCACACAGCATTAAGGAGGAAACCGGTGGAACTGTACTGTGACCACACACACAACGCACACACACACACACACACACACACACACACACACACACACACACACACAACACACACACACACACACACACACACACACACACACACACACACACACACACACACACACACACACACACACACACAACACACACACACACACACACACACACACACACACACATACTTTCATGATACTAAGTTTTGAAAACAAAATATTGTAAAAACGTTTTATGTATTTGCGATGAACAATTCACATTGTATCACTGTTTGTTTTACTGCAGAAAGCTTCGTTATTTCTTACCAAAGATGTTTACACAAGGAAACTATCTTGAAAAGCATTTAAAGAAGTAATATCAGATCAAGTTCTGTTAGTTAAAATTTCAGAATCATTGGTTCACAGTCCTGTTAATGCGTTACTTTAAGGTTATTATTTTAATTATTATTATTTATTTTGTTTTGTTTTGTTTGTTTTTTAAGACGATGTTTTCTTTTACATTTATGTTAGCGTTGCTTAGTTTCATTTCTCTGTTCATCCATATCTTTTTCTAAAGACCTTGCCGATTCCTTTTAATTTTTTCCGTCTCTTACTCTGTTCCCTTCTGTCCCCTCCCCCCTCCCCCCAAAAAACAAATTCATCCTCCATGCCATTTTTACCCGTCTAATATCACTTATAGTGAAAAGACGTTAAATCAAGGAACGAACGAACACACACATACTCTCCACCCAGGAAACACACCCTCTCTCTCTCTCCAAGAAACATACATACACTACTCTCTCTCTCTCTCTCTCTCTCTCTCTCTACTCTCTCTCTCTCTCTCTCTCTCTCTCCTCTCTAACCAAGTAATACGCACACTCTCCCCAGG
>JAPXFY010000035.1:26666360-26671360 GCA_030674185.1 Monoplex corrugatus
CTGTCCATGGAACTCTCAACATTCTTCTTAGAAACCACATCTCGGCTGCCTCAGTCTTGCTCTGGCTTTGCTTGCTGACTGTCCACGCCTCACATCCGTACAACAGTATTGGTTCTATATAACATTCAAGGACTCTCTTTCTGATGTTAATTGATAGGCATTTGTTGGTAAGAATGCTTGTCATCTTCTTTCTCAAGTCTTGGTAAAAAAAATGTGAATATGAATATCAATTTGAAGCGAGGGAGAGGGGATGGGCACCGCCCTCGTGATGCTGGCCCCGTGAAAAATTGAGGTCTCTGTACCGCACTCCCCTAGAACCCAAGATTTATTTTTAGTGGAATTGTGTAGGTAGGACGTCAGGACCTGGCCAGCTCGTGGGTTTACGTACAGGCTTAAGGCTCGTGACGTGATCATTCTGGATCTTCTCCATCATGTGGCACCTGTGACGTTAGTGCATATGGAATTCATTCCGAGCGCGGAGACGTCATCTTGAGAAATTGAAACTGAAACTGAAACTGAAAGATGGCTACGAACACCGCCTTGACCAAAACGGTCGTGTAACTGTCTGACCAACGTCGTGTAAACAGACGACATAAGCACACTGTGTGGTAGGGAAAGAGAAAAAGTTCGTCCCATTTTTTCTGGTCTTGGATCTGTGCTCAGACATAGGGGAAAGGAAGAACTTCAAAGGGATATTTGCGACTGTGAAATGGATAATTCACACTGAACAATGCCATTACAATGGCGATCTAAACATAAATTAGAACTTCAAAGGAATGTCTATGATTGTGAAATGGACATTTTACAGTGAACAATAACATTTCATTAACGATCTAAGCATACAATTCAATTTCACACCAAAGGAAACATTACATTTCTATCATACCATTAACACACTTCTCTTTGAGTACATACTGAATGAACAAGACTCTATCTCGATATTTTTGGATTTAGAAGCTACCTTAAAGTAAGATGTCAGATCTAAAATTACATTTCCTTTACACAAACGACTTACGATTAAATACACTATATTAAAAAAAAAAAAAAAAAAGAGAGAGAGAGAGTCAATGTGAAAGTGCAAATGCCGATAAGAGAAGTGTGACGTCAAAATGTGTCTGTCGATTCAGCTACTCTCCGCTGTTCGTTCTTGAAGATTGGTTTGTGATTCGCTCGATAATGAATCAAGAAAAACACTGAAAATGTATGTTTAAGTTCGATTTCGTTGTATGGAAATATGTACAATCCTTTGGAACAATCTAGAAATGACAAGGAAAACATAGAATTCTTTAGATCTTTCTAGAATGTTCCAGAAATCGTAAACAAATTTCATCTGTACAATGATTGGCTAGAACTACAGAATATCCTGAGAAGAATGATCAACTGCTAGATCTTCACGAACCTGCATAAAACTGCAAGACACTACCAGCCACCTACATCTTTACATGTGACAGATTATTAGTACATGTATCATTGTTTAAAGCCCAGTCGACCGCACACACAGCCATCATCATGGTCGCAAGCACATCTTCTACCCTCTTTGCTCCGTCCAGCCACCCTGCAAGTCCGTCCAATATTTTTTCCCTGTCTACCTGGTGTTCTCTTTCCCTCCAGCTTTCCCTTGTGACCAGTGCTCTAATTCCCCTTTCCTCATAAAATGGCCTATAAATGTTGCCTGTCTTTTTCCTAATCTTCCTTATCAATGATCTTCTTGTGTCTGCCTTCATCAAGACTGTCTCGTTTGTTTTCTTTACTGTCCATGGAACTCTCAACATTCTTCTTAGAAACCACATCTCAGCTGCCTCAATCTTGTTCTGGCTTTCTTTGTTGACTGTCCACGCCTCACAATTGTATAACATTATCGGTTCTATATATCATTCAAGAACTCTCTTTCTGATGTTAACTGGTAGGCATTTGTTGGCTAGAATGCTTTTCATCTTCTTGAATGCTGTTTTGACTTGGCCGATTCTGCTGGCTATTTCTGATGTGCATCTGCCGTCTGGTGAAATGATCGTTCCCAGATATCTAAACTTATCAACCTGTGTCAAAGTTGTGCCGTTTGCTGTTATTTAGTATGAGGGGATTTTTCATGTTTTTTTTACTGATTACCATGACTTCAGTCTTCTTGCTATTTAGCTCCAAAGCATACATACACACCTCATTGTCCCTGAAACAATAATACCATTCTGTGTCTGGTCCTTGAAACTGGCACGATCTTCCCCCGTGTGTTCGACAAACTCTTGTCTTCCTTCAAGTCTGGCTTGGACACATATCTTTTTGCCCAGAAGTGATTCCCACCACCCACCATCCCCCACCCCACCTCTACCTACATGTTCACGCTTTTGCCCCACTGCCCTCCTGTTCTCCCCCTTGGGTTTGCGCGTGCTGTGCTTTGTGCCCTGTGTGTTTTGATCCTTGTTGGGTGATTGATTTGGTGAATGGTGGGAGTGTGTGCTTTGGTTTGATTCTGGTATCAAGATTTGGCGCCTTATAAATGCCATGATTATCATCATCAACATGACCATAATTCTTCTTCTTATTATTTATTATTATTATTGTTATTGTTTATTGTTGCTGTTGTTGTTGTTGTTGTTGTTCTTCTTCTTCTTCTTCTTCTTCTTCTTCTTCTTCTTCTTGTCTTTTGCTAAGAGGAACGGTAATTTCTTGTTTACGTGTAAAATGACATTTTGATAAGACTACCATCATTTTGGCCTGACGTGTGGATGCGATGTTTGTTGTCTAAGTACTTGGTTGGCAGACAGGACCAACAGAGACGAATAAGACGGTTAAAGATAAAGATAAAAGTGGGGAATATGCTGAGATATTTGTCTCAGGTTTTGCTTTCGTTTATTCTGTTCAAAAATACATGTTTGCTGTGATGAGAAGGGAGTCAAGAACTCGATCACAATGTTTTCCATTCTTTTATTTATTTTTCTTTTACTCTCAAAGAAAAATATAAGATCCCATAAAGCACACAATAAGAAAATTCAAACAAGTAACAATAGATCGCTCACTACCAGTTCCACAATGCAGTAACTATAAGATTGAATTGAGCAGTCTGTTACCAATCTTCTTTGGTCACATCAAGTACATGACTATATCAACCACAGAGATTTGTTCATTTCTTTATACAATTCCCACAGTTAAAAGCACTTCTTGGTAGTAGCCTGTAGAAAATGCTCTCATCAGTGGCAGCACGTAGCAGATCCAAATCCACAGTGTCCTGTGTGATTCTCTTACCACCGTCAGTAGCTCCAACAGAAACAAGCACAACCTTATCCACTGAAGTCTGGCAGTATTACTCCATTCAGCCCACACTTCAATCAGCCACAGTAGCCACTGTTCTTGTTGGGTGGCAGTAAAGTGCCGCCATCGGATACCCTGCGAATCCGAGAAGTCTGCCGGATCACCGCACAACCTCTGGTTCCGACGCACAAACTTCCCAGTCTTAGAAACCTGCTGGATCACTGCATGACCTCTGGCTCCGACGCACAAACTTCCCAGTCTTAGTGAAGTCTGCCGGATTTACCACACAACTTCTGGCTCCGACGCACAAACTTTCCACTAGTCTTAGTGAAGTCTGCCGGATTACCACACAACCTCTGGTGCCGTTTGCACCATCCTTTCAGTCCTCTCCCAGAGAGAACCACCACCTCCCCCGTGCTTGTTATCTTCGTCTAATAGGCCTATATCGTTATCTTCCCCAAAATTATGTTCTCGTTGCTATAGCCAAGTACTTTTACACAACTACTTCATCGTATGCAATACGCAAACCCAACTATGTCCTCGTTACCATGGCACATACTCATCACTTTCTCACGTATTTTCAGACAGCTGCGTCATTGTATGCAACACGTAATAACTGCGTTTTTGGTACATACAATGACGCATTTCTTTGATTTTATTTCCATTACATTTGCCAACACTGTCCCAAAATTGCTGTGTGTTGAACTACTGTCAGAAAAACGATGGAACTGGGAAAAGCCCCAGGACTAGCCAATGTTACTATAGAAATGACCTAGGTTGTCCTTCAAGTCCGCTCTCAAAACTCACCTTTTCTCCTCGGCATAAAATCCTGACCTCACTCAATCCCCACTGCAGCCTGTCTCCACTCGGTGTGGAATCAAATTGTAATATATATTTGTATATAATATGTTTTCTATAACTTTCCATTGCTTTTCTTCTTTTTCCCCATTCATAGTCAAGTGTGTGTGTGTGTGTGAGTGTTGTGTGTTGTGTGTGTGTGTGTGTGTGTGTGTGTGTTGTGTGTGTGTGTGTGTGTGTGTGTGTGTGTGCGTGTGTGTGTGTGCATGCGTGCGTATGTGTATGTTCACGCTTAGATTTGATTTTCATCAAGATTTTGCGCTATATAAATATTGTAATTATTATCATATTATTATTGTTAATGTTACTGAAAAAATTACAATCCTCCTAAATGACATTTGTGACTCTGGAAAAACCCCTAAGCATACGTCAAAATCAATGTTTATTTGTACTGCTAAAGAAGACAGGGGCTATAGAATGCGAACTCCATCGTACAATCAACTTGATGAATCATGTGTCACCGTCACCGTCACCGTCACCGATCCCTTGACTGGCCGTCCGTCGGGGCGCCTCCGAAGACTTGACAACAACCTTTCTCCACTCCTCCCTGCTCTCCGCTTTCCTTAGGGTATCCTCAGCTCCAGGCCCGTACACTCTCGAATATTATCTTCCATCTCTTCTTTTGTCTGCCTCTTTTCCTTCCTCCCGAGACTGTGCCCTGCAGGATTGTCTTGGCAAGGCCGGATGATCGAGTGATGTGTCCATACCGTGTTAGTTGCGTCGTCTTACTAAGGTCAAGAGGTCAGTGTAAGGCCGATTTCATTTTGAATTCTTCTTTGACTTTCGTCATTCGTGATGCGATCTGTGTATGTTTACGAAAGTATGTGACAAACATGCAAACATGCTATTAAGAATAATCATGATGAGGACAAGGAACAGAATCAAAAGAAATAACAGAA
>JAPXFY010000035.1:26676360-26681360 GCA_030674185.1 Monoplex corrugatus
CCCTCACCCTATCGACTAACCTCATGCAGGAAGCTGATGGATAGGGTGAGAGAGTCGAAGGGTTAAGATGTTGCTTTGCAAGCATGGTTGACAATGCTGGATGCTGGTGGACAGGGTGCGGGAATCAAAGGGTTAAGGTTTTAGCGCAGACGGACAACCTTATAATAATAATCTTATAATAGACGGGCAATATTCACTCCTGTGTCGCTACGTGACGGCGTGAGGCAGTCAACTAAGGAACGTTTCTTACATGCTAGGTTTTCGCGAGGTACGCTAGGTTGGAGCGTTTTCTTCTTCCACCTAGTTTCAAGCGTGGCTAGGTATTTGCTAGGTAAGGCTAGGCAGCCCGGGAAAAATATTGGACGGACTTGCAGGGTGGCTGAAGACGGAGAGGGTCGGAGATGTACTCGGCAGCGAGAAGGGATAGATTCGTATGGAGGGCCATGATCGCCAACGCCATGCAGTGATGATGATGAATGATGATGATGATGATGATGATGATGATGATGATGATGATGATGATGATGATGATGATGATGATGATGATGATGATGATGAAGAAGGCTCGGCAAGCATCTGGTGAGCCTTGCCGGCGAGGTAAGATGGTGGTTGTGTGAGTCACCTCTGTGTGTGTGTTTGATGACGACTCTCTGTCTTCTATGTGAAATAAAGTGCTGTATGTTGCCTAAAAAAATTACTTAAGTCTCGCGTCTGTTTCACAGCATATTTTTTGTCTCGCCCCTCGTCTCGCTTCTTTTCATACCACACTTTCTCCCTCGCCACCCGCTATCTCGCCACATCGCGCTAGTATACTAGCGTATAACAAAAAAAAAAAAACGATCCTGTGACCAGCGAGTTAAGAATTATGGCGCAGGCTTGTGGTCTTAATGTCCGAACTCGCCTGGTTCGTTTTCAGGTGTCTATCGTTTTACAAGCAAGACAGGCGTCATAGTAGTGTCAGCGCCTATCGAAGGTGTCACTCACTCACTGTCTTTGGGGGAAAACTGTCGCTGGAATGGATTTCACAGCGTGTTTGTTTGGTCGTGTGTTTATGTTGTACATGTTGCGGGGGGGGGGGGGGGTTGCGTCGCCCATACTGTTCCACAGTAGGCTGGTTTTGATTAGGTGGTTGTAATCTGCAGACACAAGTAGATCACTCATAAGGAAGATTAGGAAAAGACAAGCAACAATTATAGGCCATTTTATGAGGAAGGGGGAATTGGAGCACCTGGTCACAACGGGAAAGCTGGAGGGAAAGAGAGCACCGGGCAGACCCAGGGAGAAAATGCTGGACGGACTTGCAGAGTGGCTGGGGACGAGGGGGTGGGGAGAGATGCTAGGGGCAACGAGAGATAGAGACGGATGGAAAGTCCATGATCGCCAACGCATGCGGCAGGGCACCTGATGATGATGATGAATCTGCTATTGCTTTATCTGATTTGTTTGTGTGGTGTGTGTGTATGGGTGTGTGTACGTGTATGTGTGAATAGGATGAGGATCAGTTGCTGTTCCGTTGCCGTTATGAAGAACATTGTCAGTCTCTTATAATGAAAAAATGCATAATAATCATCATCATTAGCAGCAGCATTACTATCATTACTATGGTCATTAATATCATTATCAAAAAAAAAATCATCATCATCATCTTCTTCTTCTTTTTTATCATCATCATCATCATCACCATCATCATCATCATCATCATCATCATCATCATCATCACTATTATGATTATTAACATCATTATTACCACAGTGTTGTTGTTGTTGTTGTTATTATTATCATTATTATTATATTGTTGTTGTGTCATTATTATTACTATTATTATTATTATTATTATTATATTTATTATTATTATTATTATTATCATATAGTAGTAGCAATAGTAGCAGTAGTAGAATATGTTATTATTATCTTCTCATCATCATCATCTTTATTGTTGTTGTTGTTGTTGTTGTTGTCGTCGTCGTCGTCGTCGTCGTCGTCGTCGTCTGTATTATATTATCATTATACTCATCATCATTATTATCACTCTCATCACCATTGTTATCACTATCATCAGTTTTGTCGTCATCATTCTCAATTACTATCATTATTCATAACATTATCATTAGCAGTAAGTAGCAGCAGCAGTAGTGGTCGTATCATTAGTTTTATCAACACCATTATCACAGTTATCATTTTTTACTAGTATTAATTATCATGAAAGGCCAGTGCTTGAGCACCAAGTTTAACTGGCAGGTACCAGGAGGGAAGCTATCATGGAGCTTTTTTGTTTGTTTTGTTTTGTTTTGTTTTGTTTTGTTTTGTTTATTTTGCTTGATTTTTGTTGATTGGTTGGTTGGTTGGTTTTTCTTTTGTTGTTGTAGTTGTTGTTGTTGTTGTTGTTTTTTGGGTGGGTACTTTTTTTTTTTTTTTTTTTTTTGCAGGAGTTATGTCGCAGGCAGCGAACACGATGGTGTCTATTATATAATTCCGCGCTTACAGAATCAGATTCAAAATTATGCAAAGCAGTGACGTCTGCGTTATAGTTGCGCTTGCATGCTCCTCCACCATCCCACCACCACCACCACCACCCACACCATCCTACCCAACCCCTTCCCTCACCCCCTCACCCCTCACCCCTCCAACACACACACACAGTAGGTTGGGATTTTATTGGTCAATCAATCCCGAACCTCTCAGTCAGCGAAAACGAAATTCCAGTTGATCAGTGGTGAATCGACCAGTCAGTCTGAATATTGCTAGAACAACCAGTCAATTCAATATCTGATTAGGATCAACCAGTCAATCTCAATAACTGACTAGATCAGCCAGTCAAAATCAATATCTGACTAGAATCAACCAGTCAATCTCAATTTCTGACTAGGATCAACAGTCAGTCAATCTCAATATCTGACTAGGATCAACCAGTCAATCTATATCTGATTAGGATCGACCAGTCAATCTCAATATCTGATTAGGATCAACCAGTCAATCTCAATTACTGACTAGGATTAACCAGTCATCAATCTCAATTTCTGACTAGATCAACCAGTCAATATGAGTAACTGACTAGGATCGACCAGTCAATTCTCAATATCAGATTAGGATCAACCAGTCAATCTCAATAACTGACTCAGATCAACCAGTCAATATCAATAACTGACTCAGATCAACCAGTCAATCTCAATATCTGACTCAGATCAACCAGTCAATATCAATAACTGACTCAGATCAACCAGTCAATCTCAATATCTGACTAGATCAACCAGTCAATCTCAATAACTGACTCAGATCAACCAGTCATGATATCAATAACTGACTCAGATCAACCAGTCAATTCAATATCTGACTCAGATCAACCAGTCAATCTCAATAACTGACTCAGATCAACCAGTCATAGTCAATACCTGACTAGGATCAACCAGTCAATCTCAATATCTGACTAGAATCAACCAGTCAATCTCAATTTCTGACTAGGATCAACCAGTCAGTCAGTCTTAATAACTGACTAGGATCGACCAGTCAATCTCAATATCTGACTACAATCAACCAGTCAATCTCAATATCTGACTAGGATCAACCAGTCAATCTCAATATCTGACTAGAATCAACCAGTCAGTCTCAATATCTGACTAGGATCAACCAGTCAGTCAATCTCAATATCTGACTAGAATCAACCAATCAGTCTCAATTTCTGATTAGAATCAACCAGTCAGTCTCAATATCTGACTAGAATCAACCAGTCAGTCTCAATATCTGATTAGGATCAACCAGTCAGTCTCAATATCTGATTACAATCAACCAGTCAATCTCAATATCTGACTTAGGATCAACCAGTCAATCGCAATATCTGACTCAGATCAACCAGTCAATATCAATAGCTGACTAGGATCAACCAGTCAATCTCAATATCTGACTAGGATCAACCAGTCAATCTCAATATCTGACTAGAATCAACCAGTCAATCTCAATTTCTGACTAGAATCAACCAGTCAATCTCAATATCTGACTAGAATCAACCAGTCAATCTCAATTTCTGATTAGAATCAACCAGTCAATCTCAATATCTGACTAGAATCAACCAGTCAATCTCAATTTCTCACTAGAATCAACCAGTCAATCTGAGTATCTGACTAGATCGACCAGTCAATCTCAATATCTGACTAGAATCAACCAGTCAATCTCAATATCTGATTACAATCAACCAGTCAGTCTCAATATCTGACTAGAATCAACCAGTCAATCTCAATATCTGACTTAGGATCAACCAGTCAATCTCAATATCTGACTTAGGATCAACCAGTCAATCTCAATATCGTCCAGTCACTATGTACAGTCAACCAGTTGGTCAGCCGTTTGACTGGTTAAGAAAAAAAAAAAAGGAAGTCCTCAGGCACCTCTCTTCTGTGCTTAAAACATACAGGCCTGAACGCAATCTCAGGTCAAGCAACCAGAAGCTTCTGGCAAAATCTAAATCAAAATACAAAACCATAGGACACCGAGCTTTCCGTTGCCAGGTCCCACTTGTCTGGAAGATTTGCCTTTTTCTCTCCACTGTTCATCATCTTCTCTTCTTTCAAGGCGGGCCTCAAAACTCATCTTTTTGATAATACTACCAGTAACGAAACACTATTTTCGATCTGTCTGATTCTGTAATGTATATATATTAGTACTTGCTTGCAACAGATGTGCTAGTGTGTTGTTGGGAGGGGGGAGGGACGAGGAGTGGGAGTTAGTATAACTGACCACTAGGCATAGGGCTGATTGGGAAAAATTAAAACTGATTAATGTAAAGCGCAGTGAGTCTTGACCTATGTGTAGGAGAATAGCGCCATATAAAAGTGATGTATTATTATTATCATTATTGTTATTATTATTATTGTTGTTATTGTTATTATTATTATCATTATTATCACTACAGACGAGGCACAGTAAAGCAACTCTCCTCTCTTCTTTAACACCTTCAACAAACCAGATTTAACCCTTTAGACTCCTGCACCCTATCCGCCAGCATACTG
>JAPXFY010000035.1:26696360-26698860 GCA_030674185.1 Monoplex corrugatus
CCATCCTGCATTGTCAACCATGCTAGCAAAGCAAAAACTTAACCCTTTGACTCCCTCACCCTAGCATCCTACATTGTCAGCCATGCTAGTAAAGCAAAAACTTAACCCTTTGACTCCCTCACCCTACCCTCCTGCATTGTCAGCCATGCTAGCAAAGCAAAAACTTAACCTTTTGACTCCCTCACACTACCATCCTGCATTGTCAGCCATGCTAGAAAAGCAAAAACTTAACCCTTTGACTCCCTCACCCTACCATCCTGCATTGTCAGCCATGCTAGCAAAGCAAAAACTTAACCCTTTGACTCCCTCACCCTACCATCCTGCATTGTCAGCCATGCTAGAAAAGCAAAAACTTAACCCTTTGACTCCCTCACCCTATCCACTAGCATCCTGTATTGTCAACCATGCTAGCAAAGCAAAAACTTAACCCTTTGACTCCCTCACCTTATCATCCTGCATTGTCAACCATGCTAGCAAAAGCAAAAACTTAACCCTTTGACTCCCTCACCCTACCATCCTGCATTGTCAGCCATGCTAGCAAAGCAAAAACTTAACCCTTTGACTCCCTCACCCTACCATCCTGCATTGTCAACCATGCTAGCAAAGCAAAAACTTAACCCATTGACTCCCTCACCCTAGCACCCTGCATTGTCAACCATGCTAGCAAAGCAAAAACTTAACCCGTTGACTCCCTCACCCTAGTATCCTGCATTGTCAGCCATGGTAGAAAAGCAAAAACTTAACCCTTTGACTCCTGTACCCTACCATCCTGCATTGTTAACCATGCTAGAAAAGCAAAAACTTAACCTTTTGACTCCCTCACCCTATCCACCAGGTCCTGCATTGTCAATCACGCTTGCAAAGCAAAATCTTAACCTTTTAACACTCTCACTCTTCACCAGGAAGCTGGTGGATAGGTTTGAAGAAGTCAAAGGGTTAAGTTTTTGCAGCTGGTGGATAGGGTGAGGGAGTCAAAGGTTAAGTTCTTGCAGTTGGTGGATAGGGTGAGGGAGTCAAAATGTTAAGTTTTTGCAGTTGGTGGATAGGGTGCGGGAGTCAAAGGGTTAAAGCAGAGCGAAAAAGGTGAATACTGATGACTCGTGGGGAAAAATACTTTTTTTTTTTAATAAATTAATGAAATTAAAGAAGTGTTTACTATTAATGACACTTTCCTATATCGTCCACATATGAAAACACACAAAGAAGGAAGAACGAAGAAGTAAAGAAAGAACAAAGGAGAAATGGTTTAAAAAATTAAAAAAAATAGACGGGAATTCAGCTATAGTACTCCTTAGAAAATGATTGACTGTTGACAAAGTTTGAGTGACAAACGCGTTAATAACTGGACAATCAAGAATGAATTCTTACTGTTATTGTTGTTCAATAGACCAGCCGACTGCGTAGTGCCATATCAGGGCTATTACCAGTTCAACACACACACAATATTTCAAAAGGACAATAAAGGAAAAGAAAATTGAGTACACATATCAATGTATTTGTGTACATAATCTAAGGAGAAAGAGAGAACCAGGTAGACCCAGGGAGAGAATGCTGGACGGACTTGCAGAATGGCTGGGGATGGGGAGGGTGGGGGAGATGCTAGGGGCAACGAGAGATAGAGATGGATGGAAGTCCATGGTCGCCAACGCCATGCGGCAGGGCATCTGATGATGATGATGAATCCAAGGAGATGCCCCTGGCGTTGACCACTCCGTCCAATTTATCACACAGGGGATTTAAATAAAAAAAAGTACCTGAACTCAAATTGAAACATAACTACGGACACTAAAACACACATAAAAACGGACCTTAATTACCGAAAATTGCTTCCGCATATCTCATTTCCCTAGAGCCAAAAATGCCCTTAATATATATATACCCAATTATCCCTCCTAAAGAGAAAGTAGGTAAGACTTGATCGAACACAAACAGGTGAATGGACCAGCAAGGCTGAAAATGATAGGAAGAAATGACAGAAAGCAAAGGAGCAAGGCAGAAACAAAGAGAGTGACAGAAAAGAGGAAATTTCTAACACAGAATGTCCAGAAGGTGGGGACACTGTTTATATTGAAAGAGCTCCCCCCCCCCTCCCCGGCACGCCCACAGGGGAGAGTACTGAGTGATAAATGCCAGAAAAGCAAACCAGACATCATCAACACGATCACAGCAAACTTCATCAAGGCCAATAACCGAGACTTCAAGAAAAAGGACGCACTGAACCATCAACAGACAGAAAATGTAAGTAGAAGGAAGACCCAACCACGGCTCATCCAACAAAGCAGCCGAAGCCAGAACTACATTCTATTCACACAGCAAGCGCAAAACCAACGACATGCTCAACACCAGATCCCTCAAGCAGCTGACTGAGAAGACAAGAAACCCCAAAGAAACAAATAGAGGAACTGACTGCAAACACAGCACACACAGAGACAAAGACAAGACCGACAAACAGATACGCACAGAGACTACAGACAGATTGAGAGAGAGAGAAAGAGAGAGA
>JAPXFY010000035.1:26708860-26711360 GCA_030674185.1 Monoplex corrugatus
TGTGTGTGTGTGTGTGTGTGTGTGTGTGTGTATGTATTACTATGTGCGTGCGTGCGTGTGTGTGTGTGCGTGTGTGTATGTGCGCGTGTATGTATCACTATGTGCGTGTGCGCGGGCGCGCGCGCGCGCGTGTGTGTGTGTGTTGTGTGTGTGTGTGTGTGTGTGTGTTTGTGTGTGTGTGTGTTGTGTGTGTGTGTGTTTGTGTGTGTGTGTGTTGTGTGTGTGTGTGTTGTGTGTGTGTGTGTGCATGCATGCGTGCGTGCGTATGTGCGTGCGTGTGTATGTGTGCGTGTGTGTATGTGTCTGTGTCTGTCTGTAGGTGCGCGTTATCTTTCTATTTATACCCAATATTGAGGCAGCCGAGATGTGGTTTCTAAGAAGAATGTTGAGAGTTCCATGGACAGCAAAGAAAACAAACGAGACAGTCTCGATGGAGGCAGACACAAGTAGATCACTCATAAGGAAGATTAGGAAAAGACAGGCAACATTTATAGGCCATTTTATGAGGAAGGGGGGATTTGGAGCACCTGGTCACAACGGGAAAGCTGGAAGGAAAGAGAGCACCGGGTAGACCCAGAGAGAAAATGCTGGACGGACTTGCAGAGTGGCTGGGGACGAGGAGGGGGTGGGAGAGATGCTAGGGGCAACGAGAGATAGAGACAGATGGAAGTCCATGATCGCCAACGCCATGCGGCAGGGCACCTGATGATGATGATGATGATGATGATGATGATGATGATGATGATGATGATGATGATGATGATGATGATGATGATGATGATGATGATGATGATGATGATGATGATAATGATATACCCAATAGATACAACTATAGAAACTCGGCTGTACGTTCCAAGCTCTTAGTTCAACAAATACATAATGGAAAAACAGTCACTCATTGTACAGGTGCACAACACAGCAGCAGAACTGAGACCTCCCAATCGAACTGAAAACTCAAGCTCTCGGTTCTACTACTCTGTACCGCACTATACACAGCGACTGAATCTTTCTCCATTACGTACTTCCACATGTTGTATTCAGATCAGCCTGCTGCTTTTCGGTGATAGTACACTCATAAGAGGCCATAATCCCTTAGGAACCAGTAAAAAAAAATATACTCATAAGAGGCCATAATCCCTAAGAACCAGTAAAAAATATATATATACTCATAAGACGCCATAATCCCTTAGGATACCAGTAAAAAAATATATATATACTCATAAGAGGCCATAATCCCTTAGGAACCAGTAAAAAATATATACTCATAAGAGGCCATAATCCCTTAGGAACCAGTAAAAAAAATATACTCATAAGAGGCCATAATCCCTTGGAACCAGTAAAATATATATATACTCATAAGAGGCCATAATCCCTTAGGAACCAGTAAAAAATATACTCATAAGAGTCCATAATCCCTTAGGAACCAGTAAAAAAAATATACTCATAAGAGGCCATAATCTCTTAGGAACCAGTAATAAATTTTAAAAAAAACACTCATAAGAGGCCATAATCCCTTAGGAACCAGTAAAAAAAAACTCATAAGAGGCCATAATCCCTTAGGAACCAGTTAAAAAATATACTCATAAGAGGCCATAATCCCTTAGGAACCAGTTAAAAATATACTCATAAGAGGTCATAATCCCTTAGGAACCAGTAAAAAAAATATACTCATAAGAGGCCATAATCCCTTAGGAACTAGTTTTTTTTTTAATATACTCATAAGAGGCCATAATCCCTTAGGAACCAGTAAAAAAAAATATAAGAGGCCATAATCCCTTAGGAACCAGTAAAAAATATACTCATAAGAGGCCATAATCCCTTAGGAACCAGTTGTTTGTTTTTTTTAATATACTCATAATAGGCCATAATCCCTTAGGAACCAGTAAAAAAAATACTCATAAGAGGCCATAATCCCTTAGGAACCAGTTAAAAAAAATATACTCATAAGTGGCCATAATCCCTTAGGAACCAGTAAAAAAAAATACTCATAAGAGGCCATAATCCCTTAGGAACCAGTTTTTTAAAATATACTCATAAGACGCCATAATCCCTTAGGAACCAGTAAAAAATATATATATACTCATAAGTGGCCATAATCCCTTAGGAACCAGTTTTTTAAAAATATACTCATAAGAGACCATAATCCCTTAGGAACCAGTAAAGAAAATATACTCATAGGTGGTCATAATCCCTTAGGAACCAGTTAAAGAAAATATATTCATAAGTGGCCATAATCCCTTAGGAACCAGTAAAAAAAAAAAAACTCATAAATGGCCATAATCCCTTAGGAACCAGTAAAAAAAATATACTCATAAGTGGCCATAATCCCTTAGGAACCAGTAAAAAAAAAATACTCATAATAGGCCATAATCCCTTAGGAACCAGTAAAAAAAAAAAACTCATAAATGGCCATAATCCCTTAGGAACCAGTAAAAAAAATATACTCATAAGTGGCCATAATCCCTTAGGAACCAGTAAAAAAAAAATACTCATAATAGGC
>JAPXFY010000035.1:26721360-26768860 GCA_030674185.1 Monoplex corrugatus
GTATATATCCCTTCTGAGCCACACGGGAAAGATGTATGCAAAGATCCTTGAACAGCGCACAAGGTACAAGGTGGAACCTCTACTGAGTGAGGCGCAGATGGGTTTCAGAAAAGGAAGAGGATGCACTGACGCTATCTTCGCTCTCAGACAACTGAGCGAAAAGACTATCGAACACAATAAAGAACTGAACTTCGTGTTCGTGGATCAAGAAAAGGCCTTCGACAGAGTAAATAGAAACAAGTTGTGGAAAACGTTAGAAGAATATGACGTTAGGGGGCAACTTCTAGACAATATAAGAGCCATCTATACCAACAGCATGAGTGCAGTACGCACCCAAGATGGACTCACGGAATGGTTTGGGGTGACGTCGGGAGTGAGGCAGGGGTGTGTTCTATCACCACTGCTGTTCATTGTATATATGGACAAAATCACGAAGGAAGCAAATCCCAACCCTGAAGATCTGAACGAGATGCTGTTTGCAGATGATCAAAGCCTTGCACATGAAAAAGAAGGGGAACTCCAGGAGCACACGAACAACTTGAACACACAATGTGAGAACTTCGGCATGAAAATCAGTATCAGCAAAACCGAGACACTGAAAGTCAGTAGAACACCTGGCCGCCTCAACATCAACATCGAGGGGACAGCACTGAAACAAGTCAGCGAGTTCAAGTATCTTGGAAGTATCTTCACAGAAGATGGACGTCTCAACAGAGAGATCGAGACAAGAGTTCAAAAGGCCAACAGCGTCAGCTACCAGCTTGCCCCACTCCTAAGACACCCCAACATCCCCATTGAGACCAAAGCCAAACTCATCGAGTCCATATTTAGACCAACCTTGACCTACCAGTGTCAGACATGGACCCTTACCAAAAGTCTTGAAAGAAAGATCACCACCTGCGAGATGAGATGTCTAAGGAGAGCAGTCAACAAAACCAGACATGATAAGATCAAGAACATCAAGATCAGAGAAATGATTGGAACAACACCAATTCTCCACTACATCCAACAGCAGAGAACCAGGTGGTTCGGGCACCTGACACGCATGGCACCTCACCAGCTTGCCAGTAAAGCTTACAACACAAAGGTGTCAGGGTACAAGGCAAGGGGTAGACCGAGGAAGACCTGGATCGAGGGTGTGAAAGAAACACTGAAGACCCACAACATCCCACTCAACCAGGCCTTCAAACTTGCCGCAGACAGAAAGCTCTTTCTCCCCTCGACGCCCAAGATGGTATAAGAGGACGGATAAAGTAAAGTAAAGTAAGTAAGTTAAAATCATTGCGTTAAATTGATTTAGGATGTTAAAATCATTACGTTAAATAAACGTAGGATGTTAAAATCATTACGTTAAATGGATTTAGGATGTTAAAATCATGACGTTAAATAAATTTCGGATGTTAAAATCATTGCGTTAAATGGATTAAGGATATTAAACTCATTACGTTAAATGAATTTAGGATGTTAAAATCATTACGTTTTCATGCATTGCACCGCTAGATTTTGAAAACAACAAGCCTATAATGTTTACCGTATTGTTATGATAGTTTTATAATTGTTTGTAGTTCAAGATGAAATTATCTTAACCTATTAATTTCCTGGACAAATTTTTATCAATAGAATGATCTGAGGGTGTCAAAATCATTAAATGTACAAATACTGTGCTGCTATTTTTTCATTGAAAAGCCCGTAAAATTTCCCGTGTGTTACTGGATAATTATGTAATCATTATTTGATGTGTTACATCGCTACATTTTCATACAAGTCTGTGAAATTGACTTTGTTCTTATGCACGTTTACATGTACAATCGTTTGTAATCAATGATGCATTTATCTTAGGCAATTATTCTGCAAAAAAAAAAAATTTTAATCACTAGAATGGACTGTGGATGTCAAATTCATTAAATGAACGTGTATGTTTGTAAATTAATTATGCATTTATCTTAGCGAATTATTCTGCAAAACAATTTTTATCACCAGAATGAATTGTGGATGTCAAGTTCATTAAATAGCATTAAATAAACATGTGTTTTACTGCTATGTTTTCATAGTAAAAAGCCTGTAAAGTTTTCCATATCTGAATGAATTTAATAAAAGCGTCTGTTACTAATGATGACGATACCTCAGCCAATTATTCTCCAACGTGAGATTTCATCACAAAAATGATTTTAGGATTTCCAAATCATTACTTTTTCAAGTATTACACCGCTAGAGTTTGAAAACACAAGAGTATAAAGTTTACCCCCTTTTTTTCTTCAGACTGATTTTTTTTTTTTTTTTTTTTTTTTTTTTTTTTTGTCATCCAGGTCTTCTTTGCTCTTCAGTCAGCTCGAGGATTTTGATAGGACATCACACCTGTAGAAAGAACAGTTGGAAACATCATTACAGCGCTCAATCAGTGACTCTGATGGGACATCACACTGTAGAAAGAACCTTTTAAAAGATCACCAGTGTTCAGCTATTGACCCTGATGGAACACATCACCTGTACAAAAGAAAAATTTAAATCATCACTTCAGTGATCAGTCGCTGATTCTGAAGGGACATCTAACCTGCAAAATGAACACTTTAAACCATCAGCATAATGTTCATCGACTGATCCTGATGGGGCATCTCACCTCTGACGTGCATCATCATCATCATCATCAGTGCCTTGCCGCATGGCGTTGGCGATTATGGACTTCCACCCGTCTCTATCTCTTGTTGCCTCAAGCATCCCCTCCACCCTCTTTGTCCCCGCCCACTCTGCAAGTCCGTCTAGTATCTTCTCCCTGGGTCAACCCGGTGCTCTCTTTCTCTCCAGCTTTCCCGTTGTGACAGGGTTGCTCCAATTCCCCTTTCCTCATAAAATGGCCTATAAATGTTGCTTGTCTTTTCCTAATCTTCCTCATGAATGATCTACTTGTGTCTGCCTCCATCAAGACTGTCTCGTTTGTTTTCTTTGCTGTCCATGGAACTCTCAACATTCTTCTTAGAAACCACATCTCGGCTGCCTCAATCTGATGTGCATAAAGCAAGTAATCATTTTAAGAAAGAGAAGTTTAACATCTGTTTCTCAAAGGTCATTTATGAACCAATAAAAATCAAATTCAAATGAGCACTCTCAAATAACAAAGAAAATTAGGAAAAGACGGGCAACATTTATAGGCCATTTTATGGCGAAAGAGGAATCAGAGCACCTAATCACAACAGGAAAGCTGGAGGGAAAGAGAGCACCAGGTAGACCCAGGGAAAAAATATTGGACGGACTTGCAGGATAGCTGAAGACAGAGAGGGTGGGAAATGCACTTGTAGCGATAAGGGACAGATTCGTGTGGAGGGCCATGATCGCCACGCCATGCGGCAGGGCACATTAATGATGATGATGATGAATGTCTTTGGGTCTAACAGTTGTTCCCCTTCCATCCATCCGCCGTTCCAAGACTCAAAACATACAAATGGCAATAAAAAATAAAAAATTTAAAAAAAAACAGTACGCATTTTACAGTGATTCAAGAACTTCTTTCCCACGAGTATATACACAATTCTTTCCCACGAGCGTACTTGGAAAAAGTACGAAACTCAAAATGCATCCGATGCATCAACTTAGGGTCAAGGCCGACTGTCTTCAAGCTGTGAACCCAGCGATGGTGTCAAGGATTCAAGGTATGTTATTAATTTTTACTGATCGAGATATACCTGACTTGGTTGAAACTAAGGCGGCTTGTGTAGAGACAGCAGTGGGCAAATCAAGATTCTTTTAGAATAAACCCGTGAAACCTGTCCGTGAAATGAAGTCGCTGGTTTCCAAGGCGGCCAACGATCGGCGCTTGCGACTCGATTATTTTAGTGATCTAGATTCCAGTATTCCTACATGATCTCGAGTTGTCCGTTGATGATGCTCTGTCTGCTTTCGGCTCGTCCCCAGGAGTGCTGGCATGTTGGTCGTAGGTATTTTGAACTGGGTAGACTTATTCAGAAAGGTAACTAGTTTGACATATCGCATACCACATTACGTAGTAGGCCCAATACTTTACGCCAGGTGGTGGATGTGGATACTCATAATATTGCGATAGTAAAATACCACATTACGTAGGCCCAATACTTTACGTTGGTGTAACTGTAAGGCTGTGGATCTGGATATTCAAATGGTCGGTGGGTAGGCTAGAGTTTGTGTGTGTAATTATCATTTTCAGTGTGTCACTGTGTGTGTGCACATGCTTGCATGTGTGTGCGTGTAAATTTGAAACTGTTAATGTTATTGTTGTTTAAAGCCCAGTCTAGCTGAGCAATGTATTATATGGAGTAAAGAAAAGGGGGTGGGGAGTACTTACATATATTTTACAGAAATGCAGTTTATACATTTTTTCTATCACCCCCCCCCCCCCCCCACCTCCCAATCAGTTACTTAAAAAGTTAGTTAGTTGGAATTTGTTTATCAGTTCAAACAATTGTGACTGAAGGCTTTCTCTGTAACTGTGTAAGATGTGCGTGAAAGATAGGAAAATAATATAATGTTTTTTTCTGTTTATACACTGATACAGGGCTGACTGAATTGTTTATGACAGTGAGTACACAAGAAAGTTCAGTCTTTATGCTATACATTAAATTCATTAACCTTTGAAACATGTAATAATAATAATAATAATAATGGCTTCTTATATAGCGCTTAATCAAAATAATTTCTCTAAGCGCTTTACAAAAACATACTGCATTCACCTCTCCTACACACACAACCACACACCTCACAAACAACTACGAATACCACCACTACAGAAACCAACAAATCCTACGAGCACAACACTCACTCATCTCAAGCATTGCTACAAAACCAAATCACACAACGTTCAATTATACAACAAACACATGCAATAGAAAACACACCCTGAAACAGTATGTCAAAACAAGGCTTAGACGGCTATGACATAGGTGGTACCCCTACGCAGCATTGACTAGTTGTGAGAAAATAGATGGTTTTAAGTTTAGACTTGAAAGAAGAGAAATAATCTGAATGTCTGAGAGAGTCTGGCAGTCTGTTCCACATCGATGGAGCTTGAAAAGAGAAAGACCTTTCACCTGTAGTAGTTCTGATTCTTCTGAAGCGAGTCATTCTAGAAGGCGGTCGTCTGCAGAGGAGCGTAGTTGTCGAGAGGGAGTATAGATTTGAAGGAGATCCGAGAGATAAGAAGGTCCATTTTCAAAGAGAGAAGAGAAAGTGAGAGTTGAGATTTTGTACGAGATACGGTTTGAGACAGATAACCAGTGAAGAGAGTGAAGTAGTGGCGAAATGTGATCATATTTACCTGCTCTATAGACTACCCGGGCTGCATGATTTTGGATTCGCTGTAATCTTTCTATCAGGTATTTCGGAAGGCCGGCCAAAAGTGAGTTGCAGTAATCTATTCTAGATAAAACAAAGGCACAAATGAGAGTTTTTGTAGCATCTGTAGAGAGAAGGTGACGTACGGAACTGATTCTTCTTAGTTCTAAATAAGCAATCTTGCAAATATTTGAAACTTGTTTCTCAAAGGAGAGGGATTGGTCAAGAATGACCCCTAGACTGCGGACAGAGGTGGACACAGAAACAGTACAGTCATTGATAGTGACAGTTGAAGGTAGAGAAGGATGGTTAGGTTGTTTTGTCACGAACATGAGTTCCGTCTTGTCGTCATTTAGTTGTAGTTTGTTGGTAGTCATCCAGTCCTTTAGGTCTGCAATGCAGCCCTGCGCCGAGAAATCAGTGAGTCAATTTTAACAATGGGAGCCGATTGATGAAGCTGTGTATCATCAGCAAAGCTCACGTGCAACATGGCGTGACCACCAATGACGTCAGACACAGGACCGGCATACAGCACAAAAAGGACTGGCCCCAGTACAGAACCCTGAGGCACACCGTACCTAAGAGGAGAACTGTCTGAGTATCTGTCCTGTACACACACTGTCTGAGTCCGTCCAGTCAAGTAAGAGATAATCCAGTCGAGGGCTGTGTCTTTGAAACCAAAGGAAGTTTGAAGCCGTGAGAACAAAATATTATGATCGATCGTGTCAAATGCTGCGGAAAGATCCAACAACGCTAACAAGGAAATGTTCCCATCATCAAGCCCACAGAGGAGGTCATTGACTACACGGAGGAGTGCTGTCTCACGGCTATGGCCTTGTCGGTAAGCAGACTGATGAGGATTCAAGAGGTGATTCTTTTTGAGGTGTTCTAGAATTTGTTCAGACAATCTTTCAATATTTGATAGAAATGACAAATTTGACACAGGCCGATAATTCTTTAGAACGTTTTTGTCTAGTGAAGGTTTCTTGATCAATGGACGTACCACTGCAGACTTGAAGATTTCAGGAACGTGACCAGAGGACAGAGAGGTATTGATAACATGAGTAATATGGGGTAGAACGTCATCGATACACTGGAAGAGCAAGTGAGTAGAATGGCATCAAGTTCACTTGATTTAGGGCTGCATCGCAAACAAAGTTTTTTGACATAGTCTTGGCTAACAGGGCTGAAAGAAGTCAAAGGAGGTCCACAGTAAACTTTGTCATTCAGGGAGTGTACAGGTGCAGTAGAATCTAGGTTTTCACGGATAGTATCAATTTTGCCATTGAAAAACTCTTAAGAATTTCTGAGGGAGCTCTTGAGCTTGGGAAGATGGTGGGGAGGGTGGAGCAGCTGACTTTACCTAACAGACTATTTGTGACATTGAACAACTGCTTGGCCGTATTACAAGCCAATATCTTTGAAGAATAGAACAAAGTTTTTGCTTGATGAACAATATCAGTAACATGATTTCTAGCGGTTTGATATATTTCCCAGTACACAGTCAGACCCGTGGCGCGCCATCGCCTCTCAGCCCTCCTCTCCTGCTTGGCCTCCGACAACTCAGGACCCACTGTGCTGTGCCATTGACACAATGAGCGATCAGAGATCAAGCGCCTGCTCACTGGAGCATGCTTATCAAGCATGGCACGGAGGGCAGAGGTCAGCTGAAAAGCCGATGGCTCACCCGGTATGGCCGTGATCAGATCAGATTTGAAAGCCTCTATGTCGATAGCAGAAATTTTCCTAACTTCCTTGTACGTCTTTGGAACGGCGGGCCTAATGATGTCTAATTCACACTTCACAGCATAATGATCCGATGCTAAGTTAGTGTCAACAGTTGAAGACTTGAGTAAATGATCTCTGTCTCTGTAGACTACCCAGTCTACTGTGTTACCTTGTTTGTTCGTTTTTTCATTCACGGATTGCTGGAGTCCAAAGTATCTAAAATTTCTAACACCTCAGGCGTGTATCCAACTGTGGGCTTATTGAAGTGGAATTGAAGTCACCAACCAGTAACAATGTTCCTGGAAGATCATTTACAAATTCAAGAAAGTCTGGAAGTTCATTGATAAACATGCTGGGAGTAAGATTGTTCTTTTTACTGGGTACTGGTCTGTAAATCCCGAAAATATTGGTGACAAGAAAGCTTGGTAGGGACAGCTTCAGGTGAACAAGTTCAAAAGTCCGGTGCTGAAAAGCAAAAGAAGAGTCAAAAGAGCAATAGGGCAGCAGCTTATCAGAGATGACGAAAGCGATTCCTCCTCCGCAGGTGGTGGTGGGGGAGGGAAGGACTTGGATGTATAACCAGCCGGAGCCAGGTCTTGTAGCTTTGGTTCATCGCCACTTTCTTTGAACCACGTTTCCGTGACGCAAAGAATGTCAATATCATTGGACAGCATAAAGTCATTCACAGCAGATCGTTTCTTTTTACAGGTAGCACCAAGAGACTGGGCATTAAAGACAGTCAGTGCAATGTTTTTTGTCGTTGTTGTCTGTGTGTGAGGAGCCATAGGCACATGAATCAAGTTGCGGCAGTTTACTGAGCGAGTGTGGTTGTGGCGAAAGTAGTGAGAGTGGTGGGAAACATTACCGACTGTAGGTACTGCCCTCCGTTTCCTCCTCCCTCCCCGTGCTGTGCGACAGTGAGGAAGGTCACGGCCAATCCTGAAACGCCGCAGTTTCATGTTGAGCGAGGGGTCAAGGGGCGAAGGTCGCTCACTACACTTCAGCACTTCAAACATGTGCATGTGTCTCTTTAGTAGACTGTGATCATATTATTCATCAGCCGCTGTGACTGTGTCTCTGTGTAAGGAAAGATTTTGAACATTGCATGAAGATTGAGTGGTAGCGCAAGCAGCCACAGCGTCTGTATGAAAACAGATTCTGAGTATAGCAGACAGATGGACTGGTAGCGTTAACACAAACAGCCATTGTGATTGTGTGAATACAGATTACAGATGGACTGGTAGCGTTAACACAAACAGCCATTGTGATTGTGTGAATACAGATACAGATGGACTGGTAGCGTTAACACAAACAGCCATTGTGATTGTGTGATTACAGATGGACTGGTAGCGTTAACACAAACAGCCATTGTGATTGTGTGATTACAGATGGACTGGTAGCGTTAACACAAACAGCCATTGTGATTGTGAGTACGACTTAACAGATGGACTGGTAGCGTTAACACAAACAGCCATTGTGATTGTGTGAATACAGATTACAGATGGACTGGTAGCGTTAACACAAACAGCCATTGTGATTGTGTGATACAGACTACAGATGGACTGGTAGCGCTAACACAAACAGCCATTGTGATTGTGTGAATACAGATTACAGATGGACTGGTAGGTTAACACAAACAGCCATTGTGATTGTGTGATTACAGATGGACTGGTAGCGTTAACACAAACAGCCATTGTGATTGTGTGATTACAGATTAATGGTAGCGTTAACACAAACAGCCATTGTGATTGTGTGATACAAATTACAGATGGACTGGTAGCGTAACACAAACAGCCATTGTGATTGTGTGAGTACAGATACAGATGGACTGGTAGCGCTAACACAAACAGCCATTGTGATTGTATGAATACAGATTACAGATGGACTGGTAGCGTTAACACAAACAGCCATTGTGATTGTGTGAATACAGATTACAGATGGACTGGTAGCGTAACACAAACAGCCATTGTGATTGTGTGAGTACAGATTACAGATGGACTGGTAGCGCAAACACAAACAGCCATTGTGATTGTGTGAGTACAGATTACAGATGACTGGTAGCGCTAACACAAACAGCCATTGTGTGAGTACAGATTACAGATGACTGGTAGCGCTAACAGCCATTGTGTGAGTACAGATTACAGATGACTGGTAGACTAACAGCCATTGTGGAGTACAGATTACAGATGACTGGTAGTACTAACAGCCATTGTGTGAGTACAGATTACAGATGGACTGGTAGCGCTAACAGCCATTGTGATTGTGTGAGTACAGATTACAGATGACTGGTAGCGCTAACAGCCATTGTGTGAGTACAGATTACAGATGGACTGGTAGCACTAATAACCATTGTGTGAGTACAGATTACAGATGACTGGTAGCGCTGAACAGCCATTGTGTGAGTACAGATTACAGATGGACTGGTAGCGCTAACAGCCATTGTGTGAGTACAGATTACAGATGGACTGGTAGCGCTAACAGCCATTGTGTGAGTACAGATTACAGATGACTGGTACTGGTAGCGCTAACAGCCATTGTGTGAGTACAGATGAACTGGTAGTACTAACATCCATTGTGTGAGTACAGATTAAGATGGACTGGTAGCGCTAAAGCCATTGTGTGAGTACAGATTACAGATGACTGGTAGTGTAACAGCTGTTGTGTGAGTGCAGATTACAGATGACTGGTAGTACTAACAGCCATTGTGTCAGTACAGATTACAGATGGACTGGTAGTACTAACAGCCATTGTGTGAGTACAGATTGCAGATGACTGGTAGCGCTAACAGCCATTGTGTGAGTACAGATTACAGATGACTGGTAGTACTAACAGCCATTGTGTGAGTACAGATTACAGATGACTGATAGTACTAACAGCCATTGTGTGAGTACAGATTACAGATGACTGGTAGCGCTAACAGCCAGTGTGTGAGTACAGATTACAGATGACTGGTAGTACTAACAGCCATTGTGTGAGTACAGATTACAGATGACTGGTAGTACTACAGCCATTGTGTGAGTACAGATTACAGATGACTGGTAGCCTAACAGCCATTGTGTGAGTAGAGATTACAGGTGGACTGGTAGTACTAACAGTCATTGTGTGAGTACAGATTACAGGTGGGCTGGTAGTACTAACAGTCATTGTGTGAGTACAGATTACAGATGACTGGTAGTACTAACAGCCATTGTGTGAGTACAGATTACAGATGACTGGTAGTACTAACAGCCATTGTGGAGTACAGATTACAGGTGGACTGGTAGTACTAACAGTCATTGTGTGAGTACAGATTACAGGTGACTGGTAGTACTAACAGTCATTGTGTGAGTACAGATTACAGGTGGACTGGTAGTACTAACAGCCATTGTGTGAGTACAGATTACAGATGACTGGTAGTACTAACAGTCATTGTGTGAGTACAGATTACAGATGACTGATAGTACTAACAGCCATTGTGTGAGTAGAGATTACAGATGGACTGGTAGTACTAACAGCCATTGTGTGAGTACAGATTACAGATGACTGATAGTACTAACAGCCATTGTGTGAGTAGAGATTACAGATGACTGGTAGTACTAACAGCCATTGTGTGAGTACAGATTACAGATGACTGATAGTACTAACAGCCATTGTGTGAGTACAGATTACAGGTGGACTGGTAGTACTAACAGTCATTGTGTGAGTACAGATTACAGGTGGACTGGTAGCGCTAACAGCCATTGTGTGAGTACAGATTACAGGTGGACTGATAGCTCTGACACTGACAACCATTGCGTGAGTACAGATTACAGGTGACTGGTAGCGCTAACACTAGTAACAGCCATTGTGTGTGTCCCCCATGGGGATGCCGCGGGCTCTTTCAGTATAAATAGTATTCTCACCTTCTGGAAATTCTGTGCTAGAAATTTCCTCTTTCCTGTCACTCTCTTTGTTTCTTTCTTCCGCCTTTGCTTTCTGTCATTTCTTCCTATCATTTTCTGCCTTGCTGGTCCATTCACGGTTTCACCTGTATGTTATCGATAAAGTCTTACGTACTTTTTCTTGGGATTGATAATTGGGTACATATATTTAGTGCATTTTTGGCTCTAGGGAGATGAGGTATGCAAAAGCAAGTTTAGACAATTTATGCCCGTTTGTATATATGTTTTGGTGTCCTTAGGTATGCTTAAATTTGTATTCACGTATGTTTTTAAATCCCTTGTGTGATAAGTTGGATGGAATGGTCAACACCAGGGGCATGTCAGATTATGCTCGTGAATGCATTGCTGTGTGTACTTAATTTTCTGTTCCTTTTTTTTCCTTTTGAAGTTTTGTATGTTTTGAAGCAGTTATAGCCCTGATATGGCTCTATGCAGTCAGCTGGGCTTTAAACAACAAACTATAACAATAACAATAACAACAGCCATTGTGTATGTACAGATTCTGAACAGTGCAGACAGATGGACCGATAGCGCTAACGAACAGTGCAGACAGATGGACGATAGCGCTAACAGCCATTGTGAAAGTACTGACTGTTGCAGGACTGAGCAAGTGCGCAAGAGTGTGAGTGTTGGCAGCAGGGCCCTGATGGCATCAAGTGCAGGATCCACTGGCTCGTACCCATGGCTCTGTCCTCTCTGTTCCACCATCGAGGCAGGACGACTGGAGGAGGTAATAAGGACATAATTATTATAACAGCAGTCAAGCAGCCTTCCTGCAAAGTCTAGGCTGCTGTGCACACTAGCTTGCGGCTTCGTCACAAGACCTTGGTTTGGTGGAATGAATGTTCTCTGCTACAACAAGTAGTATGGCCTGTGCCCTGTATGCTATCATCAGCATCATGTGCCCTGCCACGTGACGTTGGCGATCATGGCCCTCCGTACAGATCTATCCCTTGTTGCTATAAGTACATCTTCCGCTCTCTCTGTCCTCAGCCACCTGCAAGTCCATCCAGTATTTTCTCCTTGGTTCTATCTGGTGCTCTCTTTCCCTCCAGCTTTCATGTTGTGAACAGGTGCTCTAATTCCCCTTTCCTCATAAAATGTCCTATAGTATAAATGTTGCTTGTCTTTTCCTAATCTTCTTTATCAATAATCTTGTGTCTGCTTCCGTCAAGTTTCTCGTTTGTTTTCTTTGCTGTCCATGGAACTCTCTACATTCTTATTAGAAACCATATTTCGGCAAATGTATGCAAATATTGCTGGAAATAGTGATAATGTTGGATGATTCTTATCCACTTCTCTGTTCAAAGATGAGCTTGGTTGCATGATGTGCGAGGTTCCCTGATTTTCTCCTGGAAGAAGCTGATGTGAAGTCAACATCTAGACTTTCTAGGTAAGAACGAAGACATTTAATAAATTGTTTTGAATGCAAAATCAAGAAACCTCTTCCGGCTGTGGTATTGAAACAACTCACAGATTGCTTCATGGTGGCAATTGTCTCTTCTGTGGTGGGTGTGTGTGTTTTTTTGTTTGTTTGTTTGCTTTTGCTTCATAGCATTGCAGCAGCCAAGATGTAGTTTCTAAGAAGAATGTTGAGAGTTCCATGGACAGCAAAGAAAACAAACCAGACAGTCTTGATGGAGGCAGACACAAGTAGATTGATCACTCATAAGGAAGATTAGGAAAAGACAGGCAACATTATTAGGCCATTTTATGAGGAAGGGGGATTTGGAGCACCTGGTCACAATGGGAAAGCTGGAGGGAAAGAGAGCACCAGGTAGACCCAGGGAGAGAATGCTGGACGGACTTGCAGAGGGGATGGGGAGGGTGGGGGAGATGCTAGGGGCAATGAGAGATAGAGATGGATGGAAGTCCATGATCGCCAACGCCATGCGGCAGGGCACCTGATGATGATGATGAGCATTGCAGCGATGAACCATGATGCAGTTTCAGTGTTTGCATTTCACAAATGTCAGGCCAGGCTGTGTGAAAAAAACTGATACGTGCTAGTGAACAGTGTACTTTGCAGTTTACATTGTACGTTTAGGAAAAATTTATGAGTGATTATCTTATATGCAGGCTTGTTACAGTTATACATTTTTAGAGAAAATTTATGAGTGATTATCTTATATCATATGCAGGCTTGTTACAGTTATACATTTTTAGAGAAAATTTTATGAGTGATTATCTTATATCATATGCAGCTTGTTACAGTATACTTTTTAGAGAAATTTATGAGTGATTATCTTATATCATATGCAGGCTTGTTACAGTTATACATTTTTAGAGAAAATGTTATGAGTGATTATCTTATATCATATGCAGGCTTGTTACAGTTATACATTTTTAGAGAAAATTTTATGAGTGATTATCTTATATCATTATGCAGGTTTGTTACAGTTATACATTTTTAGAGAAAAATTTATGAGTGATTATCTTATGCGCAGGCTTATGATCATGGCTGTTCCAACCCAGCTCTTTAGTTGCAGAACCCCCTAGCTGTGACCTGACCTTATTTCAGCCTGAGCGGGCAGGCTATGCACATTACACCTGCTGATTGCAATAGTGCGGCAGAGGGAATAAAAATGAGTAAGGTGCTAAATAGTCTTAGTTTTCATGGCACCTTTTAACAGTCTGTCTGATATGTAAATAATCATGTTGCTGATACAAGTAGCATACCGATACAAGTAGCATTAAAATGATACCAACATGACCAGATAAGTCCATTAGGGTACACTACCACATCTTGTACAAAACGTACTTAATTTTACGCAGTGGAGCAATTTTGCCAAGATCTCAGGATTTCAACCCCACTAGCCAACCTTCTAAGGTTTTCACATGCTAACAAAGATATGTCACCCAAACTTTAACACTTCAACAAGGATCTTCACTTAAGGGGGCAGACCTACCCAGATTTGGGTACCAAGATTGTGATGTTCAGTGTTTCAGTTCTTATTAACCAATTACCATGATATTTAACAAGAAGATACCTCAGACAGTATTCTTTGGATTGAATATCTTTGTTGGGGTCTGTGAGTTATGAAAAGTTGACAAAAATTAATTAATTAAAAAATGTTCTCGCGAAAATGAAAAAATATAGTACATACTGTGACATTTATAACTACACATATATTCATGTTAGGAATTTGATATTTAGTGAGCAAACACATCTGTATAGTATGTATGGCATGTAGTAAAATCTTAGCTCTACTATCATTATTTTCTGTACAATCATCACACCAATTTTTAGAATAATTCTAATAAAAAAATTATAATACAACTTTTGATAAAAATGTTTCTTTCAAGCAGAACTGCAAGATTTTACTACCAGCTATAGGTACCTGTACCTGCTATATCAAGGAAATCGGATGAAAACTTTTTAACATATTATTTCTGATGTATACAATCTCGCGAAAAATCGCAATTAATTAATTTATTTATTTTTCTCAACTTTTCATAACTCACAGACCCCAACAAAGATATTCAATCCAAAGAATACTGTCTGAGGTATCTTCTTGCCAAGTATCATGGTGATTGGTTAATTAGAACTGAAACACTGAACATCACAATCTTGGTACCCAAATCTGGGTAGGTCTGCCCCCTTAAATAAAAAAATTTCACCTGGGCAAGGACAGAGGGAGACACAAGATGATTACCGTGCTGTATAGCAGCGACCTGACCAACATGAGGAGTTTTACCTAGTACAGACCGTTTCCATTCTCATTTCTTGTGTTAGTGCACGCATAACTGTGAGGGAGAGAGAGAGAACTTGATTCACATGTTTTCAGCTCTCCAGTCACTGAGTCTCTGTGTGTGTTTAGTTGTGTGTTAGTCACATGCAGATATCAGCTCATGTGCAGTATTTCTTGATACAAATTCTCGCTCCTATGTGCTTTTGCAAAAAGTTTATCTGGGCTTATGCACACTAACACAGATCTACAAATTCCTTTTATTTTGCCATAAGATTTTTGTGTCCAATTTTTCTATCATATATTTCTGCCCCCCCCCCCCTCCCCAATCCCCCCCCCCCCCCCCCCCCACTGCAGTTGGTGCATTGAATGACTAATATAATTCTGTAAGACAATCCTGCTATATGTTTTGTTGTTGGTGGTGATGTTGTTCATCATTTAAACAGCAAGAAATGAAAACAATTTTACTGATTTATCTCATGAGGTGATGTACAAATCTTGCTGTGAAGGTTGCTTGTCTGGTGCAGTGGCAGTTCTGCATATGGAATTAATTGCATACAGTAGTTAATTTTTGGTGGTCCAATCCTGTCTGCTCATGAGGCTTTCTTCATGAAAAATGAATAATTTGTTGTTGTTGTTTTTTTTTCTTGCAGAAATGATGCCTACAATATCTGTGGAAACACCAGACAAGCTAATTTGACGGTTAAGTGTTTACATCACTTTTAATGGCAAGGGCTGGAAGCAATCTTTGTGTTAATATATCGTTAGATGTTTTGTTTGTCAGTGCCTTTGCATTTCCCCCATGGGGATGCCGGGGGCTCTTTCAGTATAAATAGTATTCCCTCCTGGAAATTCAGTGCTAGAAATTTCCTCTTCTCTGTCACTTTCTTTATTTCTGCCTTGTTCTTTGTTTTCTGTCATTTCTTCCTATCATTTTCTGCCTTGCTGGTCCATTCACCTGTATGTGTTCGATAAAGTCTTACGTAGATTTTCTTAGGATTGATTATTGGGTACATGTATTATGTGCATTTTTGGCTCTAGGGAGGTGGCATACGCGGAAGCAATTTTAGGTAATTTATGCCTGTTTTTACATGTTTTGTTGCCCTTAGGTATGTTTAGGTTTGTATTCAGGTATGCTTTTTTTTAGTCCCCTGTGCGATAGGTTGGACGGAGTGGTGAGCGCCGGGGTCATGTCCTTAGATTATGTGCGTGAAACTTAATTTTCTTTTCTTTTTTCATGTTGAAGTTTTGTGTGTGATGAAGCGGTTATAGCCCTGATATGGCTCTACACAGTTGGCTGGGCTTTAACCCTTAGACTCCCGCACCGTGTCCACCAGCATCCTGCACTGGCCATCATGCTAGCAAAGCAAAAACTTAACCCTTCGACTTCCTCACCCTGTCCCCCAGTTTCTTGCAGGAAGTTGGTGGGTAGGGTGATGGAGTCAAAGGGTTAAGTTTTGGCAGTTGGCGGATAGGGTGTGGGAGTCCCAAGGGTTGGAACCAATAATGCAATAGCAATAACATAAGCCCTGCATTCCAGGTGAGGAAGCTTATCCAGGCAGAACGTGACGTGTGCCAGTGCCAGGCCAAACAACCAGTCTACAAGGTGATCAAGTTCTACCAGCGCTTCCTGCGAGACTGCCGCACGGACTGCATGGCCAAGGCGGTGGTGTGGAAGAGCCCCGCTGTCTACAAATCACCCACACGTGCCCTGGTACTTGAAGTGTGTGCCAAGCTGCTGGCTGGTGGAGCCGCCATCAATTACACCACTGGTCAGTGTCTTTGGAGTCTTTATCGCCATGTGTAAGAGTAAACGAACTGTGTCTCACCTGTCGGTGTTACAACCACTGGTCAGTGTCTGTAGAGACTAGAGCACCATGTGTAGCGAACCGTGTCTCACCTGTCAGTGTTACAACCACTGATCAGTGTCTGTAGAGACTAGAGCACCATGTGTAGAGAACCATGTCTCACCTGTCGGCCTCACTGGTCATTGTCTGTAGAGACTAGAGCACCATGTTTAGAGTAGAGAACCTTGTCTCACCTGTCTCACCTGTCGGCCTCACTGGTCATTGTCTGTAGAGACTAGAGCACCATGTTAGAGTAGAGAACCTTGTCTCACCACCCGTCGGCCTCACTGGTCATTGTCTGTAGAGACTAGAGCACCATGTGTAGAGAACCTTGTCTCACCTGTCTCACCTGTCGGCCTCACTGGTCATTGTCTGTAGAGACTAGAGCACCATGTGTAGAGAACCTTGTCTCACCTGTCTCACCTGTCGGCCTCACTGGTCATTGTCTGTAGAGACTAGAGCACCATGTGTAGAGAACCTTGTCTCACCTGTCTCACCTGTCGGCCTCACTGGTCATTGTCTGTAGAGACTAGAGCACCATGTGTAGAGAACCATGTCATCACCTGTCTCACCTGTCGCCTCACTGGTCATTGTCTGTAGAGACTACAGTACCATGTGTAGAGAACCATGTCTCACCTGTCTCACCTGTCGGCTCACTGGTCATTGTCTGTAGAGACTAAGCACCATGTGAGTAGAGAACCTTGTCTCACCTGTCAGCATCACTGGTCAGTGTCTGTAGAACTAGAGCCATGTGTAGAGTAGGAACCATGTCTCACCTGTCACATTCGCTCACTGGTCAGTGCTGTAGAGACTACAGTGCCATGTGTAGAGAAACATGTCTCACCTGTCGGCATTACACCACTGGTCACGTCTGTAGAGACTAGAGCACCATGTGTAGAGTAGTGAACCATGTCTCACCTGTCGACATAACACCACTGGTCAGTGTCTGTAGAGACTAGAGCACCATGTGTAGAGTAGAGAACCATGTCTCACCTGTCGACATAACACCACTGGTCAGTGTCTGTAGAGACTAGAGCCCATGTGTAGAGTAGAGAACCATGTCTCACCTGTCGCATTACACCACTGGTCAGTGTCTGTAGAGACTAGAGCCCATGTGTAGAGTAGAGAACCATGTCTCACCTGTCGACATAACACCACTGGTCAGTGTCTGTAGAGACTAGAGCGCCATGTGTAGAGTAGAGAACCATGTCTCACCTGTCGGCATTACACCACTGGTCAGTGTCTGTAGAGACTAGAGCGCCATGTGTAGAGTAGAGAACCATGTCTCATCTGTCGACATAACACCACTGGTCAGTGTCTGTAGAGACTAGAGCGCCATGTGTAGAGTAGAAACCATGTCTCACCTGTCGGCATTACACCACTGGTCAGTGTCTGTAGAGACTAGAGCACCATGTGTAGAGAACCATGTCTCACCTGTCGTGTTACAAACCACTGGTCAGTGTCTGTAGAGACTAGAGCGCCATGTGTAGAGTAGTGAACCATGTCTCACCTGTCGACATAACACCACTGGTCAGTGTCTGTAGAGACTAAAGCGCCATGTGTAGAGTAGCGAACCATGTCTTACCTGTCGACATAACACCATTGGTCAGTGTCTGTAGAGACTAGAGCGCCATGTGTAGAGTAGAGAACCATGTCTCACCTGTCAGCGTTACACCACTGGTCAGTGTCTGTAGAGACAGAGCACCATGTGTAGAGTAGAGAACCATGTCTCACCTGTCTGCATCGCTGGTCAGTGTCTGTCGAAACTAGAGCGCCATGTGTAGAGTAGAGAACCATGTCTCACCTGTCGGCATCACGGGGTTCGGTGTTGGCCACTGCACATTTTGACACCATCATCTCCCCCGAGGCTGCTCTGTCCTGACTTTTGTGGACAACTTCTTGAATACCCAGGCCACTGATGTTGGTTATGTTCTCAATGTATGAGACTGGACGTCTGCCTTTCTTCCCTTTTGCCACTGTTTTTCCTTGAAAGATGGTTGCCATGAGGTCCGTGTTCTTGCTGCGTAACACTGGCCAAGTATTTTAGTCTTCTCTTGTTGATGTCTGCTTGTAGTTTTCTGGTGGTGTCAAGTTCTTCCAGGACCTTTTAGTTCTTCTGTCTGTCCATTTGACGTGTAGTAGTCTCCAGTAAAACCACATCTCTGCTGCCTCAATTCTTCTGCAATGGGTTTTTCTCAGAGTCCAGGCTTCGCAGCCATAAAGCGTAACTGGCCAGATCAAACATTTTCAAAGTCTAACTTTCTGGCCATTTTTTGTCTTTTTACCGTTAGTTTGGTTGTTTGTTAAATGTGATTTTAAGGGAAAAATCTTTTTTCCCTTTGGCATAAGTGGAGAGAGAGGGAAGACAAGGGGGGTGATTCAGTCCATAAAAGCTAAGGCTCCATGTGTTTTTGGTGAGTGTATGTGTGGTGTGTATTTCATGTGTCTGTTTATTGTTGTGTTATTGATCGATTGATTGAGTGTGTTTATTGTTGTGTTATTGATCGATTGATTGAGTGTGTTTATTGTTGTGTTATTGATCAATTGATTATTTTTTATTGACAGTTTAACCATAACTTTTAATTGATTTACCGTGTCAGGTTTGGAGACGCCCCTGATGGCTGCCTTGTCCACCTGTGATGAGGAGTTGCTGTGGTTGTTGCTGGATTTCAAAGCAGACGTCAACCTGTGTGATGGGTGGAGGACATGAATGCTCTGGGTCTAGCCATTCTCCTCAATGAGGTGTCCCTGGTGGAGATGCTGCTTAAACATGGTGCTAAGGTACGTAATGTTCGGGCTTTTGGGCGCACCGGTATATAAGGCACACCCACTAAAGTATACAAAAATCTTAACTATATTCACACATAAGCCGCACTTATAAGCCTCTTATAAGCCTCACATACTTATAAGCCTCACATACCACACACACAGATACAGCTAAGTCGATCGCCTTCAATTTGAAGGCTGCTTCATAGGCATTACGTCGCGTTTTCAGCATGATGAGGGTGTACGTTTGAGCAGAGCAGATCTGAATATCGATTTGAATGCATATGTGTGTGCGGTTTTGATTTAAAAATGTGAACAGTTAACACTTTAAAATGGAGCTCATTGAAAAATTCATGAATGGTAAACACGATTTTGGTGAGTTAAAGAAAAACTAAGCATAGACGAGAACGTGACGCTCCTGGGATCCGGAAAACCGCAAATAAGCCGCATCATTTTTTAAGCCGCAGGGGTTAAAACTGGTGGGGGGGGGGGGGGGGGGGGGTCGTGGCTTATAGCCTGAACTTCACAGTAATGGCAATAGGGAGGATGTCGCCTAACCTTTTAGTAACCTGCGCATTTTGCTGTAGTGTATACTGAGAAAGTGTAAGGAAAAGTTGTGAAGTTATGCATATCCTGAATCATTTGCATGTCCATAACTAGTCAAAATAACATCTGGACAGTATCGTGCCTCACCTGTTTCACCTATCACTGTGTCAGCGTTGGCTGCTGCACTCTTTGACTCTGCCACACTCCTCCAAATGGTTCTGTCTTTACTTTTGTGGATGTCTTCTCGAATATTTAGGCCACTGATCTTAGTTATGTTCTTGATGTATGAGATTGGAGGTCTGCCTTTCTTCCTTTTTGCCACTGTTTTTCCTTGAAAGATGGTTGCCATGAGGTCTGTGTTCTTGCTGTGTGACACATGGCCAATGTATTGTAGCTTCTCTTGTTGATGTCTGCTAGTAATGTTCTGGTGGTATCACTTCTTGACAAGTAGTAGTCTCCGATAAAACCACATCTCTGCTGCCTCAGTTCTTCTGCAATCAGTTTTTCTCAGAGTCCAGGCTTCCAGCCACAAATCATGAATGGCCAGATCAAACATTTTAGAAGTTTGATTTTCAGACTATTTGGTATGCCTCTGTCTTTTCCAGATATTGTTGAATAGGACCGTTTTTTGCTTTGCCATTTCAATTACAACATGAATTTAAATTGAATTTCTCTCTCACTCTCTTATTTTTTTTTTTTCCTTTTTCTTACAGACACACAGTCTCTGTCATTTGAACTTGGACACACACACATGACAACACACACACACACATGACACACACACACACACACACACACACACACACACACACACACACACACACACACACACACACAACACACACACACACACACACACACACACACACACACACAACACACACACATACACAACACACACACACACACACTCTCTCTCTCTCTCTCTCTCTCTCTCTCTCTCTCTCTCTCTCTCTCTCTCTCACGTGGTGCGCACACGCACGCACACACACACACACACACACACAACATACACGCACGCACTCACACACACACACACACTGACACACACACATACACACACACATACATTTGGTCTTGTGCTAGCACATTTTTGTGTCATCACACTGTCTGTCTCACACATGCACAGAGAGAGAGAGGAAAGAGACGAGAGAGAGATAGAAAGAGAGATAGAAAGGGGGAGAGAGAGAGGGGAGAAGAGAGGGAGAGAGAGATATATATTTATAGAGAGAGAGGGAAGTAAAGAGAGATAGATAGAGGGAGAGAAAGTCATTAATTGGTAAAATGTACTGTGTATTGCAGGTGAACTCTCTGTGCTGTGGTAACCTGGTGCCAATACAACTAGCCATGAACAAGAACTCTGCGGTGTCCAACCTGCTGATTCAGTACGGAGCTGACGTGCATCAACTCCGCACAGTGTCACTGGACGACAAGCTGTTCACCAGCCAGTCCCCCTGCACGTAGCCATCCTCAGGAAGAATGTACACCTGGGTCGACTTTTGTTGGAACACGGCGAGGACGTCAACCAGACCTTCAACGACAGCCTGGAACTTCCCATCCACCAGGCCGTGCGCAACCTCGACCTGGACATGATCAACCTGCTCATCGAGTACGGGGCCGACCTCAACAGGCCTAACTTTGAGCGACACACGCCCGTGGGGTTGTCCCTGGTCATCGAAGATCCCACGGCCACAGACATCGCCAAGAGGCTGATCCTAGCAGGCGCCTCAGCCAACCAGAGGACACGGATCTCATTTTTCCAGAAGATGTACAGCCCCCTTCACATCGCCTGCTTCAAGGGCAACCTGGACTTTGTGCGTTTTCTAGTGGAAGAGGTGTGCAGGCGCATCGGCTATTGGGACGAGGAGATGGAGGCCCCGGTGTCGGAGTCTGCTCGATCGGGGAAGAAGGAGGACTGGGCAGCGCCGGACAGCTCCACCAAGGGCTTTCAGGACCGCGTCTTCAAGCTGTTGCCTCGCAACGAACGCTGTTGGGCCACCACGCCTAGCGCCTACCCCAGTGTTCGTGTTAGACGAGGTGTTTCCAGTATACCTTCTCCTCCCTCTCTCACCCCCAGCACCCTACCAAACTTTGAGCCAGACCGAAAGGATTACCACGTTAGGAGTGAGGTGTCCCCGTCTTCCTCTTGCTCAGCTGTGAAGGTCACAGACCGCCTCCCTGCAGTGGAAACCAAGGGGGATACAGGGCAGACCCATCGGTAGAGGGTGCATCAGCTCAGCCACACGCAGGTTCATCAAGTATCTGCATTAGTCCGGACACTCCCTCTACAGGCAGTGGTATATGCAGCGTCTGTGGGGATAGTAGAAATAACCTTGGTGCTAGCACTTCTGTCTCGTCTCTTTCCAAAATAACGGCGGGCGAGGTCAAGGGTCTGGAGGAAAGTGAATCGCACAACATCATATTTATTCTAGGAGATGACATGGTCGATAAGTCTATAGTCAAAGAACAGATGATGGCGTGGAAGAGGAACTTGGTCACTGTAGCTGCTGCGATCGGTGTTTGTCAATGAACGTTGCCAATATATCTTTGGCTGAAGAGTCAGCGCCGGCGGACACGCACAAAGATGACTTTCAAGCCACAAAGACAGCACGTGACGGTGAAACTGCAGACGGCGGCGAGGATTCTGTGGAGTCTGTTAGTGGTGGATTGCCTCCACCTTTTGTTTCCGGACAAACTGTGGCACCTGGTAATGACGAAGGGCTACATGTGGAAAACCCCAAGAACGTGTCAGTTGTGGTGTCGGTGCAGACACAGAATGCTGCAGCACACGCAGAGCCCACCTTTCAGCCTTCACAAAGTCTACCACCGTCACAACCCCAGTTGCCATTGTATGATGATGCCCACGCTCTGGAAGCAACTGGTGGGGAAGTGGGTGCCACAGGTGGCATTTTGGACACCGCCGTTCTAGAGGAGCCCGTCTTCCAGGTGGAATTTGGCTCCCCTGACTACGAGTACCCGCCCCACGCTGACAGCAGGTGGCGGCACTTGTTTGTGAGGCGGGAAAGGCAGGAGGGAGAGGGGGAGACGAAATGTCACAGTGTGGCACGTTTTCTGAACCAGGTGGGGAGTGATGGGTCCACAGCCCTGTTCATGGCGGTGTACGATGGCAATGTGCAGTTGGTGGACTACCTTCTGGAGAACGGTGCCAATCCCCATTTCAGCAGTCAGCACGGCAATTTCTTCCACGCCGCTGTGCTCAGTCAGAGCGAGCCGCTCATCCAGCGTGCCCTGGACCTGCGCTGCAACATCAATGAGCACAACATGTTTGGCAACTCACCCCTCACTCTCGTTTCCAGGTGAGACTTTCATCTTTAATCTTCCATTGTTTGTATATTTTTTTATTAAGTTGATACGTCCTTTTTCTTCATCTGTGTTCGAGCAAGGTCCCTGCTCGCTCCTCAGATGGTCAGTATCCATCTGATGCCTCAGATTATGAGATTCACTTGAATGCTTGCACAGGGTTCATATGGGTTGGTCCACACTGTGCAAAAACATGTTGCTGCACAGTCTGCATACTTCTACTCCATTGTGTTGGGGAGAGGGATAAAAGATGAACAAGAATTTCTTCAAACAGTACAAGTAGAGGAGGAGGCAGTAGAGAATAATAATGGGCAGAAAGTGAGAAACAAAGAGAAAGTTTAAAAAGTGTAAATGTCTTGTCTGGGTTTTTAGAAGGTGGGTATATTCTATATGACCACGGCTACAAAACGGTATTGAACATGCCATGCCACTACTACCCAACTTTAGAGCTGAATTTATGTATTCTGTATCTCAAAAATAGCCATAAAATTAACGTTATGTGAAAGAGAAATAATCATCTTTGCACCTGGATACATTATCCCCCAGTCAAACCAATAAACATTATGTCTCTTTGGCTTTAGTACTTATTCACACCTGTGATGTTGTGTAGCTTATGGTCTCAGTTGCATATTACAACAGTCAGAACATTGTATCTGAAAAGTGTAAACTTGTATGTGCATGTCGTATAGCCACCAAAGCTGCTTACAGCATACACATGTATTCATGCTACATTTTGTGAAAAATTCGTATCATTTGTGACACTGCAAGACGCACTTGTCGTACGCCCACTAGAATGTGAAAAAGTTAATTGTATCATTGGGTACACTGCAACACGTGCCCTGTTACATTGTGAAAAAGTAAGTTGGTGATGCTGCATTGTACGTACAACTCACTATGAAAAAGTTGTATCATCAACAACACTGATCATCATTTCAGGCTGGACCTGCCCAATATATGTGAACTGTTGATAACAAACGGGGCGGACATGAACTCACGTGACCGCTATGGAGAAACACCCCTGTTGGCCAGTGTCTACTTCGGCTGTGAGATGAACGCCAGGACGCTTATCCAGCATGGTGCTGCTCTGGACTTTGTGGATGACAAGTGAGTATTAGTACAAGTAATTAGGAGGAAGACACAAGAAGATCATTTATAAAGAAAATTAGGGAAAAGACAAGCAACATTTATAGGACATTTTGATTTATATTCCAGTGATAGGCTGATAAAATACCAGTATAAAAATAAATGTAGACTAGGTAAAACATAGTCCAGGTAGGGCCTCAGGACGTGGCCAGCTCATGGGTTTATGTGCAGGCTTAAGGCATGTGCCATGATCACCATGCGCATGGCACCTGTGATGTTAGTGCTTATGGAATTCGTTCCGAGAGCAGAGACGTCATCTTGAGAAACTGAAACTTTATGTGGCAAGGGGAATTAGAGCACCTGGTCAGGACAGGAAAGCTGGAGGCAAAGAGAACACCAGGTAGACCCAGGGAGAAAATACTCAATGGGACTTGCAGGGTGGCTGAGGACAGAGAGGGTGGGAGATGTACTTGCAGTGACAGGGGATAGATTCGTATGGAGGGCCATAATCGCCAACGCCATGCGGCATGGCACAAGATGATGAATCAGTGCTGTGGTATCCTGTTTCAGGCACCCATGTGACTCTTCACAGAGTTAATGTAGAAGAAGAAGTAGAAAAGCAAGTAATAGTACTAGTAATCAGTACTTTGGTGTCCTACAAAATCTCTTCAGGGTCTCCAGAAATGTCTATTTGTCTCCAAGGAGGACCAGTTACTTTCAACTAAAGGAACCCTGAATTATGTTTGTGTGTTGTGTGTGTGTGTGTATGTGTGCAGTCACACCTCAGCCATCTACTGGTCCATCTTCAACAACCGCGTCCGCACACTGAAGCTGTTGCTTATGGCAGGTGCCAGTTTCACGCCGCAGGTCTTCCGCCAGTACCCCCGCAACATCCGTGTCATGAACAACCGTCCACTGTTCAGGTTCATCCACCACTACGTGCACCAGGTCAGGATGGAGTTTCTGTGTGTGAATTCAAGAAACCAGAGCACATGATAAAGAGAGGGAAAAAGTCATAATTTTATTTACAGTTCGCTGTTTTACGTTGGTTAGTGTGTTGGTAGTACTGTGACCCCTTTCACGAGAGGCTGCGGATTAAAGATTAACCCTTTGACTCCTGCACTCTGTCCACCACCACCATCTTCCGTTGTCAACCATGCTTGCAAATTAAAAACTTAATCCTTTGATTCCCTCACCCTGTCCACCAGCTTCCTATAGGAAGCTGGTAGATAGGGTGAGGGAGTCATAGGGTTAAGTTTTTAGGAAACTGGTGGATAGGGTGAGGGAGTCAAAGGGTCAAGTTTTTGCAATTGATGGATGGAATGCGGGAATCCAAGGGTTAAAGTTAAATGCATAAATGGCCTTTCCAGCTCTTTCTTTCTCCATCTCCTGTTGTCTGTATCTTTCTGTTTGCTCTTTTAACCCTTTGACTCCTACACCCTGTCCATCAACTGCAAAAAAAAACAGCCCTTCGACTCCCTCACCATATCCATCAGCTTTTTTCTGCAGGAAGCTGGCGGTATAGGGTGTGGGAATCAAAGGGTTAATTAAGTTTTTGCTCTGCTGTGCTAGCGTGGTTGACAATGCAGGATGCTGGTGGACAGGGTGCAGGAGTCAAAGGGTTACTGGTTTATTACAAAGTGTTGTTTTGTTCAACTTTTCACAAGGGTTGGATGTAAAAACAAAAGGCTTGCAAGATGCTTCACTCAAAATTCCATGTTTACAATTAAAAGTGACCACACCACGTATCAGTATATTTTCACTCGCTCGCTACGTACTATTATGCCCCTTTCCATTCCCCTAATACACACCATTTGTGTAGGTCATGAGAAAAATTCTCATACAAACAAATGAAAACAGAGAGTTCTGAAATTTAGCAGGTCATATGTTAAAAGATTGGTGTAGAAAATGCTGAAATTTCAACTGTCTAACCCTCATGGTTGCTGATGTCTAACCCTCATGGTTGCTGAGTAATGGTACAAGTAAAATTAGAGAAATTTTCAGGTGAAATATGTGTTACAAAATACAGAGTCAGGTCAATACATCAGTTCCTACAGTCACATTTTGAATGAAATTTCATAAAAATCCAACTTGCACACACTCCACGTGCACTGAAGGAAGAGATCGTGTTGAACAGCGCTGAGTTGTTGAGTATTGTTCAGCCATTTGCTTTTCCGTCGTCTGCTTCGCTGCAGAGATAGTGGGTCGTGAACTTTGCACTGTCCACTCACCAACTGCATAGTACAGTGACCTCATGGCCTGAAACGAGGCTAGGAATGACCAAAGAATCTATTTCTGGCTATTAGTTTCGGTTAACGGAAATACTGAAAGCCCCGCGAATTTTCAAAACTCAGGTTGGATTTCTCCGACGCTCGTAGACAAGCTTTGTTGAGACATGATCGGGAAATCCCAGCGCTCCTAGCGAGAGAGTTAAAAGTTATTAACCCTTTGACTCCTGCAGCCTGCCCAACAGCATCCTTCTTTGTCAACCATGCTGGAAGAGCAAAAACTTAACCCTTTGACTCCCTCACCCTATCCACCAGCTTCCTGCAGGAAGCTGGTGGATAGGGTGAGGGAGTCAAAGGGTTAAGTTTTTGCAGTTGGTAGAAAAACTAGGAAAAGAAAAGAAAAACTAGGAAAAGAAAAGAAAAGGAAAAAAGCTAAGCCCTACATAAGTCAGGAAGTGATAGATCTGGCAGAAAAGAAAAGTCAAGCTCGAAAGCAGGGAGAGCGGGAAAAATACTCAGCACTGAAAAGGGAAATAAAAAGTAAAGTCAGAAGAGACAAAGCAAATTGGCTGGCACAAGAATGCAGTAAAATCAATGAACACAACGAAAACAGGAAGTCGAGGGAGCTCTTCAAACAAATAAAAAAAGTGAAAAAAATAAATTTCAAAGCAACAAACCAATGCATCAACAACAAGGATGGTCACACACTGACTGAGCCAGATGATGTCTTGGATAGGTGGAACGAATATGGCACATCACTTTTTGGCAAGCCTGACAGCCATGAAAATAATTTAGAGCCAAATTTGGAATTGACCCCTGGAGATATGGAACCTGAACCTCTGCTCAGCGAAGTTGAATCTGCCATTAAAGATCTAAAATGCAGAAAGTCTCCTGGTCTTGACAATATTCCTGGAGAGTTGTTGAAACACTCAGGTGATGGTGGACTCAAAGTAATGCATCACTTATGCTGCAAGATATGGAAGACTTGTCAATGGCCTACAGACTGGAAGCTCCAAGAATTTGTCATGTTACATAAGAGTGGAAATGTCAAAGACTGCAACAATTATAGAACAATTGCACTGATCAGTCATGCCAGTAAAATACTGCTGATAATAATTTTAAACAGGTTAAAGCCAAAAGTAGAGGAAGAGCTATCCGACTGTCAGGCAGGCTATAGGAAAAACAGGGGAACAGTAGATATGCTGTTTGTACTCCAGATATTGATAGAAAAGATTAGAAACACAGACCAAGAGATGTTCATCGTTTTCATTGACTACAGCAAAGCGTTTGATAGCGTGATTCACCAAAGTCTTTTCCACTTCATGATCAAAATGGGTTTTCAAAAAGCAACAATCAGATGGAATAATCAAAACTGCAAATTTTTTAACATCACTAAAGGGGTAAGGCAAGGTTGCATCCTGTCTCCACATCTCTTCAGCATATACACTGAACATATCATGAGAGAAGCAGACATAGAAGACATGGGAGTAAATATTGGTGGTAGAAACCTGTCAAATTTACGCTACGCAGATGACACAGGATTACTGGCAGACAACATTACAGGCTCTAGGAGGATCCTAAGCAGGGTAGACCGGGTTGGAAAGGCAGCTGGGCTGGACTTAAATTCAAAGAAGACAAAGGTTATGCATGTTGCAGGCAAATATAACACTAGACAGGACCAGATCATGCTAAACCAAGTCCCTCTAGAAAATGTCAAGGACTTTAAATATTTAGGTTCAGTCAAGACACACGATGGAACATGCTCAAAAGACATAAAGATGAGAATTGGAATGGCCAAGAACAGTATGGTTCAATTGAACAATATTTGGAAAGACCACAGCATAACAGCAGACCTTAAGATAAAACTCTTAAAATGTCTTGTCTGGCCAGTGATGTTATACGGCTGCGAGGCATGGACAATGAAGAAAGAGGATGAAAGACGAGTGGAAGCAGCAGAGCTGTGGTTTTACCGAAGACTGCTGAGGGTCAAATGGACAGATAGGCGCTCAAATGAAAGCATACTGAATGAGTTGGGTACTACACGCAAGCTCCTAGTACTCATACAACGGAGGAGACTGAAATATGTTGGACACGCAATCCGTAATGAGAGAACAGACTTGATGTCCACTGTCCTCCAAGGTAAAGTGGAAGGAAAGAGAAACAGAGGACGGCCACCTGCATCACTTGCTAGAAACATCACAGACATCAGTGGCAGGAAACTCCAGGAGGTGGTCAGACTTAGCCAAGATCGAGAGTGCTGGAGGCAACTTGTGAGGACATCATGTGCAGCGGCCAACACTGTTCCCGGTGACGCCGACAGGTGACAGGTGACAGGTGAGATAGGGTGCAGGTGGCAAAGGGTTAAAAACAGTTTCTGACACACAGAAAAAACATACCATTCATGAACACGGTGTATGTTAAATTCAAAAGTGACTGCTTTTCATACAAAAAAACTAATAGACCTATACTGATATGGATTGTTGAAATGTTTATGGTTGATTTTCTCATGAAAACAGGTTCCAATTGAAATTGTGAAATTTGACAGTTTTGGATTTTTTTTTTTCTTCTTCCACATGGGTTCCGACAGTATTGTTAACATTTTTCTTCCGCTTTACGCGTAATGTGTTTGTTTTTTATATATTTGTGAAATCTGTTATGTCTATTTGATTTTTCATTAAATGCAAAAGTTAAGTATTAACTATAAAAACGGTAGAGTTATACATATGTATGCATATTTAGTTTAAAATTAAAAAAAACGTTTTTAAAATGCCAGATATTAGCTGTTACAATTGTAAGTAGAATGTTTCTGTCTTTTTTTCTTTTGTTGTCTTTCTCTCTCTCATTTTCTCTGTTTCCCTGCCCAGCTCCCCCACTTTTACATTCCTTCTTGCCTTTGTTTCTTTTCTAGCAAGGTCCATTTGTTTCTTTAGCTTGCTCCCTTACTCTCAATCACTCCTTGACTCTCTCTCTCTCTCCTCTCTCTCTCTCTGTCTCCCTTGCTCTCTCTCTCTCTCCCTGCTCTCTCTTCTCTCTCTCTTTCTCTCTCTCTCTTCTTTCTGTCTCTTTCTCTCTCTCTCTCTGTCTCTCTCTCTTTCTCTCTCTTTCTGTCTCTTTCTCTCTCTGTCTCTCTCTCTCTCTCTCTCTCTCTCTCTCTCTCTCTCCCCTCTCTCTCTCTCTCTCTCTCTCTCTCTCTCTCTCTTCGTGTGTGTTATTGTTGTATTTTGTTTATGTTTATATAAAGTCACAGGCCCCTTATGAGCAGCTGTGACCATTAACATGAATAAATCATCTAAATTCTCTCTTTCTCTCTCTCTCTCTCTCTCTCTCTATCTCTCTCTCTTCTCTCTCTATTCTTCTCTCTCTCTCTTGTCTCTGTCTGTCTCTCCTTGCTCTCTCCTCGCTCTCTCTTTTTTCTCTCTCTCTCTCTCTCTCTCTCTGTCTCTGTCTCTCCCTGCTCTCTCTCTCTCCTCTCTCTGTCTCTGTCTCTCCTTGCTCTCTCTCTCTCTCTCTCTCTCTCTCTCTCTCTCTCTCTCTCTCTCTCTCTCTCTCTCTCTCTCATGTGTTATGGTTATATTTTGTTTATGTTGATGTATAGTCACAGACCCTTTTATGAGCAGCTGTGACCGTTAAAATGAATAAATCCTCTCTCTCTCTCTCTCTCTCTCTCTCTCTCTCTCTCTCTCTCTCTCTCTCTCCTCTCTCTCTCTCTCTCTCTCTGTCTGTCTCTCTTTTCTCTTCTCTCTCTGTCTGTCTCTCTTTTCTCTTCTCTCTCTCTCTCTCTCTCTCTCTCTCTCTCTCTCTCTCTCTCTCTCTCTCTCTCCTCTCTCTCTCTCTCTCTCTCTCTCTCTCTCTCATGTGTTATGGTTATATTTTGTTTATGTTGATGTATAGTCACAGACCCTTTTATGAGCAGCTGTGACCATTAAAAGGAATAAATCATCTCTCTCTCTCTCTGTCTGTCTCTCTCTCTCTCTGTCTCTCTCTCTCTCTCTCTCTCTCTCTCTCTCTCTCTCTCTCTCTCTCTCTCTCTCTCCCCTCTCTCTCTCTCTCTCTCTCTCTCTCCCTCTTCCACAAAATAGAACTCATTTCACAGTCGTCTTTATTCATGTGTGTTCCAACAGCCCCGCAGCCTGCAGGACCTGGCCACCATCCGAATCCGCACGCACATGGGTGTGGTCAGCCAGGGTCACAGCATTCTGTCCCATGTCGACCTTCTGCCCATCCCCAACCGCCTGAAGGAGGTTGTACTCCTCAAGCACTTCATCGAGGCCATCGACGCCGAGATCGACTCGGCAGATCTGGAGGAGGACTAGCTTGCTGGGATCATCCTGATTTCTTCAGTTCTGTGTGCTTGATGATATGCCCAAGGGCCGTTCAGAGGTCGAAGACTAAAGGGTACTCACTTGAATCGGTTTTCGGTGTCCTCTTACAAACGTTTCCTGTGAAGATCTCAAAATAGACATCCCATTGTGTGGGGTTCTACTTCTACTGGCAAGGGTTTTTTTTGTTTGTTTGGTTGGGTTTTTTTGGGGGGTTTTTGTTGTTGTTTTTTGCTACAGGCTGTCTGATTTCTGTTCTTTGAGAGTTGTGTTATGATTCAGACCGTTAATTATTATTTACTTTATATATATATGTTCCTTTTTCTGAAGATAAGATACACAGATATATATCTATACACACGTCATTTACATGTAACCAATATTATTCCAGTGATAGGCTGATACAATACTAGTATAACATGTAGACTAGGTAAAACATGGTTCATGTAGGATATCAGGACCTGCCAGCTTGTGGGTTTATGTGCAGGCTTACCTTAAGGCATATGCCATGATCACTATACACATGGCACCTGTGACGTTAGTGCATATGGAATTCGTTCCGAGCGCGGAGACGTCATCTTGAGAAACTGAAAGTGAAACTGTTCTTTGAGACTGGAGATGAGACAATGATGCTTCAGCGTGAGAAATGTGTCAGGGATCTGTCGTGTGATTTTTATCATTGTTTGTTGATGGCAATTAGGAGTGACTTGTTACATGTTGGCATTTGCCCGGTGCATTCAGAAATGTTTGCATATAGGCTGTGGGTTTCTGCCAAGTACCCGTGAAGTTGTTGTCCTTCTAGCTGGTAGTTCATAGTTGATTTTTCAGAATTGCCTGTTGTAATTTTCAACACCTAAATATTAAAAGAAGAGAAACAGAACTGCATTGGTTTTGGTATTTGTCATCATTTAAATTCAACAAATGCCTGTTGATTAACATCAGGAGGAGAATTCTTGATTGTTATATAGAACCGATAGTGTTATATGGTTGTAATAATAATAATAATATATTTTATTTATATAGCGCAAAATCTTGACAAAATCAAATCTAAGCGCTGAGGCTTGGACAGTCAACAAGCAAAGCCAGAACAAGATTGAGGCAGTCGAGATGTGGTTTCTAAGAAGAATGTTGAGGCAGCCGAGATGTGGTTTCTAAGAAGAATGTTGAGAGTTCCATGGACAGCAAAGAAAACAAACGAGACAGTCTTGATGGAGGCAGACGCAAGAAGATCATTCATAAGGAAGATTAGGAAAAGACAGGCAACATTTATAGGCCATTTTATGAGGAAAGGGGAATTGGAGCACCTGGTCACAACAGGAAAGCTGGAGGAAAGAGAGCACCAGGTAGACCCAGGGGAAAAAATATTGGACAGACTTGCAGAGTGGCTGAAGACAGAGAGGGTGGAAGATGTGCTTTTGGCAGCAAGGGATAGAAACATGGAGGGCCATGATCGCCAATGCCATGTGGTAAGTCACGTGATGATGATTATGTTGGCATAGTGGCTGGGAGCGTACATGACGTAACGAACGATCCATGGACATCTGACAATGGTAGGAAGTTTGAGAGAACTTTGAGAAATGGAACTTTGAAAAATGGAACGTTAAGAAATGGGAGTTAAGAATTTGGCCTCACTTGAGGTTTTTCATTTCGAGTTTTCCATGTCTTGGTGGCAGATTTGGTTGAAGTGCCTATGGAGCTCTTGAGTGATAAATCTGTTTTAACAAATTCCAAATTTCAGTGCCAGCTGGAATTGTTCAGATTTCCTTCTTCCGGAGTTTGCTTTGTTGTGTTCAGTTTTGTGTGAGGTGAGTCCTGAGTGAAGTTTTGATTTGGTCAGTCCACCAATTGCATGTAATGCCATAAAGATGACTTGAAACTGGATAACTCACTAACAGAAGGTATGATGCACTTATTGGCCAGCACAGAGATGTATGCATCATAACTCAGAAACTGGATAACTCACAACAGAATGGTATAGATGCCACTTATTTGGCCAGCACAGAGAGTGTATGTATGCAGTCATAACTCAGAAACTGGATAACTCACCAACAGAATGGTATAGATGCCACTTATTTGGCCAGCACGGAGGGTGTATGCAGTCATACCTATGCATACTGTACTTGTAGGCTTGCCACATTTTTGTTTGTTTGTTTGTCCTTTTACTTGATCTCTTTTTTTAAAACCATATGACTCCTGCACCCTATCCACCAACTGAAAAAAAATTAACCGTTTGACTCCCTCACCCTGTCCACCAGCATCCTGCAGAAAGGGTGAGGGAATGAAAGGGTCAAGTTTTAGCTTCGCTAGCATGGTCGACAATGCAGGTGTGAACAGGGTGTGAGAGTCAAAGGGTTAAGTATCTGTTGTTTGTCAGGATGGTATGGCACATACAGAATGATTTGTATACTTCGAGATGCTTTTTTGTGCAAGCAGTGACTGAAACTGCTCAGTTTTTTTTGTGTGTATTGTCAGTTGTTTTTTCTAGACTTGCAGTTTTGCCTTTCTGTTTATGGGTTTGTTTCAAGCCTGTCTTCAGATTTTGTGACCCATTCTCACAAAATCATGGAAAACCTGCATTTGGCACTTTTTTCCATTTTACATACCAGAAAAGAAGGAACCAGGAACTGAGGAAAGAAGGAACCAGAAAAAACACGAAAATAGAAGCAGAACGCGTATTTAATACAGTCAGACAAGACAGGCGCAAATTTTCAGCCAACTGTCCTTTGTCAAGCTTTACCGTAAACATACGATCACAAAGGAACAAACGCCAAAGCAGCTGGAAGTTTCAGTCTTTTTCTCCTGATTTTGTATTTGGTGTTCTTTCCTTTGTGATCTTATATCTACGCTGGACAAAGGCCATTGGCTGAAAATTTGCATCTGATTGTATTAAATATATGTTCTGATTCTTTTTTTTGTGTGTGTTTTTTTTTTCTGGTTCCTTTTGCTTGAACGTGGGCAGTCATACTTGTTTTGGATGCCAGAAAAGAAGTACAGACGTTTAAAGTTTAAATTGACACCAAGTTTGTTTCTCTACCTTGAAATTGAGGAGATGCATTTTGAGTCAGTCATGCAGAATTGGCCATTTGGAGAAAACAGACCGCAAGATTTTGATCACGCAACCCAAAGTCCTTAGTAAAGTCTAAAATCAGCAAAACACATGAAACTGCAATTGGCCATTTGGAGAAAACAGACCGCAAAGATTTTGATCACGCAACTACAAAGTCCTTAGTAACAAGTCTAAATATCAACAAAACACACAAAAACTTTGTGGTGATGTGAAATACAACATGATTTGCAATTTTCATGCTTTCAGTCAAATTCTGTGTGCCTATTTTGTGCTGTCAAACATGATTGTAGGCATCAAAAATAGTAAAGCAAGCTTTGAAACAATTTTTTTTTTAACCCTTTGACTCCCACACCCTACCCACCAACTGGAAAAACTTAACCCTTTGATTCTGTCACACTGTCCATCAGCTTCCAGCAGGAAGCTGGTGGATAGTGTGAGGGAGTCAGAGAGTTAAGTTTTTGCTTTGCTAGCATGGTTGGCAATGCAGGATGTTGGTGGACAAGGTGTTGGGAGCCAAAGGGTTAAACATTAAAAATTTTCTTAAAAAGACATGTACAGGAAATATTAGAAAGAACCTAAAACTACAAAAGTCATGATTTTCTCCCTTTGATCTTTTGTCAACTGTCCTGGCATCTAGCACAACTTACCTGTGCAACGAGGTTAGTGTATTTTACTGTGCAACGGATAGGTTATTTTATGTCGGGTATTGTATTTGTTATGTTAGGTGGTGTGTGGATGTGTGTGTGTGTGTGTGTTGTGTGTGTGTGTGTGTGTGTGTGTGTGTGTGTGTTTGTGTGTGTGTGTGTGTGTGGTGTGGTGTGCCTTGGTCACGTATGTATTCCTTGTCTTACTGCAACAACTCCACACAGCTTGGAGGGAGGTGATAGGTATGAAGTGGTAGAACTGTGGTATAGCTATGATATCCGCGAGCGCTGAGCAGTGATTCTCTTTATGTGTTTGAGTGTGTGTGTATTTATTGTATGGTGTCAAGAACAGACTTTTGAATGTGTCTGTGTGATCTGCTATGTATAACATGTTTTTTTGTTGTTGGTTGTTTTTTGGGGGGGGTTTTCAGTGCTTTTGTTCATCAGTTTTTTGTTTTTCTATACCATTTTACTGTGCCTTTTCGGTGGCGCTGATCTCATGTCTTTCATTCTGTTTCCTTAACACAACACCGAACCCAAGTATATTCATTCGAAATCCCAGTGCCAGAAAGCCTGTGGGGTCTAGATGTGTCAAGCTGCCATAGGGTCACCTACCAGGGGAGACTACACTGCTCTCTGGCGCATTTCAGCTGTGTCTAATCTGACCCACCTTACTTAGGATTTGCGTAATACTGTAACAAGACCCTTATGACACTCCCCTGTGGAGATGCCAGGGGATCTTTCAGTATAAATAGTATCCCCACCTTCTGGAAATCCTGTACTAGAAATTTGTTCTTTTCTGTCACTGTCTTTGTTTCTGCCTTGTTCCTTTGCTTTCTGTCATTTCTTCCTGTCATTTTCTGTCTTGCTGGTCCATTCACGTGTATGTGTTTGATAAAGTCGTAATTACTTTTTCGTAGGATTGATCATTGGGTACATGTATTCAGTGCATTTTTGGCTCTATGGAAGTGAGATATGCAGAAGCAATTTTAGGTAATTTAGGGGTTTTTTTGTATATGCTTTAGTGTCCTTAGTTATGTTTAAATTTGTATACAGGTGTGCTTTTTAGATCCTCTGTATGATGAATTGGACAGAGTGGTCAACACCAGGGGCATATCCTTAGATTATGTGTGCGAATGCATTGATATGTGTGCTTCTAGTTAATTTTCTTTTCCTTTTTTTCCCTGTTGAAGTATTGTGTGTGCATTGAGATGGTTATTGCCCTGATATGGCTTACGCAGCCGGCTGGGCTTTAACCTTTTGGATTCCCACACCCTGTCCACCAACTGCAAAAACATAACCCTTTGATTCCCTCACCCTATCCACCAGCTTCATGCATGAAGCTGGTGGATAGGGTGAGAGAGTCAAAGGGTTAAGTTTTTGCTGTGCTAGCAAGGTTGGCAATACAGTATGCTGGTGGACAGAGTGCGGGAGTCAAAGGGTTAAACAGAAAGAACAATAACAGTAACCCTTATGACAGTGGTCACTCAGTTATAGAATCAGGCAGAGCAAAGAAACAGTTTGGCACAAAGACCCAACCTGAACTTAGAAATGGTTTGGCACAAAGACCCAGCCTGAACTTACAGCAAAGAAACAGTTTGGCAAAACAAAAAAAAAACACCTGAACTTAGAGCAAGAAACAGTTTGGCACAAAGATCCAACCTGAACTGAGAGCAAAGAGATGATTTGGCACAAAGACCCAATCTGAACTTAGAGCAAAGAAATGATTTGGCACAAAGACCCAACCTGAACTTAGAGCAAAGAAACGGTTTGGCACAAAGACCCAATCTGAACTTAGAGCAAAGAAATGATTTGGCACAAAGACCCAACCTGAACTTAGAAATAGTTTGGCAAGAAAAAAGAAAAGAAAAGAAACCCAACCTTAACTTAGAGCAAAGAAACAATTTGGCACAAAGGCCCAACCAGAACTCAGAGCAAAGAAACAGTTTGGCACAAAGACCCAGCCTGAACTTACAGCAAAGAAACGGTTTGGAAAAACAAAACAAAAAAAACACCTGAACTTAGAGCAAGAAACGGTTTGGCACAAAGACCCAACCTGAACTTAGAGCAAAGAAACAGTTTGGCACAAAGACCCAGCCTGAACTTAGAGCAAAGAAACAGTTTGGCACAAAGACCCAACCTGAACTTAGAAATGGTTTGGCAAAAAAAAAAAAAGAAAAGAAAAGAAACCCAACCTTAACTTAGAGCAAAGAAATAGTTTGGCACAAAGGCCCAACCTGAACTGAGAGCAAAGAAACAGTTTGGCAAAAAAAAAATTAAAAATACCACCTGAACTTAGAGCAAGAAACGGTTTGGCACGAAGACCCAACCTGAACTTAGAGCAAAGAAATGTTTTGGCACAAAGACCCAACCTTAACTTAGAGCAAAGAAACGGTTTGGCACAAAGACCCAGCCTGAACTTAGAGCAAAGAAATGGTTTGGCACAAAGACCCAACTTGAACTTAGAGCAAAGAAACAGTTTGACACAAAGACCCAACCTGAACTTAGAGCAAAGAAACAGTTTGACACAAAGACCCAACCTTAACTTAGAGCAAAGAAATGGTTTGGCACGAAGACCCAACCTGAACTTAGAGCAAAGAGATGATTTGGCACAAAAACACAACCTGAACTTAGAGCAGAGAAATGGTTTGGCACAAAGACCCAACCTGAAGTTAGAGTGAGAAAAAACGGTCTTGGCGTAAAGACCCAAACTGAACTTAGAAACAGTTTGGCAAAACAAAACAAAAAACAAAAAAAAACTTAGAGCAAAGAAACGATTTGTCACAGAGACCCAACCTGAACTTAGAAACGGTTTGGCATAAAAACCCAACCTGAACTTAGAGTAAAGAAATGGCTCGTTTTAGATAAGTTACTTCCGACAGAGGAAGGATAAGGTGGATTAGGCAAATTACATAAAGCCAGGTGTCTTTTACAATATATAAATAGTGCGCTATGCTAAGTTACTTTCAGAGGAGAAAATTGGTAAATTAGGAAAAATTTCAAGAGCCAGGAAAATATGCTTATCCCCTTGACAACCGCTTCCTGTCCATCAACTGCAAAAACTTAACCCTTTGACTTCCTCAGCTTTTCCACCAGCTTCCTGCATGAAGTTGGTGGATAGGTTGACTAAGCTGGTGGATAGGGTAAGGTGAGGTTGTCAAAGGGTTCAGATTTTTTCTTTGCTAGCTTGATTGAAAATGCAGGATGCTGGTGGACAAGGTGCGGAAATCAAAGGGTTAAGTTATATTTATCACTGGTTATGATTTTTTTCTTGTACAGAACAGTTATACAGTTACTAATCTCCTAAGCTGTATTCATATACTACATTTAACCCTTTGACTCCTGCACCCTGTTCACCAGCATCCTCCATTGTCAGCCATGCTAGCAAAGCAAAAACTTAGCTGTTCGACTCCTCACCCTACAGGAAGCTTGTGGATAGGGTGAGGGAATCGAACAGCTAAGTTTTTGCAGTTGGAGGATAGGGTGCGGGAGTCAGAGGCCTAAAGTCTTTATTGTTAAGACTGATTTGCCTATGAAACAATTTTTTAAAACATTTATTTGGATTGAAATGAACGATTGCTGGTTCGTTAACCCACCACCTTCATCATCCGCCAAGGCTCAGAGATAAGTTAAACCTGGACTTCTCTTTCGTATGATATGATTTTTCTGGTGATTTCATTTCTCTCTTGTGCTTTTTATACAAAGTTTGCGCAGTCCTGTTTCCTTTTATGCAGTATGTGTAGTGTATGTTTGTGCGTCCGTAGTGTCTCTCTTTGTGAACTTCCTAGCGTCGTCGTTATTTGCACGGTGTGATTTGGGATGTTGAGGTTCAGGACGAATAAAACTTCTTGAAATGTGGCACCCTTCTGTGTCTTGTTTGTTTACTCAGTGTGTATGTTTTGCCTGCTTTGTATTAACCCTTTCACAGCCCTCACCCTATCCCCCAGCTGCAAAAACTTAACCTTTTGCAAGAAGCTGATTAAAGAGTTAAAAGATATTTCACGGTATTATCACCATGGCTGGCATGTTGCACAAAATGGTGAGAGCACACACACACATACACACACACACAACACACACACACACACACACCACACCACACACCACACACTCACACACAAATGAACACACACAAACACACACACAGCGCGCGCGCGTGCTCACTCTCTCTCTCTTCTCTCTCCCTCTATCTCTCTCTCTCACACACATTCACACACACACACACACATTTTCTCTCTTCTCTCTCTCTCTCTCTTTCTCTCTCCCTCTCTCTCTCTCTCTCTCTCACACACATTCACACCACACACACTCTCTCTCTCTCTCTCTCTCTCTCTCTCTCTCACACACACACACACTCACACACACACACACTCACACTTGCACACACACACACTGCGCGCACTCACTCACACACACACACACTCTCTCTCTTTCTCTCACACACACACATACACACATATGCACACACATGCACACTCACACACAGCATACATCCTGGAAGGTGAGTTGGATAGTCTCTAAAACGCAGGAGCTTCTTTGCCAATTTTTTTTATGTTTGCTCTCGTAAAATCAGTTTAATATATCTTTTCTATTTCTATTTTGGTTTTGCCTGTTTCAGAAACCCATTTTTCTCCTCTATACACGAGACTTCAAACATGATCAGGTTCATATCAAATCAACTGTAAGTCCTGATATGGCTCTAGTAGTCGGCTGGGCTATAAGCAGTATGAAGAGCCTATGAGTATGAACCAACATATGCCAGGGTGTGTGCATCTGCACTATAAGAGTAGACAAGCATGCAGTAGCAAGGACTTCTCAGCTTCTTTCAGATAGATCTTTTACAAAACAACATGTAGAGAAAGTAGCCCAATGAAGACGTTTTGGTTGATGGTACCTTTGGCCAAAAATTGGATTAGATTCACATGAGTAACATTAAAAAAAAATCTCGTGTGAAAATGTTTGCACATTTTGGATCACTATGAGTTTAAAAAATGTATCACATGTATATATGTGGCCCAGGTAACACTATGGCTACATTTAGAGGACGTTTAATGAGGAAAAAAAATTAGAGCACCTGGTTATAACAGGAAAGCTGGAGGGAAAGAGCGCACCAGGGAGAAACTATTGGGTGGACTTGCAGGGTGGCTGAGGACAGAGAGGGTGGGGGATGTACTTGAAGCGACAAAGGATAGATTCGTATGGAGGATCATGGTCGCCAACCTCACACGGCAGGGCACATAATGAATACGATGAACCCAATGGTTGAGAAAACTCTTGTGTACACATGTGCATGCACATAAGGCTGTATGTATCTATGTGCTATAATTGCGTTGGTATCCATTCCATTCGTATAACCCAGCGTACCACTAGAACCATGTCCAGTTTTGTTTTGTTTTTCACTAGGTTTTGAACAAAATGGTCAGGCTATGTATTTTCTTTTTTTTTCTGACAAAATGGCCAAAAGCCTAATGACAGCAATCTGAGACAGGGAACTGTTTAGATGGGCATAACCTCTTGCACATTGTTCAGCACATAACGTTATATGTATTTTGGTATAAATTATATCCCCACCTTCTGGAAATTCTGTGCTAGAAATTTCCCCTTTTCTGTCTCTCTCACTCTTTGTTTCTGCCTTGTTTCTTGGTTTCTGTCATTTCTTCCTATCATTTTCTGCCTTGCTGGTCCATTTACCTGTATGTGTTCGATAAAGTCTTACATACTTTCTCTTTGGATTGATAAGTGCACTTTTTTGGCTCTGGGGAAATGAGGTATGCAGAAGCAATTTTAGGCAATTTAGGCCTGTTTTTATTTGTTTTAGCGTCCTTAGTTATTTTAAAATTTGTATTCGGGTATGTTTTTTAAATCCCCTGTGCGATAAAATGGACGGAGTGGTCAACGCCAGGGGCATCTCCTTACATTATGTGCGTGAATGCATTCATATGTGTACTTAGTTTTTCTTTTCCTTTTTTCCTGTTGAAGCAGTGTTTGTGTGTTGAAACGGTTAAAGCCCTTATATATATGGCTCTGCACAGTCGGCAGCATTTCCTTAGATTATGTGTGTGAATGCATTGATATGTTTACTTAATTTTCTTTTCCCTTTTCCCCGTTGAATTAGTGTGTGTGTGTGTGTTGAAATGGTTATAACCCTTACATTGCTCTACGCAGTCGGCTGGGCTTTAAACAAAAATAACACTGTGTGTTTTGGATCTCCATTATATGCATTAGTGGTGTAACACATGTCACCAACTGCTGTCTGTAAGATCTTGTGAGCATTCAGACCAAACCAAATTTGTGTGACTAGTGATGTTAAAATTAATAAGAAATCTACACTTGACACTTGAGTCCTCATGGGATCAACACCAACACAAGATCGGTAAGGATCGCTTCATTTATTTACAAAGGATCAATTCATTTATTTATTTACAAGCAATGGGTGCGGTAGCTGAGTGAGTAAGATTCAGACTTTCAATTAGAAGATCCGAGGTTTGATTTTTCATGGATACTTTCCGCCTGCCCTGTAAAGGGTAGATTTTTCCAATCTCCTAGGTCAACAAGTGTGTAAACCTGTTAGCGCCTAAGTCCCCCTTCACGTGTGTGTGTGTGTGTGTGTGTGTGTGTGTGTGTGTGTGTGTGTGTGTGTGTGTGTGTGTGTGTGTGTTGTGTGTGTGTGTGTGTGTAATAAACATTATTGTTATTGTTGTTTAAAGCCCAGCCGACTGCAGAGGGCCATATCAGGGCTATAACCGCTTCAAAACATACAAAACTTCAACAGGAAGAAAAGAAAAGAAATTTAAGTACACAAGGAGATGCCCCTGGTGTTGACCATTCCGTCCAATCTATCACACAGAGGAATTAAAAGCACTCTGAATACAAACTAAAGCATACCTAAAGACACCAAAACACACATAAAAACGGGTCTAAATTACCTAAAATTACGTCTGCATATCTCACCTCCCTAGAACCACAAATGTACCTAATTCATGTACCCAATTATCAATCCTAAGAAAATGTACGTAAACTTTATCGAACACATACAGGTGAATGACCAGCAAGGCAGAAAAATGATAGGAAGAAATTACAGAAAGGAAAACAAGGAAGAAACAAAAGAGTGACAGAAAAGAGGAAATTTCTAGCACAGAATTTCCAGAAGGGGGGATACTGTTTATACTGAAAGAGCCCCCCGGGCATCCCCACAGGGCGAGACTAAATAAACATGTACAAAACCGTGTAAGTCATGTCAGTGTTCAGTGTCTTACGGAAACATGAAATCATCCGGTGTGCATGCATGACCACTGAAGACAGAAAGTAGACTGCAACAACATAACTGCACGCACAGTATAGGCAAACACACACACACACACACACACACACACACACACACACACACACACACATCACACACACACACACACACACACACACACACACACACACACACACACACACACACACACACACACACACACACACACATGCTTCTTAGAACATTTGGAATGCTGAAAAATAAAACAAACAAAAATTCAAAGAAATGAATAAACCAAAGTTTTCCATGAAATCATTCTGAAATAATTGTGACCAAAATTTGAGCCATACACTTTCAAATTGGCATTTTCCATTCTCTTTTTGTTCCATATTCTGGGTCAAACTGATTTATCTGTAGATACTTTTGTTCTGTAATCTGGGTCATACTAATTCATATTTGTAAACTTTGTATTCATTGCTGTGCAAATATAAAGACTGCTGAAGGTATAACAGGAGGGGGCAATTCGGAAGCCATTGTCACTGGTTGTGAGTTTGGATCTGTGGTACCCTACATTAAAACTAGCTTTACTTATTGTCCATCTGTATTGATGTAATTGTTGTTCTGTTGGTTGAAATGCAGAGTGGACGAAGACAGATAAAGTGGGAGATAAACGTGCAGCAACAACAACAACAACAAAAATGGATTCGTATGGGGGATCATGATCGCCCATACCATGCAGCAGGACACATGATGACGATGACGATGATATGACGACGATGATGATGATGACGACGAGACGACGATGAGATGATGATGATGATGAGATGACGAGACAAAACGACTTTGGCATCTTGTTCTCCGAACCATAGCATTAATCCTCAACAGTCTACAGTCTTCATTCTCTTAAGAAAAAAAATCTGAAAAGATCCATCTAGAAACAGTTGGGAAAATCTTTCTAATACATTTTTGTTGCAGATAGAAACACAGACTCTAGTCAGTACGAAACAATCTCCCTCTCTCATTCCTTTTTTACAGACACACAAACCTGTCTAGTCGATATGAAACAATCTCTATCCCTGCCCACCCACCACCCCTCTCTCTCTGCTTTCATGATGTAAAGGGAAATTGAAAAAGTCAAACAAAAATTCAAATTTTAACACTACTGATGTTCCTCTTTTTGTCTGCATAATTGTTATCATAGGTCTTATTTTATTTGTGTTTATAGACGCTCCAGTCCAGGTCAAATCATGAAAAGAACAGCATTTTTGTTTGTTTGTTTATTGTTTATGCTACTACTTTTATTGAAAACAGTTGGTTTTTTGTGCATATTATCATAGGTTCTTATTTTATTTGTATTAGTGTAGAACCTCCAGTCCAGGTCAAGCATTATTTGTTTGTTTGTTTATGCTACTACTTTTATTGAAAAGTTTTGTACTTGTGCTCTCTCTCCCTCCCTTGAGCCCCCTTTTTTTTAATGTTTAAGTTGATTTGACATTATGGTAGCCAAGTGAACTGGACACTGGACATCCAATTCTAAGGCCTGAGCTTGATCGTACGAGGGTGGCACCTGATGGAGATCTTTCTGATCTCCTGGGTCAACCCACATACGTAAAGACCTCATGGTGCTTGATCCTTAATTGTGTGTGTATATTAGTTTTTGTTTTGTTTTTGTTTTTGTTTTTTTGTCCCATTTTCTATGCCACCTTAATGGCTACAGAAGCTGAAACAGTTTTTGCTATGCGATGATGATGATGTTCATGAGGATGATATTCATGACGTTATGGAGTTCCATCTAGGATTGAGACTGCTTGACAGGGCTGTACTCTACGTTTTACCATCATAATATATTCTGGCGTTAACCAGGCCCGAGAGACACAGACACCTGTGGTGCTAGTCAGAAGAGTTGAGCAACATCCTCAACGACGCAACCGTGAAGTGGTTAAGACTCGATAGTGTGGTTCCAGTCTTCCCAGTGAGCCCATAGCACGCCCAACTCTAGGTAGGAGCCAGTTAAAGCTGAAAAATCCCGCAAGGGTTTTTGAAGGGACTTAAGGGGATTCGAACACACAGCCTTCTGGTCGGTAGTCCATTACACTAAACCATACACCACGGTGACTAGTTTGTGTGTGTTAGCTGATTCCCATGTTCCAGCAATAAACATAATCTGATAGTTGATGGTTTATCCTAAGTGTGGGTTGGATATTTCTTTTGACAGAACTGTAGACTCAAGATTTCATCACGTTCTCTGCTTGAGTTCAGTCCCAGCCTGCAACATAAAAATGTCCTGTTTGCCGCCCGTCTTAATGCTGCGCTTACTCTAGTGCCGGGGGCTCTTTCAGTTTAAATGGTATCCCCACCTTCCGTAAATTCTGTGCTAGAAATTTCCTTTTTTCTGTCACTCTCTTTGTTCCTTTCTTCCTCCTTTGCTTTCTGTCATTTCTTTCTACCATTTTCTGCTTTGCTGGTCTATTCACCTGTATGTGTTCGATAAAGTCCAACATCTTTTCTCATAGGATTGATAATTGGGTACATGTATTAAGTGCATCTTTGGCTCTAGGGAAATGAGATATGCGGAAGCAATTTTAGGTAATTTAGGCCCATTTACATATATGTTTTAGTATCCTTAGTTATGTTTAAATTTGTATTCAGATGTATTTTTTAAATCCCCCGTGTGATAAATTGGAAGGAATGTAAACGCCAGGGGCATTTCCTCAGAGTATGTGCGCGGATGCATTGATATGTGTATTTAATTTTTTTTTTCGTTGTTGAAGTAATATGTATTGAAACGGGTTGTAGTCCTGATATGGCTCTACGCAGTTGGCTGGGCTTTAAGCAAAAATAACAATAACAGTTGTGATTGCTTACTGTTTCATAGAGCCTATTCTCCACCCACCCTCACCTCCAGCTGAATTCATAATCTTGTCAGCATACCAGCGTGACGCAATGGGTTTTTGCGCAGGCACGAGGAGTTATATATGCCAGATAATTGTTGGCAGGGCGTAAGTGTGAAAAATCCCTCTTTAGCAAACTCTTTATTCCAAAGCCATTGAATAAGTTTTCTTTCGCTGTCGTGTGCCCAAGCAGTGCACGTGCAGCTCGTCCTCTAAATGTATCCATGGGTCACGAGCTGTTTTGATACTTTAACAAAAGCGTTGCCTGAATAATGCAGAAGGAATAAAGAAATACATAATCTGCGTATCAAAATGCATCCTATCATAAATAAAAATGTTTTCCCGCCATTGAAACAAACAAACCAAAACTGACCACAGTGATAATATTTACGGTATTAACAAAGATGTTCAAAATTTTAATTTCAAAGAGGAACAGGACAGTCATCCAGACAGATAAACATCCATTAGAATAATAAAGACATATTTTTAACGTGCTGTAATCAATATGCTGTAATCAACATGTATATTTTTTCCAGAGTGTCGTTTTATGTAACTGAATAAAACCATACAAATTCGACTGGGTTCACGTCTGCTGTGAAGTACAAGCTCACAGCGATCTCATTTCCGTTCGGAAGAAAACACGGTCAAGAAAAAGGTGGTGGACAGCTATTTTTGGTATTGACTGTACGCCTGTGTGGATTCCATATTGGCATAAAGACGACGCACTTGATCCGGTAAAGTAATCTTCTTCTTCATTTATGTTGTTCTCAAATTCGAATTTGCAGATCTTCTATTTTATTTCTGTCAGTTGATGCGCCCTTCATGCCCCTGACTTGAGATTCTGCGCATTACCGCACTGCCACACTGGCAACTGAACTGGCACTGCGGTAGTAGCAGCCTGCGATCAACTTTCTGTCAGTTCGGGTCATGTAAACACACCAGGATAATTCACACTGACTCGTCGTTTAGAATGAGTCTCCGAGAATGACTGTCGGAACCAGATGTTAAATTTTGTAGCGTGATTCATAGCAACTTCTTCGATCGCGCTGCAGTGTTCCGTTGCAGACGACAAGACGTGCACTTTCGTTCTTTAGTCTTAGAAGTTCAGTTCAGTAGGTCACAAGACTAAAGACTAAACCGGAGTTTGCAAAGAGGACGCTTAAATTCGAGGATTCTGGTTCAGTGGTTATCTTTTATAACGTGCATTGGGTTGATGAGACGATGAATCAGTCTAGTAAGTAGGTGCCATTTTTCTTGTGACTAATGAACATTTTGTCATATTTGTTTTATGAATTGCGTAGATTCTATTAATACTACAAACTTGTATAATGTAATACTATCACTAAAAGCCTTTGAAAATGAAATGGTTGGATTAACATCAACAGGAGGGCAATATGTATGTGTGTATGCGTGTGTGTGTGTGTGTGTGTGTGTGTGTGTGTGTGTGTGTGTGTGGTGTGTGTGTGAGCCATAATAGTTCTGTATTTTCCACCCAACTCCCAAGTAATCTTTTTTTGCCAGTTTCTTTGATAATAGTCAGTGACTTTCATTGGATTATGCTGAAATACTCAAACAGTGCGATGAGAAGGGCCCTGGGGTATGGAACGAAGGAGTATAATAGATATATGTAATTTAATATACTTTACAAATACTAGGTTGCAAACCGGGTGGCTGAAATCAAGCTCAAATTTTGTTTTTGTTTTTCACTTATCTATCTGTAATTAAGAAAATATTCAATATTGGCTTCACCTAGTTGATAGATGGCTGAGCATTTGGTCATTGACTAGGGGTTTTTCTGTCATGTGAGATGAGTTTATACAGAATAACTAGTTGTGTTATACAGTTATGATTCAGACCTTTATTTATTTGTTTATTTACTACATATTGTTCCTTTTTGGAAGGTAAGATACTCAGATACACATGTCATTTACATGTAACCCAAGATTATTCCAATGGTAGGCTGATAAAATACCAGTATGAAATAATTATAGACTAGGTAAAACATAGTCTAGGTAGGGTCTCAGGACCTGGCCAGCTCATGGGTTTATGTGCAGGCTTGAGGCATGTGCCACGGTCACCATGCATATGGCACCTGTGATGTTAGTGTATGGAATTCGTTCCGAGCACGGAGACGTCATCTTGAGAAACTGAAACTGAAGCTCAGGTCATAGGGATTAGCCTGTTTTTTTTTCCATATTATAATTGACTTGAATTTACAAGCCCTAACACTTATAGCTGAGCACATGCCTCAATTAAGCACATGGACGTACAAAGCCAGGTGTCATTCTAATATTTTGTGTCATTGATATGGATATATACCAGCGGTCTTAAGATTTGTAAATAATTAGACTTTTTGCAGAAAATCTGAGCAATTGCTGTCATTAATGAATGATTTGATGATGGTAAAGGGTGGTGTATGGTGATGGTGTGTTCGTTGTTGCTTGATTTAACGTCTTTTCACTATAAGTGATATTAGACGGGGAAAAATGGCATGGAGGATGAAATAAGGGGGGGGGGGGGGTGGAGGGGGAGGGGGGAACAGAGTAAGGGACGTAAAAAAAATTAAAAGGAAGCGGCAAGGTCTTAAGAAAAAGGATATGGATGAACAGAGAAATGAAACTAGAACAACGCTAACATCAATAATGTAAAAGAAAAATCGTCATAAAAACAAAACAAAACAAAAATAATCATAATTATAATAATAATCTTAAAGTAACGCATTAACAGGACTGTGAACCAATGATTCTGAAATTTTAACTAACAAAACTTGATCCGATACTACTTCTTTAAAATGCGTTTCAGATAGTTTCCTTGTGTAAACGTCTTTGGTAAAAAGGAACGAAGCTTTCTGCAGTAAAACAAACAGTGATACAATGTGAATTGTTCGCCACAAATACATAAAACGTTGTT
>JAPXFY010000035.1:26773860-26781360 GCA_030674185.1 Monoplex corrugatus
TGTGTGTGTGTGTGTGTGTGTGTGTGTGTGTGTGTGTGTGTGTGTGTGTGTGTGTGTGTGTTGTGTGTGTGTGTGTGTGTGTATGTGTGTCTTTGTGTGTGTGTATGTATTTGTGTGTGTGTGTGTTTGTGTGTGTGTGTGTGTGTTGTGTGTGTGTGTGGTGTGTGTGTGTGTGTTTATGTCAGTGTGTGTGTGTGTGTATGTGTGTGTGTGGGTGTGCATACATGTGCGTACACGGTTGTGTGTGTGTGCTATGTGTGTACGTGCGTGGTGTGTGTGTGTGTGTGTGTGTGTGTGTGTATGTGGTGTGTGTGTGTGTGTGTGTGTGTGTGTGTGGGGTGTGTGCATGCGTGTGTGTGTGTATGGTGTGTGTGTGTGTGTGTGTGTGTGTGTGTGTTTGTGTTGTGTGTGTGTTTTGTGTGTGTGTGTGTTCTTTGTGGTGTGTGTATGTATTTGTGTGTGTTTGTATGTGTGTGTGTGGTGTGTGTGTGTGTGTGTGTGTGTGTGTGTGTGTGTGTGTGTGTGTGTTTATGTGCAGTGTGGTGCGTGTGTGTATTATGTGTGTGTGGGTGTGTACTGTGGTAGTGTGTGTGTGCATTGTGTGTGTACGTGCGTGTGTGTGTGTGTGTGGTGTGGTGTGTGTGTGTGTGTGTGTTGTGTGTGTGTGTGTGTGTGTGTGTCTGTGTGTGTGTGTGTGCATGATGCGTTGCTGTGTGGTTGTGTGTGTTTTCATGTGTGTGTGTGTGCTATTTGTGTTGTTTTGTGTGTGTTCTGCATGCGTGCCGTCTGTTGTTGCTGTGTTTGTATATTTGTTGTGTATTGTCCTTTCCTTATTGTGTTCTTAGTCCTATTTCCATTAGGATATATTCCTACACTATGAGTCTAGATCTTCACTTGGTTTTCTACTTTGTCTCATCTCCTACACTTTGTTCTATCTCCTCACTTTGGTCTCATCTCCTACACATTTGTTCTCATCTCCTCACTTTGGTCTTTCTCCTACACTTTGTTCTGTCTCCTACACTTTGGTCTGTTCTCCTACACTTTGGTCTCATCTCCTACACTTTGGTCTCATCTCCTACACTTTGGTCTGATCTCCTACACTTTGGTCTGATCTCCTACACTTTGGTCTGATCTCCTACACTTTGGTCTGATCTCCTACACTTTGGTCTCATCTCCTACACTTTGGTCTGATCTCCTACCACTTTGGTCTCATTCCTACACTTTGGTCTGATCTCCTACACTTTGGTCTGATCTCCTACCACTTTGGTCTGATCTCCTACACTTTGTTCTCATCTCCTCCACTTTGTTCTCATCTCCTACACTTTGGTCTATCTCCACTTTGGTCTGATCTCCTCCACTTTGGTCTGATCTCCTCCCTTTGTTCTCATCTCCTCACTTTGGTCTCATCTCCTCCACTTTGTCTCATCTCCTCCACTTTGTTGTCGATCTCCTCCACTTAGTCTCATCTCCTCCACTTTGTCTCATCTCCTACACTTTAGTTCTCATCTCCTCCACTTTGTTCTCATCTCCTCCACTTTGTTCTCATCTCCTCCATTTGTTCTCATCTCCTCCATTTGTTCTCATCTCCTCCATTAGTTCTCATCTCCTCCATTTAGTTCTCATCTCCTACACTTAGTTCTCATCTCCTCCACTTTGTTCTCATCTCCTCCACTTGTTCTCATCTCCTTCACTCATCTCCTCCATTTGTTCTCATCTCCTACACTTAGTTCTCATCTCCTCCACTTTGTTCTCATCTCCTCCACTTTGTTCTCATCTCCTCCACTTTGTTCTCATCTCCTCCATTTAGTTCTCATCTCCTCCACTTAGTTCTCATCTCCTCCACTTTGTTCTCATCTCCTCCACTTTGTTCTCATCTCCTCCAATTTGGTCTGATCTCCTCCACTTTGTTCTCATCTCCTCCACTTTGGTCTGATCTCCTCCACTTTGGTCTGATCTCCTCCACTTTGGTCTGATCTCCTCCACTTTGTTCTCATCTCCTTCACTTAGGTCTCATTTCCTACACTTTGGTCTCATCTCCTCCACTTTGGTCTGATCTCCTCCACTTTGTTCTCATCTCCTTCACTTAGGTCTCATTTCCTACACTTTGGTCTCATCTCCTCCACTTTGGTCTCATCTCCTCCACTTTGGTCTCATCTCCTCCACTTTGGTCTCATCTCCTCCACTCATCTCCTCCACTTTGTTCTCATCTCCTCCACTCATCTCCTCCACTTTGGTCTCATCTCCTCCACTTTGGTCTCATCTCCTCCACTCATCTCCTCCACTTTGGTCTCATCTCCTCCACTTTGGTCTCATCTCCTACACTTTGTTCTCATCTCCTACACTTTGGTCTGATCTCCTACACTTTGGTTCTCCTACACTTTGTCAGACTAAAAGGTCTGCTGTATATGCCTGCATCTGTCGCCACATTTTCCCTTTTAGTTTTACTTTGGCTATTTTTCCCCTATACTGCACCCCCCCCCCCCCCGTTTCTTCCTTAATTTTGTATTGTAAGGCTGACCCTTAAACTGTGGGTGTCCACCCATGGGGGTGTCGGGGGCTCTGTCAGTATAAATAGTATCCCCCACCTTCTGGAAATCCTGTGCTAGAAATTTGCTCTTTTCTGTCATTCTCTTTGTTTCTGCATTGTGTTCCTTTGCTTTCTGTCATTTCTTTATATCTGGTCTTGTTGGTCCATTCCCTGTATGTTTTCAATAAAGTCTTGTGTACTTTTTCTTAAGGAGTACTAATGATAATTGGGTACATGTATCGATGAACAGCTCAGATCATGGGTACATAAAGTGTTACACATCATCATCATCATCATCAGGTGCCCTGCCGCATGGCGTGGGCGACCATGGACTTCCAACCATCTCTATCCCCCGCTGCCCCCAGCATCTCCCCCACCCTCCCCATCCCCAGCCACCCCGTATTAACAACCCACAAACACAAAACGATGTTGTTGGTTCTATTTCTTTATTGTTCATTCCAAGTTCTACATCTACACTGTAGAGTGCTTTGTTTTATTAAAAATTGAATAGATGGCTAAAAAAATAAGCACATTAATCTGGAGGTGCCAACTGTACCCATGATCTGAGCCATTCACATCGAGTGCATTTTTGGCTATCTGGAAATGAGATATGCAGAAGCAGTTTTCGATAATTTAGGCCTGTTTTTATGTATGTTTTAGTGTCCTTAGTTATGCTTATGTTTAAATTTGTGTTCAGGTTTGTTTTTAAATCCTCTGTGCCATAAATTGGACGGAGTGGTCAACACCAAGGGTATCTCTTTAGATTATGTGCATGAATGCGTTGATATGTGTACTTAATTAAAAATTTTTTTTTCCTGTTGAAGTGTGGTGTATGTTTTGAAACGGTGATAGCCCTGATATGGCTGTACGCAGTCAACTGGGCTTTAAACAAAAATAACAACCACCTTAAATTGTGTCTTCATTGGTGTTGCCATTGTTTTTCACAGACACCAGGAACAGGTTGGGCCATGACTAGAAACAAGAGAGGTGGTGGGAGCGGAGACCTGTAAACAACAAGAAGAAAAGAGAGAAAGCATCGTAACACTAACAGTGCCTGGCTGTAGTCGGAGGTGGACACCGGACGCTGCTCTCTGACCCTCACACGGAGTCATGGGACTGCAGGACTTCCTGAGCTTCAGTGTGCAGGCCCTGGTCAGTTGTGTTTTATGTGTCTGTTGTATTTGTTGGGTTTGGTTTTGGACACATACAAAATTGTTTTGTTTAGTTGGGTTTTGGACACAAAATCCAAAAGAAGTGTGACTGCCTGCGTTTGAGCAAACAGGAACTAGAAAAAAACAGGAAAATGAATAAGAACGTGTAATTAACCCTCTCACTCCCACACCCTATCCACCAGGTGCAAAAACTTAACCTTTTCACTCTCTCACTCTGCAGGAAGCTGGTGGATAGGGTGAGGCAGTGAAAGGGTAGCGTTTTTGCTTTGTCATGTTGGCTAACAATGCAGGATGCTGGCAGATAGGGCAAGGGAGTCAAAGGGTTAATACAACTGGACAAGATAAGGTTAATGTTTCTTTCTCACCACTGGTACCCTGAGGCTTTATTTCAGGTTGTCTGGTTGTATTAAATAAACGTTCTTATTCTTTTTTGTTGTCTTTTCTGGTTCCTGTTTTGGACGCATACAAAATAGATTGGTTGTTGGTTTAGGACACATTCAAATAGTTTGGTTTGGTTGGTTTAGGACACATACATGATACAAAATAGTTTGGTTTGGTTGGTTTAGGACACATACATGATACAAAATAGTTGGTTTGGTTGGTTTAGGACACATACATGATACAAAATAGTTTGGTTTGGTTGGTTTAGGACACATACATGATACAAAATAGTTTGTTTTGGTTGGTTTTGGACACATTCAAAATAGTTTGGTTTGGTTTGTTTAGGACACATACATGATACAAAATAGTTTGGTTTGATTGGTTTAGGACACATACATGATACAAAATAGTTTGGTTTGGTTGGTTTTGGACACATACAAAATTGTTTGGTTTGGTTTGGTTTTGAACACATACAAAATTGTTTGGTTTGGTTGGTTTTGGACACATGCATGATACAAATAGTTTGGTTTGGTTGTTTTGGACACATACATATACAAAATAGTTTGGTTTGGTTGTTTTGGACACATACAAAATAGTTTGGTTTGGTTGAACACATACAAAATTGTTTGGGTTTGGTTTGGTTTTGGACACATACAAAATTGTTTGGTTTGGTTTGGTTTTTGGACACATACAAAATTGTTTGGTTTTGGTTTGGTTTTGGACACATACAAAATTGTTTGGTTTGGTTTGTTTTGGACACATACAAAATTGTTTGGTTTGGTTTGGTTTTGGACACATACAAAATTGTTTGGTTTGGTTTGGTTTTGGACACATACAAAATTGTTTGGTTTGGTTTTGGTTTTGGACACATACAAAATTGTTTGGTTTGGTTTGGTTTTGGACACATACAATTGTTTGTTTGGTTTTGGTTTTGGACACATACATGATACAAAATAGTTTGGTTTTGGTTGGTTTTGGACACATACAAAATAGTTTTGTTTGGTTGAACACATACAAAATTGTTTGGTTTGGTTTGGTTTTGGACACATGCAAAATTGTTTGGTTTGTTGGTTTTGGACACATACAAAATTGTTTGGTTTGGTTTGTTTTGGACACATACAAAATTGTTTGGTTTGGTTGGTTTGGTTTTGGACACATGCAAAATAGTTTTGTTTTTTTGGACTCATACAAAATAATTTTGTTTTGTTTTGGACTCATACAGAATAGTTTGTTTGGTTTGGTTTTGGACACGTACAAAATAGTTGTTTGGTTTGGTTTTGGACACATGCAAAATAGTTTGTTTGGTTTGGTTTTGGACACGTACAAAATTGTTTGTTTTGTTTTTGAACACATACAAAATTGTTTGGTTTGGTTTGGACACATACAAAATATGGTTCATGGAGTTTTTGTGCGTGGAATTTGTGTTTTGTTATTATGGGTCATAGTGTGGTGTTTTTTTTGAATGACTGGTCAAAATGTTTCCCTTGGCAAGATTTATATTGCTTTCTGGCCACAGGCTTTTCGGTTTTGCCCCATGGCTTTGTTCAGGTGAAGTAATGAGCTCTGCTATAACCTGAAGTACAGCTGTGTATTGCTGAAAGCTTGGAGTTGGTACACAGTGTGCGTTTTACAGTCAGACGTGTGATATTGGAATGGGAAGGTTAGGTAACAATCTTTACCCTGTAATGGTAATAGTGATTATGATTCTTGTTAGAATGATTATTCAGCAAGGTCTGACCTGCCCCGAAAGTAATCCCAAGTTTTCCGTTTAATCCCAGCAACCAGCGGGTCTTTCCCTACAGTCATGAGGCCTGATTTCCTGAAGTCAGTGGGTAAAACTAAAAGGCCCACTGCTATCTTGTCCTAAAGAATATGACAGATATAATTGCCAAATTTGTACTGCACTTCACAAATTCTTGCCAGCACTGATAGCCAAGATCTGGCAAGACAGTGTACAAAACATAAGCCTTTCTCTGAATGAACAGCCGGTTTTTTTTTTTTACAGAGTAGTTAAAGATCACACAGTGTTGACAGTTGTAAACAAGAAGAAGGAATGCAGTCCTCATTATACACTGACAAAGAGCTGGCACTAGTGGAAGGCACTTTGCCAAGTCACAGGGTTCTTTGTGTGAAGGAACCTTGAGGCCGGGACATAGAATACTTTATTGGAAGGAAGCCTGAACCACGGTATCAGTTTGCTGGGTTGTTTATTGTTTTGTTTGTTTTTGCGTCGCTGAACCGAGGAATCAGTTTGCCACGTTGTTTATTGTTTTGTTTGTTTCGTGTCAAGTCTCCCATCTTCCCCTGTGGGGATGCCGGGGACTCTTTCAGTATAAATAGTATCCCCACCTTCTGGAAATTCTGTGCTAGAAATTTACTCTTTTCTGTCTCTCACTTTGTTTCTGCCTTGTTCCTTTGCTTTCTGTCATTTGTACCTATCATTTTCTGCCTTAATGGTCGATTCACTTGTATGCGATTGATAATGTCTTGCGTACTTTTTCTTAGGATTGATTTGTGGGTACATGTACTAAGTGCATTTTTGGCTTTAGGGAGGTGAGATATGCGGAAGCAATTTTAGGCAGTTTATGCCCATTTTTATATATGTTTTGGTGTCCTTAGGTATGCTTATTTTAATTTTGTATTCAGGTGTGTTTTTTAAATCCCCTGTGTGATAAATTGGACGGAGTGGTCAGCGCCAAGGGCATGTCCTTAGATTATGTGCGCGATTGCATTGATATGTGTACTTAATTTTCTTTTGTCCTTAGATTATGTGTGCAAATGCATTGAGATGTGTACTTCTTTTCTTTTAAATTTTTTTTTATATTCTTGTTGAAGTTTTGTATGTTTTGAAGCGGTTATAGCCAGGATATGGCTCTGTACAGTTGGCTGGGCTTTCAACAACAGTAACAGCAATAACAACAAGAAGTTTCCTCACCTTGGGGAAAAAAGTGAATGTTGACAGTTTGTGTGTGCATGGTGTGTAGTGTAGTGGTGTGTATACATTGTTTTTGTATTTTGTGTCTGTGGATGTCACGAGAAAGAGAGAGAGAGACTCAAAGAAAGAGATGCTGACTTCGTTAATTCCGCTACATGTGTTATAACTTTATGCATTGGAGAGAGAGACATTGAGAGAGAGAGAGAGAGAGAGAGAGAGAGAGAGAGAGAGAGAGAGAGAGAGAGAGAGAGAGAGAGAGAGAGAGAGGATGCTAACTTTGTTAATGTCACTGGATGTGTTTCCGTCCATTATGTCATGCATGAAAGAGAAGAGGAAGAAGTGTGTGTGTGTGTGTGTGTGTGTGTGTGTGTGTGTGTGTGTGTGTGTGTGTGTGTGTGTGTTTGTGTGTTTGTGTGTGTGTGTGTTGATAAAGAAAGAACACTTCTTTTCGGGACTGAATTCTGATGAAATTATTTTGAGCTAGT
>JAPXFY010000035.1:26788860-26793860 GCA_030674185.1 Monoplex corrugatus
ACACGCAGATTTGTACTCAGGCGTTTTCTCTCAGCCACACAGACATGCACAGACAGACTTACACAGAGAGTCAGACAGACAGACAGACAGACAGACACAGGCACACACACACACACAGGCACACGCGCACACACACACAGAGGAAAGAGAGAGAGAGGGAGAGAGGAGAGAGAGAGACGCACACAGACATAGACACAGACACGCAGACACACACACACAACACACACGCACATAGACAAACAGGGCACACACACACACACACACCGCACACACACAGACACACACACACACACACACACACACACACACACACACACACACACACACACCACACACACACACACACACACACACACACAACACACACACACACACACGAAAGGATGCCCATCCTCATGCCAACAACACACACAAGGAGTGGTGTGCACAGACACACTCAGTAATGGTTTTGGAAAAGGGCAGCCGGCAGTTGCTGAACAAATGAGTAGGTCTCAGCTATTGTTACTTTTTGAAAGAAGGTAGGGAGGAAAACAGGGATGGGAAAATATGGACTCAGGGAGGGAGAGAGGAAAAGTAGAGGGAAGGAGAGAGTAACTGGTAAGGGGGAGGGGGGAAGTAGAACAAGGGGGGAGGGAGGGGGAGAGTACGATGAGCGATTTAATGGAGATGACAAAACATTTAACAAATGACTTCTGGAGTTCTGGAAACATTTCAAGAAAATGGTATTGCTTTGTAGTCTGATTAAGAAAGAGGGAAAGGGAAGAGATGCAGAGGGAAGGCAAGATGACAGAGTGAATGAAGGGTAGATTTCTCTTTAACCCTTTGACTCCCGCACCGTATCCACCAACAGTGAAAACATAATCCTTTGATTCCCTCACTCTATCCACCAGCTTTCTGCAGGAAGCTGGTGGATAGGGTGAGGGAATCAAAGGGTTAAGTTTCTGTTTTGCTAGCACGATTGATAAAGCAGGACGCTAATGGACAGTGTGCGGGAGTCAAAGGGTTAACCCTTTGACTCCCGCACCCTGCCCACCAGCATCCTGTATTGTTAACCATGCTAGCAAAGGGAAAACTTAAACCTTTGACTCCTGCACCCTACCCACCAGCATCCTGCATCGTCAACCATGCCAGCAAAGGGAAAACTTAACCTTTTGACTCCCGCACCCTACCCACCAGCTTCCTGCATTGTTAACCATGCTATAAAAGCAAAAACTTAACCCTTTGACTCCCGCACCCTGCCCACCAGCATCCTGTATGGTTAACCATGCTAGCAAAGGGAAAACTTAAACCTTTGACTCCTGCACCCTACCCACCAGCATCCTGCATCGTCAACCATGCCAGCAAAGGGAAAACTTAACCTTTTGACTCCCGCACCCTACCCACCAACTTCCTGCATTGTTAACCATGCTATAAAAGCAAAAACTTAACCCTTTGACTCCTGCACCCTACTCACCAGCTTCCTGCATTGTCAACCATGCTAGTAAAGCAAAAACTTACCCTTTGAATACCTCACCCTATCCACCAGCTTCCTGCAGGAAGCCGGTGGATAGGGTGAGGGAGTCAAGGGGCCAAGTTTTTGCAGTTTGGTGGATAGGGTGTGGGAGTCAATGGGTTAACTTTCGTCTTTGATGGTATGTGTGTTTAGCCTGTAATACACAAAAAGAGGGTTTAGGCACAACTGTACACACATTGACATTAGAGATTGGAAAACTTTTTCCACCCTTTTATCCACCAAGCCATAGGCACCCAGAGAAGATCAAACCCACTCATCATCATCATCATGTGCCCTGCCGCTTGGTGTTGGCGATCATGGCCCTCCATACCAATCTATTCCTTGTCACTGCAAGTACATCTCCCACCCTCTCTGTCCTCAGCCACTCTGCAAGTCCGTCCAAAATCCACCCTGGTGTTTTCTTTTCCTCCAGCTTTCTGTTGTGACCAGGTGCTCTAATTTCTCTTTCCTCATAAAAATGTCCTGTAAATGGTGCTGGTCTTTTCCTAACCTTCTTTGTTAATAATCTTGTTGGACGCGGGCAGTCGCACTTATTTTGAATCTTCTTGTGTCTGCCTCCTTCAAGAATGCCTCGTTTGTGCAGTCCGTGGATCTCAGTACATTCTTCTTAGAAACCCATACTCTCTGGTTCAAAGTATGATATCTGAACCATTTGATTATCACATCTATCGGAAGGGAGATGACTGAGGGAAAGAGGGAAACCGGCAGAGACACGATTAGAAAAGTCGTTTATTTCCAAGGGTGATAACACAAGCTCCACATGTGTTTTTTGTCATACCACCTTGCTCATTAGGGGGGCTGTCCATGCGTTGCCTTGTTTATTTGCAAAGGCAAAACACACGCGCGCACACACACACACACACACACACACACACACACACACACACACACACACACACACACACACACACACAAAAACAAAAAAAAACAGAGAAGGGGGGGGGGGGGATGTCATTGTCAGACAGCTGTTGAAAGTTTTTTTTCTATGAGTATAGTAGATGTGTGCGGTACTATGTGGTTGTGTGTGTGTGTGTGTGTGTGTGTGTGTGTGTGTGTGTGTGTGTGTGTGTGTGTGTGTGTGTGTGTGTGAGACAGTGTGTGTGTGTGTGTGTGTGTGTGTGTGTGTGTGTGTGTGTGTGTGTGTGTGCGCGCGCGCAGGCAACAATGGCGGAGTAGAGTGTGTCATGAGAACAGACTGTTCTGTTTCATGTGACTTGTTTACCTATACCGAAATTTCTTTAGCCGCCTGCACCCGACCTCCAAGCTCGTGCAGCTTCCGCAACCCCAACCCCCCAGTTGGCCTCCTTCCCATCCAGTAAGCACACCTCCGTTACCCCTGTTTCCTGGGTTACTTCCTGTTTTGTGGGGTTACCTCCTGCTTCCTGGGGTTCTCTCCTGGTTCCGGGTTCGGCTCTTGTTTCCTTGGGTTACCCCAGTTTCCTGGATTATCTTCCTGTTTCCTGAGGTTCCCTCTTGTTTCCTTGGGTTACCTCTTGTTTCCTGGGGTTTCCCACTGTTTCCTGGGGTTACCTCCTGTTTCCTTGGGTACCCCCTGTTTCCTGGGATTATATCCTGTTTCCTGAGGTTCCACTTGTTTCCTTGGATTACCTCCTGTTTCCTGGGTTACCTCCAGTTTCCTTGGGTTACCTCCTGTTTCCTTGGGTAACCCCCTGTTCCCTGGGATTATTCCTTTTCCTCTATTCCATTGTTTCTTGGTTACCTCCTGTTTCCTGGGTTACCTCCTGTTCCTTGGTTACCTCCTGTTTCCTTGGTAACCCCCTGTTCCTGGATTATCTCCTGTTTCCTGTTACCTCCTGTTTTCTCATGTTACCTCCTGTTTTTGTGGGTTACCTCCTGTTTTGTGGGGTTACCTCTTGTTTTGTGTTGTTACTCATGTTTCCTGGGGTTACCTGCTGTTTCCTCATGTTACCTCATGTTTCCTGGGGTTACCTTTGTTTCCTGGGTTGTCTCTTGTTTCCTGGGGTTATCTCCAGTTTCCTGGGGTTACCTGCTATTTCCTGGGGTTACTTCTGTTTCATCAGGTTACCTCCTGTTTCCTGGGGTTACCTTCTGTTTCCTCGGTTTATCGTCTGCATCGATCACATCATTAAAAGTTAGCGGATGCCCTGAAGGAGAGACCGAGAGAGAGAGGGGTGGGGGTGAGTGAGAGGGTAGAGCGGTGAATGGGGAACAGGACCGGGGGGGGGGGGGGGGGAGAAACAGTTGGTTGGGTGAAACAGGAGACTTTGTTTTAGTAGAGGTGTGATGAGCATGTGTTGGGCATAGTGTGGGAGTAATTTAGAGGCAGAGATTTTTGTTGTTGTTCATCAAGCCTGTTACAATTATTGTGTACGAATGGAGATGTTTAACAATGAAATGCCAAAACAGGTTCATATGAAGTGCAGTCTGTTGAAATTGCATGTGTCAGACAAACATTGAAATAATAACAATGACAGTGATACTTTATTTTCTCTCCCCCACCCACCCCACTTCCTATGGGGATGCTGAGGGCTTTCTCAGTATAAATTGTATCCCCCACCTTCAGGAAATGCTGTGCTAGAAATTTCTTCTTTTCTGTTATTCTTTTTGTTTCTGCCTTGTTCCTTTGCTTTCTGTCATTTCTTCCTATCATTTTCTGCCTTGCTGGTCCATTCACCTGTATGTGTTCGATAGTCTTACATATTTTTTCTTAGGATTGATAATTGGGTACATGTATTAAGTGCATTTTGGGTTCTCGGGAAGTGATATATGCAGAGGCAATTTCAGGTAATTTATACCCGTTTATATATATATGTTTTGGTGTCCTTAGGTATGTTTCCTTCTGAAGTGTACAGGCATTGAGAGTAGCTATGAAGGTGTCTTTCTTTCCTTTCATCAGTCCTGCATTAAAGCTTTTTGGTGTTTTGATTACTTTGGTCTCAGTAGCTGATTTTTCGACTGCAGCCTGAGACGCCGTTGTAGGACGCGCTCCTTGGTTGACCGCGAGACAAGCTATGCGGGATGAACTTCTTTGATTTTGTGTCATTTCATTGCTTTTATTGGCTATATGAGCTCTTGTGGTCGCCACTCCATACAAGTGTGAGCAGTAGTTTGCTAACTGAAAGACCTGGAAGACCGTGAACGAAATAAGTGGTAGAAAAAGCTGCAACAGAGCTAAGCTAAAAGCATCTAGCCAAGAAGAGCGAGTAAAACTGTGGCAACAACACTTCCAGGACCTACTCGGGAAACCTCCAGACATCTCTGAAGAAGAAATAACTCCAGTCTTCACGGAGGAGCTGAATATCAAGAAAGGGCTGTTTAGGTTGGACGAACTACTGATAGCAGTGAAAAGTATTCAGTGTGGAAAAGGTTGCGGACTTGATGAGATACCAGCGGAAGTATGGAAAATAGAGGAATTTCACCAGATACTGCTGGAATGCTGCAACAACGTTTATAACCAAGACCCAATAAACAAATGGACAAAAGGATGCCTGCTTCCTTTCCCCAA
>JAPXFY010000035.1:26801360-26811360 GCA_030674185.1 Monoplex corrugatus
AGTTGGTTGTACTAGAGGATGACGCTTAGTACACTGGTTGTGCTTAGTTGTACTAGAGGATGATGCTTAGTGCGCTGGTTGTGCTTTGTCAGTTGGTTGTACTAGAGGATGATGCTTAGTGCGCTGGTTGTGCTGAGTCAGTCGGTTGTACTAGAGGATGACGCTTAGTGCACTGGTTGTGCTGAGTCAGTTGGTTGTACTAGAGGATGATGCTTAGTGCGCTGGTTGTGCTTTGTCAGTTGGTTGTACTAGAGGATGACGCTTAGTGCGCTGGTTGTGCTTAGTCAGTTGGTTGTACTAGAGGATGACGCTTAGTGCGCTGGTTGTGCTTAGTCAGTTGGTTGTACTGGAGGATGACGCTTAGTGCACTGGTTGTGCTTAGTTGGTTGTACTGGAGGATGACACTTAGTGCGCTGGTTGTGCTTAGTCAGTTGGTTGTACTGGAGGATGATGCTTAGTGCGCTGGTTGTGCTTAGTCAGTTGGTTGTACTGGAGGATGACGCTTAGTGTGCTGGTTGTGCTTAGTCAGTCGGTTGTACTAGAGGATGACGCTTAGTGCGCTGGTTGTGCTTAGTTGGTTGTAATAGAGGATGACGCTTAGTGCGCTGGTTGTGCTTAGTCGGTTGTACTGGAGGATGACGCTTAGTGCACTGGTTGTGCTTAGCCAGTTGGTTGTACTAGAGGATGACGCTTAGTGCACTGGTTGTGCTTAGTCAGTTGGTTGTACTGGAGGATGATGCTTAGTGTGCTGGTTGTGCTTAGTCGGTTATACTGGAGGATGATGCTTAGTGCGCTGGTTGTGCTTAGTCAGTTGGTTGTACTGGAGGATGATGCTTAGTGTGCTGGTTGTGCTTAGTCAGTCGGTTGTACTGGAGGATGATGCTTAGTGCGCTGGTTGTGCTTAGTCAGTTGGTTGTACTGGAGGATGACGCTTAGTGTGCTGGTTGTGCTTAGTCAATCGGTTGTACTGGAGGATGACGCTTAGTGTGCTGGTTGTGCTTAGTCAGTCAGTTGTACTGGAGGATGACGCTTAGTGCGCTGGTTGTGCTTAGTAAGTTGGTTGTACTGGAGGATGACGCTTAGTGCGCTGGTTGTGCTTAGTCAGTCGGTTGTACTGGAGGATGACGCTTAGTGTGCTGGTTGTGCTTAGTCAGTCGGTTGTACTGGAGGATGATGCTTAGTGCGCTGGTTGTGCTTAGTCAGTTGGTTGTACTAGAGGATGACGCTTAGTGCGCTGGTTGTGCTTAGTTGGTTGTGTACTAGAGGATGACGCTTAGTGGCTGAAAATATTTCAGTAGCTTGCCGTATGTGGTTAGTTGTGTTATGAATGGCAGGATGGTTGGTTTAATGCCATCCTCAACATGCAAGTATATGTCCATCAAGACCTTGTCCACTGCTTTGTTAAGGTCCATGTTCCGATTTGTTACTAGTGGTGGTTTGTTGAGTGACAATTAAAAACTTGTTATTGGTTGGTTGGTTGGTTGGCAGGCAAGTGTTTGACACTTTCTGTAAGATCAGTGAGTTGTTGACAGTTTGTGGTTGGTTGCTTGTCAGTGATTCTGGATGTCTAAAACGTTGACTGTTGCTGGAATTGCTGCTGGTTGGTAAGAGTGTTGAGAGAGCTGAAAATGATTTTTTTTTTTGTAAGGATCATTGCACTCAGGAGGTTACCTTTGTGCTCACCTTTTTTTTTTTTTTTTTGGCATCCCATTTTCTACGCCACTTTAATGACCATGAACAGTTTTTACAATGCGATGATGATGATGTTGATGAGGATGAGAATCATGATGCTATGGAGTTCCATCTAGGATTGAAGGATGAGAATCATGATGCTATGGAGTTCCATCTAGGATTGAACTGCGTGACAGGCTGCACTCTACATTTACTATCATAATATATCCTGGCATCAACCAGGCCGAGAGATACAGACACTGCGATGTTGTCAGAAGATTTGAGCAACACCCTCAGTGAGCATCCTGATGTGATGAACTACTGTGTGGTCCCATCTTCCCAATGAGCCCATAGCACGCCCAAGTCTGGTAGGAGCCGTTTACAGCCGAAAAATCCTCCAGTGATTTTGAAGGTACTGATGCCATGATGGGATTCGAACCCACAACCTCCCAGTCAGTAGTCTGTTGCGTTAACCACTACACACGGCGACTGGTAGAAAATGATTTTTTGTTCTGTTGCGTAGTGTTGGTGGGGTTTGACCTCCACGGTCACTGGATGGGTGGTGGATGGACCTTGTGAACTGATGATGTTGATACATTTTTTGCGAATTGTTGATAACAGAGGGCTAACCAAACTAAAATCTGTCATTCGTCTTTCAGCCATCAAAAGTCCGTTGTTGGATGTAGGCCTTCCCCAGTGCTTCTGTTCACTTCGTCCCTGCTTTTTCCTCTCCAGTTCTTGTCAAATCCATCTAGGTCACCTCTCTATGTAGTTTTCTGTCTTCCTCTATGCGAATGCTGTCTCTTGGTGTCCAGAACGTGGTTTTTGTTGTCCAATGATTGTCCATTCTCCGGGTGAGATGTCCTGGGCCAGTTTCATTTCAGTTTGTTGGTGGTTTCCAGGATGTGTGGCACTGTTGTTCTTTCTCTGATCCACTGAGCCGTTTTGTGATCTTTCCGGTGATAACCAAGTATGATTCTTTCATGTGCTCGCTGCATGGTTCTTATTTTAAAGCAAGTTTTTTTCTTCGTTAGATTTCACATGTCTGCATTGTAGGTGACTGTGGGCAGAATACGTTCGTGCATGCATGCAAACTGAAATAAAGATTATCAGTTGTTCCATATCCTGAGCTTTAATCAGGGAGTAAGGTTAAGACATTTTTCATGGGCCAGCTTATAGACTGGTGCCCATCTCCTCTGTCTTGCTGCTTCCCGTCAGCAACCTACTTTTGTCTCCTTCAAGTCCGCTCTCAAAACTCACCTTTTCTCCTCTGCATAAAATCCTGACCTCACTCAATCCCCTCTGCAGCCTGTCTCCACTCGGATGGAATCACATTGTAATATATAATTGTATATAATATGCTCTCTATAATTTTCCATTGCTTTTATTCTTTCTCCCCATTTATAGCCGTGTGCGTGTGTGTGTGTGTGTGTGTGTGTGGGGTGGGTGGTGGGTGTGTGTGTGCGTGCGTGCGTGCGTGCGTGCGTGTGCGTGCGTGTGTGTGTGTCTATTTCAGCGCTTAGATTTGATTTTATCAAGATTTTGCGCTATATAAATATTGTAATTATTATTATTATTATTAAAGATTATCATTGTTCCATATCCCTGAGCTGAAATCAGGGGAGTGAGGTGTAAGATCAGTTTTTCATGGGCCAGCATTATGAGACTGGTGCCCATCTCCTCTGTCTTGCTGCTTTGCCGTTTTTAACCCTTAACAGGATAAGGTACCCGGTCACAGTTGGGTGGACTGGTGGCTGCATGCTTAACCCTTTGACTCCCCACCCTATTCACCAGCGTCCTGCATTGTCAACCATGCTAAGAAAACAAAACAACTCTGGTTAATAGAAGGTGGTGGATAGGGTGAGGGAGTCAAAGGGTCAAGATTTTGCATTTGGTGGATAGGGTACGAGAGTCAAAGGATTAAAGTGTTTCTATTTGTATCTGTACAAACCTGTGCGGTCAGATTGGACGGGAAAGTTGTGCTTCAGTATCGACAGTCCTCTGGATAAACTTACATGATCATCCACCCTTTGACTCCCCGCACCCTGTCCGCCAGCATCCTGCATTGTTAACCATGCTAGCAAAGCAAATATGTAACCCTTTGACTCCCTCACCCTATCCACCAACTTCCTGCAAGAACGGGAATCAAAGGGTTGAAATATTGATCACTACCTCTCAAACAGTCCTATGCCCACACGCTGACAGTACCACTCATGTGCACACACTCACACTTGCAGGAATACATTCAGGTGGACACACACATACACATACACACGTGCACACACACACACACACACACACACACACACACACACACAACCACACACAACACACACACACATACACACACACACACACACACTCACGTACACACACATGCTCACGCAATACACGCATGTACACACACTTATACTTCCTGGAATACATGCAGATGCATGCCTGCGCACACACATGCACACGCAATACACAATGCACTCACACTTAAGCTTGCAGGAATGCATATGAACACATGCATACACATGCACACATACATGCTGTTGAAAGTGATGGAAAATGGGTTTGAATGTCTTAAATATTGGAAATGTAAGTTGGGAGCAGAGCCAGAAAGTGAGATAACTGAAATGAAATTACCCCCCCCCCCCCCCCCCCCCCCCCCCCAGCAGTGTAGATATTAGCACATTGCCGGCTGTTACATGTCTGCTTAAATTAAAACAACAAAACGGTTTGTTGAAAAAGAACGAAAAATTGAATTGGACCCAACAGAGAGAGAGAGAGAGAGAGAGAGAGCAAAAATGACTAAATGAAAGTGAATACAATAATTCAGATGGTGTGTGTGTGTGTGTGTGTGTGTGTGTGTGTGTGTGTGTGTGTGTGTGTGTGTTTAAGAGAGTTTTGATGTGTGTCTTATAAAAACAAAGAAGCTAATAACAGCAAAACAAAAATATGAATGAGTTAACATAAAAGTGCAGACATGTACTCAGATGTATGTGTTTATATATATATATGTGTGTGTGTGTGTGTGAGAGAGACAGACAGACAGAGAGAGACAGAGAGAGAGAGAGAGAGAGAGAGTGAGAGAGAGAGTGGTGTGTATGGTGAGAGAGAGAGAGAGAGAAGAGAGAGAGAGAGAGAGAGACAGAGACAGAGAGAGAGGGGTGTAGGGGTGTGCAAGAGCTTTATTCTGAGGGTGCATGTTCGTGTTTGTGACAGGTAGAGATTACTGTGTTGATAGAAATGTGAGAGAGACAGAGATAGATAGATTACTGTGTTGATAGAAATGTGAGAGAGAGAGAGACAGAGAGATCACTGTTGATAGAGACAGAGAGAGAGAGGCATGGAGAGAGAGAGAGGCGTGAGAGAGAGAGAGAGAGAGAGAGAGAGAGAGAGAGAGAGAGAGAGATCACTGTTGATAGACACACACATAGAGAGAGAGAGAGAGAGAGAGAGAGAGAGAGATCACTGTTGATAGAGAGAGAGAGAGAGAGAGAGAGAGAGAGAGATCACTGTTGATAGACACACAATGAAGAGAGAGAGAGAAGAGAGGAGAGGAGAGAGGAGAGAGAGATCACTGTTGATAGAGAGAGAGAGAGAGAGAGAGAGAGAGAGAGAGAGAGAGAGAGAGAGAGAGAGAGAGAGAGATGGGTTTGAAACAAACAGATATCATCCGGCAGTGGCATATGGAACAGTTGATCTGGTCATTTATTAATGTTTGACATGTAAGACTGGCAGAACACTAGTCTGTTTGCTGTCAGCACGTGTTAGCGGCACTTTGCCCAAGGTAGGAGCGGGAAACAGCATTGATTCATGGAGCCAAATGGACAGCATGTTGAAACAAACAGTCTGGGCCAGTCACTGAAGTTATGCAATGCCAGGCCGGCTATGTTTGGATCATGGTGGTGACTGTTTGACAACACTGGTATGGTACTGTTCTTCTCCCCCCCCCCCCAATCTGCTTACATGTTACGGGTACTGTACTCCCCCCAATCTTCTTTACATGTACTGGTACTGTTGCCCCCCCCCAAACTTCTTTACATGTTACTGGTACTGTTGCTTTTTTTTGGGTCTTCTTTACACTGTATGGGTAGGTTTTCTTTTTTTTTTTTTTTTTTTTCACGTTTTGGTTGTTTTTTTTTTGGTTATTTCTTATTGGGTACTCTTTTCTCCCTTTTTTTTTTTTACATGGTATTGGACTACTGCTTTATTCTGATCTCTTACATGGAGGCATTTGAAAACAAACATTCCTGGCCCCCAGTCACTGAAGTTATGCAATGCCGGCCTGCTAGTGTTTGGGATCATGTGGGTGTATCTGTTTGACAACACTGGTATGGGTACTGGTCTTCTCCCCCACAAACCCCCCCCCCCAAATCTGCTTTACATGTTACTGGGTACTGTTGCTCCCCCCCCAATCTTCTTTACAAGTTACTGGTACTGTTGCTCCCCCCCCAATCTTCTTTACATGTTACTGGTACTGTTGCTTTTTTTTGCGTCTTCTTTACACTGTATTGGGTAGGGTTTTTCTTTCTTTTTTTTTTTTTTTTTTTTTTTTTCATGGTATTGGGTACTGTTGCTTTTTTTTTGGTCTGATCTTCTTTACACATTATTGGGTACTCTTGTGTTCCCCTCCCCCCCCCCCCCTTTTTTTTTTTTTACATGGTATTGGATACTCTGCTTTCTTTCTGATCTTCTTTACATGATAGTGGGTACTTTTGCCCCCTTTCCCCCTCCCCCGTCTACTTTACACAGTATTGCGTGCTGTTGCTTTTTTCCCTTGTCTTCTTTACATGGTATTGGGTACTGTTGCTTTTTTCCTTGTCTTCTTTACATGGTATTGGGTACTGTTGCTTTTTTCCTCGTCTTTACATGGTGGTGGGTACTGTCTTTTTTCTTCGTCTTCTTTACATGGTATTGGGTACTGTTGCTTTTTCTTCTTCTTCTTTACATGGTATTGGGTACTGTTGCTTTTTTCCCGTCTTCTTTACATGGTGGTGGGTACTGTTGCTTTTTCCACCTTGTCGTCTTTACACGGTATTGGGTGCTGTTGCTTTTTTCCTCGTCTTCTTTACACAGTATTGGTACTGTTGCTTTTTTCCTCGTCTTCTTTAACATGGTATTGGGTACTATTGCTTTTTTTCCTCGTCTTCTTTACATGGTATTGGGTACTGTTGCTTTTTTCCTCGTCTTCTTTACACGGTATTGGGTACTGTTGCTTTTTTCCACCTTTGTCTTCTTTACACGTATTGGTACTGTTGCTTTTTTCCTCGTCTTCTTTACACGTATTGGGTGCTGTTGCTTTTTTCCTCGTCTTCTTTACACAGTATTGGGTGCTGTTGCTTTTTTCCTCGTCTTCTTTACACGTATTGGTACTATTGCTTTTTTCCTCGTCTTCTTTACACGGTATTGGGTACTGTTGCTTTTTTCCTCATCTTCTTTACACGGTATTGGGTACTGTTGCTTTTTCCTCGTCTTCTTTACACGGTATTGGGTACTGTTGCTTTTTTCCTTGTCTTTTACACGGTATTGGGTACTGTTGCTTTTTTCCTCGTCTTCTTTACACGGTATTGGGTGCTGTTGCTTTTTTCCTCGTCTTCTTTACACGGTATTGGGTACTGTTGCTTTTTTCCTCATCTTCTTTACACGGTATTGGGTACTGTTGCTTTTTTCCTCGTCTTCTTTACACGGTATTGGATACTGTTGCTTTTTTCCCTCGTCTTTACATGGTATTGGGTACTGTTGCTTTTTTCCTTGTCTTATTTACATGGTGGTGGGTACTGTTGCTCCTCACCCACCCACCCTGTCTATTTTACACAGTATTGTGTACTGTTGCTTTTTTCCTCATCTTCTTTACATGGTATTGGGTACTGTTGCTTTTTTCCTCGTCTTCTTTACACGGTATTGGATACTGTTGCTTTTTTCCCTCGTCTTTACATGGTATTGGGTACTGTTGCTTTTTTCCTTGTCTTATTTACATGGTGTGGTACTGTTGCTCCTCACCCACCCACCCTGTCTATTTTACAAGTATTGGTACTGTTGCTTTTTTCCTCGTCTTTTTTACACGGTATTGCGTACTGTTGCTTTTTTCCTCGTCTTCTTTACACAGTATTGGGTACTGTTGCTTTTTCTCGTCTTCTTTACATGGTATTGGGTACTGTTGCTTTTTTCCTCGTCTTCTTTACACAGTATTGGGTACTGTTGCTTTTTTCCTTGTCTTCTTTACACAGTATTGCGTACTGTTGCTTTTTCCTCTGTCTTCTTTACACAGTATTAGGTACTGCTGCTTTTTTCACCTTGTCTTCTTTGGCCGTAGAGAAATGAGATACGCGAAAGCAATTTATGCTCCCCCTGTGGGGATGCCAAGGGTTCTTTCAGTATAAATAGTATTCCCACCTTCCTAAAATTGTGTGCAAAAAATTCCCTCTTTTCTGCCATTCTCTTTGTTTCTTTATTCTTCCTTTACTTTCTGTCATTTCTTCCTATCATTTTCTGCCTTACTGGTCCATTCTCCTGTTTCTGTTTGATAAAGTCTTACGCACTTTCTCTTACCTTAGGATTAATAATTGGGTACATGTATTAAGTGCATTTTTGGCTCAAGGGAAATGAGATATGCAGAAACAATTTTAGGTAATTTAGGCCTGTTTTTATATGCTTTAATGTCCTTAGTTATGTTTGAATTCATATTAGATATGTTTTTTAAATCCCCTGTGTGATAAATTGGATGGAGTGGCCAACGCTAGGGGCATCTCCTTAGATTATGTACGTGAATGCATTGATACATGTACTTAATTTTCTTGTCTATTTTTTTTTCCTGTTGAAGTATTGTGTATATTTTGAAGTGGTTATGGGCCTGATATGGCTCTATGCATTCGGCTGGGCTTTCAAAACAAAACAAAACAAAACAAAAAAAAAGAAATGAAATGAATTAAACAAAACTCGGTACTTGGAGGACTGACTGCCTGGTAACATGTCTCCGTCTATTAGAACTGGGAGAAAGATTGTATCAGACACCGTGCAAGCCACCTTATCTGCACAGAGACAACAATATTTGGCATGTCATCTTTTCTGTGACGAGCCGTTGAGCATCAGACACCTTCTCCTTGATTGCTGGGACTTGTACGATGTGAGACAAAAGCGCTACACGGCAGACTCCTTAACCCTTTGATTCCCGCACTCTGTCCACCAGCATCCTGTATTGTCAACCATGCTAGCTGAGCAAAAACTTAACCCTGTGGTTCCCTCATCCTATCCACCAGCTTCCTGCAGGAAGCTGGTGGATAGGGTTAGGGAGTCAAAGGGTTAAGTGTTTGCAGTTGGTGGATGGGGTGTGGGAGTCAATGGGTTAAAGAACCTCTTCCCAGACGTCCCCCCTGATGCAGTTTTCCAGTATTTACAAGAGATCAATAGATTTCACCTGATACGATTTTATGACTGTTTTTCTTTAATTGCGTTTTAGACTTGCAAGCTAACAGTGGGCATGGTTTTTAACTGTTGTATTTTATATTGACGGGGTTGTCGTTTTTGACGTGGCGTTAGCCCTGATATGGCTGTAGTAGTCGGCTGGGCTATAAGCAATATGAACTTGAACTCTCTTTAAAAAATTTTTTTTCAGGATCATTGCACTCAGGGAGATTACCTTTGTGCTCACCTTTTCTTTCTGGCTTCCAGTTTTCTATGCTACCTTAATGGCCACAGAAGCTGGCACAGTTAAAAAAAATTTTTTTTTTTTACAATGCTATGATGATGTCGATGAGGATGATAATCATGATGTTATGGAGTTCCATCTAGGATTTAGACTGCGTGACAGGGCTGTGCTCTACACTTACTATCATAATATATCCTGGTGTCAATCAGGCCCAAGAGATACAGACACCTGCGGTGCTGGTCAGAAGATTTCAGCAGCACTCTCAATGACGCGTCCGTGAAGTGAATGAAACTCGACTGTGTGGTCCCAGTCTTCTCAATGAGCCCATAGCACGCCCAAGTCTGGGCAGGAGCCGGTTAGAGCTGAAAAATCCCACCGTGATTTTGATTGGGATTCGAACGCACAACCTTCCAGTCGGTAGTCTGTTGCGTTAACCACCACACAACAGACACTGGTCTTGTCCTCTGTTTTGCTTTGGTAGCTTATTTTCTTACCATGCTTGCCAGTCATTTTTTGTGATCTGATAATGCTTAAATATTCATAACTGTTATCATCCTCAGTAGGATATTCTATTATTCACCAGACGTCCCAATGTTGATCTGCTGCCAGAATCCGCCCCCCCTCCCCCCCCCCCCCCACCACTCCTCATAAACTCATTGTTTTAGTTTTCCTGAAGTTGTCATAGAAAAGTTA
>JAPXFY010000035.1:26816360-26821360 GCA_030674185.1 Monoplex corrugatus
CATTGGGTCATGTCGTTAGGATTTTCAGGGGGGCCTCTGGGACACTGGGTCATGTTGTTGGGGCTTTGGGGTGGGCCTCTGGGACATTGGGTCATGTTGTTAGGGTTTTCAGGTGGGCCTGTGGGACATTGGGTCATGTTATGGCTTTGGAGTGGGCCTCTGGGGCATTGGGTTATGTTGTTGGGGCTTCGGGATGGTCTTTTGGGACATTGGGTCATGTTGTTAGGGCTTTGGGGTGGGTCTGTTGGACATAAAGTCATGTTTGGGCTTCTGGATGGGCTTCTGGGGGCTTCTGCTTTCATCGGCAGATGTGATGCGTCTAGTATATCGGCTAGTGACTGTGTGCTTGTCACCTCTCACTTTCAGCCTGCACCGCTGGCTAGCATTGCTGCTTGCAGTTATGCGAAAAGAAGAGCAGAAGGTGTAAGTCTCTTCCTGTCAGTACATAGCCTCTCCGTCAGCAAGCCCTACGCTGTGCCTCCTCGTGGCGACCGGCGGTAACTGAGCACCTCACGGACTCAGGCTAAATCTCATGGGACTCGGAGGAGGTCTGGCCCCCAGACGTGAAGCACGCAGGCCCACCGGCGTGTGGATATGCCCTGGTGCCCATGAACCAGATCTCCAAGCTATGGGTGAATAGCTCCACTGCCTTGTGGACATCTCGGGAGAGAGTAAGGCTAATGGAGAGACCGTACACAAACCGATGGAAGGCAACGGGAAACTACCATCGTAATTTTCCCATGGACAGAAACAGAAAAAGAAAAAAAAAAAGAGAGAGAGAGAGAGAGAGAGAGAGAGAGAGAGAGAGAGAGAGAGAGAGAGATTTGATCCGGTGGTAATGTTTTAAGGGTTGACAGTATGTTTATGGTGTCATCTGTAACCTGTGTGAACATGTGGTATGACAGTGAATTATCAGTCATGATTTCCAGCTTGGACAGCTAACAGGCAGTACTCCCTGTCAAGAGGTTTGTGTATACATGCCAGCTGATGTAACCACTCCACTGACAGAGAGAGAAAGGAGAGAGAGAGAGAGAGAGAGAGAGAGAGAGAGAGAGAGAGAGAGAGAGAGAGAGAGAGTTCTATTTAAGAGAGGTTCTATTTGAGAGGGGAGGGAGGGAGAGAGAGGGGAAGAGAGAGAGAGGGAGGGAGGGAGAGAGAGAAGAGAGAGAGAGGTTCTATTTGAGAGAGAGAGATGTTCTATTTGAGAGAGGGAGAGAGACAGAGGTTCTATTTGAGAGAGAGAGAGAGAGGTAGGTTCTGCTTAGGAGAGGTGGAGGGGAGAGAGAGAGAGAGAGAGGTTCTATTTGAGAGAGGAGAGAGAGAGGGGGGGGTTCTATTTGAGATGGGAAGAGAGAGTTGGGGGGGGGGGAGTGGTTCAGTTTGAGAGGGGAGAAGAGAAAGAGTGAGGTTCTATTTGAGAGAGAGAGGGGAGAGAGAGACAGAGAGAGAGAGATTGTGTCTGTATTCATGTATTCAGATCTCTGTATCTCTGTTTCTACCTCTGTGTCTGTCTGTATCTATGTTTATGTTTATATCTCATTTCCTGTTTGGATCTGTCAGGTAGGAGTGAAAATAACAGGTGGAATCATAGAATTTAGAAAGCATTCACAGTGGCAGCGACAGCAACAGACAACAGACTGCTTGCCATGGTTTTGTTTCTTGTTTTGTTGTTCATGAGGGATGGGTCTCTGTCAGTTATGCATGTGTTCTGCCCAGATCCGACAGTGAATACTTGGCAGGCTTCAGAAGCCTGTGTTGGTGAGGTCTTATACATACAGTTCAGACAACAAAAATTCAACTGCCACCACTATTAATTCCAGGTCATCATCATCAAGTGCCCTGCCACATAGCGTTAGCGATCATGGCCCTCCATAATTATGCATCTGTCCGTTGTTGCCACAAGCACATCTTCCACCCTCTCTGTCCTCAGCCACTCTGCAAGTCCGTCTAATATTTTTTCCCTGGGTCTACCTGGTGCTCTCTTTCCCTCCAGCTTTTCTGTTGTGACCAGGTGCTTTAATTCCCCTTTCCTCATAAAATGGCCTATAAATGTTGCCTGTCTTTTCCTAATCTTCCTTATGAATGGTCTACTTGTGTCTGCCTCCATCAGGATTGTCTCGTTTGTTTTCTTTGCTGTCCATGGAACTCTCAACATTCTTAGAAACCACATCTCAGCTGCCTCAATCTTGCTCTGGCTTTGCTTGTTGACTGTCCATGCCTCACAACCATATAACATTAACGGTTCTATATAACATTCAAGAACTCTCTTCCTGATGTTAATTGATAGGCTTGATAGGTGAGAATGCTTGTCATCTTCTTGAATGCTGTTTTGGTTTGGCCAGGTCCAGGTCCTACAGTTTAACCCTTTGACTCCCAGACCTAGTCCACCCACATCCTGCATAAGTAAACCATGCTAGCAAAACAAAAACTTAATCCTTTGACTCACTCACCCTATCTGCCAGCTTCCAACGGCAAAAACGTAACCCTTTGACTCCTTCAGCCTATCCATCAGCTTCCTGTAGGGAGCTGGTGGATATGGTGAGGGAATCAAAGGGTCATGTTTTTGCTTTGCTAGCGTGGTTGAAAACTCAGGATGCTGGTGGGCAGATTCAAGAGTCAAAGGGTTAAACAGAAAGAATCGACTGTCGCCACTATTAACCTTTTGACTCCCTCACCCTCTCCACCACCATCCTGTATTGTCAACCATGCTAGCAACTATCCACTAGCTTCTTTTTTGGCTTTAGGGTAATTTAGGCCCGATTTTGTATCCTTGTGCCTGGCCTTAGTTATGTTTAAATTTGTTTTCGGGTGTGTTTTTGAAATCCCCCGGGTGATGATAAATTGGACAGAGGTGGCGTGAAAGAGGGAGAAACAAGATGCAGCGGGATGCGATGATTAGCACATAGTGAAAGTGTCCAGTTCAGATTCTGTACGTACTGACCGCTTGCACTCACATTCTCACATTTCGCATTCCACCAGCTTTCAAGTCTTAATGTGATTTTGAAGTTTAGCGTTTACAACCTGGGTTGTGTGAACATACATATCTCAAGATGACGTCTCCGCACTCTGAACGAATTCCAAATGCTCTAATGTCACAGGTGCCATGTGTATAGTGTTGATGGCACAAGCCTTAAAGCCTGCGCATAAACCCGTGAGCTGGCCAGGTCCTGAGAAAGGTGTCAACTGCTGGATAATGTTCTGTCAGGGCTTAAAACGTTCCGCATCTGGGCGGAAGTCCACGATTTCAGTTTGTAAAAAAAAAGAAAAAAAAAAAACCGAAAGGAGCAAGGCATTTGTGATCGGCTTGCAAGCGTTCATAGCAATGGTGCGCAAGTTATGGCCCCTGATTTTTCTTCGAAGAAGTTTCCGGTCGGACTTTTTATGCACTAAATATCTCTTCAAATTATGTCCAGAAAGCGCGAAATGGCATAGATTTACAATTGGTTTTTAAAAAAATTTCTCAGGGGAGCATGCCCCCGGACCCCCCCTAGTTTCAGTGGTTTTTCCTCCTGTTTTAAGCCTGTTCTGTGTCAGGACCCCGGATTGAACCAGGGACCTTTAGATCTTCAGTGAAACACTCTCCCAGCTGAGCTATTCACCTACATAAATCAGTCACCAGCTTAAAGCTGTCTAGGAGAAAATTGATCCTGTCGCTTTCTCTCACGGGTCCCCTTAACCAGGTGTTGGAAGTAACTTATCCCTCCCAGCTGCACTATCCTGGCTGGGTATCTGCTGAATGAATATTTTAGGGATCATTGGCCGTTCATGATTATGCAGCAGCGGCAGAAGGGAGCAGGGTTTATGAGGTCAGATTTGTTTTGTGAGCGCGGGTGCTGTGAGTGAGTGTACCTGACTCGTGCATGGTGTCATAAGAGGTCGACCCCCCCTTTTGGGGAGTTTTGTAAGCCAGTGTGCATGATTGATTGTATTGACGTCATGGGAGCTATTTACAGCTGCAGACGTCACATTCTTTGTATGTCAGCATCAGCTTCTTCCTGCACGAACAGGAAAGTTAACCCTTTGACGCCCGCACCCAGTCCACCAAGCATCCAGCATTGTCAGCTATGCTGGCAAAGCAAAAACTTAACCCTTTGACTCCCTCACCCTATCCACCAGCTTCCTGGTGGATAGGGTGAGGGAGTCAAAGGATTGAGTTTTTGCAGTTATTGGTAGTATGCCGGGAGTCAACTGGTTAAAAGAGAGAGAGAGAGAGAAGAGGAGAGAGAGAGAGAGAGAGAGAGAGAGAGAGAGAGAGAGAGAGAGATCTGGGCCATTTATCAACTAACTTTAACCAGATTTGGGCTAGACGTTTGCCTCAATTGGTTCAGACCATGTGGGTTAGGGATTTGAAAAATTCATTGTTATGATTAAGCCTTTGACCCCTGTTCCCCAATCCACCAACAGGAAAAATTTAACCCTTTGATTCTCTCACCCTATCACCAGCTTCCTGCGGGTGGATAGGGTGAGAGAATCAAAGGGTTATGTTTTTCCTTTGCTAGCATGGTTGATAATGCAGGATGCAGTGAACAGGGTGTGGGAGTCAAAGGGTTAAGAGTCTTGTCTGAGAAATGGCGTATGTTTAGTATGGCTTGACGATTTTGTTTTGCATTCTTCAGATTAGTGTTCTCTGGGTCATCTGGTGTTGTCTTATGCACTTGCCTGCACTGTGTGCCAAATATATTTTAACCCATTGATTCCCACACCCTATTAACCAACTACTAAAACATAACTCTTTGACTCCCTCACCCTATCCACGAGCTTCCTGCAGGAAGCTGGTGGATAAGGTGAGGGAGTCAAAGGGTTAAGTATTTGCTTTGCTAGCATGTTGACAATGCAGGATGTTGGTGGACAGGGTGCGGTAGTCAAAGGTTAAAGACATTGCAGGATGCTGGTGGACAGGTGAGGTAGTTAAAGGATTAAAGACAATGCAGGATGCTGGTGACAGGGTGTGATAGTCAAAGGGTTAAAGACAATGCAGGATGCTGGTGGACAAGGTGCGT
>JAPXFY010000035.1:26826360-26828860 GCA_030674185.1 Monoplex corrugatus
TTGTTGGGATCAGATCACATCCCCATACGTCTTACCCTAAACCATACTACTAAAATAGACGCCATGCCACAAGATAGTTTACCCAAGTTTAATTATAAAAACGCAGACTGGATCAGTTTTAAGGCAATCCTTGAAAAGACAAGAACAGATCTATCTGAAGCAATGAACATAAACGACATGTACGAAGTTTTCTGTAACTCACTGTTAAGAGCTGCTAACATTTCAATTCCAAAACTTACAGTGTCGAAAATAGGAAAACATCATGGAAATGTCTGGTGGAATGAGGATTGTCAAAAGGCAGTGAACGAAAAGAAAGAAAAATACAAAATCTATTTAGCAAACAGGTCACCTGAAAATCATACAGCGATGAAAAGTGCCAACATTAAGTGTAACAGAATCATAGAGCAAGCCAAAGAACAACACTGGACGTCTTTTTGTAAATGTGAAGTAAATGACCACAAAGACATGATAAAGATTTGGGAAAAACTAAAATTAATGAAAAACGGGATTAAGTTGCCATCAATTCCAGTAAAGCTAGAAAATAACCCTTTTCCTAGCTCACTGGAAAAAGCAGAAGCTTTTGCAGACGTGTTTGCTGAGACCTGTCGTGTAGAAGGACTTCCTGTCTCTAGTAGAGACTATAGGGAACGAGAAGAAAAGAAAGATGTATATAAGGATCCTGCCTCTGATAATACTCACTACATGAATGCATCACTCACACTTCAAGAATTAAAAGATGCCATTCAGTCCCTTCCAAGTAAAAAAACGTCAGTTGGACTAGATGCAATTTCCAATGAGATGCTGAAAAATTTACCAGAAAATTTTATAATTTTGCTACATGACATATTTCAAAAATGCTGGAATAGTGGGAAAATGCCCAACAACTGGAAAGAAACGATAGTGGTTCCTGTACTAAAATCAGGTAAATGTAATACCGATCTGATAAACTACAGGCCAATTGCATTAATATCACACGTATGTAAACTAATGGAGAAAATAATCTTAAAGAGACTGATGCACTATTGTGAAAAGAATAAAATAATACCAGTAAATCAGGCAGGATTTCGAAAAGGCAGGTCACCAGTAGAAATCCTAACAAAGCTAACTACTAACATAAAACAACAATTTGCAAGACGTCAATGTGTTTTAGCTACATTTTTTGATATAACGAAAGCATACGATCAAGTGTGGCACTCCAGATTGTTATTTAAATTTAAAAGTATTGGGCTGACAGGTCACATTTTTGACTATGTTAAGTGTTTCTTAGAAAACAGAGTATTTCAAACGAGGATTGAAAATGTATATTCCACGAAACGAATTCTTCAAATGGGTATCCCTCAGGGATCCGTTATAGCTCCCCTTCTTTTCATGATATTAATGCATGACTTACCCAGTAAAGTATCTAAGCATGTAGTTTTAGCTCAATATGCTGACGATTTATGCATGTGGATGCAGGTAAATATGAAAAGGAAAACTCCTTTGCGCTGTATTAATTATACACGCAAATGCTACCAATTAGAACTTGATAAAATAGCACGATACATGGTAGAAAATGGGTTACATCTATCCCTGGAAAAATCGAAAATAGTTTTATTTAATAATGGAGCTAACCCAGTAAATATTCCCACTTTCAAACTGGGAGATACTCTTCTTCAGTTTAATGAGTCAATTAAATTCTTAGGAGTTTTTCTTACGGCAAAATTATCTTGGAATCAGCATATTGAATACTTATTAACCAAAGCTCAAAAAAGTTTAAATTTCTTAAAAATAGTTCGCAAACAGGCATGGGGTCAAGATTCATCAACACTTGTTCATCTTTGTAAATCGCTTGTTAGATCTAAATTAACCTATGCCCAAGAAATCTTCTTCAGTGCACCGAAACACTTAATGAAAAAACTGCAGAGCATAGATTGTAAAGGTTTCAAACTTGCACTGGGTCTTCCAATGCATGCTTCCTGTCTTCGCACATATACTGAAATCAAACTGTTGCCACTTGATGAGCAAAGGAAAGTCGCTTCTACTAAATTTTTGTTAAGACACACCACTGTAGAAAACATCTCTGAAACAGAAATTAAACTGAGATCAGATATCGACTTTCCAAAAAGAGCTAAATCAATATCTTCACAGGTCACTCTTGCAACATACACATCTGACGTCATGAAAGGTTCAGGAATTGATCTACACGTAGATCCTGTATCTATAAGACCTTCCTTTTCGCCAGTACCCAGTTGGGAACTCCAAAGAGCACAATTTGACGTACATCACACTAACTTAAAAAAAGGAGACAATGTAAACTTACTGGCAAGTCAGGTTAAATGTCATATAGACGACTTATATTCCGATCATTTGAAAATTTACACTGATGGATCAGTAATTGAAAGAAAAGCAGGCTCAGCGTTTTTAATACCTGCTCTCAAAATTGAAAAATCTTTCTACATAGGACTTGATAAATCTATCTTTACAGCTGAACTTTTTGCAATATTAATGGCTTTAAACTTTA
>JAPXFY010000035.1:26833860-26871360 GCA_030674185.1 Monoplex corrugatus
TAAAAACGAAAGCCCTTGTGTAATAGAGACAAGATTTGTTCAGTCAACAGACCATTTTGTCAGAGGATGGTTGTGTGTGAATGAAAGGACACAGTGAACACGTCACCCTGACCAGAGCATTAGATTAACCCTTTGACTCCCACACATTGTCCATCAGCATTGTGCATTGTCAACCATGCTAGCAAAGCAAAAACTTAACCGTTTGACTTCCTCACCCTACCCACAGCTGGAAGCTGGTGGATAGTTGAAGGAATGAAAGGATTACGTTTTTTGCAGTTGGTGGATAGGGTGCTGGAGTCAAAGGGTGAAAGTTGCTCCTGCGTTGTGCAGCGCATGAGGCAATTAAGTCGCATCACTGTGCACGATCCTCAGCCATTCAGCTGATGTCCTTCCATCTTTTGTAGACTCCCCGTGGGGATGCCGGGGGCTCTTTCAGTATAAATAGTATCCCCCTTCTGGAATTTCAGTGCTAGAAATTTGCTCATTTGTCACTATCTTTGTTTTCTGTCTTGTTCCTTTGCTTTCTGTCATTTCTTCCTATCATTTTCTGCCTCGCTGGTCCATTCACCTGTGTGTGTTCAATAAAGTCTTTTTTTAAATTTTGTTTTTAATTTTTTAAAATATTTTTTTCGTTCAATAAAGTCTTACATACTTTTTCCTTGGGATTGATAATTGGGTACATGTATTAAGTGCATTTTTGGCTCTAGGGAGGTGGGATATGCGGAGGCAGTTTAAGGTGGTTAGTGCCTATTTTCATATACGTTTTAGTGTCCCTAGGTATGCTTAGCTTTGTACTTCAGGTGTGTTTTTTAAATCCCCAGTGCGATAAATTGGAGGAGTTGGTCAACGCTGGGGGCATGTCCTTAGATTATTGCGTGGACGCATTGATGTGTGTACTTAAATTTTTGTTTTCATTTTTTTTTCCTGTTGAAGTTTTATATGTTTTGAAACGTTATGACCCTGATATGGCTCTACACAGTCGGCTGGGCTTTAAACCTATAATAACTCTGTAGACCTGTGCAGTCCCTTCCTGCCGCACCATGTACCCAAGCACTCACTTTAACCCTTTGACCCTCACCTCACCTCCTTCTGCCGGGAGCGGCGCTACGAGGTCAAAGTTGGTCTACAGATTTGAGCAGTTGGTGGGGACTTAGGTCGCCGTCAAAAGGTTAAACAACAATAACAATAAGTCTTTTGTAGACCAGTTGGAGGTCCCTTTCCAATGCCTGTCACCAGTGTATTCAGAGCCTCCCTCACTTTCTTTGGCTTTTCACCTTCACCTTCACCTTTCTCCCTCGCCGGGTACGGCGCTAGAAGCCAGGCTCGACGTCACAATTTTTTTCCAGGTCACATGATTGAGACATCTGAGGGCGACTTCTTGGATCTCCAGACCACAGACTTCAGCTACGTGGAATCTTGTGATTGTTTCTCAATAACTGTCTGCGCTAATCACACCAACGTCAGTTGACAAGCTGAGCTGTTTTAATCTGTTCCCCAAAACCACAGTACCTTTAAACATATCATCCTAGTCATCTTTTCTTGTCGATATTATCATTAAGTTCCCTACTACAGTCTCAGTAGACTACCTTTTCTTATAAAACATATCACTAGTACATTGTTGAAGTAGGAGGTGTGCGGTCGTCCTTTTCTTTTCCTCGCCTCAACTTTCCCCAGCAGGACTGTTGATACCAGATCTGTTTTGGTGTTTCTGATGGCATGGCCTACATAAATAATTTCAGCTTTCTTTCGTTGATCTCTGTTAGCAGTTGGCGCTTAACATTCAGTTCTTTTGGTACATTTGGGGTCCATTTAATGGCTTCACTTGCAGGTCTTGTTGTGGGGTGAATCTTCAGACGTGCCACAACCAGCGGAGTTGCTGTCCGCAAATTGTGGTTGACATGGGGACTGTTGTGATCTGCCCCTGAACCTTTTCATTTGACACAAAGTAATTGCATTTTATGCCCAGGATTTTATGTAGGCATCTTGCGTCAAAGGCGCCCAGTTTCTTTTCGTGGTCTTAACCCTTTGACTCCCTGATCTTGTTCATCAACTGTAAAAATTTAACCCTTTGACTCCCTCACATTATCCACCAGCTTTTTGCAGGAAGCTGGTGGATGATGAGGGAGTCAAAGGGTTAAGGTTTTGCTGTGTTAGCATTGGTTGACAATGCAGGATGCTGATGGACAGGGTGCCACAACTGCATTCAAAGACGGAAAAGAAGAAACAGGTTGTGAACATTCCAGAACAGCAGGTCTACATACAGGGCAGTGTTGTATTAAAGAGATTATGAACATTCCAGAACAAAGCTTCTACACACAGGGCAGTGTTGTATTAAAGAGATTATGAACATTCCAGAACAAAGCTTCTACATACAGGGCAGTGTTGTATTAAAGAGATTATGAACATTCCGAACAAAGCTTTACATACAGGCAGTGTTGTATTAAAGAATTGAACATTCCAGAACAAAGCTTCTACATACAGGGCAGTGTTGTATTAAAGAGATTATGAACATTCCGGAACAGCAGTTCTACATACAGGGCAGTGTTGTATTAAAGAGATTATGAACATTCCCGAACAAAGCTTCTACATACAGGGCAGTGTTGTATTAAAGAGATTATGAACATTCCGAACAAAGCTTCTACATACAGGGCAGTGTTGTATTAAAGAGATTATGAACATTCCCGAACAAAGCTTCTACATACAGGGCAGTGTTGTATTAAAGAGATTATGAACATTCCAGGACAAAGCTTCTACATACAGGGCAGTGTTGTATTAAAGAGATTATGAACATTCCCGAACAAAGCTTCTACACGCAGGTAGTGTTGTCTTAAAGAAATTATGAACATTCCAGAACAAACTTCTTTGTACAGGGCAGTGTTGTATTAAACAGGTTATGAACATTCCAGAACAAAGCTTCTACATGCAGGGTAGTGTTGTATTAAAGAGATTATGAACATTCCAGAACAAAGCTTCTACATGCAGGGCATGTTGCATAATGCACGCTTTGTATGGTGATCAACCTGCATATAGACATACATGGCAGTGACAGATTCCTTGAGCGACATGTTGACTGTAACAAGACTGTGATATGTAGCAAGGGACGTCCCACTGAGAAGCCATAGAGGCTTGTCACATGGTGTCAGTCTTGGGGTCAGTCATGTGTGTATACATGAATAGTGTTGTTCCTCATGAACAGCAGGGCTCTCTCTCTCTCTCTCTCTCTCTCTCTTCTCTCTCTCTCTCTCTCCTCTCTCTCTCTCTCCCCTCCTCTCTCTCTCTCTCTCTCTCTCCTCTCTCTGTGCGTGTGTGTGAGAGAAAGCGCAAACATACCTTTGTCAGCAGACATGAGAGAGGTTTCAGTGCGAGTATGTGCATGAGTGTGTGTGTGTGTGTGTGAGAGAGAAGTGTGTGTGTGTGTTTGTATGTGAGTGTGTGTAGTGTGAGTGTGTGTGTGTGTGTGTGTGTGTGGTGTGTGTTGTGTGTGTGTGTGTTGTGTTGTGTGTGTGTGTGCATTTGTGTGTGTCGTGGCGTGTGTGTGTGTATGATGGTGTGTGTATGTGTGTGAGTGAGTGAGTGTGTGTGTGTGTGTGTGTGTGTGTGTGTGTGTGTGTGTGTGTGTGTGTGTGTGTGTGGTGTGTTGTGTGGTGTGTGTGTGTGGGTGTGGGTGTGTGCATGCTATGTGTGCGCGATGCGTGCATGAGAGAGAGAGAGAAGACAATGACAATGACAATGACATGATGCTTTATTTTCCAATGGTAAAAGTTATTGGCTAGAAGCCATTTTTCAAACTTGCGTGCGTTTCGAGAGAGAGAGAGAGAGAGAGAGAGAGGAGAGAGAGAGAGAGAGAGAGAGAGAGAGAGAGAGAGAGAGAGAGGAGAGATGGAGAGAGAGATTGTATAAGGAGGAATTTCGTGCAAGAGCACCATGAAATAAATGGGACCATGTGCCATTAGTGTCTATGTGAACGTGAGTATGCATGCTGCGGGTTTGAAGGTATGGCTCGTATTTGTCATGGACATTTTCTGATTTTGTAGCAGACTGAGCTGTGTAGCATTAGGATAGTACACTGTGGTCACCTTGCCTCACAGCTTGAGTTCTCCATGCCTGGCTAAAATGTCTGAATATGTCTTGCACATTATTAACTCCTTTGACTCCCACACCCTGATCCACCAACATCCCGCATCGTCAACCATGCTAGCAAAGCAAAAAAACTTAACTCTTTGTCTCCCTCACCCTAACCACCAGCTTACTGCAGGAAGCTGGTGGATAGGGTGAGGGGGGTCAAAGGGTTAAGTTTTTGCAGTTGGTGGGTAGGGTGCAGGAGTAAAAGGGTTAAGTCGACTGAGTGTGGAGAATAGTACTGCACAAGAGTGAGTTATGATAGTAATGATTCCAGTTGTTCACATGGTGTTTCATAGGTCCCTCTCCCCCCACCTTCCCAGTTCTAGATGTGCCAGTGCTCAGAGTTTTCAGAAACAGGCTCTGGGACTCTGCCAGAAAATCGCTTGCTTGATCTGGGTGGAAGCACATATGGTATTGTCGATGCGGTGAATTCCTTTATGCAGCAGTGATCTTTCCCTTATGCATGTGTCGCTGTTACTGTTTTTTAGATAAATTGTTGGAAACTTCAGACTGGCGTGTCTGGCCATTATTTCCAAGTATGATAGTGCGAACTCTGATCCTGCACAAACTCCCCATGGGGATACCGGGGGCTTCTTTCAGTGTAAATAATATCCCCACCTTCTGGAAATTCTGTGCTAGAAATTTCCTCTTTTCTATCACTCCGTTTTTTTTCTTCCTTCCCTTTTTTCTCTTTTTCTTTCTGTCATTTTTTCCTATCATTTTCTGCCTTGCTGGTCCATTCACCTGTATGTGTTCGATAAAGTCTTATTTACTTTTTCTCTTAGGGTTGATGTTTGGGTACATATATTCAGTGCATTTTTGGCTCTAGGGAAATGAGATATGCGGAAGCATTTTAGGTAAATTAGGCCGTTTTATATGTTTTAGTGTCTTTAGTTATGTGGTCTTTGTCGATTGTGTGCATATACCTCTGGTACATGAGTGCCTTTTGATTTGAATTGTCAAAATTTGGCGCCGTATAAATAATACATATAATATGTATTTGTGGTGATGATGGTATGATGGTATTTTGCAGTGTGAGCACGTTGGAACTTGTGGATGGTCACTGGGCACTGAGGTCCTGTTGGTGATGAGACTTTTGTCATGGATCCAGTGTGCACTACATCTCTATGGTCCTGTTGTGTGTGGTTGTGTGTGTGTGTGTGTGTGTCGTTGGTGTGTGTGTGTGTGTGTGTGTGTGTGTTGTTGTGTGTGTGGTGTGTGTTGTGTGTGTGTGTGTGTGGGTGTGTGTGTGTGTGTGTGTTGTGTGTGTGTGTGTTGTGTGTGTGTGTGTGATGTGTGTGTATGTGTGTGTGTGTGTGTGTGTGTATGTGTGTGTTGTGTGTTGTGTGTGTGTGTGTGTGTGTTGTGTGTGTGTGGTGTTGTGTGTGTTGTTGGTGTATTGTATTGTGTTGTGCATGTGTGTGTGTTGTGTGTGTGTGTGTGTGTGTTGTGGTGTGTGTGTGTGTGGTGTGGTGTGGTGTGAGTGTTGTGTGTGTGTGTGTGTGTGTGTGTGTGTGTGTGGTGTGAGTGTGTGTGTGTGTTGTGGTGTGAGTGTGTGTGTGTGTGTGTGTGTGTGGTGTGAGTGTGTGTGGTGTGTGTTGTGTGTGGTATGTATTTTGTATGTAGTGGTGTGTGGGCTGTTGTTGTGTAGTTGTTTTGCTCGTTGTGTGTGTTGTGTGTGTGAGTGTTCTGTAGGTGTGTTTAGTGTGTGTGTGTGTGTGTGTGTGTGTGTGTGTGTGTGTGTGTGTGTGTGTGTGTGTGGTGTTTATGTGTGTGTATGGTGGGTGTTGTGTGTGTGTGTGTGTGTGTGTTGTGTGTGTGTGTGTGTGTGTGTGTGTGTGTGTGTGTGTGTGTGTGTGTGTGTGTGAGTTTGTGTGTTGTGTGTGTGTGCATGCACATGTGATGGTAATGTAGGACGGTAGGGAACTTTTGTATATATGTTTTGCTTTATTGCTCGGTGTTTAAGATGATGGTGATAGAGAACATGTGTCTTTCTGTGAGAAGTGTGTATACTTGTGTGTTGTGTGTGTGTGTGTGTGTGTGTGTGTGTGTGTGTGTGTGTGTGTGTGTGTGTGTGTGTGTGTGTGTGTGGTGTGTGTGTGTGTGTGTTGTGTGTGTCTGTGTGTGTGTCAGTTGTGTGTGTGTGTGTGCGTGCACCGCACGCCTGTTGGATGAGTGTGTGTGGGGTGTTGTGGTGATGGTGGTGTAAGAAGGTAGGGGAAGCTATTGTGATAGGGTATGTTGGGTTTCTATTGTTCGGTGGTTAACCTTCGTCTTTCTGCACCTTGTCCAGCGCGGCATCCTGCATTGTCAATCATGCTGGCAAAGCAAAAACTTAACCCTTTGACTCCCTCACCCTATGATAGGTGAATGAGTCAAAGGGTGAAGTTTTTGAAGTTGATGGATAGGGCATGGGTGTCAAAAGGTTCATATGATAGAGATTAGCGATAGAGAATATGTTTTGTTCCATGAGAAGTATGTGTGTGTGTGTGTGTGTGTGTGTGTGTGTGTGTGTGTGTGTGTGTGTGTGTGTGTGTGTGTTGTGTGTGTGTGTGTTTGTAGGGTGTGTTCTTTCCTTGATTTAACGTCTTATTAGACTGAAAAAAATGGCATGGAGGTTGAAATTGGAGGATGGGTGGGGTGGGGACAGAGGGGAACAGAGTAAGAGACAGAAATTTTTTAAAAGGATGCAGCAAAATCATAAAAAGGAAATGGATGAATAGAGAAATGAAACTAGAACAACGCTAATGTCATTAATATAAAGGAAAAATTGTCACGAAAATAATACAAAGAAAATTATAAGAATTAGAACACTAACCTTAAAGTAATGCATCAGCAGGACTGTAATTATAGTGTGAACCAATGATTCTGAAATTTTAACAAACAAAACTTGATCTGGTATTACTTCTTTGAAATGCGTCTCAAGATAGTTTCCTTGTGTAAACATTGTCATTGTGTGTGTGTGTTGTGTATGTGTGTGTGTGTGTTGTGTGTGTGGTGTGTGTGTGTGTGTGTGTGTGTGTGTGTGCGTGTGTGTTGTGGGGTGGGGAGGGTAGGGGAGGGGAGGGGGAGGGAAAGAGAGAGATCCTGTGTGGGCATGGGCATTGTCATTGTGGCTATTCTTCTTTGATCTCTTGAAGTTGGACTCTTAATCCTTGGATCTGGTCTACCGTTGTTTTTCCGTTAATATTTCTCTTTGACTACCAGTGTAGATCGAAAATGGAAGAGAGAAATAATGACAGTGAGAATGATACTTTATTTTCCTTGTGTAGGAGTTGTCAGCTGAAAGTTATTTTTTTGAACTTGCCATTGCTTGCATGCTGTGTGTTTTTTGAATTTCAATAAGCCAGCCAGCCACTGATGTGTTTTCAGGATATTAACCCTTTGACTCCTTCACCCTATTCACCAACTGCAAAAACTTAACCCTTTGACTCCTTCACCCTATCGCCAGCTTTGTGAAGAAAGCTGGTGGATAGGATGAGGGAATCAAAGGGTTAACATTTTGCTTTGCTAGCATGTTTGGGATGCAGGATGCTGGTGAACAGGTTGCAGGAGTCAGAGGGTTAATTTAACATGCATATTTAATAATCTCTATGTGTATACACACAAAAGTTGGGGGGGGGGGGGGGAGGGGGGCTAGCTTAGTTCCATGTAATGGATCTCTGTCTCTTGACTCTCTTGACATCTCTGTCTCTGTCTCTGTCTGTCTGTCTGTCTGTCTGTCTGTCTGTCTGTCTGTCTCTCTCTCTCTCTCTCTGTCTCTCTCTCAGTCTTCTTTTACAGTAGATGTAAAACCCTACTAGTGAGAGGAAACTATGTTCAAGTACAATATGATGTAGCTTAACTCGATGGCGATGCTTCGTGTCTCCACTGTGATGCTCAAGATGTTTTTTTTTTGTTTTTTTTTTACTGAGACTACTTACATACTATTATTAGGGAGATTATACTGACAGCAGAGTTTAACCATTTCTCTAAGTAGATTTCTTTCCCTTTGACCGTAGGAGACTGTTGGAACTCTATTTTTGGCTTTGTTTTTTGGGTATCCGAAACAAAGGAATTTCTAAGAGTCAAAAGACTACGCCAGTATTTAATCGTTTTTGGGGACAAAATATTCATAAAAGCAGAACTCATAGTGACTTCCAGTGAAGAATGTATATCCTGTGACATGTTAAGTGCAGTTTTGTGACATGGATATTTAATGGATTACAAGCAGCAGTTTGATAAGTCGTGTGTGTGTACATCCGGAACTTTTCTTTTTTTGCTATTTGCGTGCCTTCTTCAATGGTAAACCAGAAAAAAATGAAAGCATGCATAAACAACGGTCTGCACAGTTACAAAGTAGACATAATGACCTTTTAAAACATATATAACAGGATAGGTTAATTGTCGTTGGATATTCTCCATAATTTTATTTAAAAAGTAACAAAAACTGTGCGTCTGAGAGTTTCAGCAGCCTTTTTAGGGCGCGTCTCTAAAGAGTTAACAGAAATGCAGTGGCATAATTCAGAATGGGCCCATCTCAGTTAACTATAAATGCACACTTAACTCCCACCCCCACCCCCACCCCAGTGGGGATGCTGGGGGCTTTTTCAGTATAAATTGCATCTCCACCTTCTAGAAATTCTGGGCTGAAAGTTTCCTTTCTCTATTTTTGGCTTGCTCCTTTGCTTTCTGTCATCTGTTCCTGACATTTTCTGCCTTGCTGGTCCATTCACCTGTATGTGTTTTATAAAACCCTATATACTTTGTCATAGGATTGATAATTGGGTACATGTATTAAGTGTATTTTTGGCTCAATGGAAACATGATGTGAGGAAGCAATTTTTGGTAGTTTGGGTCCGTTTTATATGTTTTAGTGTCTGAGGAGATCAAATCTGCCAAGTTTGATCTTTCTGGTATTGGTGCTGTCCACATTAGTGTTTGTGTGTGTGTGTGTGTGTGTGTGTGTGTGTGTGTGTGTGTGTGTGTGTGTGTGTGTGTGTGTGTGTGTGTGTGTGTGTGTGTGTGTGTGTGTGTGTGTGTGGTGTATTGGTGGTGGTGGTGGTTGATGGAGGTGGAATATTCATAAATCTTTTTAAAATTTTTTTTTGCTGTTTGAATGACCAAATAAGCTTTGGGCTCAAAGATCTGAAAATCTCTTTTCGCTTTTCTTTTGAATTAATTTTTTAAAGAAAACAACAGCAACAACAACGCGCATGTGTGTGTGTGTGTGTGTGTGTGTGTGTGTGTGTGTGTGCGTGCGTGTGCTGCACGTGCTATTTGTATTCTCATGATTTCCCCATCATCAAAGGGGTTGGTGGCATCTATTAATTAGAATGCCTGAGATGCTGAGTTTTCTCTGTGTGTGTGTGTGTGTGTGTGTGTGTGTGTGTGTGTGTGTGTGTGTGGTGTGTGTGTGTGTGTGTGTGTGTTCTCATGATTTCCCCATCTTCAAAGGGGTTGTTGGCATCTATTAATTAGAATGCCTGAGATGCTGAGTTTTCTCTCAGTCTTAGTGTGGTTCAGTCAAGTCGTGGAGGAAATAACGTGAGTTCTGTGTGACTCTACAGACAGACATGGCATTTAGATGGCAAAATTGAGATTTGAATGTCAACAACAGTAAATGGTTTAACCCTTAGCTGTTCACAAAGCCGATGACCGCCCTGGGGAAGAATGTGCCGATCCGTTCGTACCAGTTGAGATCGCCCAACCTTTTCCGGCACATGTGTGGAGAATTTCCATCACTACTGGCCTTGCTGTCTTATCGCGCGTGTGGTTAGAAGAATCTTGGTCAGTCTCGCTTTGAATGCTCTAAAAATAGTACGAGCATTCTGGGATGCAAGGAACTTTCCATTCACTACTGAAAGACTTTGTACTGACACTGTGCTACATTCGAATGCGAATACTAGGAGCTAGCTTTACATCTAGTAGTGCAAATGCGAAAGGGTTAACATGTTCTACCCCAGGTTCTTGATGACTTAACAGTTGCCTGGACCAGGGCGCCAGTTGGCTGTGTACTAGGTATTGGCATCATCATCATCATCATGTGCCCTGCCGCATGGCATTGGCGATCATGGCCCTCCATACGAATCTATCATTAACCCTTTGACTCCCCACCCTGGCCACCAGTATCTTGCATTGTCAATCATGCCAGCAAAGCAAAAACTTAACCCCTTTGACTCCCGCACACTGGCCACCAGTATCCTGCATTGTCAGTCATGCCAGCAAAGCAAAAACTTAACCCTTTGACTCCCGCACCCTGGCCACCAGTATCCTGCATTGTCAGTCATGCCAGCAAAGCAAAAACTTAACCCTTTGACTCCCGCACCCTGGCCACCAGTATCCTGCATTGTCAGTCATGCCAGCAAAGTAAAAACTTAACCCCTTGACTCCCGCACCCTGGCCACCAGTATCCTGCATTGTCAATCATGTCAGCAAAGCAAAAACTTAACCCCTTGACTCCCGCACCCTGGTCACCAGTATCCTGCATTGTCAATCATGTCAGCAAAGCAAAAGCTTAACCCCTTTGACTCCCGCACCCTGGCCACCAGTATCCTGCATTGTCAATCATGCCAGCAAAGCAAAAACTTAACCCTTTGACTCCCGCACCCTGGCCACCAGTATCCTGCATTGTCAATCATGCCAGCAAAGCAAAAACTTAACCCCTTTGACTCCCGCACCCTGGCCACCAGTATCCTGCATTGTCAATCATGTCAGCAAAGCAAAAGCTTAACCCCTTTGACTCCCGCACCCTGGCCACCAGTATCCTGCATTGTCAATCATGTCAGCAAAGCAAAAGCTTAACCCTTTGACTCCCTCACTTTATCCACTAGCTTCCTGCAGGAAGGATAGGGTGAGGGAGTCAAAGGGTTAAGTTTTTGCGGTTGGTGGATAAGTTGCGGGAGTCAAAGGGTTAATTTTTGAAACTTGGATTATTTTTTCATGGTGGCAGGAACCATAGTTACAGACACCATCAACTTCTCCCCTGCGGCTGGCAAGGCGACCAGCAAAGATCTGGACTGCGCTGAACGCCTGGAAGACGTGGTGGAGGGTGGGATCGACAGGAACTCTCTCTTTGAGGAGATCAAATCTGCCAAGTTTGATCTTTCTGGTACTGATGCCGTCCAGATTAGTGTGTGTGTGTGTGTGTGTGTGTGTGTGTGTGTGTGTGTGTGGTGTGTGTGTGTGTGTGTGTGTGTGTGTGTGTGTGTGTGTGTGTGTGTGTGTGTGTGTGTGAGAGTGTGAGAGAGTGTGTGTGTGTGTGTGTGTGAAAAAGAGAGAGAGAGAGAGAGAGAGTGTGTGTGTGTGTGTGTGTGGTGTATTGGTGGTGGTGGTGGTTGATGGAGCTGGGATAGTTAGAAATCTTTTTTTTACATATATATTTTTTTAATGCGCTGTTTGAATGACCAAATAAGCTTTGGGAGGAAAGATCTAAAAAATCTCGCTTTTCTTTTGAATTAATTCTTTAAAGAAAACAAGAACAACTGAGGGTAGGGGTGGGGGAGGGGGAGGGGAGAGAGAAGTTAATGTACTGGTGGTATCTGCCCAAATGTTTGGAAGGTGGATGGTGGTGGTGATATTTGGAAATCTGTTTCGTTTTCCATTCTTTTCCTGTTTGAATGTCCAGATCAGCTTTTTTTAGAGGGTTAGGGTGGGTGATAATGTGGAAATCTCTTTTGCTTTGTTTTTGATTTGTAATGTAAAGTATCCTTTGAAGAAGTTGGGTGGGGTGGGAGGTATGTGGAAATATCTTGTGCTTTGTTTTTAAATTGTAATAGAAAGTTCCCTTTTAAAGAAGTTAGGGGGTTGGAGAGAGTGAGAAGCACTGAAAGGAATGGTGATGAAAATAATTTAAATACACTGGTGTTATCTGTCCAGATTACATAGGAAATATATTTTTTTTGTTATGGAAACAATTCCACTTCACCCCCATGGGGATGCTGGGGGCGCTTTCAGTATAAATAGTATCCCCACCTTCTGGAAATTTTGTGCTAGAAATTTCCTCTTTTTCTGTCATTCTCTTTGTTTCTGCCTTGTTGTTTTGCTTTCTGTCATTTCTTCGTATCAGTTTCTGCCTTGCTGGTCCATTCACCTGTGTGTGTTTGATAACACACTTTTTCTTTGGATTGATAATTGGGTACATGTATTTTAGTGCATTTTTGGCTCAAGGGAAATGAGATATGTAGAAGCAATTTTAGGTAATTCAGGCCTTTTTTTAATATATGTTTTAGTGTCCTTAGTTATGTTTAAATTTGTATTCAGGTATGTTTTTTAAATCCCTGTACGATAAATTGGACGGAGTGGTCAATGCCAAGGGCATCTCCTTAGATTATGTACACAAATGCATTAATATGTGTACTTAATTTTCTTTTCTGGTTTTTGCATTTTGAAATATTGTGTATGATTAGAAACGGTTATAACCCTGATATGTCTGTACGCAGTCGGCTATGCTTTAATTAAGCAAAAATAACAAAATCAGCAATGAAGCAAAAGTGAGAGCATTAGGTAATGTCCAGTCTGTGTGCTGTTGTATGATTGAAATGCTGACCTTGGTGTTGTTGTGTTTTGTGTGTGTGTTCAGGTCTGACTAGCAAAGAGATCCTGCAGAAAGACCTGAAGATGGTGAGCGGAGACAGTCTGATGGTAGCCATGAGTTCTGTCACCATGGACATGAAGGTCAGTTGGCTGTTTTGTGTGTGTGTGTGTGTGTGTGTGTGTGTGTGTGTGTGTGTGTGTGTGTGTGTGTGTGTGTGTGTTTGTTAAAGATCAGTTGGCTGTTTTGTGTGTGTGTGTGTGTGTGTGTGTGTGTGTGTGTGTGTGTGTGTGTGTGTGCAAGGTCAGTTGGCTGTTTTGTGTGTGTGTGTATGTATACGTGTGTGTGTTTGTGTGTGTGTTGTGTAAGGTCAGTTGGCTGTTCTGTGTATGTGTGTGTGTGTGTGTGTGTGTGTGTGTGTGTGTGTGTGTGTGTGTGTGTGTGTGTGTAAGGTCAGTTGGCTGTTCTGTGTGTGTGTGTGTGTGTGTATGTGTGTGTGTGTGTGTTGTGTAAGGTCAGTTGGCTGTTCTGTGTGTGTGTGTGTGTGTGTGTGTGTATGTGTGTGTGTGTGTGTGTGTGTGTGCAAGGTCAGTTGGCTGTTTTGTGTGTGTGTGTATGTATACATGTGTGTGTATGTTTGTGTGTGTGTTGTGTAAGGTCAGTTGGCTGTTCTGTGTGTGTGTGTGTGTGTGTGTGTGTGTGTGTGTGTGTGTGTGTGTGTGTGTGTGTGTGTGTGTAAGATCAGTTGGCTGTTCTGTGTTTGTGTGTGTTCATTCCTTGATTTAACGTCTTTTCACTATAAGTGATATTAGACGGGTAAAAATGGCATGGAGGATGAATTTTTTTTTAGGGGGGGAGGGGGAGGGGACAGAGGGGAACAGAGTGAGAGATGGGAAAAAAAATTAAAAGGAAGCGGCAAGGTCTTAAGAAAAGGGATATGGATGAACAGAGAAATGAAACTAGAACGACTCTAACATCAAATGTTAAAGAAAAATCGTCATAAAAAGCAAAACAAAAAAAATAAATAACAATAATTAAAAATAATAACCTTAAAGTAACGAATAACAGGACTGTGAACCAATGATTCTGAAATTTTAACTAACAGAACTTGATCTGATATTACTGCTTTAAAATGCTTTTCAAGATAGTTTCCTTGTGTAAACATCTTTGGTAAAAAACAACGAAGCTTTCTGCAGTAAAACAAACAGTGATACAATGTGAATTGTTCACCGCAAATACATAAAACATTTTTATGATATTTTGTTTTCAAAACATTCAGTTGAATATGAAAATATGTGGTAACAATTAATCTCAAATGATATAACGAAGAATACTGCATTTTTTTTACAGATATTTTGAACTGAAAGTTTGATTCTTTTTTGAGACACAAATTTTTCATTTAAATGTTCATGAAATCGAATCCATGATGCTAATTCTAGCGAGTTGTAAGCTTCTTTTACCGAGGTGTTAACATGTAATTCTATGGAACTTTCAGAATGGAGTGCATCGGATTTAGCAGCTCTGTCAACTACGTGAGAAGGCACCCAGCATAAACTGATTTCCGAGCCATTTATCTTTAAACAGTGTATTAGATGATTTGCCTCAGTTATTAAATCAGGTCTTGTGTCTGTATCAAAAGACTGTAAGGCATATAATACAGATTTTGAATCAACAAAGAGAACTACTTTGAAAGACACAGGCCGAAGGCTTATTAACCCTTAGCTGTTCACAAAGCCGGTAACTGCCCTGCAGAAGAATGTGCCGATCCGTTCATAGCGGTTGAGATCGCCCGACCTTTTCCGGCACATGTGTGGGGAATTTCCATCACTACTGGCCGTGCTGTCGTATCGTGCGTGTGGTTAGAATCTTGGTCAGTCTCGCGTTGAATGTTCTAAAAATAGTACGAGCATTCAGGGATGCAAGGAACTTTCCTTTCACTACTGAAAGACTTTGTACTGACGCTGTGCTACATTTGAATGCGAATACTAGGAGCTAGCTTTACATCTAGCAGTGCAAATGCGAAAGGGTTAAATAATGCAATGCTTGAACAACAGCGACGAATTCTGCCATATATATAGATACATTTGCCCCAATGAAAAAAGAGTTTTTAATGTTAAATTTTGGAACATAAAACACTGCTCCAGCGCTCTGATTTGCTAAGACTGACCCATTGGTAAAAATGTGGAGGTGGGTACGGTACTTTTCATCGATGTGTTCACAAGCTGTGGATAGCGTAATGTTGACATTATTATCTTTTTTAACGTCTGCATAATCAAGATCAAATGTGGCCTTTAGCATTTCCCATGTAGGGATAGGCGCAAACGTTGGTTTCTCAGCTATTTCATCCATAGTTATGCTGGATTGTTTGATCAAGTCAGATATGTAAGTTGCGGTTGTAATTTGTGATGAAATGTTTTTTGCTCGTTTTGGAAAGTCAGTATCAGACCTGATTGTAATTTATTTGCTCACAAAATTATTCACTTGTGAAGTAGTTCTAATTGCAAACTTTGCTGTAGCTAGCTCACGATGGTTGTTTAGAGGTAGAATTCCAGCAGCTTTGTACGTTACCAGAGTTGGTACACCTAGTGCAATTTTAAGACTTTCGCAGTCTGAATCTTTTTTAGTAAATATTTAGGTGCATTGAAAAAAACTTCTTGCGCGTAGGATAATTTAGACCTGACCAGTGCTGTTGACAGATGAATCAATGAATGTGTGTGTGTGTGTGTGTGTGTGTGTGTGTGTGTGTGTGTGTGTGTGTGTGTGTGTGTGTGTGTGTGTGTGTGTGTGTGTGTGTGTGCGCGTTTTGTGTAAGGTCATTTGGCTGTTTTGTGTGTGTGTGTGTGTGTGTGTGTGTGTGTGTGTGTGTGTGTGTGTGTGTGTGTGTGTGTGTGTGTGTGTGTGTGTGTGTTGTGTATGTGTGTGTGTGTGTGTTGTGTACAGCATAGAGATTTTTTTTACTGTGGGGTGTGCACAGCTGTGCAAAATGACCAAACAGCATCTTTTAGTTGGTCAAGAGGCGTGGCACCTAGCCCGGCCCTTGAACCCCCCTGATCACACGCTGTGATAGACATCCCACTGTCAGCAAGCAACTGACATGGGGTTTCCCCTTCTTTACATCTGTTAAAAAGTGATGATTTTTCGCTCTTTGTGGAAGCGATTTACAAATAAGTCAAGGTTTTGTCAGCATCTATGTTTTGTCAAGTAAAAGTGTCTCTTGACTCTGTCTGGATGAAAACTGAAAAATTCCACCCTATCGTTTGTGATTTATTTGCCTTTAATTTGAAGATACCGCCAGCATTGCTCAGTGAAATTAACGTGAAGTAGATGATGTTGAGAGTGGGGCACATTGAGTACTGAAGTGAAGTGGAATTAAGTGAGTTATTGTTTGGCTGTGACTGTTGAAATGACTGTTGAAATGTTCTCTCTCTCTCTGTCTCTGTCTCTCTCTGTCTCTCTGTCGCTGTCTCTGTCTATGTCTCTGTCTCTCTCTGTCTCTCTGTCTCTCTCTCTCTCTCTCTCTGTTCACACTGAGAAAGCTGAAAATCACAATAGCTGAACACAAGGGACAGTTATTCACTCTGTTGGTGATAACGAACTTGTCAATATGAAACAGGATGTTTTGTTGCATTGTCTTTGTTCTTGTACGAAGGAAACAATACATGTGTTTTGCAGTGAACTTGTAATCATGTCATTGTTTCCAGCAATCTGATATTTCAGATGGTGATACACTTTCTGACAGTTCTATAATGTAAAATTGGCCAACAAAAATATTTCCTTCTTTCGCTTTCGGACCCATTGACAGTTTCCTGCAGCAGGGATGCCAGCCATGCTAATGGAAATCCATTCGTTTCTGACCAGTTACCATGGTCACATCTGTTCATTCACGTGTGGGATTATCCTTGACTGGACCGTAGTACTGTTTACAAAAGGAAGCAGCACTGTCCAAGACAGGACCCTGGTACTGTTAATGAAAGGAAGCGGCACAGTCATAGATCATGCCATGGATAGAGTTGAGGAATAAAACATCTGCGTGACATCTTGTTAGTAATTAGAAGCCATTACAGACTCCTTGAAAGTTAACACACATGTGAAGAGAGAGAGAGAGAGAGAGACAAAGACAGTCATAAGAACTATGGGACAAAATGCCAGACTCATGTCAACTTCATGATTCCCTAACACAGAACGGCGAAACACCATGTGTAATATAGTGTACAGACTGTGTGTATGTATTGTTTCCTTTTAACCAGAACGAGAATACAGTTGAAAATATTTTATAGTGACAACAAAGATGTCATTCTTATCCCACTTTATTTAGCAAAGTTTTAAGTACTGTAACGTTTACCAGGATCATCAAGTGTAGTGATTGTGAGAATGATGACAAACACATTCTGTAGCATGGAATACGTTTGGAGGACCTTTCTTTGTTAGTACAGACATACAGGCCTATCTTTATTGTGGCTCCCATCGCTTGGACGTTGTCATACATATGTATATTGTTTGTCTTCTAAAATGTGTGAATTTACCTTTCTTACATCTGTTTGTTACAGTATTCTCACAGACTGGGTCCAAATTGCCAACATTGTATTCTTTATTTATCAACAAGCACAACAGACATAATACATAACGTCAATTATATCTGGCTGCAGCAAAACATCTCATTGAATTAAATATAAGATCTACTATTTTGAGCGATAAACATGTTGTTTCTGTTCATCAATACAGATGTAACATTATTAGAAAGGCACTGAAGGTGAACAGAACCGATTGTGTCAGAGTGCCCGCTCTGATGTACAAGCATTGTGCGACTCAAGCAGACAATAATAATAATAATAATAATAATATGACAAATTAACACTACAAGTGATGAGCAGTGTTTTATGTGTCCATGCCATGTTAGCCAAGTGAAGTGGCCGACTTCATGAAAGTGGGACACTTAACTTGCGTCACTCTCCTCACTCGAATTAAGCTTGAAACCACTTGCTGGGATCTGCTAAGTGATCATCAATATGTATGACAGTGCGTTGAAGATTGTAGCATCTCTCTGTCTCTCGCTGTCTCTCTCATTCTTTCGTGTGCGTTTCTCCCTCATTCTTTCACTCCTCCCTCTCCTCCTCTCCTCATGGTTGTGCGTGCACTAATACAAGACAAGAGAATGGAAATAGTCTGTACTAGGTGTGAGACATCGTGTCAGTTAAGTTGTCACTGTACAGTGGGGGTAATTATATCGCGTTTCCCTCCTTCCCTTCCGAGGTGGAAATTTTTTGATTAAGTGGAGACCCTTCCTGAAGTGTTGAAGTTTGTGTGACATAGTGTGTGAAAACCACAGAAGCTTGGCTAGAGGGGTTGAAAGTTACGGAGAAAAACCCTTGAGATCTTGACAGATTCGCTCTACTCCATGAAATTAAGCCTGTTTTGTACAGAATGTGGTAGCGTAGCCTTCTAGAATAATCTGGTCATGTTTGTATCAGTTTAACTCTCTCGCTGTGAGCGTCGGGATTTCCCGATCATGTCTCAACAACGCTTGTCTATGAGTGTCGGAGAAATCTGACTTGAGTTTTGAAAATTTGCTAATAGCCAGAAATAGATTCTTTGGTTATTCTTAGCCTCGTTTCAGGTCATGAGGTCACTGTACTACGCAGTTGGTGTGTAGACAGTGTAAAGATAACGACCCACTATCTCTACAGCGTAGCAGACGACGAAAAAGCAAATGGCTGAACAGTACTCAACTTCTCAGCATTCTTCAAGACGATCTCTTCCTTCAGTGCACGTGGAGTGTGTGCACGTTGGATTTTATGAAATTTCATTCAAAATGTGACTGTAGGAACTGATGTATTGACCTGACTGTGTGTTTTGTAAGACATTTTTCACCTGAAAATTTCTCTAATTTTACTTGTACCATTACTCAGCAACCATGAGGGTTAGACAGTTGAAATTTCAGCATTTTGTACACCAATCTTTTAATATATGACCTGCCAAATTCAAAACTCTCTGTTTTCATTTGTTTGTATGAGAGTTTTTCTCATGACCTATACAAATGGTTGCGTATCAGGGGAACGGCAAGGGGCATAATCGTACTGTAGCGAGTGAGTTAATCATGACGTGAACTCTGTGCACAGATGCTGATGGAGAGGAGGGACTTTGGGGACAGCCTGAAGAGTTTTGCGGCGGAGAACAAAGTGGATGCTGTGGTGATTCTGACTTTGTGTTCAGGGCCAGATGATGAGGTCACACGACAGCTGGGAGTCTACTCCCATTCCAGAGTGTATCGTCAGCAGGTGGGTAATAATAATAATAATAATAATAATAATTGTTTATATAGCGCTATTCTCCTACACGGAAAGGTGCAGGAGTCAGAGGGTTAAATCTGGTTTGTTGAAGGTATTAAAGAGGAGAGGAGAGTTGCTTTACTGTGCCTCTTTTGTAATAATAATAATAATAATAATAATAATAATAATAATCAGGCTTAAAATGTTCCGCGTCTGGCGGAATCCGCGATTTCGGTTTGTCAAAAACAAACAAACAAACAAACAAAAAAACCCCAAAAGGAGCAAGGCGTCCGTGATCGCTTGCAAGCATTCATAGCAACAGCGCGCAAGTTATGGCCCCTGATTTGCCCTGGACCCCCTAGTTTCAGTGGTTTTTCCTCCTCTGTTTTAAGCCCTGAATAATAATAATAAGAATAACAATAATAATAAAAAAATCACTTTTATATGGCGCTGTTCTCCTACGCATAGGTAAAGACTCATTGCGCTTTATGTTAATTAGTTTTAATTTTTCCCAATCAGCCCTATGCCTAGTGGTCAATTATACTAATTCCCACTCCTAGTCCCCCCCCCCCCCTCCCCTGCAACACACACACTAGCACATCTGTTGCAAGCAAGTACTAATATATACATTACTGAATCAGAAAGATAAAAAATCATGTTTCATTATTGGTAGTAGTTATCAAAAAGATGAGTTTTGAGGCCCCTTGAAAGAAGAGAGAGATGATGAACAGTGGAGAGAAAAAGGCAGATCGTTCCAGACAAGTGGGGCCTGGCAACGGAAGGCTTGGTGTCCTGTGGTTTTGTATTTTGATTTTGCCAGAAGCTTCTGGTTGCTTGATCTGAGACTGCGTTCAGGCCTGGATGTTTGTACCCTCTGAAGGCGCTTAATAGGAAAGGATGGGAGACCTGCAAGAATTGCATAACAATAGTCCAGTCTTGACAGTACAAAGGACACGACAAGTCGTGCTGTGTCGTTTATAGAAAGATATGATCAGATTGAACTGATTCTTTTGAGATGATAAAAAGCAGACTGGGTAGAACGTTGCTGGTGCCGTGCTGTGGTGGAAATGTGAAATGAAGTATATTGTGTACATTGTGGTGTTTTGCTTGTCCGACGATGGTGGACATGGAGTGCTTAGGATATTTTTTTTTTTATGAAATAATAATAATTTATCAAAATAAGAATTGGAATTTCAAAGCAAAAAAATGGCGCAACTCAACAATATCTGGAAAGAGAGAGGCATGCCAAATGACCTGAAAATTAGGCTTTTAACCCTTTGACTCCCGCACCCTGTCCACCAGCATCCTGCATTGTAAACCATGCTAGCAAAGCAAAAACCTAACCTTTGATTCCCTCACTCTATCCACAAGCTTCCTGCAAGAAGCTGGTGAACAGAGTGAGGGAGTCGAAGGGTTAAGTTTTTGCCGTTGGATATGGTGCGGGAGTCAGAGGGTTAAAATGTTTGATCTGGCAGATTATGGTTGCGAAGCCTGGACTCTGTGAAAAACTGATTGCAGAAGAATTGAGGCAGCAGAGATGTGGTTTTATCAGAGACTATGTGTCAAATGGACAGATAGAAGAACTAATGAAAGTGTCCTGGAAGAACTTGATACCAGCAGAAAACTACTGGCAGACATCAACAAGAGAAGACTTTAAATACATAGGCCATGTGTTGTGTAGCAAGAACGTAGACCTCATGGCAACCGTCTTTCAAGGAAAAACAGAGGAAAAAAGATGTACTTACATAGGACTACTGCTTTTGATTCGTGAAACAAAACAGGTGCAGGTTGTCGGCCAATTGGCCTTTGTCAAGTGTACATAAAAAAACATCAACAAAGAAAAGAACACACAGCACTTGGGACACAAACAGCAGCACAACTTCTCTGATGTTTGGTTGAGCTGGAAACCTCAGGGAAGGTCTGTTGTTATTTTCATCCGAAGTTTAATTTTGTTTGTTTTTTTGTTTGTTTGTTTGTTTTTTTGTTTGGTTGAGCTGGAAACCTCAGGGAAGGTCTGCTGTTGTTTTCATCCGAAGTTTAATTTTGTTTGTTTTTTTGTTTGTTTGTTTGTTTTTTTGTTTGTTTTTTTAATGTTGGCAGTGACTTTGCCTGAAAAGAAATATGTGTCAAAGCGCTGATTTGGTATTTTGATGTGTGTGTGTGTGTGTGTGTGTGTGTGTGTGTGTGTGTGTGTGTGTGTGTGTGTGTGTGTGTGTGTGTAACGTGTGTGTGTGTGTGTAACGTGTGTTAACAGTAATCAGCCTGCTGATAGCAGCACAGCATGATATTTGTTTAAATAACTGCTGATTGCTGTTCACTTTGAAATGTCTATATAGTCAGTTGAGAATCAGACAGCGGGGAGTAAAGACGAAGAAGCATTGCTCTGTCTTCCGAGTTGACTGTTGAAAGAACGAAAGAGTGTGTGTGTGTGTGTGTTTTGTGTGTGTCCTTATTTTGTATACAAAACAAGAGACTTGTGTGTACAAAATTTCCTTTATTAACTGTTGTTTTGTTGTTTCAGATGGCGGATGTCCTGAGTGCAAGCCATTCTCCCAGCCTTGGCTTGTCTCCCTTACATTGTGAGCTGGATCAGTTCTTGCCTTTTCATCAGAGCAACGTCAAAGCTTCACGCAAGCAGATCCTACCCATCGTCAAAGCCTTCTTGGCAGGGGAGACCACACCCGACGAATCGCAGATGGACGCTTACGATATCCCCAAGGACCAGTCTGAAGGCTTCACATCCATGAGCAGCATCGTTGGCAGTCGTCAGAACACGTCAGATGCGGAGATCACCTCAGAGGACCTCACCAGTAGGGACGATTCCTCTGAGGCTGAGTTGTCCCCAGACGAAAACCTCCTGCAGACTGACCATAAAGTCTTCGATCCCCTGAGTTCCGTCCACAGCAGTGACAGCGGCGCCACCTCTCCAGCGGATGCAAACAAAAACGCAGAAGGTCGGAACATGAGACAGCAGCTTTCGGCCTCAGAAGAAATAGACTTTGACGCTTTGAGTCAGCCTTCAAGAACTGTCGGTGATGACCCCATGGAGATGAGTGGAGGTGATGTGGCAGTCGCCCAGAACCCGACGTTTAGAGTAGATAATGAGAGGGTACATGATGAGGCAGAAAAGTCAGGTGACGGCTCAGAAGGGGCCTTAACATCTCCAGAACAGAATCCCTCTCCCTTCTCCACCTCCCCCCAGCCCCTTCCAAACAACCCTGCCCTCGTTCCAAACCAGCAGGATGCTTCCTGGGATTTGAGCAACCCGGCGGGTCACAACCAGAACAACGCCGACCCCACCCAGCACAATGGCCTGGAGGAGGAGGAGGATGCCTGGAGCAGGATATCCTAAACATGGCCTCGCCCCATGACCTCCTGTTTCCTACTGACTCTCCCCTGGACGTATCGGCGGCGACCTCAGGACAGGCGTCAGGGCAGACTTCAGGTCAGACGTCCGGTCACGCCTCCAAAGCTCCCAGCTACCCTGTAACTCCTCCCAACAGTTACATGGACGATGGTTTAATTGATAATGAGGTGAGTAGCAGCGGCGGTGGTGGAGATGATGGCCTGGATTGGATTAGGTTCCTGGTTTTGTTTTTTTCTTCTTTTTTTCAGAGAAATTCTTTGGTGGCAATGGAAGTTAACTTGTGAAAATCTGAGATACTCTTGTGGGGAAAGCATATCAGATATCACATTAGTATGATGCCATCAGTTCCTCTCTCTCCTTTTTTTTCTTTTTTTTTTTTTACCTGTATGTGTGCATACTTTTTGTATGGATTAAAGGATTTTCTGTAAAATTTTGCCAGGAATAACTGCCTTGCTGACATCCATCCTTATCCCTTGTGGGGATGCCGGGGGCTCTGTCAGTATAAATAGTATCCCCACCTTCTGGAAATTCTCTGCTAGAAATTTCATCTTCTGTCACTCTCTTTGTTTCTGCCTTCTTCCTATGCTTTCTGTCATTTCTTCCTGTCATTTTCTGCCTTGCTGGTCCATTTACCTGTACGTGTTTGATAAAATCTTACGTACTTTCTCTTAGGATTGATAAAGTGGATACATGTATTAAGTGCATTTTTGGCTCTAAGGAAGTGAGATATGTGGAAGCAATTTTAGGTAATTTCAGCCAGTTTTTATATACATTTTAATGTCTTTATGTTAAATTTGTATTCAGGTTTGTTTTTTAAATCCCCTGTGCGATAAATTGGTTAGAGTGGTCAACACGAGGGGTATCTCTTTAGATTATGTGCTCAGATGCATTGATACGTGTGCTTAATTTTCTTTGCCTTTTTTTTTTTTTCACCCTGTTGAAGTATTGTGTATGTTTTGAAATGGTTATAAACCATGGTGTGGCTCTACATACATATTCGGCTTGGCTTGAAACAAAAAGTAACAATAAAAATGATTGGGCTAAATACAAACTTCAAGATGTTTTTGATATTGTGGAGTGCTACAAAGGGCATTTTTAATGCAAAAAAATAGTAATGGTTCTCCCATAGCCTTGAGGGTAATAGGGTGAGGTGGTAGAGATCGTAATGCTTCTCAAGGCCAGCGTTTTGAGGGCAGTGCCCATCTCCTTCCCTTGTTGTGTTGCTTCACCCATCCCTGCAGAGACTCTCATTCAGAGTTGGGTGGGCTGAAAGCGGCACACACAAAGTTTTTCTTGAGTTTTGAGTTTCAGTTTCAGTTTTAGTTTTCAGTTTTTCAAGACGACATCTCTGCGCTCAGAATGAATTCCATATGCACTAACGTCACAAGTGCCATGTGATGGAGAAGATCCAGATGCAGAATGATCATGGCACAGGCTTTAAGCCTGCACATAAACCCACGAGCTGGCCAGGTTCTGAGGTCCTACCTAGATAGTGCCATAATCCTGGGGGGTCTTAGTGGAGTGAGGGCCAATATCACAAGGCACCCATCCTTTCTCCCTAGGTTCAAATTCATATTCATATTCACTTTTTTTTTTACCAAGACAAGAAGGCTGGTTTCAAGGGATGGGACCTTGGAAATCAACCTATCTTTCCAATGTTTTATACCAAGGCAGCTGGACAATGGTCTGCTCTTCATGATTTTCAACTGCCGTGGGATCTTTAGCATGCACAGCCAGAAGGCACACATGTCCGACTTGTGTTTCAACCCCATCCGAAAGACTAGACGTTCAGTTTGATTTTCTGGTCAAACTGAGGAGAAAGGTCAAGGCCTCTACAGGGAGCGAACCTTGGAACCTCAAGTTTAGTTATTGGCAGGCAAAGGTCTGAACCATTCTGCCATTCTTCTCCCTTTTCTTGAGACCGACCCGAACCCCTGCAGTCCAATAGGAAGGTAGGACCTCTACCACTATGCCAGCCAGGTTAGCAGTTGTCTGTGTACAGAGGTTATGTGATTTATTATTGCTGTTTACTGCGCAGGTGCAGCTGCCCAGTTTCAACAGTTCTGAGATGGTGGAGAAGATCCAGGAGAAGAAGGCAGCTCTAGGGGCGTCAGGCAGTGAGGAGATGGACCCCATGTCCCCCTTCACCCCACAGAACAGCTACGTGGACACGGCCTTCCAGTCCCACAAGCCAAGGAGACTCAGCTGCCTAGCTTCCACAGTTCGGACATGGTGGAGCGCATACGTGAGAAGCGGTCTTCTATGGAGCGGGATGTGCAGGGGTTGGTGCTGAGATGGACACTCTCCTAGAGGCCGTCAAGAGCCCCTTCACCCCGCACAACAGTTTCGTGGAGGGCGGTTTTGATAAGTACGCTCATGAGAACCTGCCCAGTCTGAACAACGCCGAGATCGCCAACAAGATCAAACAGAAGCAGGCAGAACTGACCGCGGCCGCCGGACAGGATTCTGGCACGGCCAGTCCTGTAGGTGTTGACAGCTCCTTGAGTCCTGCCGCCCCCTACACTCCACAGAACAGCTTCAGGGAAAGCCATCTAGACGCCCTCAGCCTGGACTCCCATCTCACGGACCTGAACGAGGTGGCTGAACGCCTGTCGCTCACAGGGTCGGAGAGCAGCGGGAGTCTTAACGAGCCCAAGTCTGTCAAGGCCTCCAACAGGGTTCACATGCAGGGACTGAGTCCCCAGGAGGCTGCCAGTTTCCCCATCAATGAGATGGACGAGTCAGCAGAAGCTTCCTCACAGGTGTCGTCAGTGAGCGACGGGCAGAACGTTAACGTTAACATGAACTCGTCCAGCATGGGGGTGAAGAGGAAAGGAGTGTCGTTTTCTCAGGATCAGGATACCAACAGTGCCATAGCGGAAGAGGCCATTCAGAAAATAGCCTATGAACTGGCCAATGAAATGATCCAGAAAGCTCTGGAGACGTTCCCCTCAGAGTCTGTCAAAGAGCTTGTTCCCCCTGAAGCTTCAGGACGTGAAAAGATAACACATCCCAGTATCAGCGAAGACTCCTCACCAACCATGGATGAATCGGATCAAGACCTCTCGTCCGGCTTTTCTCCAGGAAGAGCAGCAGGTGTAGAAGCAGGAACTCCAGATAGTGATTTAGCTTCTTCAGTTGAGTCTGATCAGTTGGCGGCCCATTTTGCTGAGCCTGTTACATCTTCTATGAAAATGTCCAGCTCTTTAGCGGACGAATTAGCGCAGGCTTTGAGCAAGAGTCCGGCAGATGATGTGGACGATGATGCGTGAATGTATCACCACAGAGGTTGTCGGCGTTGGAAAGCAACGTGCCTAAAAGTGAGAGCTACGAAATTGAGACGGAATATTTGAGCGACATGGACCCCATGCAGAAGATGGGTGTGTTTAATCCGGAGGCTAATTTGATCGAGACAGACGCAGATAAAGAGGTCGTGGAAGGGGCCAGCTTCCGCAAGATTAGCGGCCAAGAGTATCAGACAGTGCAGGTAGGGATGTGTGTGTATGGAGTGTGCGTGTGTGTGTTTGTGTGTGTGTGTGTGTGTGTGTGTGTGTGTGTGTGTGTGTGTGTGTGTGTGTGTGTGTGTGTGTGTGTGTTTGGAGTGTGTGTGTGTGTGTGTGTGTGTGTGTGTGAGTGAGTGAGTGTGAGTGTGTGTGTGTGTGTGTGTGTTGTGGGTGTGTGTGTGTGTGTGGGTAGGTGTTTGGAGTGTGTGTGTATGAGTGTGTGTGCGTCTGTATGTGTGTGTGTGTGTGTGTGTGTTTTTGGAGTGTGTGTGTGTGTGAGAGTGTGTGTGTGTGTGTGCGGTGTGTGTGTGTGTGCGTGTGTGCATGCATGCGTGTGTGTGTGTGCGCGCGCATGTGGCGCGCACGCGTGTGTGTGTGTGGCCTGACCACACGCGTGGGCATGTGTGTGTGTGTGCGCGTGTGCGTGTGCACGTGCGTGGTGTATATGTGTGTGCTTTGTGTGTGTGTGTGCGCACACACGGCGTGTGTGTGTGTGTGTATGTGTATGTGTGCTTTGTGTGTGTGTGCGCACACTCGGCGTGTGTGTGTATGCGTGTGTGCATGCCAGCATGCGTGTATGTGCGTGTGTGTGTACGATTAGGTACACATACTATTACTAAGTGCATTTTTGGCTGTATGGAATTGAGATATATGGAAGCAATTTTAGGTAATTTAGGCCTGTTTATATATATATACCCATGTATAAATTGGATGGAGTGGTCAAGGCCAGGGGCATGTCCTTAGCTTAGATTATGTGCGCGAATGCATTGATATGTGTACTTGATTTTCTTTTCCTTTTTTTTTCTGTTGAAGTGTTGTGTGTTTTGAAACAATTATAGCCCTTATCTATTTTATTTGTAAAATCAAAACCTTTTATAATGAGAATAATGAATGTTAATGTTACGTATTATATTTGTAAAATCAAACTTTGTATTGATGATGATACATATTATTAACTTTAAACTGTTTCAGTGTTTGTAAAATAAGTACCTTTTATAATGATGATAATGAATATTAATGTTTACCTATTTCATACATAAAATCAAAACCTTTCATCATGATAATAATGGATATTAACTTTTTACCTATTTTATTTGTAAAATCAAAACCTTTTAAGTTTTATAATGATAATAATGGTATTTTGTTTGTAAAATCAAAACCTTTTATAATGATAATTTAGATTAATTTTTACCTATTTTATTTGTAAAATCAAAACTTTTTATAATGATGATAATTTATATTAATTTTTACCTATTTTATTTGTAAAATCAAAACCTTTTATAATGATAATAACGGATATTAACTTTTACCTATTTTATTTGTAAAATCAAAACCTTTTATAATGATAATAATGGATATTAACTTTTACCTATTTTATTTGTAAAATCAAAACCTTTCATAATGATATTGATTCCATGCGTATAGTATAAACAGTCCCTGTCAAAGGATGCCTGTTTCACTTTACATAAAAAAAAGATAAGGGGGAAGGAGGAAGCCAATGCTTAGTACATTAATGTAGTCTTAACATAGTGGGATACATGTGCTTCACTTCAGTTCATGATGTTTATTTGCACCAGAGCAGCATAAACATTGTTCATTAAAAACATTGACAGCACACAACATGAAATTAGAAATAGGTGATCGTGAGACTAGCGTACAAAAAAGATTTTGGCTTCAAATTCAATACTGAACCATGTCGGACTGAGGTGTCTAGGTGTCACAAGGTCACTCTGTCTTGGCCTCATTTTAGTAGCTAATTCTCAATTAGTCAATCCCACTTGAACTGAAAGGGCAACCCCTCCTTCAGTCTTTGAGTTTAGGGTGGCATGGTACAGTGTATGCAGTCAGAGGCAATATTTTTGTCTCCGTATGTTATTGGCTATATACTTACCATGTTGTACTCGGACTCACGTATATATGCCATCCCCGCTGACGGTTGTCATGATGCTTGGTGGGCCACGCATGTGGAACCTTCAGGAATAATGGGATGGGAGCTACAGCTAGTTCATGTGCGCTCTGGCACAAGGGGTGCTGAGGGCCAGAATTGAGTGGGCTGTTTTTGGTCTCTACTGAATATGAGTATTAGCCCCCAAAGTCTTGCTGAGACAGGGCATCCTGTTGGTACCATGATGCATTCAGTCTGACTTTGTGAGTATAGGTAACCAAACACGTATTCAGAGAGAAATACTGCTTTCAGGAAGAAAAAATCTTGCATTCAGTCTGACATGAAAAGTTTATTATTAAGCTAAACATGTGTAGATAGACATACCGCTTTCAGGAAGAAAACTGTCAGTCTTTTTCAGACGGAATACACATTATTCTCTGTCATCAAAGGCTTTCACTGGTGTAAAGAAATAACGTGTGGTGGAAAATGATATTGTCCGCTGTTGATTTCACTGTATTGTATGAGAGAATCAGAATAGCTGCACCCTGTCTGTAAAATTAGGCAGGTCAGTGAAAATGGAAGTTTTTTTCAGTGGCAGAATCAGGAACAGCGTAATGCTTCCCCTTTTGTGTCCATTTTGTAACCTTCATTTTTCATTACATGTCTGTTGTGTTTAATTGTTGTCTTTCCATCTCTTCTTTCAGGAGGACATCTTGGAACAGATCCGGCAAGAAGCAAAGGAGCGGGAAGAAGCCAAGCGACGACACTCGTCGGTTGCTGAGGAGCACGATGTCAAGAAAGACGTACCTGTCACTGATGATGAGGGCACTGCTGCCGCCGCCGCTGAGCACAGCCACGAGCCTTCTGAGGACAAGAAAAAGATTGCCCCAGAAGTGGACCTGGACCTTGACGATAGTCTGACGGACGAACAGGGCAAGAAAACCATCCACGTGGTGCGTGACCGAGAACTTTATGTCAGCGCTCTAGAGAACGAGTGTGCGGTGATGGAAACACCCTGTGAGAGAACTTTGCAGCCTTCCGACACTTCTCACCCGCTTCTTGACCCCACTCAAGAGGAATGCGGGGCAGAGGAGTCGTTCAAGAAGAAAATCAGTGCCACAGATTCGAGTGTTTTGGAAGGTCACCATTACGAGTCGTTTGTCGAAACGGGCGGTGTGGAGAATACGGAGGAGAGAGCAGGGGAGAGCAGGCTGGGCAAGAAGATGGAAAGGAAAACCAGCGTGGCTAGAACTGTGTCGGCAGCATCTGATGTCAGCCTGTCCAGCTCCGTGCGAGGAGTCAGTATCTATCAGTGTTGGTTGGTTGATAAGTTGGTTGGTTGGTTGATCAGGTTGGAGGGTGGGCTGGCTTTTTCATGTCATAAAATTTCTTGCAGGTTTTTTGTTTTTCCAGTGGGACTAATTAGAAAAAAAGAAGTGAATAGGTAAGGAAAATTCATAGTATGAGATGCATGGTGTACTGAATTTATCAAAATTATTGAAAATCTAAGAAATCCTAAACAAGTGTATGTGACTGCCCACGTTCAAACAAACAGGAACCAGAAAAAACACGAAAATAGAATCAGAACACATATTTAGTACAACCACACAAGACAGGCAGAAAATTTAGGCCAACTGGCTTTTGTCAAGTGTAAACGTAAGAACATAAATAAAATCAAATACAGAAATAAGGGAAAAAAGACTAAAACTTCCCTGGTGCTTTGTCCAGTGGGAGAAAAACTTCCCTGCTGCGTTTTCCAGTGGAGAAAAGAAGCAGCATGGAAGTTATAGTCTTTTTCTCCTAATTTTTGTATCACTAAGCAAGCCTGTATGTCAGGGACCTGCATGGCAAATGCATTACCAAAGCAAAACAGTAGGTTATGTAAGCCTGGCACTAGTGGAGGAACCCATAGTCCAGAGTTCTCCGCGCCTGATGATTACTGTTGATCCATCATGTGTATTGGGATGGAAAAGGTCATTGGCTGTGAACATTAGCAGTGGTCCACACCTTGCTGGGTCTGCATGTTACATACATAATTCGGATCGTTTACTTTCCTTCAGTCATGTACAGTGGAATGGTGGTCTAGTGGTTGGGCCGGTTATAGCCCTGATATGGCTCTATGCAGTCAGCTGGGCTTAAAAAAAAAACCCAAACAAAAAAAACCAACATAGTGGTTGGGCTTAGATCATGAATCTAGGAGGTAAATAAGTCAACAGTGTGTGACATAGATTTTCCTCCCTTTCCACCTGATCTTCAGTAATGGTCTTGGTGCTGATCTGTTGGATAAGATGTTGAGTTGAGGTTCCATGTGCTGCATGTGCCTCTCACCTGTCTCACCTGTCACCTGTCGGCGTCACCATGTTTGGTGTAGACCGTTGCACATCTGGACACCACCATTTTCCTCCAGGCTGCTCTGTCTTGACTTTTGTGGACAGTTTCTGAATATTTAGGCCACTGATGTTGGTTATGTTCTCAATGTATGAGACTGGAGGTCTGCCTTTCTTCCTTTTTGCAGCTATTTTTCCTTGAAAGATAGTTCCATGAGGTCCATGTTTTTGTTGCGTGACACATGGGCAATGTATTTTAGTTTTCTCTTGTTGATGTCTGTTAGTAGTTTTCAGGTGGTATCAAGTTCTTCCAGGACACTTTCATTAGTTTTCTTCTTCTGTCCATTTGACATTAGTATCTCTATAAAAGCACATCTCTGCTGCCTCAGTTCTTCTCAAACATTTTAAAATGTCCCTTAAACTTATTCAGGGGTTTGGTATGTCTCTTGTCTTTCCAGATGTATGTTGAGATTGGACCATTTTTTTTGCTTTGCCATTCCAATTCTTATTTTGATGTCTTTGGAGCAGGTTCCACCCTCAGTTTTTACAGAGGCAGGATATTTGAAACCCTTAACATTTTGTAAAGAAACTTTGTTGATTGCATGTACCTCACACACATAAACTGTCAGCCCAGGATTACTGACAGATCACAATAGAACAGTCCAGTTTTACAGATACAGACACTCACGTACAGGAGTGAAGACATTTTCAGAAGGATGGTGCTGGACTGTGGTGACACTTTGTCTCTGTGGAGGGCAGCCCAGGTTGATTTGTATAAAAAAGACGTGTTCTGGCAAGATACAGTAATTATGGTTCAGTGTGGCTGGAACAGCAAATGGCACAACATTGAGACAGGTTGAGAAGTTTAAATATATGGGAACGGTCATCTTACCAGATGGCAGATGCACATCAGAAAGAGCCAGCAGAATCGGCCAAGCTAAAATAGCATTCAAGAAGATGAAAAACATTCTTACCAACAAAAGCATATCAATTAACCCTCTTGTATTTGTATTCTAGAGAGCTGAACTGCCCCTAGATTTTGAATTATCTGAATTTTTTCCCCCCAAAATAGGGTTACTCTGTTCATGAGTACACTGTGAGCATGTCTGATCAGATATAAAGCTAGAAATTTGTCAGGTGTCGGTAAACATGCTTTACTTCCATATCCAAGTGAGTATGTCTTTCTAACCACTGCTTGTTGTGTCATTGTCACCAAAGATGTTACCAAACATGAATGAATAAGTGACATATATATGAAAACAAGAGAAGCACACCTATATGTGACCACAACACATACAGATGAGTAATGAATTAGAGTATGGCTTAGCTAAAGTGTCTAACAGCATTTCCATGTGATAATACTCACATTGGTCACCAAATGTCACCAAGTGCTCCTCAGGTATTTACAGTTTGTTCAGGTAGTTTTTTATCACTATTTTTCTTTCCACTACAAAACTACATTCAGTGTTCATAATACAGTTTACTAATTGTCAGTACAAAAACAAAAAGAAATAATCTAAAGGTTTGGTATCAGCTGTTAGTGTACAATTTGGTCCGACCGGGAGATCAAACTTCTATACTGTCAGCGGAACCAGTGCTGGGTGCCACGTTTGCTGGAATGCGGCCAGCGGCGTGTTATCTTCTGTGTCAGTCTGCTCTCCTAAATCACAATTTTCATCATCTTCCCCCTCACCAACCTCAATATCTGACTCAGCTACATCTTCTTCGTGTTTTTCTAATTCACGAACAGTAGTATTTAATTCCTCCTCTGAATAATCTGGAGAATCATCTGTATCCTGAAAACCGTCTGCTACAAAGGCATCGCCATTTTTTCTCACGCTACGAGGCATGAATGAAAATACCCCAACCACATTTTGCGCCCAAGCATAAGTGAATGGATGTGTGTGTAGTGCTAATTTTCCCAAGATCATCTCATTGGATGATGCCAAGAATGTTTGACCAATTGTCAGTCTCCCAGGGCCAGAAACATGTGATCAGTACGTGATCAAAATAGCCCATGCTCGTGGCCGACTTTTACGGTCATGTAAGGCCGTAATGAAGCGCTAGGCAGTGCGGGCGGAACTGTCGGCTGCGGTCGTAATGAAGCTAAGAGGGTTAATATCAGGAAGAGAGTTCTTGAATGTTGTGAAGCGTGGATAGTCAACACACAAAGTCAGAGCAAAACGGAGGCAACTGAAATGTGGTTTCTAAGAAGAATGTTGAGAGTTCCATGGACAGCAAAGAAAACAAACGAGACAGTTGTGAAGGAGACAGACTCAAGAAGATCATTATTAAAGAAGAATGGGAAAAGACAAGCAACATTTCCAGGAAATTTTATGAGGCAAAAGAAATTAGAGCACCTGGTCACAAGAGAAAAGCTGGAGGGAAAGAACACCAGGTGAACTCGGGGAGAATGTATTGGATGGGGTTGCAGGGTGGCTGAGGACAGAGAGGGTGGAAGATGTACCTGCAGCGACAAGGGTTAGATTCATATGGAAGGCCATGATCGCCAACGCCATGCGGCAGTGCACATAATGATGATGATGATGACAGTCACAGCAGGAAAGCGGAGGGAAAGAGAACACCAGGTAGACCCAGGGAGAAAATATTGGACGGACTTGCAGGGTGGCTGAGGACAGAGAGGGTGGGAGATGTACTTGCAGTGACAAGGGTTAGATTCGTGTGGAGGGCCATGATTGCCAACGCCACGCGGCAGGGCACATGATGATGATGATGGTGATGATGATGATGATGATGATGTGGCTGGAACAGTGTGATGTCTGAGGCATTGTCAGTAAGTGTGGATAATGGTAGAGACTAAGAACTCCACAATTATGTCATGTATTTGGCTGCCAGAATTCTGGCTTCTGTTTGTGATGTCATTTCTGAGGCAGTACACACGTCACAAGGCACAAACATTGCCAGCTGTATGGATTGTGAACTGTGCTGGGACACGTGTTGTGTATTACTGCATAATGTGTGTGATCGTATATATTACTGTATAATGTGTGTGATCGTCTGTTATTGCCTCATTTGTATGATCACCATTTCTGTTCATTTTTGTGACATCTTTCTGATTAACTTAGTCACTGCCTGGTCACCCAAAGTTGGTCAGATTGTTGGCCGGAGTATGTAGTCGGATCATTTGCAGATAATTTCCCCCCACCCCCTACCCATTAGGGGATGCCGAGGGTTCCCTCAGTATAAACGGTATCCCCACCTTCTGGAAATCCTGTGCTAGAAATTTCCTATTTTCTGTCACTCTCTTTGTTTCTTTCTTCCTTTGCTTTCTGTCGTTTCTTTCTATCATTTTTTGCCTTGCTGGTCCATTCACCTGTATGTGTTTGATAAAGTCTTACGCGCTTTCTTTTAGGACTGATAATTGGGTAGATGTGTTAAGTTCATGTCTGGCTCTAGGGAAATGAGATATGCGAAAGCAATTTTAGATAATTTATGCCTGCTTTTATATATGTTTTAGTGTCCTTAGCTGTGTTTAAAGTTGTATTCAGGTATGTTTTTTTAAATCCCTGTGCGATAAATTGGACGAAGTGGTCAACACCAGGACATCTCGTAAGATTATGTGCGCGAATACATTGATATATGTTTGATATTTTGTTTTCTGTTTTTTCCCCTCTGTTGAAGTGTGTATGTTTTGAAACAGTGATAGCCCTGATATGGCTGTACGCTGTCGGCTGGGCTTTAAACAAAAATAACAGTAACAGTATAACAAGATAATTTTCCTTTTGTGTGTTCCTGTAGTGGAGGAAGGGAAGGGGAGGGGGGGTTGTAATTGAGTTAACCAGGTGTGGCGAGCGTGGATGAGAATTTAGTTCTGAGTGTTCATTGTGTTTCAGGTCAGTTTTATTGATTGGTCGTTACAGCTTGTAAGTAGTTTGGAAAAGTTGAAATAACACCCACGTATGAACTTGACAGTTAACATGTGCACATATAATACATACTTTTGACATTAATAATAATTGTTATAATGATGATGATGATGATAATGATGATGATGATGAAAGTAACAAAACAATGATAATGATTATAATAATGATAAAATAATAGTAATGATACTGATAATTCCATTTTTACAACACAAACAGTCCATACCAAAGAATATTAATTGTTATAGTAATGATGACGATGATAGTGGTGATGATGATAATAATTGATAATAATAATGATAATGATGGTGATGATGACGAAGACAACAACAGCAACAACAATAATAATAATAATAATAATAATAATAATAATAATAATAATAATAATATACTACTACTACTACTACTACTACTACTACTACTACTACTACTACTATTTCTACTACTACTAATTCCATTTGAAGTATTGTGTTTCTTTTGAAATGGTTCTAGCCCTGATATGGCTCTACGCAGTCGGCTGGGCTTTAAACAAAAAAATAACAAATGGCTTCATTCCATCCTTACCAAGTATGTATTTATTTTCTAACTTATTCCTTGCATTATAAATTATAATGCCATGCGTAGACATGGAGATAGAAATGGTAAGGGTGGGGGTGGGGTTGGGATGTGGGAGGAGGAGGGGTGAGAAAGCGGGTGATCCAAATTGACTTAATTTCAGAAATGTCACAGAGAGTGGGGTTAAAAATGTGTTCATCCAAAATGCCTTTATTACAAGATCTGTGAGAAAAGGAAATTGGGGTTGGGGATGATTGGCACAGACAGACAGACTGACAGACAAGCAACAGACATACAGACAGACGGACAAGCAACAGACATACAGACGTCAAGCAACAGACATACAGACAGATGGACAAGCAACAGACATACAGACAGATGGACAAGCAACAGACAGACATACAGACAGACAAGCAACAGACATACAGACAGACAGACAAGCAACAGACATACAGACAGACAAGCAACAGACAGATGGACAAGCAACAGACATACAGACAGATGGACAAGCAACAGACAGACATACAGATGGACAAGCAACAGACATACAGACAGATGGACAAGCAACAGAATACAGACAGACAGATGGACAAGTAACAGACATAGATACAGATGGACAAGCAACAGACATACAGACAGACAGATGGACAAGTAACAGACATAGATACAGATGGACAAGCAACAGACATACAGACAGACAGATGGACAAGTAACAGACATACAGACAGACAGATGGACAAGCAACAGACAGACAGACAGATGGACAAGCAACAGACATACAGACAGATGGACAAGTAACAGACATACAGACAGATGGACAAGCAACAGACATACAGACAGACAGATGGACAAGTAACAGACAAGCAACAGACATACAGATGGACAAGCAGCAGACATACAGACAGATGGACAAGCAACAGACATGTATACAGACAAGTGACAGACATACATACAGACAAGCAACAGACATACAGACAGACAGATGGACAAGCAACAGACATACAGACAGACAGATGGACAAGCAACAGACATACAGACAGATGGACAAGCAACAGACATACAGACAGATGGACAAGCAACAGACATACAGACAGATGGACAAGCAACATACATACAGACAGATGGACAAGCAACAGACATACAGACAGATGGACAAGCAACAGACATACAGACAGATGGACAAGCAACAGACATACAGACAGATGGACAAGCAACAGACATACAGACAGATGGACAAGCAACAGACATACAGACAGATGGACAAGCAACAGACATACAGACAGATGGACAAGCAACAGACATACAGACAGATGGACAAGCAACAGACATACAGACAGATGGACAAGCAACAGACATACAGACAGATGGACAAGCAACAGACATACAGACAGATGGACAAGCAACAGACATACAGACAGATGGACAAGCAACAGACATACAGACAGATGGACAAGCAACAGACATACAGACAGATGGACAAACAACAGACTTACAGACAGATGGACAAACAACAGACATACAGACAGATGGACAAGCAACAGACATACAGATAGATGGTCAAGCAACAGACATACAGACAGATGATCAAGCAACAGACATACAGATGGACAAGCAACAGACATACAGACAGATGGACAAGCAACAGACATACAGATGGACAAGCAACAGACATACAGACAGATGGACAAGCAACAGACATACAGATGGACAAGCAACAGACATACAGACAGACGGACAAACAACAGACATACAGACAGATGGACAAGCAACAGACATACAGATAGATGGTCAAGCAACAGACATACAGATGGACAAGCAACAGACATACAGACAGATGGACAAGCAACAGACATACAGATGGACAAGCAACAGACATACAGACAGATGGACAAACAACATACAGATAGATGGACAAAACAACATACAGATAGATAGACAAACAACAGACATACAGACAGATGGACAAACAACAGACATACAGACAGATAGACAAACAACAGACATGCAGACAGACATGCAACATACTACAGTCAAGCAACAGACATACAGATAGATGGTCAAGTAACAGACATACAGAGAGCAGTTGCCTTTCTCTCTCTCTGTGTCTCTCTGTCTCTCTCTCTCTCTCTCTTCTGTGTAAATTACACAAATAGTTATATTTACACTGTTAGTAATAGTATCACTGATGAACTGTCATTAGAAGCAAACTGCTGAGTTGGTGATGCACACTACAACCAAGATCAAACCACACAGCTGTTGACACTCTGGTATTGTTTCTGTCTTTGTGTGTGTGTTGTGTGTGGTGTGTGTGTGTGTGTGTGTGTGTGTGTGTGTGTGTGTGAGTGTGAGTGTGTGTGTGTGTGTGTGTGGTGTGTATGTATGTGGTGTGTGTATGTGTGTGTGTGTGTGTGGTGTGTGTGTGTGTGTGTGTGTGTTGTGTGTGTGTATGTGTGTGTGTGTGTGTGTTGTGGTGTGTGTGTGTGTGGTGTGTGTGTTTGTGTGTGGTGTGTGTGTGTATGTGGTGTGGTGTGTGTGTGTTGTGTGGTGTGTTGTGTGTGTGTGTGTGTGTGTGGTGTGTTTGTGTGTGTGTGTGTGTGTGTGTGGGGTGTGTTGTTGTGTGTTTTGTGTGTTGTGTGTTGTGGTGTGCGTGTTGTGTGTGTGTGTATGTGTGTGTGTGTGTGTGTGTGTGTGTGTGTGAGTGTGTGTGTGTTGTGTGTGCACATATGTGTGCGTGCACGCACGATAACTATGAGAATTCACACCGTGATTGTATCCATAGGTGTATGCCACAATACTAATGCTGCCACTGTAAGCGCCGACACAATGCACATAACAGTGGAATTGAATGGAGTGGACTGATGGCTCTGTGTGTGTGTGTGTGTGGGGGGAGTGGAGGGGGGGGTTAGGGGGGGCAATCAGGCTTTGCTTTCTTGGAAGTGTATGTACTGTGACGAGGTGACACTCTTGGAACATGGCGAAAGTATCCCTACATGACATATGTCCTCTCATGACAGAGACCCTTGTTAAAAAAAACCCCACTAACCCATATTCTACACATGCATACAACATGGTAGGTAGA
>JAPXFY010000035.1:26876360-26908860 GCA_030674185.1 Monoplex corrugatus
GCTATGTAATTGGTTTTTGACCCAAAGCTATGTAATTGGTTTTTGACCAAAGCTATGTAATTGGTTTTTGACCCAAAGCTATGTAATTGGTTTTTGACCCAAAGCTATGTAAAGGCCATGCAGTTGGCTCCCCTGTGAATATGCTGGGAACTCTTTCAGTATAAATAGTATCCTCACCTTCTGGAAATTCTGTGCTAGAAATTTCCTCTTTTCTGGCACTTCCTTTGTTTCTGCCTTGTTCCTTTGCTTTCTGTCATTTCTTCCTACCATTTTATGCCTTTGCTGGTCCATTCACCTGTATGTGTTCAGTAAAGTCTTACATACTTTCTTTTAGGATTGATAATTGGGTACATAGATCAAGTGCATTTTTGGCTTTAAGAAAATGTGATGTGCAGAATCAGATTTAGGTAATTTTGGCCTGTTTTTATATGTTTTAATATCCTTAGTTATGTTTATATTTTTTACTCAGGTTTGATTTTTAAATCCCCTGTTGGTAAATTACACGGAGTGGTCAGCGTCAGGGGCATCTCCTTAAAGTATATGTGTGAATGCATTGACATGTGTACTTTACTTTTTCCCAGGTGTGTTTTTCTGACGTATGGTGTACATTTTAAGATGGCAATAGCCCTGATACGGCTTTGTTCAGTAGGCTGGGCTTTAAGTCAACAATAACAATTACTTCAGGTTGGTAGGATAGTCTTTATGTTCTGTTGTTGTCATTTTTTGTATATCCTGCATATGGTGGGGGTGGGTGGGGGGGGGGTTGAACCAGACTTTGAAGTAGATGCATTATTTATGCCAGATGACCCAGAAGAACTTGGAGCAACGGCAGCGGATGCAGGAAGAAAACGACTAGTTCCAGAGCACGGGCTGCTGAAGGATGGAGAAAAACTGGAGAACGTGCAGGTGGTCGATTCTGACAGCGAAATTGACTCTGACATGGACACTGAGCAGCTGGAGTGGGAAAGTAAGCACCTTTATTTTCTAAAAATTTTATTTGTATATATTGACAGATACACAGAAAAAAAAATTTCTTTGGGTCTCTCTCCCCTCCCCCCCCCTTTTTTTTGTGTGTGTTGTTTTTGTTGTCAACAGTGGGGAAGTAATCATCTATGTGTTTTTCTTTATATGTTGAGAATGGGAAAATAAACATTTCTGCTTCTTTTATGTTGTTGTTGAGGGTGGGACTGTAATTATCTGTATTCTTCACGTTTTATACCTGATGTTATGGCTTTGGTTTTCTTGACCTTGTCACCACTTTCTCTTGTGGAATGCTGCACCATATTCTTGCACCTGGTGGTTTTACAGCGTAGCTAGTATTCATTTGACAGTGCATTTATAATCATGGTATCGTCATCATCATCATCATCCATCTCCATCACCGTGTACGACGGTGGGAGCTTCGCTCTTTGTCACGAAGGATCGCTAGGCGACACAGTCTCTGCTCCTGTGTATGATGTCATGGAGCCCCAGTTTGCAGGTGTCAGCGATGTTGTCCATGAAGGATTTTGCTGGCCTTCCTTGTTTTCTCTTTTTGCCTCGACTCTCCCCTGCAGGACTGACGTCATCAAGTCGGTTCTTGTGTTTTTGTTCATGTGCCTGATATACTTCAATTTTCTTTTGTTGATCTCTGGGAGCATTTTACGTTGGACAGCTGATTGCTGTAGCACGCTTTTGTTGGTTCATTTGCCTGTCCGTTTTACTCTGAGAAGTCACCTGTAAATTCACATTTCTGAATTGGGATATACATACACATAATACAACCAGCATACATTATCATCACTTATAATATAATCACAACATACATACATAATACAACCAGATACATTATATTTTTAGGGCCGTATGTAAATTTCAATCATTATTGAGCAGATACAGTTTATGGACTGCATGTGTGCCGAGAGATTGTTCTGTTGATAGTAAAACGTGTGTGTGTGTGTGTGTGGTGTGTGTGTGTGTGTGTGTGTGTGTGTTGTAAATTTCTGTTTGAATCAATCGTTCTCAGAAGACTTTGGCATAATATGACTGCACCTCCTAGCTCTATCTCTGTCGTCCCAAGCATCATCCTTTTCTTTCTCTTCTCTGTTTCTCACTATCACCCCCACCCCCACCCCCAAATGTGTGTGTTTGTGTGTGCGAGCATGTGCGGTGTTTCTCTTCTCCTTGTGTGGGTGAAGCTGTCCAGAGCTGTGAGTGCTTGTTGTGTGAGGTCACAAACTCCTCCTTGATTGCTGGGACTTGTACGATGTGAGACATAAGCACTACATGGTGGACTCTTTTAACTCTTATTGTCCGGCAAGCCGACTCAGCTTTCCGTCCAACCTGAATGGATGGCGAGCCGACACGGTCAGCTTTTTCAGTTACCAGAAATCTTGATTGCGACAATCACTACTTTTCCCACATCAGCCGGCTTTATGGCTTCCTTCACGGCAATAGATAAGATAGTTCCATTTTCGTTTCATGCTTTTCTGTGCCGGTGAAGTAATTTAAGTTGGATTTTTTTTGCATCTTGTGCTGTGTTTTGATTTGTCATGGCATTGGGTAGGCGGCGCCGTATGAGACTGACCGCTGAGCAGGCGATAAAATTGTGTCAAGAAACATTTGGCAATAATATTGTCAGTGACAGTGATGAGAGTTTTCTGACACTCAAATGATGAGTTGGTTTCTATGGATGGTGGTGACACTTCAGCAGGGTTTTATTCAAAGAAATGACAACTTTCTGAAACTCACCTGACATCATATGATTAGTGAAAAAGTCTACAGATGAGCACACACTTTTTTGTTTTAGTGGATTTTACTTATTTTTGCATCAAATACTGGTTCTACACTAGAAAATTTGCAGCTACTATAGAAAAGAAAACTCACGAACAAGTTGTGACATGTGTAACAGCTAAGGTGTCTGGTTTTTGTCATTTTCGGGGACCTGAAGTCAGTTCATCATCATCATCATCATCAGGTGCCCTGCCGCATGGCGTTGGCGACCATGGACTTCCAACCATCTCTATGAAGTCAGTTAGAGGTGAAAAACATCAAAATAAAGCAACAATGACATTTTTATGGTGGTGAACTTATTGCTAGGATGTCAAGGAACATCTTCTTTTCTTAGAGTTTGGATGTACAAGGATTACCTGGTCAGCTATAGTGCTTTCAGTTTCAACCATACAACTGTTTTTTGTCAGTGCTGTAAAATGTGTGTCTGTAATTAGCATTTCTAATTATCTCAGAGTGACAATAATATCAGTGTAACATTATTTACAAGATGCACAATTTTATTCTAAACATGCGCATACCAAAATGTTTGCTGTAGGTTGGATACAAAAAAAGGTTATCATCATTTTACTGACTTAACCCCCTCTTTGACAATTCACATAGTGCAAATCCTTCGGCCAGACTTAAAACCCTTAACGGACGATAAGAGTTAAAGAACCTCTTCTGAGACGTTCCTCCTGATGCAATTTTCCAGTTTTTGCAAGACATCAATAGATTTCAGCCGATATGATTTTACTCAGAATATGTTTTTGTTTAATTACATTTTAGACTTGCAAGGTTAACGGTGAGCATGGTTTTTAACTATTGTCTTTTATCTCAACCAGGCTGTAGGTTTTGATGTGGTGTTAGCCCTGATATGGCTCTAGTAGTCAGCTGGGCTATAAGCAATATGAACTTTGTTCTTGAGACGTAAACAGACCGAGAGAACTGGTGTGCTTTGTCATCTTTCTCAGAAACATTCTCAGCATTCATCATAGTAGAATGTGTCAGGGGGGGGGGGGGGGGGGGTGTTTATAAGAATTGTGTTTTCTCTTTTGCTTCAGCAATTCTGACTCTGTTTTTGTCCTATTTGTTTGCAGCCAGAAAACTGTTAAGAGGTAGGGGAGTGAACTGTAGCATGTTGCCACAGTGATTGTCCTTGATTTGCTTTTTAGTTGGTCTTTTCTTTTTTTTTTTTTTCCTCGTTTTGATTCTTACCATAAGGTGTAGCATGCACTAAATGTTGTGTGCAGTTGAAAGTAAGATCAGTTGTCTAAACTGTTGTTCCCATTTTTTTGTCTGTTTTTTTCTTTCTTATCACTTGTTTTTTGTGCACCTAATTTTCAGTCAACCTTTTTGTTTGTTTGTTTAGACGCTGGTAAAGCACATGCACTAGTTGTTCATTTCTTAGAGTTAGGCTGTATGTATGTCTGTTTTTTAACATTATTTTTTAGGATCATCGCACTCAGGGAGGTTACATTTGTACTCACATTTTCTTTTCGTCCCATTTTCCATGCCACCGTAATAGCCACAGAAGCTGGCACAGTTTTTACAGTGTGATGATGATGATGTCAATGAGGATGATAATCATGATGCTGTGGAGTTCAGTCTAAGATTGAGACTGCATGACAGGGCTGTACTCTATGCTTACTGTCATAATATATCCTGGCGTCAGCCAGGCCCGAGAGATACAGACACTTGCAGTGTTGGTCAGAAGATTTGGGCAACACCTCAGTGATGCATCCATGAAGTGAATGAGACTCGACTGTGTGGTCCCAGCCTTCCCAATGAGCCCATAGCACGCCCAACTCCGGATAGAAGCCGTTTAGAGCCGAAAAATCACACAATGATTTTTTTGAAGGGAGTGATGGGGATTTGAACCTACAACCTTCCAGTCGGTAGTCTGTTGCATTAACCACTACACCACTGTGACTGGTTATATGTCTGTTATCTGTTGGCTTTTCTCTTTTAGAGAGAGAGAGTGAGAGAGAGCATATATGTTCATAGGTGGTCAGAGGAGAGAAGGTAGATGGAGAACTTGTGAGACTTCATTCCAAATCTGTTACAGTAAAATTCACTGTCCTCTTTAGTACAGCTCATAAGCTTCCATGCCATCGAAATAATATAATTTTAAAACAATGCTTTTTCTGTCAAGGTGTATTTCAGGCCTCTTATGTTCCCTTTTTCTACATAATTGTCTTTTGATGGAGGGGGGCGGGGAGGATTCCTTGGAAAAATGTAATTGATAATAATAAGTACAGTATTTGTACGGTGCCAGATCTTGACAATTCAAATCAAAACGCTCTCATGCACCAGGCATAAGGATACATTCAACAAAGACCACCTTACAATATTTAGTACACAGACTGAGGGAAAGAAGTAGTTGTAGAATCCATTGTTCGGAAAAGAAGTGGGTTTTTAAATTGGATTTAAAAGCAGAAAGGGAAGGTGTTAGGCGAAGGCAGAGCGGAAGCCTCTATTCCAGGCTGATGGTCCTGAGACAGCAAAAGAAATCTGGCCGACATTTGATAGTTTAAATCTAGGGACCTGAAGGGAAATGGTGTGTGAAGCTGAATGCGAGGTATGAGTTTGCTTATAAATGTTCATGTCACTAAGATACGATGGCGTAGACTGGTGAATGGATTTGTAACGCAAGGTATCCAGCTTATATTCAGTTCTTTAATTGTGAAAACATGGGTGATAGCCTCGGGTAAGATGTCGATTGTGTTCAGTGTGGTCGACCCGTCTTGCGACATAAACACTAACTGTGGGGCTTTTCCATCTAATGGTTTGACTGTCTGCATGGATGCATACCTTTGGTGTTGTGTTTTGTGTGAATGTCTGGTATGAAATTGTAGGTTTTACTTGATTAGTACTAGGGATTGTGGTGTCCAGGTGTGCAGTGGCCAACACCGAAGCCAGCGACGCCAACAGGTGAGACAGGTGAATACTAGGGAGGAGAAAGTAAACAACAGTAGATGAAGCAAACCAGAACTGTAGAGGTTCATACTGGCAACAAGTGCATTGATTATTTGTGACCTGCCACCACGAAATCAATCTTAACTAGCATTTTGGGCATTTTGAGATATATATATCACTGGAAAGTGTACATTCTGCTGATTATTTTGGTACTTAAATAAAGCTTGTACTAAAAAAATGTAGAAGTTACGTATGGTTAAAGTCATTCAGTTGTATGACGGCCATTTTGAGAAAACGGCCTCTAAAGTTTTTATGTACTCTCCTACACATTTTCCTTAAGTTTCTTTATTTGGTGGCTTTGACCCAGTTTGTTTCGAATTTTAACTGTCATTATCTGAAAGGTGCACCAAAGAGCTTTCTGTCAGTATATTACATGTGGGAGTACTCTACAGGTTACGGTTCATAATAAGAGAAAAAAGAGGTACTTTTGGTAGGAAATTTCGTTCTTTCTGCTGCGGTCAGCGCATTAAAATACCATTTTAAATTGATTTATTATATTTTTTCAAGAAAAAAATTTCTGTGGGGGATAGATTATAGTCTACAGAAATCAATTTTGAGAAAAAGTGAAATTTCGTTCTTTCTGCTGCGGTCAGTGCGTTAAAATGTCATTTTAAATTGATTTATAATATTTTTTCAAGAAAAAAATTTCTGTGGGGGGATAGATTATAGTCTACAGAAATCAATTTTGAGAAAAAGTCAAAACACACCAGATAGACCCTCAGTCACCTTTTCAGCTCCTAGTGCTGTTCGACTGTCTGCGAGTTAAGACTGATTTGGTGGTGGGAGGTCACATTTGTTAATTGTTGTTATTAAAAAAAAGAAATAGTGGTCTTTAGCATGTTGCTCGTTTATTAGTGAAAACGAATGTTTTGTTTTTCTTTTTTTTTTCTCTCCCCCTGTTCTCTTTAAACAATATGTGAGGTCTGCATGCCCATGAAAAATGCAGACTGTGCAACAACATAGTGCAATGTGGTCAGCTCGCTTGACCCTTTGACCCCTGCACCCTGTCTACCAGCATTCTGCATTGTCAACCATGCTAGCAAAGCAAAAGCTAAACCCTTTGGCTCCCTCACCCTATCCACCAGCTTCCTGGTGAGGGAATCAAAGGGTTAAGTTTTTGCAGTTGGGGGATAGGGTGCAGGAGTCAAAGGGTTAAATTTTTGCAGTTGGGGGATAGGGCGCGGTAGTCAAAGGGTTAAGTTTTTGCAGTTGGGGGATAGTGTGCGGGAGTCAAAGGGTTAAGTTTTTGCAGTGGGGGGGGGGGGGGATAGGGTGCGGGAGTCAAAGGGTTAAGTTTTTGCAGTTGGGGGATAGGGTGCGGGAGTCAAAGGGTTAAGTTTTTGCAGTGGGGGTATAGGGTGCGGGAGTCAAAGGGTTAAGTTTTTGCAGCCGGGGGATAGGGTGCGGGAGTCAAAGGGTTAAGTTTTTGCAGCCGGGGGATAGGGTGCGGGAGTCAAAGGGGCCTTACAGACTACAGCGGTTTCAGTGATGATCTTTTATGTTGACCATACCATGCAGGTTGTGTAGTATTGTTGTCATTATGTTGTCATTATGTTGCTGCTGCTGTTATTGCTGTTTGCTGCTATTGCATGGAGTGAAGACAGGTGTGTGTTGTCAAACCTCTGTGTTGTGTGTGTGTGTGTGTGTGTGTGTGTGTGTGTGTGTGTGTGTGTGTGTGTGTGTGTGTGTGTGTCGTGTGTGTGTGTGTGTGTGTGTGTGTGTGTGTGTGTGTGTGTGTTGTGTGTGTGTGTGTGTGTGTGTGTGTGTGTGTGTGTGTGTGTGTGTGTGTGTGTGTGTGTGTGTATGTGTGTGTGTATGTGTGTGTGTGTGTTTGCCCAGACCTAAGCCATGTCGTTCATCCTCAGGTCACTCTCATAACTGAAGGGACCCCCGTGGAGATGCTGGGGGCTCTTTTAGAATAAATAGTATCCCCACCTTCTGGAAATTCTGTGCTAGAAATTTCCTCTTTTCTGTCACTCTCTTTGTTTCTTTCTTCCTCCTTTTCTTTCTCATTTCTTCCTATCATTTTCTGCCTTGCTGGTCCAGTCACTTGTATGTGTTTGATGAAATCATGCGTAACATTCTCTTAGGATTGATAATTGGGTACATGTATTAAGTAAATTTTTGGCTCTAGGGAAATGAGATTTGCAGAATCAATTTCAGGTAATTTAGGTGTGTTTTTGTATATATTTTAATGTCCTTAGTTATGTTTAAATTTGTATTCAGGTATGTTTTTTGAATCCCCTGTGTGATAAATTGGACGGAGTGGTCGACGCCACAGGCGTATCCTTAGATTATGTACTTAAATATGTGCACTTAATTTTCTATTCCGTTTTTTTTTTTTTTTAACCTGTTGAAGTATTGTGTATGTTTTGAAACAGTTATAGCCCTGATATGGCTCTACGCAGTCGGCTGGGCTTTAACTCTTTGACGACGGGCTACTCCGATCGAAGTAACAGCTGAGCTCTCACTGAGGACAGGCAACTTTGATCATAGTAACAGATGGTCTAGGGTATATAACTCCCTCTACTTTTGTTATGCTAATGATTTAGTAGTTGGCAGTTGCTTCCCTTGTGGAGGGAACTCGCGTTGAACACTTCAGCTACGTTTTGACGGTTTCTTTGTCTAAAATCGATGGATAAGTTCACTTGCACCTGGTTCTCAGTGATTTCACTGTGGCAGCCTTAGGCCAGTGGGAGAGCTCAGCTGTGGCAAGTGCAGTCACAATAGAGTTAAACACAAATAACAATAAAGTCCTCTTACATGCTTTGGCGTGCAAAGTAATAACGGTAATAACTGAAAGGACATCAGGTTTAACCTCTCTATCTTGCCTTTCATTTTTTCTCGTTCTTAGTTTGCGCTTGTCGTATTTTCAGATGATACACCGGTTCAGACACCTGCCAAGCCGGTGGTGGAGCCTGAGGAAATTCCACAGTACACGGCAGCGGAGGAGCGGAGGGATGCATTGAGCTGGAAGATGATCAATATTGGGGAAGGGGAGCAGTTCCGCTTGGACATGCGTGTCATTGAGCCTTACAAGAGGGTGCTGTCCCATGGAGGTGGGTGTATTATTCTGTTGTTTGTCACGGGGCAGATTTTTAAAAAAAAAATCTCCAGGAGTTTGCTTTTCTTTATTCCCTTCCTTTCTACTGTATGATAGCATTTTGGTATTGTTGTGTGCCAGGACAGAAGTTTGCTTTCTTTTTTTTTCTTTTTCTTTAAAATTTTTAAAAATTTTGTTTTATGATTATTGTACTCAGGGAGGTTACCTTTGTGCTCACGATTGTGTGTGTGTGTGTGTGCGTGTGCGTGTGTGTGTGTGTGTGTGTGTGTGTGTGTGTGTGTGTGTGTGTGTGTGTGTGTGTGTGTGTGTGTGTCCCCCATTTTCCTGTGTGTGTGTGTGTGTGTGTGTGTGTGTGTGTTTGTGTGTGTGTGTCCCCCATTTTCCGTGTGTGTGTGTGTGTGTGTGTGTGTGTGTGTGTGTTTGTGTGTGTGTGTGTGTGTGTGTGTGTGTGTGTCCCCCATTTTCCTCGGCACCCCAATGGCCACAGAAGCCGGAATAGTTTCCACAATGTGACGATGATGATGATGTCGATGAGGACAAATATCATGATGCTATGGAGTTCCATCTAGGATTGAGACCGCGTGACAGGACTGTATTCTACGTTTACTGTCATAATATATCCTGGTGTTAACCAGGCCTGATAGATACAGACACCTGCATTGCTGGTCAGAAGATTTGAGCAACACCCTCAATGATGCATCCGTGAAGTGGATGAGACTCGACTGTGTGGTTCCAGTCTTCCCAGTGAGCCCATAGCACGCCCAACTGTGGGTAGGAGCCGGTTAGAGCCAAAAGATACCGCAGTGATTTTTAAAGAGACTGATGGGGATTCGAACCCACAACCTTCCAGTTGGTAGTCCGTTGTGCTAACCACTACACCACGGCGACTGGTGAAGTTTGTTTTGTTCAGTTTGTTCACTAATTTGTCCGTTGCTCTTTCATTTATTGCCCCCCCCCTTCTCCCTCCCATGGGGATACCAGGGGCTCTTTCAGTATAAATAGTATCCCCACCTTCTGGAATTTGTGTGCAAGAAATTCCCACTTTTCTATCACTCTTTTTGTTTGTTTCTTCCTCCTTTGCTTTCTGTCATTTTCTGTCTTGTTGGTCCATTCTCCTGTATGTGTTCGATAAAGTCTTACATATTTTCTCTTAAGATTGATAATTGGGTACATGTCTTTAGTGCATTTTAGGCTCAAGGGAAATAAGATATGCAGAAGCAGTTTTAAGTAATTTAGGCATATTTTTATATATGTTTTGGTGTCCTTAGTTATGTTTAAATTTGTATTCAGGTATGGGTTTTAAATCCCCTGTGCGATAAACTGGACAGAGTGGTCAGCGTCAGGGGCATCTCCTTGGGTTATGTGCATGAATGCATTGTTGTTTGTACATAATTTTCTTTTCCTCTTTTTTTTTTTCCTGTTGAAGTACTGTGTATGTTTTGAAATGGTTATAGCCCTGATATGGCTCCATGCAGTCGGCTGGGCTTTAAACAACAATAACAAGGTCCTCTTACATGCTTAGGGTAACTTTAGCAAGTGCAAAGTGTAAAGTTTGGAGGTTTTATTAAAAGCTTGAGAGCCTTGGTAGAAAATTGAATGTGTTTATCAGGCTGGGTAACTCTCAGCGGATGTGCTAATTTCAGCGGATGAACTCCTAGTTTCATAGGGAAAAATTTTTTTTTAAGCTGAAATATTACTGAATTATTGTATTTGCCATCAGGAAAAGCATCCATAATGCCTCAAAATTACAGAAATTCTTCAGATTCTGGGGGGCAAAAACCCCCCAGACCCCCCAGCAGAGACATTGCCCCTGGACCCTGGCCAATTTTCAGAGGAAACTATCTTCTTCTCTTACCCAGCCTGGTTTATAAAGTAGATGCTGCATTACTTAAGTTTATTTGAAACACAGAAAAAAAAAAAAAGGAAAAAAAAAAAAAACCCACGAAAATAGAATCAGAACGTGTATTTAATACAACCATACAAGACAGACTGGACGAAGCAGCAGGAAAGTTTTAGTCTTTTTCTCCTAATTTTTGTATTTGGTGTTTTTTCGTTTGTGATCTTTCGTCTACGCTTGACAAAGGCCAGTTGCCTGAAAAATTGCGCCTGTCTTGTCTGGTTGTATCAAATATGCGTTCTGATTCTATGTTCTGTTTTTTTTTTGTTCCTGTTTGCTTGAAGGCGGGCAGTCGCTCTTGTTTTGGATAAGTTAACTTGATTTTTGCTATTAAGTAGATTCTGTGTTACTTAAGTTTATTTGATTTTTGCTATTAAGTAGATGCTGTGTTACTTAACTTTATTTGCTTTTTGCGAAGTATTGATGTAAGAGGTAGAGTTCCTCTTGGAAAAGGAGAGATTGAGTTATTTTTTAGCTAAAGTTGATACCCATTTATTTTCAAAGCAAAATTTTGATATTTATGAAATGGACAACCATTTATACCTGTTTATTTCAAAGAAGTTAGGTAAAGTGAAATAAATTGGGCAACCATTTATTGGGTCCTCTCAATAGATTGTTTATTTCACTGGAAGTGGAGATGGTAGGGGCAGTTGAGCTTAGAATTTTGTTTGAAATTTTATTTTGTTGAATGTGTAGTTTTGGGAATTTTTTGGTGATTATGAAAGCTGTCATTTCAGTCATTAGCTGTTGTTCTTTCAGGTTACTGTGGAGAGGGTCTGACAGCCATGATTGTGTTCTCTGCTTGTTATCTGCCCAGCCGCGACAGGAGAGACTACTCTTACGTCATGAACCATCTCTTCCAGTGAGTAGCTGCCCTTTTCTCAGTTGCTTGAAAGCATTGTGTTCTGTGTGTGTCATGAGTGTGGCTGCTAGTTCTGTTTGTTTGTTCATTATTTCTTTTAATGTGTATTCACATTTGTGCTTTTAGATTGGAACGATCATGGTGATGATGATGATGATCAGAATGATGATAGTGGTGATGATGATGATGATTACTGTGCTGTTTTTTGTTATTTGTTCATTTGTTTGGTTATTTTAGGGTGTTGATAGGGTGTGAAGGCTTGATAGTGTTGATGATAATGATTACTGTGATTTTTAGTTATTCATTTGTTTGCCTGTTTTGGGGTGTAGACGGGGTGGGAAGGCTTTTGATAGTGTTGATGATGATGATTACTGTGATATTTTTTTTTATTTGTTTGCTTGTTTTGGGGTGTTGACAGGGTGTGAAGGCTTGATAGTGTTGATGATGATGATTACTGTGATTTTTATTCATTTGTTTGTTTTGTTTTGGGGGTGTTGACAGGGTGTGAAGGCTTGATAGTGTTGATGATTTTTACTGTGATGTTTTTTGGTTATTTGTTCATTTGCTTGTTTTGGGGCATTGATAAGGTGGGAAGGCTTAATAGTGTTGATAATGATGACATTGTGCTGTTTTTTGTTATTTGTTCATTTGTTTGCTTGTTTTGTGGTGTTGACAGGGTGTGAAGGCTTGATAGTGTTGATGATGATGATTACTGTGATGTTTTTTTGTTATTTGTTCATTTGTTTGTTTGTTGTTTGGTGTTGACAGGATGGGGAGGCTTGATAGTGTTGATGATGATGATTACCGTGATGTTTTTTTGTTATTTGTTCATTTGTTTGTTTGTTTTGTGGTGTTGACAAGGTGGGAAGGCTTGATAGTGTTGATGATTTTTTACTGTGATGTTTTTTGTTATTTGTTCATTTGTTTGCTTGTTTGTTGGGGTGTTGATAGGGTGTGAAGGCTTGATAGTGTTGATGATGATTTATTACTGTCATGTTTTTTGTTCATTTGTTTTGTTTGTTTGTTTTGTGGTGGTGACAGGGTGTGAAGGCTTGATAGTGTTGATGATAATGATTACTGTCATGTTTTTTGTTCATTTGTTCGCTTGTTTGTTTTGTGGTGGTGACAGGGTGTGAAGGCTTGATAGTGTTGATGATGATAACTGTGATGTTTTTTGTTCATTTGTTTTGTTTGTTTGTTTTGTGGTGGTGACAGGGTGTGAAGGCTTGATAGTGTTGATGATAATGATTACTGTCATGTTTTTTGTTATTTTTTTGTTTGTTTGTTTTGTGGTGTTGACAGGGTGTGAAGGCTTGATAGTGTTGATGATGATAACTGTGATGTTTTTTTTGTTATTTGTTCATTTGTTTGTTTGTTGTGTGGTGTTGACAGGGTGTGAAGGCTTGATAGTGTTGATGATAATGATTACTGTGATGTTTTTTTTGTTATTTGTTCATTTGTTTGTTTGTTGTGTGGTGTTGACAGGGTGTGAAGGCTTGATAGTGTTGATGATGATTACTGTGATGTTTTTTTTGTTATTTGTTCATTTGTTTGTTTGTTGTGTGGTGTTGACAGGGTGTGAAGGCTTGATAGTGTTGATGATAATGATTACTGTGATGTTTTTTTTGTTATTTGTTCATTTGTTTGCTTCTTTGTTTTGGGGGGTTGACAGGGTGTGAAGGCTTGATTACAAAGTGATGATGATGATTAGTGTGATGTTTTTTGTTATTTGTTTATGTTTGCTTCTTTGTTTTGGGGGTTGATAGGGTGGGAAGGCTTAGGAGACAGGTTTGATCTGTTGTTTTGGTGGTGACAGGAAGAGAATTAGTGAATTTGTGGTGTTGCTTATTTTGTCATTCATTTCTACAAAGTTGTAAAACAAAAGTTTGCATATTGAATTGACATGTTGTCTTTTATCTTAACCTGGTTGTCGTTTTTGACGTGGTGTCAGCCCTGATATGGCTCTAGTAGTCGGCTGGGCTATAAGCAATGTGAACTTGAACTGTTGTCTTTTATCTTAACTGGGTTGTAGTTTTTGACGTGGTGTTAGCCCTGATACGGCTGTAGTAGTCGGCTGGGCTATAAGCAATATGACCTTGAACTTGATTGAATTTACAGCTACGTGATCCATACGTTGGACGAGCTGGTGGCAGACGACTATATGATTGTGTATTTCCACGGGGCCACACCAAGACGACAGATGCCCAGCTTTTCCTGGCTCAAAAAATGTTATCAAGGCATTGACCGCAGGTACGTGATGCTAATGATGATGGTGATTGGAATGATGGTAGCGGTAGCGGTAGTGGTGGTGGTGATGATGATGATCAGAATGATGATAGTGATAAAGGAGGTGATGGTGGAGTGATGATAGTGGTAATGGTGATGATGATGATCAGAATGATGATAGTGGTGATGGTGATGATGATGATCAGAATGATGATAGAGGTAATGGTGATGATGATGATCAGAATGATGATAGTGGTAATGGTGATGATGATGATCAGAATGATGATAGTGATAATGGTGATGATGATGATGATCAGAATGATGATAGTGGTAATGGTGATGATGATGATGATCAGAATGATGATAGTGATAATGGTGATGATGATGATGATCAGAATGATGATAGTGGTAATGGTGATGATGATGATCAGAATGATGATAGTGGTAATGGTGATGATGATGATCAGAATGATGATAGTGATAATGGTGATGATGATGATCAGAATGATGATAGTGATAATGGTGATGATGATGATCAGAATGATGATAGTGATAATGGTGATGATGATGATCAGAATGATGATAGTGATAATGGTGATGATGATGATCAGAATGATGATAGTGATAATGGTGATGATGATGATCAGAATGATGATAATGGTGATGATGATGATGATGATCAGAATGATGATAGTGATAATGGTGATGATGATGATCAGAATGATGATAGTGGTAATGGTGATGATGATGATCAGAATGATGATAGTGATAAAGGAGGTGATGGTGGAGTGATGATAGTGGTAATGGTGATGATGATGATCAGAATGATGATAGTGGTAATGGTGATGATGATGATCAGAATGATGATAGAGGTAATGGTGATGATGATTATGATCAGAATGATGATAGTGATAATGGTGATGATGATGATCAGAATGATGATAGTGATAATAGTGATGATGATGATCAGAATGATGATAGTGATAATGGTGATGATGATGATCAGAATGATGATAGTGATAATGGTGATGATGATTATGATCAGAATGATGATAGTGATAATGGTGATGATGATGATCAGAATGATGATAGTGATAATGGTGATGATGATGATGATCAGAATGATGATAGTGATAATGGTGATGATGATGATCAGAATGATGATAGTGATAATGGTGATGATGATGATCAGAATGATGATAGTGGTAATGGTGATGATGATGATCAGAATGATGATAGTGATAATGGTGATGATGATGATCAGAATGATGATAGTGGTAATGGTGATGATGATGATCAGAATGATGATAGTGATAAAGAGGTGATGGATGAGTGATCGAATGGTGATAGTGGTAGTGGTGATGATGAATGATCAGAATGATGATAGTGATGGTGATGATGATGATCAGAATGATGAAGATGCGGAGGTGATCGAATGTAGTGGTATGGTGATGATGATGATCAGAATGATGATAGTGATAAGGAGTGATGGCGAGTGATCGAATGGTGTAGTGTATGGTGATGATGATGATCAGAATGATGATATGATGGTGATGATGATGATCAGATGATATCATGATGATTAAGGGATCAGAATGATGATAGCGATAAGGGTGATGACAATGATCGGAATGATGGTGTGGTGTGATGATGATGATCAGAATGATGATAACGACAATGGTGGTGGTGGTGTGTGGTGGGATGATGGTGATGATGATGATGATAATGGCATGATGATAGTGATAATTGTGATGATGATGCTTGGAAATGATGATGATGACACGATGGCAGTGATGATTATGATGATGATGAAGGTGTGGTGGTGGTGGTGGTGGTTTGGGTTGGTGGTGGTGATGATCATGATGACAATTGGCATGGGCATGATGATGGTGATAATGGTGATGACAATGATTGGAATAATGGTAATGGTGGTAATGATGATTGGGATGATGATGATAATGTGATGATGATGATGATGATTGGGAAACGTGATGAATGGAAACAGTTTTAGGTGATTTAGGCCCATTTTGATATATCTTTTTGTGTCCTTAGTTATGTTTAAATTTGTATTCAGGTATGTTTTTAAACCCCCATGTGTGATAAATTGGATGAAGTGGTCAACACCAGGGGCATCTCCTTAGATTATGTACCGAATGCGTTCATATGTGAACTTCATTTTCTTTTCCGTTTTTTCCTGTTGAAGTTTTGTGTATGTTTTGTAACAGTTATAGGCCTGATATGGCTCTGTGCAGTCGGCTGGGCTTTAAACAAAACTAACAATGACAATCTGAATGGAATTAGGGTTGCTAAAGGGGAAAAAAAGTGACATGCATGTTATGTGAAATCTTGGAAGGCTGTTCTGTCAAAACCATTGTGATAAGGGATATGTCATTTAAATGATCACAGTTTCCAAGGTTCACCCCATGATGTGCAGTTATGTGTCAGACGATCACAAGAGATTGTACATTTCAAAAATGCACATACCTCAAACCACCTTAAAATTGAGTCAGTCAGCACTGATGTGTGTTCTGATGACTCCCATATAGGAAAACCAAATCGTCCTGTTCAGTTTTGCCCCGATGTGTAACGCATGGGTGCCACTCTTCCGTCTGGATGACGGAAAGTCCGTTTTCTCGGCAAGGCCCCAGACGGAAATTCCGTTTTTTCATTTTTGTTATTCAAAAAAAAAAAAAAAACTTCATTTTCTGAAAAATAATATACAAATATACCACACACAATAGAAAAAACACTCACTTAAAACGCAAACGTTTCGGCACACACCTTGTCAAGGCGTGTATCTCTGCTTCGCTCTTACAGGCCGTGTGGGAACGTGTGTTTAAAGTGAGTGTTTTGTCTATTGTGTGTGTGCATCTTTTTGTTATATTTCAAGAAATAGAGTATTCCAACACACAATGCAAGATATCCATATTGAATCAAAAAAAAATTTTGGAAAACCATTGAATCGCGTATAGACCGAAGCAGCCTGAGCAACGACAGAAATGAGGAAGCGCTCCCTATCGTTGAAGACAACACAGGTCCAGCGATCTTTGTTAGGCTACACACGTCACTTACGTCGCGCCATTGTGCTGCTAGTGCCTTCAAGCGAAAAGGTTTTCCAGTTAGTCTGATTTTCAGTTTTTTTTTCAGATTTTCAAAGTGTCACCTTGGTAACGTGAGCTGTTTTGTGATTTCACAGGTTGAAGAAGAACCTGAAGGCCCTGTACCTGGTGCATCCGACACTGTGGTTGAAAACTGTTGTCATCATGACACGGCCTTTCATCAGGTCAGTTGCCCAGTCTTTGCTTATGTCCTGTAGATGGGTAGTTTATGTGGTAGTTTTGGTAACTTTCAATGTTTGATAGATAACAGGTTGCATGGGTGGGGCATGCTGGGGGCTCTTTGAATGTAAATAGTATCCCCACCTTCTGGAAATTGTGTGCTAGAAATTTCCTCTTTTCTGTCACTCTCTTTGTTTCTTTCTTCCTCTTTGCTTTCTGTCATTTCTTCCTATCATTTCTGCCTTGCTTGCTGGTCCATTCACCTGTATGTGTTCGATAAAATCTTCGTACTTTTTCTTAGGATTGATACTTGGGTGTATGTATTAATTGCATTTTTGGCTCTAGGGAAATGAGATATGCGGAAGCAATTTTGGGTAATTTATGCCCGTTTTTATATGTTTTGGTGTTCTTAGGTGTGCTTAAATTTGTATTCAGGTGTGTTTTTTAAATCCCCTGTGTGATAAATTGGACGGAGTGGTCAACAGCCAGGGGCATGTCCTTAGATTTTGTGCGTGCTGTAGTGTCTTGATTGCTTGCTGCTCGCTGTCTTATTGCTGTTTACTAACTACACTGCTACTACTACTAACTACTACGGGTGCTGAACAATGATAACAACTTGCATGTGACTTACTCGCTCTGCTGACTTAATCGCTGCTGCTGCTGCTACTACACGGACTACGACACGACACTACTATCTACTTGCTTCTTTCTATCAACTTACATTACTCACTATCACTACTACACTACTACTACTACTACTACTACTATACTACTCATTGCTGCTGCTGTGCTGTGTGCTGCTTGCTACTACTACTAGCTGCTGCTGCTCTCTCGATTGCTGCTTCTACTGCTACTGCTACTACTATACTACTACTACTACTACTGCTGGTGCTGTGCTGCTGCTGAACTACTACTACTACTACTACAAACTACACACTACTCTGCTGCTGCTCGCTGCTTACTGACTACTACTATCTACTCTACTGACTGCTGCTGCTGCTGATACTATTGCTACTACTAACTACTCCTCTACTACTACTACTACTACTACTAATTACAGTATTTATATGGCTCCAAATCTTGACAATTCAAATCAAAGTGCACTCATGCATCAGGCATATATGCATACACTTGACAAAGACCACCTTACAATATTAATACACAGACTGAGGGAAAGAAGTAGTTGTAGAAATCATTGATGGGAAAAGAAGTGGGTTTTTAAATAGGATTTTAAAGCAGAAGCGGTAGGTGTCGGCAAAGGCAGAGGGGAAGTCAGTTCCAGGGTGACTTGTGTTCTGGTTCTGACAGGCCGTCTTCGTGTTGAATAACAGCTGTTCAGTGCTATTCAACTGTGATTATGCCCTGTGTGCACTGCTGTCACCAGCTTACTTCGTTATGGGCATCATCTCCCAGTTGTCAGTGTCGATGCCACAGCTGATGAGGGTCTTCAGCATATCCTTAAATTGGTTTGTGTCGTATTTATTGCTAGACCAGTAGGTGAAATGCTATTTCTTAACACATCAGTGACTGGACCCTTCGATCATAGGTTTAACAGAGCAACATCCACTGTTGGGATCCTTTGATTGTAGGTATAAGGTACAAAATTAACTTCTCTTTCTCTGTACTGTTTTGATTGATTGATTGGACAGTTACTTCCCTTGAAACAGTTCTTTTGGCAGATGTATTTTCGATCAAGATTTGAAGTGCTTTTGGCCAGAAAAATGTCAACAGGTAGAGGTTTTTGAGTCGCGAAGGAGATCCATTGGTTGCTTGACTTTGATCTTCTTCTTCTTGGCGTACGCTGCTACACAATCAGCTGAGTCTGGGTGATGAATGCAGCCGTCTTTTAACGGGCAAGCGCCATTCTCGTCTGAACTCGATGAGTGTGTAGCTATTATGTGATAAGTGCATGGTACCATGGTTTGTTAGAAGGCGCACGCTGGCCCGGTACCTTTGTCTTCAGCCTTCTAGGTTTTCTGTAGGGGTTGCCCCGCCCTTAGCTCCTGGCCCGTACGCATTTCTCCGGGGATCCCACCCCGTAGCTAGGGCTTATAGTGGCCCTTACCCGCTGATGAACCCGTCATAGGACACCTGGGGCATTTTTTAAGGATAGCAGCGCCACCTGCTACCCCACCCCGTCCTGATAGGAACACCGCCAGTTTGGTCCGGGATTGCTTATTTGCTAGCAATCTAGCATATTCAAAACCACCCTCCATATCTGAAGGGCTTCACTATCCGCCACCTGTGACCCGCCTGGGTTGGGGATGGTTGCCCTCGCCACTGAATTGGAAGTTGGCCTTTTCCAGGGCTTGACTTTGATGAGAATGAGTAAGCTGAAAATGGATCAGTTTGAAGAAGAAAGTAGTGAAAGTGCTGAGGAGGAAGAAGAAAGTGTCGAGAGAAAGTGTACCCGTACCAGTGGCAGTGACAATGGATCAACACTCAGTGTTACTAGGGGCAGGAGTGTTCAGCGAGGAGTTTGAACTCAAAGTCAGTCGGCAGCTGTGCATGGACGTGGCAGAAGTGGCCTTGAAAACGATGGATGGTTAGATCCTGGGAACAATTTTGGTATGCATCAGACTTTGTTTAGCCTTGTAACAGGGGTTGTTTACAAGCAGCCTCATTCTAGCATTTTTCCCAGTACATGCTCAGGCCAGCACAGTGATTTGTCAGTGGCAGCTCCAGTCACAATAGAGTTAAATAACTTACTTTGAATATAATTTTGCCTGTGTTTTTCAAGGTCAGATCCGTGTAGATGATATGTTGGCAGTAATGGGATTAGGCTGAATGTGGTCTTTTTGTGTGTTGTTTTAACAGTGCCAAATTCAGTTCCAAGTTGCAGTTTGTGCGCACGTTGGGTGACCTGAAGAGGCTGATTCCTATGGAGTACGTGTATATACCTGAAATTGTGCAAAGGTGAGTGCGTGCTTGCTCTTTTAAACCTTACGCTGCCACTTAGCCCTTGATGTCAGTCACCCCCCCTTGCCCTGCTCGTTTTTCTCGTTTTCAGATCTTTTCACTCTTTGTACGCAGATGTGCAGTCATTGCTTATCAGAGCTTACCATTTGCTTGGAATGTGTGGGAGGGATTTGGGGGGAGGGGAGGCAGAAAAAGGTGAGGGTGTGTTTGAGAGATATTCGGGTTTCCACCTCAGAAGGTCTCTCATGCATCTCCTTCATTTCGACTTATGCCATCTTCAGTTCCTCCAGCAGGTGGACGTCCAGGCTTAGAGTGGGAGATCTCTCCCGCCTTCCAATCTTTAAATTCTGCGGTAGTTGGATATGTAGAGTGTATGATGCTGAATGAGGAATTTGATGCTGGTGGACAGGGTGCGGGAGTCCGAGGGTTAACAGTACACAAGGATTATAAAGTATGCAAATCAGAGATAGAGATAGAGATCCATCAGAATCGTGTCAAAAAAATCAAGGGCAGATAACACTGATGATAGATTCCAGCAGGATAGGATGTTGTGAGCTTTGTGTTTAGTTAAAGCTATCGTATAGAAATCTGATTTTTGAACATTTTCATCTGTGCTTTTTATGTAGAAGCGATGGTTTACATTTTGTGTTTATCAGTACACGTGACCCACCATGAGAAAACACGACCCAAAGTGCAGAGTTCTCTTGTATGAGATTGTAACTCAAACTTTTCAAAGTTTATGAATTAGCATGCAAAATCAGAAATCATTACTCTGTTATTGTTTTTTTTTTAAAGATGTTATTTCAATACTTTTGTTTCTAACAAGGGAAATATTTTTGAATATTTTGTTTTGGACAAGAGAAGTTCATTTGAATATTTTGTTTTGGACAAGAGAAGTTCATTTGAATGTTTTGTTTTGGACAAGGGAAGTTCATTTGAATGTTTTGTTTTAGTTCATTTGAATGTTTTGTTTTAGTTCATTTGAATGTTTTGTTTTAGTTCATTTGAATGTTTTGTTTTAGTTCATTTGAATGTTTTGTTTTGGACTAAGGAAGTTCATTTGAATATTTTGTTTTGGACAAGGGAAGTTCATTTGAATATTTTGTTTTGGACAAGGGAAGTAATACATGTGATTTTGGAGAAGAAAAATTCTTACAATAGAAAAAATTGCTTTTCACTAATTTCAGGGTGCTTTCAGTCATAAGATATGATAAAGTTTTGGGAAATTGAAGATCAGATGTTAAAAGTCCAGAGGTATGAAAGATCCCAGTAGACCCAACTGTGACTCTATCCCACTATTTTTAGCCCTAATTGTGGCTGGTTGGCGGCGAATGTTGCCATGTTTTGCCATGCTGGGTCACGTATACCCATCATCCTTCCAGATCCACCCTCTCCATACTTCTGCAGATAAAGTCATTGAATATTCAGCATCATGCCTTTTTGCTTTGTAATGGAAACTTTCACTGTCATTTCTTTCAGTGTATCAGTATTTCTGCCTTACCCTTTCCATCCAGAGTTATGCATTATTATGATATGATGCATGATTATTATCATTGTGATTGTTATGTCTGGAAATCTATGTCGTACTTGGGGTCTGGCAAGATGCAGTCTGTAGTCTGAAGGAGGGATCCTAAAGACACTTCTTTTCAGGTGTTATGGGTATGAACATTAGTGCTGAAAATGACCAATTTGTGTTGTTTTTGACGAGCCACAGCAGACAAAATGGATGACGTAAACGAGGTTTCGGCTCTTGAGAAGGGTTCTGAAGCTGGCTGTTATGGAGACTTGTTCATTCTTGATTTGTGAACTTTCAAAGCCATTTTCGTAGAATGTTACCTGGTCATTTCCTAAATGAAAATCATGCAGATTAATTGTGTAAATTACGCCACAGCTGTAAATCATATATCAAATAAAAGGACAGAAAGGATCATTTTCACTGATGTAAATGACCCCAAACATCCAAATTGGATTTATTGACCAGTATGTCAGCCGATGACGGTGTCTCTTTGGCTGAACGTGTCTTGCTGAATTTAGTCTTTTACCCCCGACCGTGGCTCTCATCCTGTCGAACTTGATAGTGATAATTCTATTCTCTATTCATTTCCCTTCAGTAAAATGTATACTGATATATGTTCTTGAGCATATTTGAATTTTGGTGACTTTTTTTTCGGGGTGGGTGTGAGGTTGGTGACTTTTTTCGTAAAAATTACAAAAAAGTTAACATCTTAGATTTTTTTTTTATAAAGAAGTAGGATTGTGATGATGAGAGGATAGAGTTTGTCCTACACTAAACAGCCCAGAAAGAACTCTTAGAGTTAGCTGGATATGAAAACTGATAATGTCCACGCCTCGACCATAACTCTTTGTGTTAGATGGATTTGAAAAATGATAATGTCCACGCCTCGACCACAACTCTTTGTGTTAGATGGATTTGAAAAATGATAATGTCCACGCCTCGACCACAACTCTTTGTGTTAGATGGATTTGAAAAATGATAATGTCCACGCCTCGACCACAACTCTTTGTGTTAGATGGATTTGAAAAATGATAATGTCCACGCCTCGACCATAACTCTTTGTGTTAGATGGATTTGAAAAATGATAATGTCCACGCCTCGACCACAACTCTTTGTGTTAGATGGATTTGAAAAATGATAATGTCCACGCCTCGACCACAACTCTTAGAGTTAGGTGGATGTGAAAAATGATAATGTCCATGCCTTGACCATAACTCTTAGAGTTAGGTGGATGTGAAAACTGATAATGTCCACGCCTCGACCATAACTCTTAGTGTTAGGTGGATGTGAAAAATGAAAATGACCAAGCCTCGACCATAACTCTTAGTGTTAGGTGGATGTGATAAATGATAATGACCAAGCCTCGACCATAACTCTTAGTGTTAGGTGGATGTGATAAATGATAATGACCAAGCCTCGACCATAACTCTTAGTGTTAGGTGGATGTGATAAATGATAATGACCAAGCCTCGACCATAACTCTTAGTGTTAGCTGGATGTGATAAATGATAATGACCACACCTCGACCATAACTCTTAGTGTTAGGTGGATGTGATAAATGATAATGACCACGCCTCGACCATAACTCTTAGTGTTAGGTGGATGTGATAAATGATAATGACCACACCTCGACCATAACTCTTAGTGTTAGCTGAATGTGATAAATGATAATGACCAAGCCTCGACCATAACTCTTAGTGTTAGCTGGATGTGATAAATGATAATGACCAAGCCTCGACCATAACTCTTAGTGTTAGGTGGATGTGATAAATGATAATGACCACACCTCGACCATAACTCTTAGTGTTAGCTGGATGTGATAAATGATAATGACCAAGCCTCGACCATAACTCTTAGTGTTAGCTGGATGTGATAAATGATAATGACCAAGCCTCGACCATAACTCTTAGTGTTAGCTGAATGTGATAAATGATAATGACCAAGCCTCGACCATAACTCTTAGTGTTAGCTGAATGTGATAAATGATAATGACCAAGCCTCGACCATAACTCTTAGTGTTAGCTGGATGTGATAAATGATAATGACCAAGCCTCGACCATAACTCTTAGTGTTAGCTGGATGTGATAAATGATAATGACCAAGCCTCGACCATAACTCTTAGTGTTAGCTGAATGTGATAAATGATAATGTCCACACCTCGACCATAACTCTTAGTGTTAGCTGAATGTGATAAATGATAATGTCCACACCTCGACCATAACTCTTAGTGTTAGCTGGATGTGATAAATGATAATGACCACACCTCGACCATAACTCTTAGTGTTAGCTGGATGTGATAAATGATAATGACCAAGCCTCGACCATAACTCTTAGTGTTAGCTGGATGTGATAAATGATAATGACCAAGCCTCGACCATAACTCTTAGTGTTAGCTGGATGTGATAAATGATAATGACCAAGCCTCGACCATAACTCTTAGTGTTAGCTGAATGTGATAAATGATAATGACCAAGCCTCGACCATAACTCTTAGTGTTAGCTGAATGTGATAAATGATAATGTCCACACCTCGACCATAACTCTTAGTGTTAGCTGAATGTGATAAATGATAATGTCCACACCTCGACCATAACTCTTAGTGTTAGCTGAATGTGATAAATGATAATGTCCACACCTCGACCATAACTCTTAGTGTTAGCTGAATGTGATAAATGAAAATGTCCACGCCTCGACTATAACTCTTAGTGTTAGCTGAATGTGATAAATGATAATGTCCACACCTCGACCATAACTCTTAGTGTTAGCTGAATGTGATAAATGATAATGTCCACACCTCGACCATAACTCTTAGTGTTAGCTGAATGTGATAAATGATAATGACCAAGCCTCGACCATAACTCTTAGTGTTAGCTGAATGTGATAAATGATAATGTCCACACCTCGACCATAACTCTTAGTGTTAGCTGAATGTGATAAATGATAATGTCCACACCTCGACCATAACTCTTAGTGTTAGCTGAATGTGATAAATGAAAATGTCCACGCCTCGACTATAACTCTTAGTGTTAGCTGAATGTGATAAATGATAATGTCCACACCTCGACCATAACTCTTAGTGTTAGCTGAATGTGATAAATGATAATGTCCACACCTCGACCATAACTCTTAGTGTTAGCTGAATGTGATAAATGAAAATGACCACGCCTCGACTATAACTCTTAGTGTTAGCTGAATGTGATAAATGAAAATGACCACGCCTCGACTATAACTCTTAGTGTTAGCTGAATGTGATAAATGAAAATGTCCACGCCTCGACTATAACTCTTAGTGTTAGGTTGATGTGAAAAATGAAAATGTGCATGACCCGACCATAACTCTTAGAGTTAGCTGAATATGAAAAATGAAAATGTCCACGCCTCGACCATAACTCTTAGAGTTAACTGCAAAATGAAAAATGAAAATATCCACGATCTGACCATAACTCTTAGTGTTAGCTCGATGTGATAAATGAAGATGTCACGCCCCCTGACCCCTTTCTCTCTCTTTCTCTCTCTCTCTCACCAATGCTTCATGTACGTAACACACGGCAGATCACACAGAACTGCACACCAGTCGCTCACTGTACAGTTTTCTCTTACTCACGGCTTGCTGCTTCTCACACAGATACGATGATCGCCACTTCCACCCTACCTCTCCCTCCCCTTCCTCCTCCCCCTCGCCTGTCCAGCAGTGACCTTGACCTGCTGCTTTGACCCGACCTTCACCTTGCTGTGATGTAGGTAAGTAGTGATGCTGCTGCTGTATTTGAATGCAGACTAGATTTGTATGTGTATTAGGGGGTGACTGGAAGATTTTTTTTTGGAGAGGTGTGTGTGTGTGTGTGTGTTTGTTTGTGTGTTGTGTGTGTGTGTGTTTGTGTGTGTGTTTGTATGTGTGTGTGTGTGTTTGTGTGTGCGTTTGTGTATGCATGCGCGTGCGTATGTGTGTGTGTAAGCGCGCACGCATGTGTGTGTGTGTGTGTGTGTGTGTGTGTGTGTACGTGTTTACCTGCCTACGTGTGAGTGTGTGTGTGTGTGCTTGCTCGCTTTTTTATTGTTGTTTGTACGTTCATGTATGTTTGTAAATCTTGTTATCTTGTTGTTCACTCATCCATGAACGTATCAGGATTGGAGTTGATTTTGCAGACATGTGTGGCCAAGCCACGGTCGCAGTCAAGCCATATTACCAATCTGCCTTTTAATACAAAAATCATCTAGATTTTGTTCCTCAAAAGGCCAGTTAAAAGAAGCTTCAGTCGAAAGACAGCTCAGCTTGCCTTTGAGAACACATAGTGGGCTGTCAGTTTCAGTTTGTTTCTCATAATGATGTCTCCACGCTCGGAACGAATTCCGTATGCACTAACGTCACACGTGCCATGTGTATGGTGATCATGGCACAAGCCTTAAGCCTGCACATAAACCCATGAGCTGGCCAGGTCCTCAGTCCCTACGTAGCCTATGTTTTACCTAGTTTATATTCTGTACCGGTATTTTATCAGCCTACCGCTGGAATAATCTTGGTTACGTATAAATGACATGTGTATCTATGTAGCTTACCTTCAGAAAAGGAACATATATATATAAAGTAAATAGATAAATAAATAAAGGTCTGAATCACACGACATGTAGCTATTCTGTATAAACTCGTCTCACATGACAGGAAGGCAGTGGGCTGTCATGACATTCATATTTTAAGTATTGTCGGAAACTTCTCCAATGTACTGTTCATGCAACCTTTCTTCAAGAAATGCTGATTTTAGGCACTTTTTTTTTAGGAGTATGTGTGTGTGTGTGACCTTGACCTTGGAGCTTTACCTTCCAGTCTTGTACTGTCACGACCTCTCAATGGTCTTTGATCAAAATTCAGATCCGTCCTTGAAGAGTTGAAAAAATCTAGTTCATGCTTTTTTTGGTTTTTTTTTTTGTGCAGATCTATCTATCTATCTATCTCTCTATCTCTCTATCTATCTATCTATCTATCTCTCTATCTCTCTATCTATCTATCTATCTATCTATCAATCTATATATCTATCTATCTATCTGTCTGTCTATCTGTCTATCTATCTATCTATCTCTCTATCTATCTATCTATCTATCTATCTATCTATCTATCTATCTATCTATCTATCTGTCTGTCTATCTCTCTATCTCTCTATCTCTCTATCTATCTATCAATCTATCAATCTATCTATCTATCTGTCTGTCTATCTGTCTATCTATCTCTCTATCTATCTATCTATCTATCTATCTATCTATCTATCTATCTATAGATCTATCAATCTATCAATCTATCTATCTATCTATCTGTCTGTCTATCTGTCTATCTATCTATCTATCTATCTATCTATCTATCTATCTATCTATCTATCTTACTCCTGCACAATGTTTTACGGTGCTTTAGAGGTGGCTGTTCTTTCACTGATCAAATTCGTTTTTCTGCAGAGAAGTCGGCACTATCACTGTGTCTGGAATTAGAATGTCCATGACCTTGCACAAGATACAGGTCAGACTTGGAGGTCTGTAGCTGCTGTAGATACATGAATTGTGAAATCAGTTGATACAGTCTGCCTTATACATGAATTGTGAAATCAGTTGATACAGTCTGCCTTATACATGAATTGTGTGCCTTGTGGCTGCGCTTGTTGAAGATCCAATGGCAGTTGAAAATCGTGAAGAGCAGGGCATTGCCTGGCTGCCTTGGTATAAAAACATTGGAGAGATAGGTTGATGTCCCAGGTCCCACCCCTTGAAGACCAATTAGACTTATTGCCTTTCTGGAGTTTTGGTTAAAAAAAAAAAAATTGAATTTGAATTTGAAGTGAGGGAGAGGGATGGGCGCCGCCTTCATGGTGCTGGCCCTTGGAAAAGTTGAGGTCTCTGCCACCTCACTCCCCTACGTCCCCGGGATTATGGAACTATCTAGGTAGGACCTCAGGATCTGGCCAGCTCGTGGGTTTATGTGCAGGCTTAAGGCTTGTGCTGTGATCAGTCTGAACCTTCTCCGTCGCATGGCACATGTGACGATAGTGCATATGGAATTCATTCACAGCGCGGAGACGTCATCTTGAGAATTGAAACTGAAACTGAAACATGAATTGTGAAATCAGTTCATACAATCTGCCTTATAGTTATACATGAATTGTGAAATCAGTTGATGTAGTCCACCTTATACATGAATTGTGAAATCAGTTCATGTAGTCTTCGTTATACATGAATTATGAAATCATTTGAGACAGTTCTGTCTTAACCCTTTCACTCCCGCACTCCGGTCACCAGCATCCTGCATTGCCAACCATGTTAGCAAAGCAAAAACTTAACCCTTTGATTCCCTCACCCTGTCCACCAGCTTCCTGCAGGAAGCTGGTGGATAGGGTGAGGGAATCAAAGGATTAAGTTTTTGTAGTTGGTAGATAGGGTGCGGGAGTCAAAGGGTTAAACATGAATTGTGAAATCAGTTCATACCGTTTCCCTGATAAAGTTTTAAAAGACTGTGCCTGCATTGTGTTTCTTTGGATTGAAGTAGGGTTTGCTTGAACATCGTCGTAGGTGTTGTCTGCCTCTTTCCCTCCTTTTCCTTGTATTGTGTTGTTTTATTTTATATTGTGTTGTATCGTGTTGATATCTTGCCTCGATAGATCTTTTTTCTTGTGTAAGTACTTTTTTCAAAGATCTCTGAGCAAGAGTGGCCAGCATGTATATTGGCCAAATCTGTGTGTGTGTGTGTGTGTGTGTGTGTGTGTGTGTGTGTGTGTGTGTGTGTGTGTGTGTGTGTGTGTGTGTGTGTGTGTGTGTGTGTTGTTGTGTGTAGTGTGTGTGTGTGTGTAGTGTGTGTGTGTGTGTGTGTGTGTATGTTTGTGTGTGTTATGTGTGTGTGTGTGTGTGTGTGTGTGTGTGCGCGGCGCGCATGCGTGTGTGTGCACGTGCTTGTGTGTAGTGCGGGGTGCTTTCTGAGCAATGGTGTGTGTGTTTGTGCATGCTTGTGCGCGCCTGTGTGTATGTGTTAGTAATGAGTTTAAGAGAATGTCGTTTCACTCGTGCCTGACAAAAAGACTATTAACCCATGTGCGTGGATGACATTGATCAACCTTTCTAGAATATTGGAAAGTATGTGCATGTGACTGAATCATTGTGCTCAGAGTTTACAAACTGAGAGAGTGTGTTGTGTTGCACAGAGTAGACGACCTGGTGTTACAAACCACAGGGGCAGTAGAGTCAGCAGACGAGGAAGACGAGGCAGACACAGGGAGATAGACTGACGGACACGAGGCAGCCAGACACGACAGCAACCAGCACACCCACAAGCGCATGGGGACAGTGTGACATGATGATTTTCTTTGTATGTTATCGCTGCCAACAATCACCAAGTGCTGACGGCTTAACAATAGAGAGATAGAGAGGGGGTGGGGGGATACATGGAGAAGGAGAATGGATGGGAGATAGAGAGGGAGGAATGGAAATATTCAGGCTTGCCTCAGAACTCCAGGCCACAGCAAAATCAGAAATAAAAGCAACTTAACCCTTTGACTCCCGCACCTTTATCCACCAACTGCAGAAACTTGAACCCTTTGACTCCCTCACCCTATCCACCAGCTCCCTGCAGGAAGCTGGTGGATTGGGTGAGGGGGTGAAAGGGTTACGTTTTTTGCTTTGCTAGCGTGGTCGACAATGCAGGATGCTGGTGGACAGGTTGTGGGAGTCAGAGGGTTAATTTTATCGTTTTTGTCTCATGAATTAAACCGACATACTTTTGTCTTTGATTTTGTGGTGTTCTCCGAGTTCTGACTTTTATGGATGCAGAAAGTTACTATGCTTCAGTTTACTGTCCCAACTTGTTTGGATGAATACTGCACTGAAAATGGGTGAGAACATTTCTTCCTTTCAGCGAACGAATGAAAGAAACGCATTGTTGCCGGACGCAAAGATTTACAGTTGGTCAGCTGGCGATTCCAGACAGATCTGTGATTTTGTTACATGGAGTGCACCGTGCTTTTCAGATATCTGAAGATCTGTACAAAGACAATAAAGATGTGACTTATGTTACTTCACCATAGAATGAAGAGCGTCAAGAACTATTGACAGATGAACACATTTAGGCAGCCAGTGATGCTTCAGATTAGAAGACTGTTGATGAACATAATTGGTTTGAAGTTGGGTTTGGACAAGTATATTTGATGGACATAAATAGGTTTGAAATTTGATGTGGGCAAGTATGATGGACATGAATAGGTTTGAAATTTGATATGGGCAAGTATGATGGACATGAATAGGTTTGAAATTTGATATGGGCAAGTATGATGGACATGAATAGGTTTGAAATTTGATATGGGCAAGTATGATGGACATGAATAGGTTTGAAATTTGATATGGGCAAGTATGATGGACATGAATAGGTTTGAAATTTGATATGGGCAAGTATGATGGACATGAATAGGTTTGAAATTTGATATGGGCAAGTATGATGGACATGAATAGGTTTGAAATTTGATTTGGTTAAGTATATTTGATGGACATATAACAGGTTTGAAATTTGATTTGAATAAGAAAGTTGATAGACATGAACGGTTTGAACTTTGATTTGAATACGTAATGTTGATAGACATTTAACAGGTTTGAGATTTGATTTCGACTTGTAATGTTGACAGACGTATAATAAGTTTGAAGTTTTATTTGGATAAGTAATGTTGATAAACATGTAACAGGTTTAAAAATTGATTTAGACAAGTAATGTTGATAAACATGTAAAATGTTTGAACTATGATTTGGACAAGTAATGTTGATAAACATGTAACAGGTTTGAAGTTTGATTTGGACAAGTAATGTTGATAGACATATAACAGGTTTGCAGTATGATTTGGACAAGTGATGTTGATAGACATATAACAGGTTTGAAGTTTGATTTGTACAAGTAATATTGATAGACGTATAACAGGTTTGAAGTTTGATTTGTACAAGGATGTACAGACATCTTCGTAGTCTGTGTGAATATGTCAGCTTCAGAAATGAAGGAATGGTGTAGCTTTTGAAGCCTGGATTAGTCATACGTACAACGTGAAATGGTCACGCTGGCTAGAATGATGTTGATGCTGTGCGGATGTGTTTCTGATTTTGTTGTGAAAGTCAAATGTTCTGTTTGTTTTTAGACTCCTTTAAATGTTGGCTTTGATCTCAGCACAATGCCATGGGGTGCTTTGTTGCTTTGGTGTGTATATCATTCATATAGAAAACCCCTCCATGTTTGAGACAAAACGATGTGTTGTTTTATTTTGGTTTGAGTTTGGACATTTGATGGATTGCCTCTGTGTCAAGAGATATATAACACAGTATAGGTACTGACACACGAGCCGTTTCAACCTTATGTTTTAACCCTTTGACTCCTGCACCCTACCCACCAGCGTCCTGCATTGCCAAGCGTGCTAGCAAAGCAAAAACTTAACCCTTTGATTCCTTCACCCTAGCCACCAGCTTTCTGCAGGAAGCTGGTGGATAGGGTGAGGAATCAAAGGGTTAAGTTTTTGCAGTTGGTGGACAGGGTGTGGAGTCAAAGGGTTAAGAGGGAATGCTAGAAAGACCAAAGTCATGCACATAGAAGGATCAGCTAACCAGCCACAGCAGAGCGTTCGAGTAGATAAAACAGAGCGGGAAAACGTGGACAACTTCAAGTATTAATCAAAGGACATAACTCTTGAGAATTATCTCCCATGTTGTATAGAACATCTCAAATCTAACACAGTTTGCGCTACCCATTCAGCTAGCATAGAAGCAGATACAAAGTACAAAAACAGTAAGCTCAGAACATTCCTCAACTTCAAGTAGTTGGGCTCTGTCAAAACCAACACAGGATCTTGCAGCAAGGACATCAGATCAAGAATAGGCATGGCCAATCAAAATATGATCCGGTTGAACAACATACAGAAAGACAGAGGCATACCAGCGAAACTGAAAGTAAGAATTTTACGCTGCTTGATTTGGCCTGTTGTCATGTATGGATGTGAAGCCCGAACTTTAAAGAAAGATGATGAAAATTAAATAAATGCAGCAGAAATGTGGTTCTACAGGCGTCTTCTCAGAGTAAAATGAACAAACAAAAGAACCAACGAAAGCGTGCTAAAGGAATTAGCTGTCCAACGTAAAATGCTCCCAGAGATCAACAAAAGAAAACTGAAGTATATCGGGCACATGAACAGAAACACAAAAACAGACTTGATGACATCAGTCCTGCAGGGGAGAGTCGAGGCAAAGAGAAAACAAGAAAGGCCAGCAAAATCCTTCATGGACAACATCGCTGATGCCTGCAAACTGGTGCTCCATGACATCATACACAGGAGCAGAGACCGTGTCGCCTGATGATCCTTCGTGACAAAGAGTGGAGCTCCCACCGTCGTCCACGGTGATGGAGATTGATGATGATGGATGATGTTTCAAGAGGACAGGGTGAAACAGACTGAAACAGATTAGATCGTCTGTTATTGTAAACATATGTAGATTGTCTGTTATTGTAAACATATGTATCAAACAGCCGTAGGCGTCGGGTTGAGCCCGACCGGCCGGAATGGATTGTGATCTATTTCAAAAGGACTGCTTACATTCTCCAGCCAATCAACGCTCAGCATTAAGCTGACATGCATTTTCCAAATGGCGTCTTGTAGTAAAGCTCTGACTCTTGCCGACTTGGACATGACGTATTTTCAAAATGGCGTCTTGTAGTAAAGCTGTGAAACTTGCCGACTTGGACATGAAGTATTTTCCAAATGGCGTCTTGTAGTAAAGCTCTGAAACTTGCCGACTTGGACATGAAGTATTTTCCAAATGGCGTCTTGTAGTAAAGCTCTGAAACTTACTGACATGGACATGAAGTATTTTGATACAGTCGTTGTATCAGGTTAACCCGTTGACTCCCATACCCTGTCTACCAGCATCCTGCATTGTCCACCATGCTAGCAAAGCATCTCACCCTATCCATCAGCTTCCTGAAAGAAGCTGGTGGATAGTGTGAAGGAGTCAAAGGATCAGGTT
>JAPXFY010000035.1:26911360-26926360 GCA_030674185.1 Monoplex corrugatus
GGCAGGAAGCTGGTGGATAGGGTGAGGGAGTCAAAGGGTTAATTTTTTTGCAGTTGGTGGACGGGATGCGTGAGTAATAGGGTTAACTTCATTTTGTCTTTCATTTGTCTGATATGACAAGCTGCCCACAGCGACTCTCCAAACAGTACAGTGTCACATGTCTTCACAGTGTGTGTAGCTGAAGTCTGTCAAGGTAGTATATATATTGGGCTGTATTGTAAGCATATTCAGATATATCGTGATGCCATATACAAGTCAATCACAGAAAGCATATCCAGAACTATTGTAGCTTGCACCATCAGTTTTTCAAAGCCTGTAAACGTCAATTCCATTGTCATTGTTGTAATAATTATCGCTGTTGTAAGTCCGTATCCTGAAGTCTAGATATGCATAGATGCAGATTAAAATAATCCGAGTGTGTCCGATGGTTTTTTTTTGTTTGTTTTCATTGTTTAATTTATTCCTGCATGCAAAATGTCTGATTTTCTGATGATACCTTAAGATAAAAAAGACACCTTCACCTTGAAATAAGAACTCACCTTCCCCCTTCCCAGTTTTGTGCCTTTTTGCTTGTTTTAATATTGATGAATGATATTTAGACTGAACTTTTGAAGAGTATATTTCTGTGGTTGTGATATAGATGCAAGCACCTTTTGACTGTTAAGAATAATAATAATATATGACTGTTGTAATTCTGTTCATTTGATGTCATGTATGTGTGATCAATTTGGATGATGCTGACTACTGATTTTGTTTTTTACATGGAAAATAAAAGAGAAAAGTAGGTTGCGGTGGAATATGAAATTCCAGAGGGGTCAGATATGTGTGAATAAAATTGTTTGATAAGGAAATGAATCGTTTGCCATCAGATGATATTTTGTTTGTATCAGTGTCTGCCACATTTTCATAATGAGGCTTAGCATAAAATTGGTATTCTATGCTTGATCAGTCTTGTCCATACAGAGGAAATATGTGATCCCTACATGTACACCAGGTAGATCCAGGGAGATTTTATTATATACGGACTTGCAGGGTGGCTGAGGACAGAGAGGGTGGAAGACGCCAACGCCATGCGGCAGGGCACATGATGATGATGATGACATGTACATATGGCCTGTTTGTATGATATAACATGTGGCACCTTCCAGTACAAAAGAATGGATAAAATGAAGCAAGATATCTCAAAATAACCATTTTTTCCCATAATGTAAGTAAACCACGTCAGTTTCTTTGTTGCCTGTTTGGTAAAATTTTAACATCAGCAACCAAGCATTTACTTAACCCTTTGACTCCCGCACCCCTGTCCACCAGCATCCTGCATTGTCAACCATGCCAGCAAAGCAAAAACTTTAACCCTTTGGCTCGCTCACCCTGTCCACCAGCTTCCTGCAGGAAGGAAGCTGGTGGACAGGGTGAGGGAGCCAAAGGGTTACTTACGTTTTTGCAGTTGGTGGATAGGGTGCGGGAGTCAGAGGGTTAAAACTGACAGTTGAACACTGATTTTACTTTGTAAACTGGTAGAACTGATTCCGAACTCTCCACTTGCTTGATACAGAAACCTGCTTTCTGGCCCTTAAGTTTTGCTTTGCTAGCATGGTTGACTATACAGGATACCGGATGTTGGTGGGACTGGGTGCGGGAGTCAAAAGGTGTAAACAGCTTTGGCTTAAGAGGGACCATTTGTGCCAAATGTATCTTTTGTTCTATTTCCTATATAAAGTTCGTATATCAAGAGTATTGCTTTTGGAGGAAGATTTTTGTTTCAGATCCTATGGTATAATTGATAAAGATAATACAAAATCCAAAACAAGTGTGACTGCCCGCGTTCAAGCAAACAGGAACCAGAAAAAAAACACGAAAAAGAATAAGAACGCGTATTAATTAATACAACCAGACAAGACAGGTGCAAATTTTTGGCCAACTGGCCTTTGTCAACTGTAAGATCACAAACGAACTAACACCAGGTACAAAAATTGGGAGAAAAAGACTGAAACTTCCCTGCTGCTCTGTCCAGTGTGAGAAAAATGAGAGAAAAGATATACACTTTCTACGATATAAATGATACAGAAATTTAACATAGAGAGAAGGGTGAATGCACAGCTTTGATCAACAAAGATAATGATGTTAAGTGGTTGAAATTATACAGCTGCTAGAGAACATGAGAGTTTCTCTGACATTTCAGAACTGTTAGAATGCCTGGCAGTTTGTGGGTTCATATTGAAACAAAAACGGATGCAGTCTTTTTTTTCATGAAACACGAGGGAAAGATGTTTCATGGGACATAGTTGTGGTGTGACTCCTTTTCCCCTCTGTTAGGTTGCTTCCCTTTATTCGTGAATTCCCACAACCCCAATAGTGAGTGAGCCTGCCTCGTTGGAAAGTTGACATTTTATTTTTCAGTCTTTTGAGATGTACTACACAAGCATACGCAAAAGTAAATATGTTTCGTGCAGAGTTTGCTAACATTGGATAATTGTAGAGTTTGGAACAAAGAAGAATATGTATTATTACCATTAACCCTTTGACTCCTGCACCCTCTCCACCAACGTCATGCATTGCTAACCACGCTAGCAAAGCAAAAATTAAACCCTTTGACTCCCTCACCCTATCCACCAGCTTCCTGCAGGAAGTTGATGGATAGGGCGAGGAAGTCAAAGGGTCAAGTTTTTGCAATTGGTGGACAAGGTGCGGGAGTCAAAGGGTTAAAAACAGTTTTGCCTTCAACTACTTTTTTTTTCTTTGTCATTTCGCTGTTGGCTGGTTTCAGTGGTGTAATTAGTTCCCTTTGACATATCACTGATGAGTTTTAATATCGTCTGTACACACTATTTTGCTATCCACTACTTGATGAGGTAAGTTGCGTTTACACTTCTTACTGCTTGCGTTATTACAGTGTACAGTCGCAGACCTGGAATGTCCAGATTTGTGTGTGTGAGAGAGAGAGAAAGACTAATACAGACATGTATATTGACTGTCTGTGTCTGAGACTTTATCCAAATCTTTGTCCAACTTTTACGGGACATTTTTGTGATAATTAACCCTTCGACTCTCTTGCACCCTGTCCACCAGTATCTTGCATTGTCAACCATGCTTAGCAAACCAGAAACTTAAGCCTTTGACTCCCTCACCCTATCCACCAGATTCCGGCTGGAAGCTGGTGGATAGGGTGAGGGAGTCAAAGGGTTAAGTTTTTGCAGTCGGTGAATAGGATGCGGGAGTCAAAGGGTTAAAAAAAAAGAGAGAGAGAGAGATGGAAGACGAGAGAAAGACAAGAAGAGAGAGAAAGTCGACAGGGTTTCTGTTGCAGAGTGGAGATATGTGCTTGATAATATTTTGATTTATACTCCTTAATTGGTGTTTGTATTCCTCTTTTTGTGTGTGGTACGCTTGCTTGCCAAGTTTGGTGAGTATACATTTTCCGTTGTTATTGGAACAAAAGATATATGCTTGATTGCCAAACGCGTTTTTATATATATATATATATATGTATATATATTTGTATGTAACAAGATATTGCAAACGGCTATAGCTTTTTTTGTTTGTGTGTGTATGTTTCTATTGATTTGGCTTTGATTTTTCAGTCTTTTTGGAAAATGAAGAAGAGGTGGTGGATTAATTCTGATCAACCTGTGATGTATGTGTGTGTGTATGTGTCTTGTGTTTGTGTGTGTTGTGTGTGTGTGTGTGGTAAGGGGGGTGGTGGCAAGGAAGGACTTAGTTAACCTTTTGACTCCCGCACCCTAATCCACCAATTGCAAAAACTAAACCTTTGACTCCCTCACCCCATCCACCAGCTTCCTGCAGGAAGTTGGTGGACAGGGTGAGGGAATCAAAAGGTTCAGTGCTCTGCTAGCATGGTTGACCATGCAGGAAGCTGGTGGACAGGGTGCGGGAGTCGAAGGGCTATATAGAAGAATGATGGCTGAGTTTGGAGTACAAGTCTGAAGGTGTGAGTGCACACGTTGGAATGGGATAAGAGAGAAGGACGTAAAGCTTTTCAGCATTTTGGTGATGGATTTGGACTCAGTCTGTCCTCAATACGAACCAGTCCATGCCAGTGACCATGGCTGTAGCTGAGCAGGGCAGAGGGGATATACCTGTATACTGATGGTCACTACATTGCTGCTGGTTTTTTTTTGGGGGGGGGGGGGGGGTTGTGGCAGTTTCATGTCCCTGGATTATGCGCGCGAATGCATTGATATGTGTACATAATTTTCTTTTTTTTTTTCTTTCTTCCTGTTGAATTTTGTATGTTTTGAAGCGGTTCATAGCCCCCTGATATGGCTTACACAGTTGGCTGGGCTTTAAACAACAATAACGATAAAATTGTTTCCACTTCTTTTGGTTGAATTTTACCTACGTTCTACTTTACATACACATTGGTTAGGGCAGACTGTGTGCTCCAAGCGTTTGGAGAGTTAGTTGTTTATCGCTGACTGGTTTTGTAACTGTCTACAGTTGTAGTGGCCTTCTGTCATTGAGCACTGTACCAGCTGACCCCACTTCTACCGGTTGTGGGCAAGTGCCTGATCTACAGCAAAACCCTTCTGGTTTTTTGAGTCTGCTTGGTGGGTAAATGATGGAGAGTTTACCCCCATCTCCAAGGTCAGCATATAGTGGGTAAAAGATGGAGATTTTCCCACATCACCAAGGTCAGCATATAGTGGGTAAAAGATGGAGATTTTCTCACATCTCCAAGGTCAGCATATATTGGGTAAAAGATGGAGATTTTCCCACATCACCAAGGTCAGCATATAGTGGATAAAAGATGGAGATTTTCTCACATCTCCAAGGTCAGCATATAGTGGGTAAAAGATGGAGATTTTCTCACATCTCCAAGGTCAGCATATAGTGGGTAAAAGGTGGAGATTTTCCCACATCTCCAAGGTCAACATATAGTGGGTAAAAGGTGGAGATTTTCCCACATCTCCAAGGTCAGCATATAGTGGGTAAAAGATGGAGATTTTCCCACATCTCCAAGGTCAGCATATAGTGGGTAAAAGATGGAGATTTTCCCACATCTCCAAGGTCAGCATATATTGGGTAAAAGATGGAGATTTTCCCACATCTCCAAGGTCAGCATATAGTGGGTAAAAGATGGAGATTTTCCCACATCACCAAGGTCAACATATAGTGGGTAAAAGATGGAGATTTTCCCACATCTCCAAGGTCAGCATATAGTGGGTAAAAGGTGGAGATTTTCCCACATCTCCAAGGTCAACATATAGTGGGTAAAAGATGGAGATTTTCTCACATCTCCAAGGTCAGCATATAGTAGGTAAAAGATGGAGATTTTCCCACATCTCCAAGGTCAGCATATAGTGGGCAAAAGATGGAAATTGAAACTGAAACGTAGCTAAGGGGAAGGAAGTTCTTTTTGGGTGGTAGTGTTGTTGTTGTTGTTGTTGTTGTTTTGTATTGTTTTGTGTTGTTTTAAGTGAAGGAAGCATGGTAACCAGACTGGGGTTCATGAATATTCATTATATTTGACTGAGACTGGTGACTGTTTTTGAGGGTGATTGTCTTTGAGGGTGATTGTCTTTGAGGGTGATTATTTTTGAGGGTGATTGACTTTGAGGTGATTGTCTTTGAGGGTGATTATCTTTGAGGGTGATTATCTTTGAGGGTGATTGTCTTTGAGGGTGATTGTCTTTGAGGGTGATTGTCTTTGAGTGTGATTGTTTTTGAGCGTGATTATTTTTTAGGGTGATTGTCTTTGAGGGTGACTGGCTTTGAGTGTGATTGTCTTTGAGGGTGATTGTCTTTGAGGGTGATTGTCTTTGAGGGTGGTGTCTTTGAGGGTGATTGTCTTTGAGGGTGGTTGTCTTTGAGGGTGATTGTATTTGAGGGTGATTGTCTTTGAGGGTGATTGTCTTTGAGGATGATTATTTTTGAGGTGATTGTCTTTGAGTGTGATTATCTTTGAGGTGATTATCTTTGAGGGTGATTGTCTTTGAGGTGATTATCTTTGAGGGTGATTATCTTTGAGGGTGATTGTCTTTGAGGTGATTGTCTTTGAGTGATTGTCTTTGAGGTGTGGATTGTCTTTGAGGGTGATTGTCTTTGAGGGTGATTGCTTTGAGGGTGACTGGTCTTTGAGGGTGACTGCTTGAGGTGATGCTTTGAGGGTGATTGTCTTTGAGGGTGATTGTCTTTGAGGGTGATTGTCTTTGAGGGTGATTGTCTTTGAGGGTGATTGTCTTTGAGGGTGATTGTCTTTGAGGGTGATTGTCTTTGAGGGTGATTGTCTTTGAGGGTGATTGTCTTTGAGGGTGATTGTCTTTGAGGGTGATTGTCTTTGAGGTGATTGTCTTTGAGGATGATTGTTTTTGAGGGTGATTGTCTTTGAGGGTGATTGTCTTTGAGGGTGATTGTTTTTGAGGTGATTGTTTTTGAGGATGTTGTTTTTGAGGGTGGTTGTCTTTGAGGTGATTGTCTTTGAGGATATGTCTTGGGTGTTGTCTTTGAGGATGATTGTCTTTGAGGGTGATTGTCTTTGAGGGTGATTATCTTTGAGCGTGATTGACTTTGAGGATGATTATCTTTGAGGGTGATTATCTTTGAGGGTGATTATCTTTGAAGGTGGTTGTCTTTGGGGATGGTGTCTTTGAGGGTCATTGTCTTTGAGGGTGATTATCTTTGAGGATGGTTGTCTTTGAGGGTGATTGTCTTTGAGGATGGTTGTCTTTGAGGATGGTTGTCTTTGAGAATGGTTGTCTTTGAGGATGATTGTTTTTGAGGGTGATTGTCTTTGAGGACGATTGTTTTTGAGGATGGTTGTCTTTGAGGGTGATTGTCTTTGAGGGTGATTGTCTTTGAGGATGATTGTTTTTGAGGATGGTTGTCTTTGAGGGTGATTATCTTTGAGGGTGATTGTCTTTGAGGATGATTGTCTTTGAGGATGATTGCTTTTGAGGATGATTGTCTTTGAGGATGTTGTCTTTGAGGGTGTTGTCTTTGAGAAGTGAGGATGATTGCTTTTGAGGATGATTGTCTTTGAGGATGATTGCTTTTGAGGGTGGTTGTCTTTGAGGATGATTGTCTTTGAGGGTGGCTGGCTTTGAGGGTGCAGTTGTTATTGATGATTTTTGGAGAAGTAGAAATGAATAGTTTGGTTTCATCATTCTTTTTCATTTGGTTTTTTTTTTTTCTGTGTTTGTTCATAAGCAATAAGTGCCCCCTCCCCCACCCTCTCCCTCTCCCCCTGTTTTCTAAGAATCTTTGGATACAGTGTGATGATGGAGGTAAGAGTGATGTTATGACGATGATGATTTATGTTTTGGGTAGTATGTGGATTTGTATATAAATTGATTCATAGTTCTGAAAGAAAATATCCTCATGATATATATATATATATATCATGATGTATTTTGGATTTGTAATATTTGTCTCATTATTTGTACCGTATGTGCTTGCTGTTTGTTTTTTGGCTTTTGTAAACGTTTATCCCAGTTTTCTGCTGTTCTTGCAGATTAATGGCGCACTACCCTTTTCCAGATGCCTTCACATCCCCCCCCCCCCCACCCCTGTTTCTTCCTCTTCCTGCAGACTCCTCCTCCTCTTCTCATTTCCACTCTTTTGGTGTTGTTGAATTTTTAAATATCTTGCTGCAAGCATCACAGCTCTTATGGTATTGCTGGGCAGAATGTGAAAGGTTTGGCAGCGCTCTTCATTTTTTGTGAATGAATCATCTACTGTCTCTTCCGTCCCCTTGTCTGATCGTCGTCTGTACATTACTGAGGCCTCCCTCGTGGTCAGAAAACAGTTCAATAAGAACAGATAATAAATAAATGATAACTAAAGAGAGTCAAGTTAAATAAGAACAGATAATAAATAATTGATAACTAAAGAGAGTCATCTAAATCGATAAAAAGAAATAACAAAATATCCAGAACCATGTAATGTTACAATAGCCCCCCCCCCCCCCAAAGAAAGGAAAAAAAGGTCAGAGAAGTTAAACATGTTCCAGTATAGAAATTGATGGAAGGAAAGAAGAAATGTTCTTTGAAACCCAACGCCTTATATATATATATATTTCTGTTTGTGGATAAATTGTCTTATGTATTTGTAAGTAGCAACTACGGAGGAACAAAGCCATTGCATTTACTTTCATTTGAGATCAGAATTTCAGATGTGTCTCCTGGATTTTTTGGAGGGTATTGCATTTAGGATCTTTGTCTGTGTTTACAAGCATTCAACCTACCGCATGTGTTTGTTAGGTTCTTGTATCAGAGACAGGTTCGGAATCAGTGCTAACTGTGCAGTCAGCTCTGACGGTGGAAATATTACCATCTGTGTTTTGTGCTCACAGAAAGGGAGGTCTGTATTATGCAATCCAAAACAAGCGTGATTGCGCACATTCAAGCAAACAGGAACCAGGAAAAAAACAAACAATAAAAGAACCAGAATGTGTATTTAATACAACCAGACACGATAGGCGCAAAATTTTCGACCAACTCGCCTTTGTCAAATGTAAGATCACAAACAAACAAACAAACACCAAATATAAATATTAGGAGAAAAGACTTGAAACTTTCCTGCTGCTCTGTCCAGTGTGAGAAAACGACTCAAAAAACCTTTTCTCACACTGGACGAAGCAGCAGGGAAGTTTCAGTAATCCTTTTCTCACACTGGACGAGGCCAATATGAGGGCTGTTGAAAGACTTGAGGGCTAATGAAATACTGCCAATATGAGGGCTAATGAAATACTGAGGGCTAATGAAATACTGCCAACATGAGGGCTAATGAAATACTGAGGGCTATGAAATAGTGCCAAGGCCCCCCCACCCCTGTTTTTGAAGTGTTGTGTGTGCTGAAATGGTCATAACCCTGATATGAGACTATGCAGTCAGCTGGACTTTAAACAACAATACCAACAAAATCCCAAACCCAGTGACTTCTATTCAGATTGACTCGCTGACTGTTGTGGAATGGAGACGCCCAGATTGAAAACGTACGTCAGAGGGGAGAACTTTGCGTGCCGTATGAAACACTTCGTCTGGTCACAAACGTGAGATGGATGTTACAAACCAAAATTTGACCTTTGAATTCAGAGGAAATCAAATGTTATGAGAGCATTTATTGAAACCTCAGCCCCCAGTTTATGTGTACATGTTTTTTTTTTTTTAATGTATGTACATAATTCAGCATTTACTCTCAGAATAAGAGAAAAAATGATTTGCAGGTTAAATTAAGTTGTACAGATGCTGAGACTGAAATGTAATAATAGAGGTGAAAAATCACAATGCACTTTCAATAAACAAAAGAATGGGTTGTATACTGTATTATATACATATTTTGTTTTTTGGGGTGGGGGGGGGTGGGGGTGAAGGTGGTGTCTTGCTTATATACATACATTTTAAAAAAAGTTTTATTGAAGTTGACTCAATTTTTCTTTGGGGGTGGGAGGGGGGGGAGGAGAAATCAAATATGGAATATGCCCATGCATGCTAAACATATGATAGTTCAGCTGTTTATTTTGCATATGAAACGTCTTGATAGCTCAACTGTTTATTTTGCAAATGAAACGTCTGATAGTTCAGCTATTTATTTGTATATATTGAACAAAGCGATTTAATTAACAATGCAGTGACTGTGGTCCTTATATATATATATATATGACATAATCATTCCTTTGTTGCGTTATTTTCGTTATCTCTTTATATAATATGTTAGGATTTTATTAACCAGGTTTATTAGATAGGCAGCTATCAGTCTGCTTGAAGTTTTTGTTGATTTGTCCAGAAGCTGCTGTTGCATTGGTAAACTAGAATTTGTTTTCCAACGGCCATATATAATTTCTGGTTACATTTTGATCTGTTTCCACAGAATATTATGTTAGAAACAGAAGTTGGTTTTGATTGTGTCCTTGTTGTGACAGGTTGTCTTTACTGTCAAATATTTTATGTTGAGATAAGTCTGTAGAAGATATTTTTGTTTTCTTTGAGGAGAGTCTGTGTTTACTGTAAGATTTGTATAAAAAGACGAACAGCCTACATTTGTATATAATATGATATATTATATTATTACTTATATATTAAAAGAAAAGAAAAAGATGAACAAAATCTTATGGTGTAAGAATTTTAGTGAATGAATAATTATGTTTTTTTTCAAGAAATAATGAAACATCCCAGGAATGTACAGTTGGTTATTTTCTGTTGAAATATGCTCTCCTTATGTGTACAATTTCTTACCAAATTACCACATGTAATGTACAATATGTTATTCTGTTGTGTAATTACGCTGTTAACATGTAGGTGCATGTGAAGTTCAGTGTCTGGTGTTACAGAATATCTGACAGATCTGTAGCCATGTTTTCTACTGACAGATTTTTAGCATTGAGTTTGATACTGCTGCCAATATTTACTTCATTATATAAATTTGCTGCGAAACATTGCCAGTTCAGTTAAAGCGATAAAGAATTATCCTTATACAGCAGCGTTTGCTGCTTTAATTAATCGTTGCATTCTGTTGATGAATTAATTTTGTTTCTTAAAGTACTTCGTTTTTATTGTGGTTGAAATAAGAGTTTATAGAGGATACTTTACTTTAGGATACCCCCCCTCCACCCCTGTGGGGATGATGGGGGCTCTTTCAGTATAAATAGTATCTCCACCTTCTGGAAAATTGTGTGCTAGAAATTTCTTTTTTCTGTCACTCTGTCTGTTTCTGCCTTGTTCCTTTGCTTTCGGTCATTTCTTCCTATCATTTTCTGCCTTGCTGGTCCATTCACCTGTATGTGTTCTGTTTATATATTGATAATGGGATGCAGAAAGAATAGGTCTATTTAAATAGTGATAATGGAATGCAGAAAGAATAGGTCTATTTAAATATTGATAATGGGATGCAGAAAGAACGGGTCTATTTAAATATTGATAATGGGATGCAGAAAGAATAGGTCTATTTAAATATTGATAATGGGATGCAGAAAGAATGGGTCTATTTAAATATTGATAATGGGATGCAGAAAGAATAGGTCTATTTAAATATTGATAATGGGATGCAGAAAGAATAGGTCTATTTAAATATTGATAATGGAATGCAGAAAGAATAGGTCTATTTAAATATTGATAATGGGATGCAGAAAGAATAGGTCTGTTTAAATATTGATAATGGGATGCAGAAAGAATCATCATCATCATCATCATTCTCCTGCCCGTGATGGGCGTAGAGGAGAGATGAGAGACACTCTTGAAGCCAGCCGTCGCCAACCGGTCCTGTCCTCCGCCTGTCGCACCAGCGTGGGGCCATCCAACCTGGTCCATTCTTTGATGTTGTCCATCCAGCATTTGGCTTGTCGTCCCCTTCGTCTGCCGCCTCCCAGTGTACCTGGAGGACCGTTTTGGGCAGTGAGTTGTGGCGTGTGAATAGGGCTATTTAAATATTGATAATGAGATGCATAATGAGATGCAGAAAGAATAGGTCTATTTAAATATTGATAATGGGATGCAAAAAGAATAGCTCTGTTTAGAATGAATCTTTTTAGATTTCATATGGTGTGTGAAAATATTCAATATTTAGTATATAGTTTGTGAACAATTGGAAGTAAAGTAGGCCTACCAAGTTTTCTAGACTACAAACTTGACAGTAAAAGAAAAATCTCCCATACAATGACTTGGATCTTACTGTGTCTGAACATCCCTGCAGTTGTCTCCTTTACCTGTTAAGTTCACACTAGGTTCACATATAGGTGTATACTGTCCAGTGGCTGTCTCTATAAGCCACTCTGGGCTGCTGTCTTAAATGATCGGCCTGTTGTCTCGCTGAGCCATATAGGTGTACATGTATACTGTCCAGTGGCTGTCTCTATAAGCCACTCTGGGCTGCTGTCTTAAATGATCGGCCTGTTGTCTCGCTGAGCCATATAGGTGTACATGTATACTGTCCAGTGGCTGTCTCTATAAGCCACTCTGGGCTGCTGTCTTAAATGATCGGCCTGTTGTCTCGCTGAGCCATATAGGTGTACATGTATACTGTCCAGTGGCTGTCTCTATAAGCCACTCTGGGCTGCTGTCTTAAATGATCGGCCTGTTGTCTCGCTGAGCCATATAGGTGTACATGTATACTGTCCAGTGGCTGTCTCTATAAGCCACTCTGGGCTGCTGTCTTAAATGATCGGCCTGTTGTCTCGCTGAGCCATATAGGTGTACATGTATACTGTCCAGTGGCTGTCTCTATAAGCCACACTGGGTTGCTGTCATATCATTTATCGGCCTGTAGTCTCGCTGAGCCATATAGGTGTATACTGTCCAGTGGCTGTCTCTATAAGCCACACTGGGCTGCTGTCATATCATTTATCGGCCTGTCGTCTCGCTGAGCCATATAGGTGTATACTGTCCAGTGGCTGTCTCTATAAGCTTGATAAAAAAAAATCACTGTGCCGTTTCTGAATGGATGTTTGGCACATGTTTTTGGGGACATTTTACAGTTACAATGTTCTGCTCCTTCCCCAGCCTCTATTGTGCTTGAATTAACCCTTTGACTCCTGCACACTATCTTACCAACTGCAAAAACTTAACCCTTTAACTCTCTCACCCAATCCACCAGCTTCCTGCAGGAAGCTGGTGGATATGGTGAGGGAGTCAAAGGGGTTAAGTTTTTGTTTTGCTTGCATGGTTGGTAAAATTGCACAATGGAGGATGCTGGTGGAGAGGGTGCGGGGGTCAAAGGGTTTTTAAATGGCGTTGTATTTAATTTTACCGTTTACATGCTGTTACAAGCTGGTTGATGACGTCCTTGTTTGTTCACTTGTTTGTTTTCTTTTTCCTTTTTTTTTCTTCCTTTTATCTTTTCTCTCTTTCTCATTCTTTTCTTTTCGTTCGTTCTTTGATTTAACGTCTTTTCATTATAAGTATTCTTTTCTTGTCTGTTCTGTGTTTAGTTTTCTGTCACTTTTATAACTTTTGTTGTCACACCAGAAGAGACTGATGTATGGTGACCGTTGCAAAAATCTGTATTTTTGTTGGTTTATCAAATAGTTTAAGACTCATAATATTTCACTCAGTTTTGCTCGACTTGTCGCAAACGTAGCTGACAAATTTCAGGTCACATTCCCTTCTGAAGGAATAGAGGTTCGGTTTGATTTTTCTGGTCAAACTGAGGAGAAAAGTCGAGCGAGGCACAAGCAGTGTTGGGGTTATATGACTCTCGGTGTAACTGGAGTGGTATGGAAAGTGGGACAGAAGGAAAATGTAACTGGAAAAGTGTCAGTGGTGGGAGGTTTAGTGTCGACTGTGGTTGGCCCCTGTGGTTGATCTATTGTTTGATAGCCGTTCAGCGTTCACAGGGTCTTGGTGGTCTTTGCAACTGCAAATTGTCAGTGAGTGTGTGAGTATGAGTGAGTGAGAGAGAGAATGTGTGTGTGTGTGTATGTGAGAAAGAGTGTGTGCGTTGTGTGTGTGTGTGTGAGTGAGTGTGTGAGAGAGAGAGAGTGTGTGTGTGTGTGTGTGTGTGTATGTGTGTGAGAGAGAGAGTGTGTGTGTGAGAGAGAGTGAGAGGTGTGTGCATGAGAGAGAGAGTGTATGTGTGTGTGAGAGAGAGAGAGAGAGAGAGAGAGAATGAGTGTGTGTAAGTTGTGTGTGTGTGTGTGTATGTGAGAGAGAGAAAGAAAGTGTGTGTGTATGTGTATGTGTGCATGAGAGAGAGAAGTGTATGTGTGTGGGAGAGAGAGAGAGAAGAGTGTGTGTGTAAGTGTGTGTGTATGTATATGTGAGAGAGAGAAAGAAAGTGTATGTGTGTGAGAAAGAGAGAGAGAGAGAGAAAGAGAGAGTGTGTGTGTGTGTGCGTGTGTGTGTGTGTGTGTGTGTGTGTTGTGTGTGTGTGTGTGTGCACGTGAGAGAGGGAGATTGACCTGCATTTTACGTAGAATGTCTCTAGTACAAAAAAAATGTCTTCCTAGTCATTTTGAAATTGATTTTTGTTGACAGTGTTGGATATGTTTGACTTCAAATTTGTTTATTGGGCTGTTACTGGTTTTTGCTGGCTGGCTTGCTTTGTGTGTGAATCTTTTGACTTTTTATATTTCATGTTTAATTTTTATGTTTATTCTTATTGTACCATATTATTATTATCATTACTACACTGCAACAACAACAACTACTACTACTACTACTGTTATTATGAGAATTTTGTTATTATTTTATGACTGTTTGTATATAGAAGTCTCCACCCACCCACTTTCTCATCCCACTGTCCACCCCACCCCCCAACACTGCCTTCTCTCTACAGCTCCCCCCCCCCCCCCCCTCCCTTATCTGCAATTATTTTGTACTGCGCCACGCGTTTTTTCGTTTTAAAAGAGATAATTGTATCCCTAGTATAATTCACATGTTATTATCGGTGGTCACAATTTGTAAAAAAAAAAAAAAAAGAAAAAGTTCATGCATCTTGTATTTTTGAACTCCCGATTATCTGAAATGGAAAAAAAACCATATGACAGTGGTTTGTTTGTATGTGAAGTATATGCTCCCACGTGTTTCTGCATTCAGTGATTAACCCTTTGACTTCAACAACCTATCCACCAACTGTGAAAACTTAACCCTTCAACTCCATCACCCTATCCACCAGCTTCCTGCAGGAAGCTGGTGGATAGGGTGAGGGAGTCAAAGGATTAAGTTTTTGCCTTGCTAGCACGGTTGACAATGCAGGACGCTGGTGGATAGGGTGCGGGAGTCAAGGGGTTAATAGAATCGTATTTCTACAGTTTTTTTTTGGTTTTTTTGATAGACAGTTGATAATTTTTTCTAAGAGATTTTTATTTTTCTCTTATAACTGTGAGGTGTTCTGTCTAGGAAGTGTTTGGGATTTTTTGTATTTCGTGTAAGAAAGGTTGGCCTGTTTCCCTAAGATTTTTCTGTTGTGTGTGTGTGTTTTTTTGTTTGTTTTTTTGTTTGTTTGTTGGTTGTTTTTTTTTTCATTTCTGTGCCAATGATAAATTCTTGGTTTTGCATCTAGAAGGAATGAAAGAAAAAAAAACAAGAGACGGTTTGGATTTCAAGAGCG
>JAPXFY010000035.1:26931360-26933860 GCA_030674185.1 Monoplex corrugatus
TCCAGTGAGGGAATAGAAAGGGTTAAGTTTTTGCTTTTGTTGGTGGATAGGGTGCGGGAGTCAAAGGGTTAAAAAAAAAACCCGACCACTCAATTAAAAACGCAGCAGGCAATCCGTCCCACCTATTTATACATGCGCGAGTAAGAACGTGAACAATAACTATTTGACTGCATACTGACAAGTTTGGATTCACTTATTTCCCTGGACTGCAGTGACGGAACGATTTGGAGTTGTGGACTGAGTAGGCGTCAGGATGTCTGGAGAGGTGATGGGGGGGGGGGGGAGGGGAGAGGAGGGAAGGGCGGGGGTCGAGAAAAGAGGATGGGGAGGGAAGGATGGGTGGGTGGGTGGGGGGAGGGGGTAGCTTAAAAGAGTGACGAGGGAGCAGGGTTGTATATCGATAATTGCTGGAGTATCACGTACATGCACTCAACCTAATCAAATTAGCACAGTCTGCTCTCTCTCTCTCCCATTAACTCGCTTTCCCCTCTCGCCCCCCCCCCCCCCTCTCTCTCTCTCTGGCACACAATGCTGACAGCCCAAGAACACTGCCAAAAGAAATACAGAATCCCAGAACTACAAACCCCCACTCCCATCTTCATCTCCCTCCCATCCCACCCCATCCCCCTTCCTCTACCCCCTACATCCCCCCCACCCCACCCCCTTCATCGGCCACAGCCGACACGAAATAATACAAACGCCACCAAACGTCAGAACGCTGAACTGACCGAGCTCGGGAATATGAATATTCATACATCGCCTGATTCGATTTTGGCAAATGGTGGGATCCGCTAATCGGTAAAGCTGTGTGGAAACGGAGAGACCGCTCCACGTTCGCTTTTCTTTCCGATTGTCCGCAGTTGGAGCTCGGACTCTCGCAACAGAAGACAGACATTATCCTTGCATTACAAAAATCCCGAAGGGGAGATAGCTCCTACCATCCTTTCCCCGCTTCCCCCTGAGACCGCAGTGAATGGGATTGCTTCCCCTTTCCGTGCCGCTCTCCATTGCGTAAGTTGGATTCGGTCCTCAAAATGGCGTGAGGTGCGGGCATTTTCAGAATGGAAATGAAGCGCGCAATATTGCTACGATTCGGTGTAATTGCATTAAGGCCAGGAAGAGTTCAGTTATTTGAAACGATTGGGCAGAAGAACATGGTCATTAAGATTCCATTATATGCAAAGTGTGTTGAGTTTTCTCATCGATTTCCAAAGTGGCTGCGCGTTTGGGGTATTCGACAGACTGACCCGACTTCTACTTTGCTAACCTTGCTTATCCCCCCTGGCTGTCATGAAAACAGACGGTGGGCGTAGCAGGAGATTGGGGGAGTGGGGAGGGTGTTTGAGAGAAGGGAGGTCTGTATGGTCGTTGCACGATCGGTTTGTTGTTCCTATGAAGGAAGAGTAGTTTTAACTTAAGCACAGTTTTCATAATTTGCCGGATTGGTTGAACTTGAAGCTTACTTTTTATCATGAAGCCAAGAACCCTTCTTCTAAGCAGAATTAACCCTTCGACTCCCACACTCTGACCACCAGCATTCTGTATTGCCAACCATTGCTATAGCCGGTCGTTTAACCCTTTGACTCCCACACCCTGGCCAACAGCATCCTGCATTGCCAACTGTGTTAGCAAAGCAAAAAAAAAACAAAAAAAACCCCCTTTGACTCCGTCACCCAATCCAGCAGCTTCCTGTGGATAGGGTGAGGGAGTCAAAGGATTAAGTGTTTGCAGTCGGTACGAGAGTCAGAGGGTTAAAACTGAAAAGATGGTTTTGGATGAGTGCAACAGTTTGTCCCACACAGTAGGTTTGGTTTTTGCAAAAAAAAAAAAAAAAAAAAAATTGACACAGGGAGGGATTATATCAATTCATAACTAAATGAATAGGCCTACTGAACAAAGAAAACCGTTAAAGTTCTTGTTCCCCAATTGTTTGACTGCAGCCACTTTATATGATAGAATTCCTTTATTGCAGATTCTTCCACCCCATAGACAGCTCTTTATCTTATCTTTTTATCTATTTATTTACTTATTTCTTTGCCTTTTTTCGTCTATACCGGTAGCACATGTGTGAATAGACGTTAAAAGAAATAACGACACACACACACGCGCGCGCGCGCGTGCACACACACATACGCACATACACACATGAACACATACACATACGCACACACACACGTACACACACATACACGTACACATACACACAAGTATGCACACATACACTATACATCACACACATGCACACATACATACATCACACACACATACATCACACACAGCGCACACACATATCAAACACGCGCACACACACATCACATATACACACACACACACACACCACATGCACATCACACACACACATCATAAACACACACGCACACACACACACACACACACACACACACACACACACACACACACACACACACACACACACACACACACACACACACACACTTGCTTCAACACAAATGCAATCCTCCACGTACCGATAAAAGTA
>JAPXFY010000035.1:26941360-26943860 GCA_030674185.1 Monoplex corrugatus
CTAGTCCACACACTATGAATTAAATTTACGTCCTTTACCTAGTACCAAGCTATGAACATTAACCCTTTGACCCACGAAACGATCCGCCAACCAACTGTTAGAAAGTTAACCTTTTTTAACTTCACTGCACCCTATTCAAAACTCGCGAAAATGTTAACTTTGTACCTCGCGCACACTTAACCGACAAGGTCAAACGATTAACCTTTGACTTCCGTATCGAATCCACAAATGCAAAAATTTATTACTTTGCTCCGTTATCTATCCACCAACAGCTATGAACTTAACCCTTTGACTCCCGTACCCTATCCACCAACAGCTATGAACTTAACCCTTTGACTCCCGCTTCCTATCCACCAACAGCAAAAAGTTAACCCTTTGACTCCTGCACCCTATCCACTAACAGCAAAAAGTTAACCCTTTGACTCCCGTATCCTAGCCACCAACAGCAAAAAGTTAACCCTTTGACTCCCGCACCCTATCTACCAACAGCAAAAAGTTAACCCTTTGACTCCCGTACCCTGTCCACCAACAGCAAAACGTTAACGCTTTGACTCCCGTACCCTATTCACCAACAGCAAAGAGTTAACCCTTTGACTCCCGTACCCTATCCACCAACAGCAAGAAAGTTAACCCTTTGACTCCCGCACCCTATCCACCAACAGCAAAAAGTTAACCCTTTGATTCCCGCACCCTATCCACCAACAGCAAAGCGTTAACCCTTTGACTCCCGCACCCTGTCCACCAGTTTACTGCAGGATAGGTGTGAGAGAGTCAAAAGGTTTTAAGTTTTCTGTTTGTCTAATGACTACCGTCTGTTAAATGGAACTGTGTCCTTCGTTCTTCCACAAGACAAGCATCTGTGAAATGGGGACTGTGTCCTTCGTTCTTCCACAAGACAAGCATCTGTGAAATGGGGACTGTGTCCTTCGTTCTTCCACAAGACAAGCATCTGTGAAATGGGGACTGTGTCCTTCGTTCTTCCACAAGACAAGCATCTGTGAAATGGGGACTGTGTCCTTCGTTCTTCCACAAGACAAGCATCTGTGAAATGGGGACTGTGTCCTTCGTTCTTCCACAATACAAGCATCTGTGAAATGGGGACTGTGTCCTTCGTTCTTCCACAAGACAAGCATCTGTGAAATGGGGACTGTGTCCTTCGTTCTTCCACAAGACAAGCATCTGTGAAATGGGACTGTGTCCTTCGTTCTTCCACAAGACAAGCATCTGTGAAATGGGGCTGTGTCCTTCGTTCTTCCACAAAACAAGATCCTTGATGGACTGTGCTCGTTCTTCCACAAGACAGCATCTGTGAAAATGGGGAACTGTGTCCTTCGTTCTTCCACAAGACAAGCATCTGTGAAATGGGGACTGTTCCTTCGTTCTTCCACAATACAACATCTGTGAAATGGGACTGTGTCCTTCGTTCTTCCACAATACAAGCATCTGTGAAATGGGGACTCATCCATCTGCTGATTTCTACAGGGGTTTGAAACACAAAACCACAAACCTCACTGGAGTCAGAAAGAGCTTGGTGAACATCTACGTTACACTTCACTCTTTTTTTTTTCAAATTTCCTTTTGTTCTCTGCCCCTGTACGTCCCTGTCTCCCTATGTCTATGTCATCCTGAGTCACCATGGGGAGAGGTAGCACGCGGCATCGTTCTGTCATTAGAGGGGAAGTGAAGTGACCTCCCCTCCCTTCTCTCTTTGGTTGAATTCTCTCTGGTGGAAGGTTCTGCTACTCTCCTCCCCACCTCCACCCCCCTCCCCAACCCCGGTGAGGATGCCGGGGATTCTGAGTATAAAACAGTGTCCCCACCTTCTGGAAATTTTGTGTGAAAAATTTCCTCTTTTCTGTCATTCTCTTTTTTTCTGCCTTCCTCCTTTGCTTTCTGTCATTTCTTCCTGTCATTTTCTGCCTTGCTGGTCCATTCATCTGTATGTGTTCGATAGAGTCTTACGTACTTTTCTTAGGACTGATAATTGGATACGTGTATTAAGTGCAATTTTGGCTCTAGGGAAATGAGATATGCGGAAGCAATTTCAGGTAATTTAGGCCTGTTTTTATATACATTTTAGTGTCCTTAGTTATGTTTAAATTTGTGTTCAGGGGTATGTTTTTTTTAAATCCCCTGTGTGATAAGTTAGACGGAGTGGTCAACGCCAGGGGCAACTCCTCAGATTATGTGCGCGAATGCATTGATATGTGTACTTAATTTTTTTTCTTTTTTTTTTTCCTGTTGAAAGTATTGTGTAGATTTTGTGAAACGGTTATAGACCTGATATGGCTCTACGCAGTCGGCTGGGCTTTAAACAATAAATAACAGCAAACAGTGCTACTGGCCATACAAAGGGAGAACAGCGTAACGATTGATCGTCTGACCTGTATTGATTTTACGCCTTGATATGTTCACTGTCCCTGTCTGGCGGGGGTGAGGGTGGGGGTGGGGGGGGGGGGGTGGGGGAGGGGGTCTGGGGGTGGGAGAGGGCGCAGGACAC
>JAPXFY010000035.1:26948860-26951360 GCA_030674185.1 Monoplex corrugatus
GTGCTGTTGACAGATGAATTAGTATGTTCGTATCCATTCCCCAAGGTAATCGGCTTATTATCTTTAGAAAATTTAGGGCTTTTCTTGCTTTTGTTGAAATATAATCAAAATGGACATTCCAGTTTAATTTCGATGTCATAAAGACTCCCAGAAATTTTACAACCTGTTTGTAATGTAACACTTCACCAAGCAATCTGAAAGTAGGCAAGTTACTTAAAGTACCACCAGAATTAAATAGCATCATGTTAGTTTTTTCCGCTGACAACGACAGACCATTTTCTAACATATAGTTTCCAAGATTATCAAGATCAGATTGATACAATTTCCTAATGTAATTCTGTGCTCTCTGTGGAGTTGTCTTTTTTAAAGTAATATTCATCCAAATACATATATCATCAGCATACTGTGCCAAAACAACACGATTTGAGAGTGCTTTAGGAAGATCCTGTATAAGGATATTAAATAAAAGCGGTGCTATCACTGAACCTTGTGGAATTCCCATATCAAGATGTCGTGAAGTAGAATAACTAGTTCCCACTCTTGCCTGAATAGTTCTATTGGCTAAAAAAGACTTAATGTAATCATACATATTGCCAGATAAACCAATAGATTTCAGCTTGTACAATAAACGCGTATGCCAAACTTGATCGTAAGCTTTTTTCACATCAAAAAATGTAGCTAAAAGACTTTTTCTGCGGGCAAACTCTTTCTTGATGTGAGTGGTAAGTTTAACCAGGTGCTCAACTGTAGATCTCCCTTTTCTAAAACCAGCCTGATTTACTGGAATAACGTTATTTTTATCACAGTAATGTACAAGTCTGTTTAATACCAATTTTTCCAATAGTTTGCTCGTATGGGACGTTAAAGCAATAGGTCTGTAACTGTTTTTATTGTTTTTAGGCTTTCCTGCTTTTAATACTGGTATAACAACAGACGTTTGCCATAATTGTGGTATAGTTCCACCAGCCCAGCATTTCTGAAAAATTTTGTGTAAAAAAATAATATAGTTTTCTGGAAGATGTTTAATCATTTCAGTTGAAACTGCATCAACACCTACCGAACTCCTTTTGTTGCGCAGAGACAAGATAGTGTTTTTTAACTCTTCTAAGGTGATTGGAGAATTAAACCAGAGATCATTTTGAGGTATTGGATCAGTGTAGATAGGGTTGTTAGCTGCCATTTCCCTGTAGTGTTTGCAGGTAGGAGTCAAACCATCTACTTTACTATTTTGTACGTGTACTATTTTGTGTGTGTACGTGTGTACGTGTGTGTGTGTGTGTGTGTGTGTGTGTGTGTATGTGTGTGTGTATGTGTGTGTGTGCGTGTGTGTATGTATGTGTGTGTTGTATGTGTGTGTGTGTATAGTGGTGTGTGTGTATTGTGTGTGTGCGTGTGTATGTGTGTGTGTTTGCGTGTGTGTATAGTGGTGTGTGTGTATAGTGTATGTGTGTGTGTGTGTGTGTGTGATAGTGGTGTGTGTGTATGCGTGTGTGCGAGTGTGTGTGTGTTTGTGTGCGTGCGTGCGTGCGTGTATGTGTGTGTGTGAGTGTGTATGTAAGTGTGCGTATTGTATGTGTGTGTTGTGTGTGTATGTATGTACGTGTGTGTGTACGTGTATGTGTGTGTGTGTACGTGTGTGTGTGTGTGTGTACGTGTGTGTGTGTGTATGTGTCTGTGTGTCTGTATCCATCTGCCCCCCCCCCCCCCCCTGTCTTGAATATATGAGGGACAGACCAACAGATAAGGAGAGAGAATCAGAATCAGAATTAGAAATGTATTCAGTAAGGCCAAAGCCCCATTTGAAGGGGTGTGAACACATTATAAACATAATACAAATACAGTATATAATACGTAGTCGTTCTTGGATAATGCATACGTAAAATATTTTGAAATAATTTACAATATATGACTCAAAGTCAAACTTCAATAATACAATGGGAACGTATAAATAGTTCTCAACCGAGCAGTTGCGCTGAAGAAGTCGGCCGGATCGCCGATGAAAGCTACGCGGTAAGTAGCCTTTTTTTTTTTTTTTTCACTGAGAGACAAGTTCAGCCAGGTAGCCATTACGTATAAATAGGTTTTTAACAGATATACTTCACGAGAATTTAACTTTACGATAAGGCACACTCTCTTCTCTTAAAAAGCTCTATAGACGTATGTTTCCAAATTTCTAATTGTACGCTCATTTTCTGAAGCCATGGGCGTTGTTAACCTGAAATCATTTGGTTTATAGTAGTACTTTGGCTGAATTAACAGGTCTCAGATCCTCAAGGGCTGGACAATACAGAATAAAAGTGATTTTCGTTTTCAGTAACACTGTTACATAAGGGTATCTCGTTGCCTCTTTTTCCACGTCTTTTGTATCTTAATCTATACACTGATATGTCAGACATTCCAAACCTAAATCTTGTGAACACGTATCTAATATTCTGTTAAATTCCATCAACGAGTAGATAAGGAGAGAGGAGACTGAGAGAGCGAGACAGAGGAAGGTGTA
>JAPXFY010000035.1:26958860-26963860 GCA_030674185.1 Monoplex corrugatus
AGTACAGAAACTGCTTTGTTAAAAAGTTGTTAATGATCTTCTGCAGGCTTCTGATAATAGAAATATGTCCATTCTGTCATTGCTAGATCTTTCAGCAGCATGTGACACTATGACCATGACATAATGATACCAAGATTATAACCCACATTTGGTTGTGTTGAAACTGTTCTAGAGTCGCTCGTGTCTTGTCTTTTTTGTTGTTGTTGAACTCAGTCTGTTGTCACCAGTGACATTAGGTCAGCTCTACCTCTACTAAAGTATGGTATCCCACAGGGTTCTGCTCTGAACCCTGTTCTCTTCACTATTTATTTACAACCACTTAGCTCTGTTATCAAACAGTCAGGAGCACTTTACCATTTCTTTGATGATGCAACAAACTTGCACCACTCTGCTTTTTAGAAAGATATCTCCAGCACAGCTTAACACATTGAAAACACCATTGAAAACAGCTGTCTGGATGAAAGCAGACAAACCAAAACAAATGAAGAAAAAACAAACAAACAAACAAGCAAAAACAAAGAAACAAACAAAAAGCAAAACAGATTTAATGTACACTGGTAAAAAAAATCAAGCTTCATCATCATCATCATCATCAGGTGCCCTGCCGCATGGCGTTGGCAACCATGGACTTCCATCCATCTCTATCTCTCGTTGCCCCTAGCATCTCCCCCACCCTCCTCATCCCCAGCCACTCTGCAAGTCCGTCCAGCATTCTCTCCCTGGGTCTACCTGGTGCTCTCTTTCCCTCCAGCTTTCCCGTTGTGACCACAATCAAACCTAAACAAATTAATCTCAAAGACCATGGTCGTCTCAGACTGTATTATAACCTTCAGCAAAACTGCAAGGAATTTCGACGTTTTTCTTGATGAATCCTAATCCATGGAAGCTCACGTTAAATAACTGAGCAAAATCCTGTATCTTCAACTATGTAGAATATGCAAAATCCGCCCATTTCTCTCTGTTGATGCCGCAAACAAGCTGTACACAAGATGTATTAGTATATGTGTCTGATGTTTGTTACGCATACCGTATTAAATCGCAATACTTATGCTGTTTGAAAAGTGACTCTCTCTCTCTTAGTTGGACTTTCTGATGATAAGCTATCCAAACTCCAACGAATCCAAAACAAAATAGCCGACTTGTCCTACGGAAAAGCAAAGGAGCAATGCAAAAACAACTTTTGCGAAAAGTTACACGGGCTACTAGTTAAAGCAAGAATTGAGTACAAAATTGCTCCACTCTGCTTTCAGTGTCTACGTTCGAAAACAGTGCCAACATATACATAACTCCTCCTGCCGTACAAACCTTCCAGAGCTATCAGATCTCAAGAAGCTTCTCTGTGAACTGTACCTTGACTCTTTCTTACAACTTGTGGAAAGAAATTTTTTTGTTTTTGGCCCAACAACATAGAACACCCTCCCAATATCTTTGAGACAAAGCATTTGTCTGTTCACCTTCAAAAAGCACATCAAAACACTCATCTCTTTCAGAAGTAATCTTTCAAATCATGTAATTAATGCTTGTGGTTCTCTGAATCCAGCGGTATTGCAATTTCTGTAATTGTGTGTGTGTGTGTGTGTGTGTGTGTGTGTGTGTGTTGTGTGTGTGTGTGTGTGTGTTGTTTGTTGTTGTGTGTGTGTTGTGTGTGTGTTTGTTTGTGTGTGTGTGTATGTGTGTGTGTGTGTTGTTGTTTGTGTGTGTGTGTTGTGTGTTGTGTTGTGTTGTGTGTTGTGTGTTGTTGTGTGTTGTGTTGTTGTTGTGTTGTGTGTGTGTGTGGTGTGTTGTGTGTGTGTGTGTGGTTGTGTGTTTGCGTGTATGTATCTGTTGTGTGTGTGTGTGCGTGTGTGTGTGTGTGTGTGTGTGTGTGTGTGTGTAGTGTGTGTATGTGTGTGTGTGTGTGTGTTGTGTGTGTGTGCATGTATGTATGTGGTTTGTGTGTGTGTGTGTGTGTTGTGTGTTGTGTGTGTGTGTGTGTGTGTGTGTGTGGAGTGCAAAGGATGTGTGTGTGTTTATATGTGTATAGGCGTGCTTGCTTATATGTGCGTGTATTTTCCTAAATGTGATTGTTACTGATAAATTGAAAAACAGATTTGGGTGTTGTTTTTTTTATAAACCATGCATATATTGCATTGATCCCTTTGTGTATACATGTATCCCATAATATTATGTTTAGACTGTATTATAACGTAATGACACTGAAATGTTGATGCTCCGTTGATGTATTAGTATATGTGTCTGATGGTTGTAACGCATACTGTATTAATCGCAATACTTATGCTGTTTGAAAAGTCCTACGACCATTCTGTGAATGCGCTATGTAAATGGACTTATTATTCATCATCATCATCAAGTGCCTTGCCACATGGCGTTGGCGATCATGGCCCTTCATATGTATCTATCCCTTGCTGCTGCAAGCGCATCCTCCACCTTCTGTGTCTTCAGCCACTCTGCAAGTCCGTTCAGTATTTTTTCCCTGGGTCTACCTGGTGCTCTCTTTCCCTCCAGCTTTCCTGTTGTGACCAGGTGCTGTAATTCCCCTTTCCTCATAAAATGGTCTATAAATGTTGCCTGTCTTTCCCTAATCTTCCTTATGAATGATCTTCTTGTGTCTGCCTCCATCAAGACTGTCTCGTTTGTTTTCTTTGCTGTCCATGGAACTCTCAACATTCTTCTTAGAAACCACATCTTGGCTGCCTCAATCTTGTTGTGGCTTTGCTTGTTGACTGTGACTTATTATTAATATTAAATTGAAATATTATTAAACAGAAGAAGGAGCGGAAACAGAAGAACAAGAAAATGTGCATGAACATTTAAACAGGAAAGAGCATGTAGATTTCACTCAAAATGCGAAGGACGTATTATCAGTGTTTAGAGGTAAGTAGTAAATTCTCCTTCCCCCCCACCCCCACCCCCTCCATGTTTTTATCTAAAACAATTCTGAAAACGCCGTCAGTGCAGGCGACACGACAAATTGAACAGATAAACTGGCATGTTTTACGTTCCATTACCAGCGGGCATATTAGCCATGCAATTTTCTTCATTTTTTGATACTCTGTTTTTTGAGAGAGTCACTCATTTCTCTCTTGTCTTCAATCATAGCGTTCCCTTACCACCATCACCCCAACGCACATGCGCATATTCCCCTTTCCTGTCAGCATTTTTTTTGGTTGGTTTTTGGGAAGGTTGGGGTGAAAAGTGGTGCCGTTGCCATGCCAACGCTGGTGTAGCGTTTGTTTGCACGTGCTGTGTGTGCATTGAAGAGAGAGAAGTGGAAATAATGTCGTGGTTCCTGAGATCTAGTCCTGTGTTTCTGTTTGTTTGTCTGTCTGTCTGTCTGTCTGTCTGTCTGTCTGTCTGTTTATCAGCCTGTCTGTCTCTGTGATCAGTCGAGTGTGTGTGTGTGTGTGTGGTGTGTGTGTGTGTGTTGTGTGTGTGTGTGTGTGTGTGTGTGTGTGTGGCGGGCTGTGTGTATGTGTATGTGTTGTGTGTATGTGTGTGTGTGTGTGTGTGTGTGTGTGTGTGTGTATGTGTGTGTAGTGTATGTGTGAGTGTAGTGTGTGGGTGTGTTGTGTGTATGTGTGGTGTGTGTGTTGGTTGTGTGTGGTGTGTGTTGTGTGTGTGTGTGTGTACTGTATGTGTTGTGTGTATGTGTGAGTGTGTTTGTGTGTATGTGTGTGTGTGGTGTTTGTGTGTGTTGTGTGTTGTGTGTGTGTGTGTGTGTGTTGTGTGTGGTGTGGGTGTTGGTAGTGTGTAGATGTATGTAGATGTGTGTGGTGATGGTGTAGAGTGGGGAGAGGGGGAGAGAGAGAGAGAGAGAGGAGAGAGAGAGAGAGAGAGAGAGGAGAGAGAGAGAGAGAGAGAACTCGGAATTTTAATGAATGTAGGCCAACAGCCCCTTTGATGGGGGAAATAATAAACACACATTTCTGTTCAACATACAATTAATGAAACACTTCAGTATATATACATGGGACTATTCGTAAACTGCTAATGCAGAAAAGGACAACTATTGTTTCAAGTACGTACGTTCAAAACTGAGAGAGAAAGAGAAGGGAGAGAGAGAGAGAGAGAGAGAGAGAGAGAGAGAGAGAGAGAGAGAGAGAGAGGAGAGAGAGAGAGAGAGAGAGAGAGAGAGAGAGAGAGAGGTGTAGCGTATCAATATTGGATATTAAACAAGGTTAGTGAATACGTTTGCATAAAATCCTTATTGAAGTCAGGAATTCGCTAGTCTCTACGTTTAAGCACTTTTTGTAAATACGTGTGTGACCAGAGAGTATGTGTGTGTGTGTGTGTGTGTGTGTGTGTGTGTGTGTGTGTGTGTGTGTGTGTGTGTGTGTGTGTATGTGTGTGTGTGTGTGTGTGTGTGTGTCGTTCGTCCTCTTGATTTAACGTCTTTTCACTATAAGTGATATTAGACGGGGAGGTGGGGGGGGGGTAAATAAATAAATAAATTAAAATGTTAGAACGATAGTTAAGCGGGTTGGATTGGGGCAGAGGAGAGATAGAGTAAAAAGACATAAATAGGTGGGAGAACAGGAAAATGGAACGAAAACTTAACTCTAACAATTAACTTCAACAATATGAAGGGAAATTGTAACACTAATACACAAACCGCATAAAGTTAAAGTAATGCGTTAACAGGACTGTGAACTAATGATTCTGAAATTTTAACTAATAAAGATTGATCTGATGTAACTTTTTGGAAATGAGTTTCAGAATACTTTTCTTGAGTAAGCATTTTTGGTAAAAAGGAACGTAGCATTTTGCAGTAGAATAAGCAGTGAAATAGTGTGAACTATTCGCCGCAAATACACTTGACATTTTTACAATATTTTGTTTTCAACGCGTTTAGCTGAATACGAAAACGAACAGTAACAATCGATCTCAAATGATACATGGAAGAAGTCTGCAATTTTTTACATACATTTTGAACGGTAAGTTTTATCATTTGTTGTGACACAATCTGTTCATTTAAATGTTCATAAAATCGAGACCATGAG
>JAPXFY010000035.1:26973860-26983860 GCA_030674185.1 Monoplex corrugatus
CTTCAAGTCCGCTCTCAAAACTCACCTTTTCTCCTCTGCATAAAATCCTAACCTCACTCAACCCCCCCCCCCCTCCCCCTGCAGCATGTCTCCGCTCGGAGGGGAATCACATTTTTATAATATATAATTGTGTAAGGTGTGCTCTCTGTGGTTTTCCATTGCTTTTATTTTTGCTTTTATTGCTTTTGATCTTTCTCCCCATTTGTAGCCATGCGTGTGGTGTGTGTGTGTGTGTGTGTGCGTGGTGTGTGTGTGTGTGTGTGTGTGTGTGTGTGTGTGTGTGCGTGCGTGTGTGTGCGTGCGTGCGTGCGTGTGTGCGTGCGTGCGTGTGTGTCTGTTTCAGCGCTTAGATTTGATTTTATCAAGATTTTGCGCTATATAAATATTGTAATTATTATTATTATTATTTACAGAGAGAGAGAGTGAGAGAGAGAGACAGAGACAGAGACAGAGACAGAGACAGAGACAGAGAGACAGATAAAGACAGAGAGAACGGTGAAATTAGTCACTTTACAACCCTCAAAAAGAAAAAAAAAAGAAAAAGCAAAGAAATGGTGACGGAGGCAGAAGACATTTATAAACATGCAGAGAACAACCAACAGGAAAAATGTAAGCATATCAGTACACTGGTGGGTGGGAAGGTGAACAACTAGAATGATGCATTATCGGCCCTGTCATAATCATGTGTCAGAAATATTATGTGAGGATTCCACAATAAGATATACATACAGCACTCTGTCACACTGTGTCAGGATTCCACAATAAGATATACACACAGCACTCTGTCACACTGTGTCAGGATTCCACAATAAGATATACATACAGCACTCTGTCACACTGTGTCAGGATTCCACAATAAGATATACATACAGCACTCTGTCACACTGTGTCAGGATTCCACAATAAGATATACACACAGGACTCTGTCACACTGTGTCAGGATTCCACAAAAAGATATACATACAGCACTCTGTCACACTGTGTCAGGATTCCACAATAAGATATACATACAGCACTCTGTCACACTGTGTCAGGATTCCACAATAAGATATACACACAGGACTCTGTCACACTGTGTCAGGATTCCACAATAAGATATACACACAGAACTCTGTCACACTGTGTCAGGATTCCACAATAAGATATACACACAGGACTCTGTCACACTGTGTCAGAAATATTATGTCAGGATTCCACAATAAGATATACATACAGGACTCTGTCACACTGTGTCAGGATTCCACAATAAGATATACATACAGCACTCTGTCACACTGTGTCAGGATTCCACAATAAGATATACATACAGCACTCTGTCACACTGTGTCAGAAATATTGTGTGAGGATTCCACAATAAGATATACATACAGCACTCTGTCACACTGTGTGAGGATTCCACAATAAGATATACATACAGGACTCTGTCACACTGTGTCAGAAATATTGTGTGAGGATTCCACAATAAGATATACATACAGCACTCTGTCACACTGTGTCAGGATTCCACAATAAGATATACATACAGCACTCTGTCACACTGTGTGAGGATTCCACAATAAGATATACATACAGCACTCTGTCACACTGTGTCAGGATTCCACAATAAGATATACATACAGCACTCTGTCACACTGTGTCAGGATTCCACAATAAGATATACATACAGGACTCTGTCACACTGTGTCAGAAATATTGTGTGAGGATTCCACAATAAGATATACACACAGGACTCTGTCACACTGTGTCAGAAATATTATGTGAGGATTCCACAATAAGATATACATACAGCACTCTGTCACACTGTGTCAGAAATATTATGTGAGGATTCCACAATAAGATATACATACAGCACTCTGTCACACTGTGTCAGGATTCCACAATAAGATATACATACAGGACTCTGTCACACTGTGTCAGGATTCCACAATAAGATATACACACAGGACTCTGTCACACTGTGTGAGGATTCCACAATAAGATATACATACAGCACTCTGTCACACTGTGTCAGGATTCCACAATAAGATATACATACAGCACTCTGTCACACTGTGTCAGGATTCCACAATAAGATATACATACAGGACTCTGTCACACTGTGTCAGAAATATTGTGTGAGGATTCCACAATAAGATATACACACAGGACTCTGTCACACTGTGTCAGAAATATTATGTGAGGATTCCACAATAAGATATACACACAGCACTCTGTCACACTGTGTCAGAAATATTATGTGAGGATTCCACAATAAGATATACATACAGCACTCTGTCACACTGTGTCAGGATTCCACAATAAGATATACATACAGCACTCTGTCACACTGTGTCAGGATTCCACAATAAGATATACATACAGCACTCTGTCACACTGTGTCAGGATTCCACAATAAGATATACACACAGCACTCTGTCACACTGTGTCAGGATTCCACAATAAGATATACATATAGCACTCTGTCACACTGTGTCAGGATTCCACAATAAGATATACATACAGCACTCTGTCACACTGTGTCAGGATTCCACAATAAGATATACATACAGCACTCTGTCACACTGTGTCAGGATTCCACAATAAGATATACATACAGCACTCTGTCACACTATGTCAGGATTCCACAATAAGATATACATACAGGACTCTGTCACACTGTGTCAGGATTCCACAATAAGATATACACACAGGACTCTGTCACACTGTGTCAGGATTCCACAATAAGATATACACACAGGACTCTGTCACACTGTGTCAGGATTCCACAATAAGATATACATACAGGACTCTGTCACACTGTGTCAAGATTCCACAATAAGATATACATACAGGACTCTGTCACACTGTGTCAGGATTCCACAATAAGATATACATACAGCACTCTGTCACACTGTGTCAGGATTCCACAATAAGATATACATACAGCACTCTGTCACACTGTGTCAGGATTCCACAATAAGATATACATACAGGACTCTGTCACATTGTGTCAGAAATATTATGTCAGGATTCTACAATAAAATATACATCATGCATTGTCAATCAAATTTCTTTTTTTAGGATCATCGCATTCAGAGAAGTTACCTTTGTGCTTACCTTTCTTTTTTTCTTTCTTTTTGTTTTTGTTTTTGTTTTGTTTGTTTGTTCCGTTTTCTACGCCACCTAAATGGCCACAGAAACTGGCCCAGTTTTTTTTTATAATGCGATGACGATGATGTCGATGAAGACGATAATCATGATGATATGGAGTTTCTTCTAGGATTGAGACTGCGTGACAGGGCTGTACTCTAAGCATACTATCATATTTATTCTGGCGTCAACCAGGCCCGAGAGATACAGACACCTGCGGTGCTGGTCAGAAAATTTAAGCAACACCCTCATTGACACATCCGTGAAGTGGATGAGACTCGACAGTGTGATCTCAGTCTTCCCAATAAGCCCATAACACGCCCAACTCTGGGTAGGAGCCGGTTAGAGCCGAAAAATCCCACAATGATTTTTTGAAGGGACTTTTGGGGATTCGAGCCCACAACCTTCCAGTCGGTAGTCCGTTGCGCCAACCACTACACCACGGCGACTGGTAATTTAATCAAATATTTAACGAGGTTCCATGGCTTCATCATTGTCATCCCAATTATATCACAAAGTATCACAGCGTTGTGAAATTTGTCTCAGCACCATTCCTTGATCTCGTAGTGACTTCAGCTCTGGTTTCCCATACTGCTCCAAGGTTTTTAGTGCCTGTGATTCATGGTGGTGTGGTGGTGGTTGTGGTGGTGTGGTGTGGTGGTGGTATGGTCGCGTGGTAATGGTGGTGGTGTGGTGTTGGATGGTGGTGGATATGGTTGTGGTGTGTGTTATTGGTGGATATGGTGTGGTGGTGGTGTGGTGTTGGTGTTTGGTGGATATGATGTGGTTGGTGGTGGTGGGGGATATGGTGTGGTGTTTGGTGGATGATGATTGGTGGTGTGGTGGTGGTGTGGTGGTGGTGGTGGAGGATATGTGTGTGGTTGTTGGTGTTGGGTATGTTGTGTGGTGTGGTGTTGTGTGTGTGTGTGGATATGGTGTGGTGGTTGGGTGTGGTGTTGGTGTGGTTGTTTGGTGTGTGTGTGTTGGTGGTGTGGGATATGGTGTGTGTGTGATTGTGGTTTGTTGGTGTGGTGGTGTTGTGGGTTGGATTGTGTGGTTGTGTGGTGGGTGGTGTGGCGGTGGTGTTGGTGGATGTGGTGTGGTGTTGGTGGATATGGTGTGGTGTTGTGTGTGTGGTGGTGTTGGTGGATATGGTGTGGTGGTGGTGTGGTGTTGGTGGATATGGTGTGGTGTTGTTGTTGTTGGATATGGTGTGGTGTGGTGTTGGTGGATATGGTGTGGTGTTGGTGTGGTGTTGGTGTTGTGTGTTGGTGATTGTGTGGTGTTGGTGTTGGTGTATGTGTGGGTTGGGGTTGGTGGATATGGTGTGGTGGTGTGTGGTGTTGGTGTGTTGTGTGGATTGTGTGGTGGTGGTGTGGGATATGTGTGTGGTGGTGGTGGTGTATGATGGTGGTGTGGTGTGGGGATGGGGTGGTGTTGTGTGTATCCAATTTGGATATGGTGTATGCAAGGTGGTGAGCAGGGTATCCCTGCTGCGTATGGACAGAATGATGTAGTATCCTCATCGCAAGAACGTTTGTTTCGAATGTAAACAAATACAACAAGCTAACCCACAAACAGACAAAACAAACAACCCCAAACAATTATCAAAACAACCACCAAATAGACAAATCATGTAAAATATCTTCTGCCAAGATCATGGTGTAAAATTATTGCTCCAGCCATGCTGTACCTCAGTTCTGACTCCCTCCCTCCCTCCCTCTCTTTCTCCATTCCCCGATCGGGTTATCTCCTCCATCTTTCGTTCTGACAAGTCCTCATAGACTCCCCCCCCCCCCCCCCAGTTCCATCCCTGTGTTCTCGACTGCTTCTCGTCTCTCCTGTTGGGAATCCTCGCGTATGATTTTCTGATACGATGTGACAAGGTCCTGAATGCTGGACGCATGTAGTGGTCCTTCGTCTCCTTGTTTCTTCCTCCTCGCTGCCCGTATCTTTGGTATCTTCCAAGCCTCTGTCTCCAGGCATATGGGTTCTTCTCCCACTGCTCCTGTGGACCTACCCCTCCCTCTTCCCTTCCATACCCTTCTGTTGTGTTTTTGTCTGTGGGTTTCTCTCAGTCTTTCTTTCTCTCCCTTTCTTTCCATTTTTCTCTCTTTCTTTCTTTTTTTCCCTCTCTGTCTCTCTCTTCTTACTCTGTCTGTCTGTCTGTCTGTCTCTGTCTATCTGTCTGTCTGTCTCTTTCTTTCTTCTCTCTCTCTTCCTCTCTCTTCTGTCTCTTTCTCTTTCCTCTCTCTCTTTCCCCCTCTCTCTGTCTTTCTCTCTCTTTCTCTCTCCCCTCTTTCTCTCTTTCTTTTTCTTTCCTCTCTCTCGCTCTCCCTCTCTTTCTCTTCCTCTATGTATCTCTCTCGTTCTCTGTTTCTTTTTCTCTGTCTCTCTCTCTCCCCTTTTTCCCTCTCTCTCCCTGTTTCTCCCCTCTCTCCCCTCTTTCTCTCTCTCTCCCCCCTCCCTCTTTCTCTCTCTTTCCCTGCTCTCTCTCTCTCCATCTCTCTTTCTCTCTCTCTCTTCTCTCTCTCTCTTCTCTTTCTCTGTCTCTTTCTTTCTCTTTCCTCTCTCTCGCTTTCCCCCTCTCTCTCTCTTTCTCTCTCTCTCTCTTTCCTCTCTCTCTTTCTCCTCCTCTCCCCTCTCTCTTTCTCTGTGTGTGTGTGTCTCTCTCTCCGCTCTCTCCCCTCTTTCTCTCTCTCTCTCTATTTCTCTCTTCCCCCTCTCTCTTTCTCTCTTTCCGCTGCTCGTCTCTCTTTCTCTCTCTCCCCTCTCTCCCTTCTTTCTCTCTCCCTTCCTCTCTTTCTCTCTCCCCTCTCTCTCTTTTCCCTCTCTGTCTCTCTTTCTCTCTCTCCCTCTCTTCCCTTCTTTCTCTCTCCCTTCCTCTCTTCTCTCTCCCCTTCTCTCTCTTTTCCCCTGCTCTTCTCTCTTTCTCTCTCTCCCCTCTCTCCCTTCTTCTCTCTCCCTCCTCTCTTTCTCTGTCTCCCTTCTTTCTCTCTTTCTCTGTCTCCCTTCTTTCTCTCTCCCTCCCTCTCTTTCTCTGTCTCCCTCTCTCTCTTTTCCCCTGCACTGTCTCTCTTTCTCTCTTCCCTCTCTCCTTCTTTCTCTCTCCCTTCCTCTCTTTCTCTGTCTCCCTTCCTCTCTTTCTCTGTCTCCCTCTTTCTCTCTCCCTTCCTCTCTTTCTCTGTCTCCCTCTCTCTCTTTCTCTGTCTCTTCCTCTCTTTCTCTCTCTCCCTTCTTTCTCTCTCCCTTCCTCTCTTTCTCTGTCTCCCTCTCTCTCTTTCTCTGTCTCCCTTCCTCTCTTTCTCTGTCTCCCTTCTTTCTCTCTCCCTCCTCTCTTTCTCTGTCTCCCTCCTCTCTTTCTCTGTCTCCCTTCCTCTCTTTCTCTCTCACTCCCTCTCCTTTCTATCATCTCTCCCTCCCTCCTCTCTCTCTCCCCTCTCTCTCTCCCCCCTCTCTCTCTTTCTCTCACTCCATGAGAGCTGCAAAGGCAGAGAGAGAGAGAGAGATCAACTAGTGCACTGGTGCTACTGCTTGTCTGTTCTTTGTTATTCTTCAGGTCTGCCTTTCAGGAATAAGAGCTCGGCCATTTAGCTGATTTCTGCAGGGATTTGAACCGCAACCACAACCCCCACCATGTAAGCTTCTCGAGAACGAACAATGGGAATACACTCCGCCCTATACCCCTGTCATCCTTCTCCTTTCCTGTTTTTTTTTTCTCTCTTTCTTTCTTTGGTTGTGTTTTATGCCTTCTCTGCTCCCCCCCCTCTCTCTCCCTCCCTCTCTCTCTCTGCGCTGGCCTGAGTCAACATTAGGGAGAGATAGGACGCAGCATCGTTCTGCCATTTCCACGGAAGTGAAGTCACCCCCTCGCGCTCTCTGGTGGCGCCATCTGCTGGAGGTGCCTGCTAATTGCCACGCAGCGGGGAGAGAACTCTTAGTGATCGATCACGTGACCGTTATTGATTTTACGGCCCGGTGTTTTCATTGTCTCCAATTTTTTTTTGTTTTCTTTTTTTTTTTTGGGGGGGGGGGGGGGTGGGGAGGGTACGGTGCTGACTGTGTTGTTTGTGGCCTGTTTTCATTAGGTTTTCCCTCCCCTAAGGGCCAAAGACTCCTGTGATCAGTTTTGTTGGGGGGAAGAAAAAAAAAAAAAAAAAAAAAAAAAAAAAAAAGAGAGAGAGAGAGAGAGAGAGAGAGAGAAACTCAGAACTGAGAACTCAGAAAATGTTTATTGTACATCGGCTTAGGCCACAATACATGCATGGGGAAGGGGAGGGGAGGGGTTCGGGTTTTCTTATGCATCCATACGTATACAAGTTCTACTACTGAACTGCAGTGAACTCTGTCACATTGTCCCCTTCTATCGTTTACCGTCACATAAGCTGGGATACATTCATCTTTGCATTTACAGTAGTCCTTTCATTTGTATTCTAGTCCATATTCCTTAACTGGCCAGCTAAAAAATATTTGTCATTAACCGCATCTACAACATTCACCCAACTGTCAGTTTTACAATAACTGGCTATCAGACAAACAAATCATTCAGTTAGTGCACAGATCTGACGTTTCTTGTATCCTTCAGTAATCATACAGTTGATCAATGCATTCAACCACAGCTACATAACATTAACGATCAATCAATCGATCGATCAACCAACCAACCACCATCAATCAACCAATCAATAAACCAATCAATCAACTAAGAGAGAGAGAGAGAGAGAGGAGAGAGAGAGAGAGAGAGAGAGAGAGAGGATGGGGAATGATAAATTCTTTGCATTTTGCTCACAAAAACAAAACAGGAAACCAATGACAGAAGAAGCAAAGAATGAAAAAACAAAACAAAAACAAAAACAAAAAAAAACAAACGAAGAAGAACAGAAAATGTTTTGAACACCCAAAGAGAAAATGGCGTAGAAATATCGCACAAAATAAGATTCGTGCATAATGAATATTTAGACGCAAACAGTAAATTTCCTGCCTCCTACCTCGTCCCCATCAAAAACGAGTCTAAAAACAAACAAACAAACACCCACCCCCCAAAAAGCAAACAAACAAACAAACAAAACAAACAAACAAACAAAAAACAACCAAAAAAAACCAACAAAAAACAAAAAAAAAACAAACAAAAAAACAAAAACAAACACAAAAAAAAAACAAACAAACAAACAAACAAACAAAAACGAAAAGAGAAAAAATGGAAAAAAATGAAAAAAAACAAACCCCAAAGAAATTGAACAGAGAAATAAGTTGGCTTTATGTTTTATGCTTTTTATCACAACGAGGCGCATTGCCTGTTTTTCACACATCCCCCCACAGTGTCCAACAAAACAGAGATACCATGTTCTGTCTTGTCTTCCATCATAGCCCCCCCCCCCACCTCACCCCACCTCACCCCACCCCACCCCCTCGATTTCTCTTTGCCTGTCAGTTTTGTTTGGGGAGGTTTGGGGTGAAAAGTGGTTTGGCTGCCACGCGAACGTCGACGTTGGAGTTGCCTGCACGTGCAGATGTACGTTGAAGAGAGGACGTAGGGGTGGAGTGGGGGGGGGGGGGGAGTGTTCTGAGATCAAACCCTGTGCGTTTGCACGTCTGTCTCTGTCTGTCTGTCTGCCTGTCTGTCTGCCTGGCCATATATTTCCATGTCTGTGATAGATACATGACAGAGGATACGTGCGTCTTTATTTTTGAGGGTGATAAAACAGCATACTGACTACACTTTATCTGGAACCAGAAAAACACGAAAAAAGAATCAGAACGTGTATTTAATACAACCAGACAAGACAGGCGCAAAATTTTCGGCCAACTGGTCTTTGTCAAGCGTAAATGAAAAAATCACAAACGAACAAACACCAAATACAAAAGAAAATTTGAGAAAAAGACTGAAACTTCCCTGCTGCTTCGTCCAGTGTGAGAAAAGGACTAAACTAAGGTGTTTGTTCGTTTGTGATCTTACGTTTACCCACAAAAAAATTTGCGCCTGTCTAGTCTGGTTGTATCAAATACGCGTTCTGATTTTTTTTTTCGTGTTTTTTTTTTCTTCTGGTTCCTGTTTGCTTGAACGCGGGCAGTCATACTCGTTTTGAATCATTTTATCTGGTTCCTGAAGAAAAGAGGGGGGTGGATGGGGTGGGGGGTGGAGAAGAGGGACACAGAGAAAAATGACAGCATAAGATGAGCTAAGAAGCTCAATAAGTTATACTACAGTAAAGCAGTCACCGTGGTGTAGTGGTTAACGCAACGGACTACCGACTGGAAGGTTGTGGGTTCGAATCCCCATCAGTCCCTTCAAAAATCAATGTAGGATTTTTCGGCTCTAACCGGCTCCTACCTAGAGTTGGGCGTGTTATGGGCTCATGGAAGACTGGGACTACACAGTCGAGTCTCATCCACTTCACAGATGCGTCATTGAGGGTGTTGCTCAAATCTTCTGACCAGCACCGCAGGTGTCTGTATCTCTCGGCCTGGTTGACCCCACGATTTTCAACAGCCGTGGGATTTTTTGCGTGCGCAGCCAGAAGGAACGGGGGTCCGACTCGTTTTTCGTCCCTTTCCGAAGGACTAGACGTTCAGTTCGATTTTCCGGTCAAACTGAGGAGAAAAGTCGAGGCCTCTACGAGGAGCAAACCCTGGAACCTCGAGTTAAGTTATTGGTAGGCGAACGTCTGAACCATTCTGCCACTCTTCTCTCCTTTAGTATCCAGAAAACAACAACAACAAAAACAATATCAATAACAACAACAATAACACACAAAAACCACAACAACAATAAACAACAACAATAACACAACAGACTGAAGAAGTCTTGGACATCTAGAAAAACAGGAACGAGAAAAACATGAAAATAGAATCAGAACGCGTATTTTAACAT
>JAPXFY010000035.1:27001360-27003860 GCA_030674185.1 Monoplex corrugatus
AGTGTTTGAAGGTCCACTGACCTGTTGGCTGCCCATCTTAATGTTTCCATCATTCTGGTGGTGTCAGCTTACTGTTTGATAGGTCCACTGGCCTGTTGGCTGCCCATGTTAATGTTTCCATCATTCTGGTGGTGTCAGCTTACTGTTTGATAGGTCCACTGGCCTGTTGGCTGCCCATCTTTAGGTTTCCATCGTTCTGGTGGTGTCAGCTTAGTGTTTGATAGGTCCACTGGCCTGTTCACTGCCCATCTTAATGTTTCCATCATTCTGGTGGTGCCAGCTTAGTGTTTGATAGGTCCACTGGCCTGTTGGCTGCCCCATCTTAATGTTTCCATCATTCTGGTAGTGTCAGCTTAGTGTTTGATAGGTCCACTGGCCTGTTGGCTGCCCCATCTTAATGTTTCCATCATTCTGGTAGTGTCAGCTGAGTGTTTGATAGGTCCACTGGCCTGTTGGCTGCCCATCTTAATGTTTCCATCATTCTGGTGGTGTCAGCTTAGTGTTTGATAGGTCCACTGGCCTGTTGGCTGCCCATCTTAATGTTTACATCATTCTGGTGGTGTCAGCTTAGTGTTTCATAGGTCCACTGGCCTGTTGGCTGCCATCTTTAAGTTTCCATCGTTCTGGTGGTGCCAGCTTCGTGTCTGATAGGTCCCTTCTCCCCTTTCTTCCCGTTTCAAGACCTTGCCAGCACATAGGGTTTTGTGCAGGCTCAGGGAATATGTCAGATAATTGCTGGCGGATTTGGGTGGAGCGCATATGGAGCTGTCCGAGAGCAGTGAAACCCTCTTGAAATAACTCCAATAACTCCAATTGACACAGAGAGCATAGAAGAGAGGGAGCACAGGACAGAGAACAATGGAAAGAAGAAGAGAATGGCACAGGATAGAAAGCACAACTCAAGCAGTTGGGCGGTATTTAGACTGTGGGATCTGCGGTTCAAACCCCTGTCCACAAGCTCCCTGCATAGTCTTCCAAGCTAGCAAAGCAAAAACTTAACCCTTTGACTCTCTCACCTTCTCCACCAGCTTTCTGTAGGAAGCTGATGGATAGGGTGAGGGAATCTGAGGGTTAAGTTTTTTTTTGCAGTTGATGCATAAGATGCAGGAGTCAAAGGGTTAAGATATGAGGAAACAAAGGTTATGCAGAATAAACCAGTCGCCCTGGTGTAGTGGTTATCGCAACGATTACCGACTGGAAGATTGTGGGTTCGAATCCCCATCAGTTCCTTCAAAAAATCATTGTGGGATTTTCGGCTCTAACGGCTCATACCCAGAGTTGGGCGTGCTATGGGCTCATTGGGAAGACTGGGACCACACAGTCGAGTCTCATCCACTTCACGGATGCGTCATTGAGGGTGTTGCTCAAATCTTCTGACCAGCACCGCATATGTCTGTATCTCTCGGCCTGGTTGACGCCAGGATATATTATGATAGTAAGCCTAGAGTACAGCCCTGTCACGCAGTCTCAATCCTAGACTGAACTCCACAGCATCATGATTATCATCCTGACCGACATCATCATCATCATGCATTATAAAAACTGTCCAGCTTCTGTGGCCATTAAGCTGGTGTAGAAAATGAGACGAAATAAAAAGGTGAGCACAAAGGTAACCTCCCTGATGCGATGATCCTTAAAAAATATTCACGAAATTGTCCACAAAAGTCAAGACAGAGCGGTCTGGAGGGAGATGGTGGTGTCAAAGCGTGCATCGGCCGACACCGAACCCAGTGACGCCGACAGGTGAGACAGGTGAGACAGGTGAGGTGTTTATATTCAGAGTCAAATTGTCCCGGGGGCATTAGTGTGATGATTGTGAGTAACTGCTCTCTTCAATAATGAAATCGACAGAATGAGTTCTTGACACTGAGAGGAAAACACACACACACACAACACACACACACACACACACACACACACACACACACACACACACACACAACACACACACACACACACACACACGCACCACACACACACATACACACACACGCACCCACACACACACATACACACACACGCACCCACACACATACACACACACATAACACACACACATACATATAAATACACACACACACACACACACACACACGCACACACACACACACAGACACACACACACACACACACATATAAACACACACACACGAACACCCACACACACACACACACACACGCATACACACACACACTCACACACACACACACACACGCACACACACACACACATACACACACACACACAACACACACACACACACACACACACACACACAACACACACACACACACACACACACACACACACACATACACATACACAACCCCAAAAAGAGAAAAGAGCAGAAACAAGTTTTGGATAGGATCCCCGAAAGGGGAACGATGAAAGCAGCAAAGCTCAACCGATAAAGGTCACGTGATCGACCAATAGAGTTATCTCCCTCTGTGTGGCAATTAGCATAAAACCTCCACCAGAACCTGTACCTCCACCAGAGAG
>JAPXFY010000035.1:27011360-27026360 GCA_030674185.1 Monoplex corrugatus
CTCTCTCTCTCGCTCGCTTGCTGTCTCCTCTCACTCCTATCTCTCCCCCCTCTCTCTCTCCCCCCTCTCTCTCTGTCTAGTCTCTTTCTATCTGCTCTCTCCCCGTTCTCTCTCTTTCTTTCTCTCTCTCTGCGCTCTCTCTCTCTCCCTCTGTGTGTGTGTGTGTGTCTCTCTCTCTCTTTCTGTCTTTTTCTCTCTCTCGTTCTCTCTCTCTCTCTCCCTGCCTCCCTCATTCTCGCTCTCTGTTCTCTCTCTCTCTCTTTCTCCCTCCCTCTCTACGCGCTCTCTGTGTGTCTTTCTCTCTCTTATCTCTATGTCTCTCTCACATCTGTCTCTCCTCCCTCCCCCTTTCTCTCTCGCTCTTCCTCAATTTCTCTCTCACTCAGTCACTCTCTCTCTCTTTCTCTCTCTCTCCCCTCTCTCTCTCTCCCCTCTCTCTACCAGTTTGTTTCTCGGTCTCTTTCTTGCTGTAGTTGTGGGTCGTCTTAGGCATTTTTTACTATATGTATTTATTTTAATCAATATTCCATGAAACTGGTCACAGTAGCAGTCGATCTTAGATAACGAGCTAAGGTAACTTTCCTTTGGGCTTCACCAAACTCACAAAACATGAGATTGGCACGTGTACAAACGAGCCGTTACAAATCCGTTTCCTCTCTTTGGTTTCCGTTTCCGTTTCAATTTCTCGAGATGACGTCTCCACGCCCGGAAGGAATTCCATAATCACTGACGTCACAGGTGCCATGTGACGGAGAAGAACCAGAATGATCACGGCACAAGCCTTAAGCCTGCACATAAACCCGCGAGCTGGTCAGGCCCTCAGGTCCTACCTAGATAGTTCCATAACCCTGGGGTTGTAGGGGAGCGAGGTGACAGAGACCTCAACTTTTCCCGGGGCCAGCACCACGAGGGCGGCGAACATCCCCTCTCCCTAGGTTCAAATTCATTTTCATATTCGCATTTTTTTTACCAAGACTTCAGAAAGACAAGAAGGCTAATTGGTCTTCAAGGGGTGAAACCTGGGAAATCAACCTATCTCTCCAATGTTTTATACCAAGGTAGCCGGACAATGCCCTGCTCTTCACGATTTTCAACTGCCGTGGGATCTTTAGCGTGCGCAGCCAGAAGGCACACTGGTCCGATTTGTTTTTAGTCCCTTTCCGAAAGACTAGACGTTCAGTTCGATTTTCCAGTCAAACTGAGAAGAAAAGTGTAGGCCTGTACGGGGAGCGAACCCTGTAAGCTCGTGTTTATTTATTGGTAGGCGAACGTCTGAACCATTCTGCCACTGTTCTCCCTTTGGGAAACCGTTTACCGATAAGCACACTTAGGGCAACCCTAAGATTCACTATGCAGTCATGACCAGCTCTTAATCAAAGAAAACGCTTTGCTTACATAAGTAACCATTGCATTCACATATTGTTACAATGAAGACTGAAGACTGAAGTCATGTTGATCAGTAAAAAACATGAAATCCCCTCATGCAAAATAACAGCAAATGGCACAACCTTGACACAGGTTGATAAGTTCAAATACCTGGGAACGATCATTTCATCAGACGGCAGATGCACATCGGAAATAGCCGGCAAAATCGGCCAAGCCAAAACAGCATTCGGGAAGATGACAGGCATTCTTACCAACAAATGCCTATCAATCAACATCAGGAAGAGAGTTCTTGAATGTTATATAGAACCAATACTGTTGTACGGATGTGAGGCGTGGACAGTCAACAAACAAAGCCAGAGCAAGATTGAGGCAGCTGAGATGTGGTTTCCAAGAAGAATGTTGAGAGTTCCATGGACAGCAAAGAAAACAAACGAGACAGTCTTGATGGAGGCAGACACAAGTAGATCACTCATAAGGAAGATTAGGAAAAGACAGGCAACATTTATAGGCCATTTTATGAGGAAGGGGGATTTGGAGCACCTGGTCACAACGGGAAAGCTGGAAGGAAAGAGAGTACCGGGTAGACCCAGGGAGAAAATGCTGGACGGACTTGCAGAGTGGCTGGGGACGAGGGTGGGTGGGAGAGATGCTAGGGGCAACAAGAGATAGAGACAGATGGAAGTCCATGATCGCCAACGCCATGTGGCAGGGCACCTGTTGATGATGATTGTTACAATGAGAGCGGCAGAATTTATGAAGAGAGAGAAAACGAAAACAAGAATACATGTGGCGGGGGAGGGGAGTATTTTCGAAAGTAGTGGTGTAAGCAAAATAACGCCGTTTCCACCCACCTCTCGTCCGTGGAAAGTCTATTCCCACTCAAATAATAATAATGGGTCTACAACAAAACTGGAAGGAAAGAGAACACCAGGTAGACGCAGGGAGAAAATATTGGACGGACTTGCAGGGTGGCTGAGGACGGAGAGGATGGGAGATGTAGTTGCAGCGACAAGGGATAGATACATATGGAGGGCCATGATCGCCAACGCCACGCGGCAGGGCACATGATGATGATGATGATGATGACGATGATGATGATGATGATAGACTAAAATGACGTATGACAATAATGACGGATCAAAATATCATCAGTTACTTGATGTTAGCAAGCATTACATCAGCAAACTATCACTATTACCGTTGATGTTGATTTCGTTCAACCCCAAAAATTATTTTCATGAACAAACACTGGCATCAAACATTATAATCTCTTGAACAGATAATTATATCGTAGAACACTGGTCACTTACATTGATTTTTTTCAACCCAGGAATACTTTTCATGAACAATCAACACTGGAATCCAAAGAGATAATCTTTTAAAGTGATATGAGATAATTAATTATGCCATAGAATACTGATCACTTACATTGATTTTGTTCAACCCCAAGAATTATTTTCATGAACCGTCAAACACCGGCATCAAACTATAGATATAATCTTTTAAAGTGATAATCATACCTCAGAACACTGGTCAGTTATAGAGTTTAGAGTTTATGGGGATTTGGAGTTTATTCGAGAGGAATTCATCGAGATCGGATAGCTCCATATGCGCTCCGCCTAAATCTGCCAGCAGGCCTGAAGTCTTGCGAAGAAGAAGTATGCGATGGCAAGGTCTTGAAATGGGGAGGACGTGGGTGTGTGGGCAGAAGGGACCTATGAAACACTAAACTAACATTTCTGTCATTTTAGTCCTTTTCTCACACTGTTCGACGCAGCAAGGAAGTTCCAGTCTTTTTCTCACAAATTTTTGTATTTGGTGTTTGTTCGTTTGTGATCTTACATTCACGCTTGACAGAGGCCAGCTGACCGAATATTGCACCTGTCTTTCTTGTGGTTTTAAATACGTGTTTTGATTCTTTTTTCGTGCTTCCCCCCCCCCCCCCCCCTTCTTGTTCCTGTCTGCTCGAGCGAGGACAGTCACATCTGTTTTGGAAAGTGAATAGGCCAGTTGTTATTGTTGAAACTGGTCATTTAACGGCACTGTGGGTGGTTGAGGCGAGAGACGGATGGAAGGAGAAAGAGAGCGAGAGAGTGAGAGAGTGAGAGAGAGAGAGAGAGAGAGAGAGAGTGAGAGAGAGAGGGAGAGAGAGAGAGAGCGAGAATGAGAGAGAGAGAGAAAGAAAGAGAGAGAGAAAGAGAGAGAGAGAGAGGGGAGAGAGAGAGAGAGAGGAGAAAGAGAGAGAGTGAGAGAGAGAAAGAGAGAATGAGAGAGTGAGACAGAGAGAGAGAGAAAGAGAGAAAGAGAGAGAAAGAGAGCGAGAGTGAGAGAGAGAGAGAAAGAAAGAGAGAGAGAAAGAGAGAGAAAGAGAGAGAGAGAGAGAGTGAGATAGAGAGAAAGAGAGTGAGAGAGAAAGAGAGAGAGTGAGAGTGAGACAGAGAGAGAGAAAGAGAGAGAGAGTGAGAAAGAGAGAGAGAGAGAGAGTGAGAAAGAGAGAGAGAGAGAAAGAAGAGAGAGAGAAAGAGAGAGAGAGAAAAGAGAGAAAGAGAAATGGAGATAGATTGAGGAGAAAAAGACAGAACAATAGTAGTTTCACGAAGAAGAAACTTTCGTTTTAATACGTAAGAATAAACAGAATAAGTAAACAGACGCTTTTGTTCTATCAAGTTCTCGACAGATAGATGGTTAAACAAACCGACAGACAGACAGACAAAGACATGATGCTCAATCCGAGACCCACTCCATGCCCTACTTTTCTCCCTTCAGTGCAGGCAGCACGTGCAGGCAAACGGGACACCACTGTTGGCATGGCAACCACACCGCTTTTCACCCAAACCTTCCCAAACAATGCTGCATAGACGGGAACAGTAGGGGTGGGGTGAGGGGTATTTGGGGTGGGAGGTGGGTGTGGGGGTGGGGTGTGGGGAGGGAGGGCACTATGATTGAAGACAAGACAGAAATTGATATCTCTCTCCTTAAGGGGAAAGCATCGAAGAAATGGGGGAATGGAGGAACAGGAGAGATGGCATTGTACACTGATGTGTTGGAACATCAAATTTCTATTGTGAGGTTGTTTCTCGGTTTTTGTTTGGTTTTCTTTTGCCTTGTTGGAGTTTTCAAGAGTGTAATATTTTTTTAAATTGACAAATGGTGAGATTTAAGAAATGATTCTTCTCTTGCTTGACGAAACAACAGGGAAGTTGTGTGGGTTTTTTTTTCTTCAATATTTTATGTATTTGTTATTTGTTATCTTATGTTTATGTCTGACAAAAGCCAGTTGCCCGAAAATGTGCACCTTTCTTGTCTTGTTATATTGAATATGATGAATATACTGTTCGTGTCTTTCTGTACAGCATGACACAGAATTATGATTTCAGTCCTTCTCCTATTGTGGGAAATGTGTATATTATTTCGTCTTTGAGGAATTTTCTTCCTTGAGAAAAGATTATCTTCATCTAGTTGATAGACAGCTGAGCATTTGGGGCATTGACTGGGGAGGGTGTGTGTGTGTGTTCTGTCATGTGAGATGAGTTTATACAGGTTAGCTAGTTGTGTTGTGTTTCAGACCTTTAATTATTAATTTATTTACTTTATATAATTATTATTATATGTTCCTTTTTTGAAGGTAAGATACACACATACACATGTGATTTACATGTAACCAATATTATTCCAGTGGTAGGCTGATATAATACCGGTATAAAATATAGACTAGGTAAAACATAGTCTACGTAGGGTCTCAGGAACTGGCCAGCTCATAGGTTTATGCGCAGGATCCAAAACACATGCGACTGCTCGCGTTGAAGCAAACAAAAACCAGAAAAACACGAAAAAAGAATCATAACGCGAATTTAATACAACCAGACAAGACAGGCGCAGATTTTCGGCCAACTGGCCTTTGTCAAGCGTGAATGTAAGATCACAAACGAACAAACACCAAATACAAAATTAATAGAAAAAGACTGAAACTTCCCTGCTGCTTCGTCCAGTGGGAGAAGAGGACTAAAAACCTGCAGAAGGCTTAAGGCTTGTGCCATGATCGCCATACGCATGGCACCTGTGACGTTAGCGTAAAGGGAATGTCGTTCCGAGCGCGGAGACGCCATCTTGAGAAACTGAAACTGAAACTGAAACTGACAGTCTTTGATATGCAAAACAAGCGCGACTGCCCGCGTTCAAGCAAACAGGAAACAGCTAAACACGAAAATAGAACCAGAACGAGTGTTTAATACAACAAGACAAGACAGGCGCAAATTTTTCGGCCAGCTGGCCTTTGTCAAGCGTTCTGATTTTATTTTCGTGTTTTTCTGGTTCCTGACAATCTTTGAGTTTTCACACATAGTCATTTCCTTATTCATGCATACACCTGCCTGACCTCTCTCTTCTGCTTCTGACACTCATCATCATCAGGTGCCCTGCCGCATGGCGTTGGCGATCATGGACTTCCATCTGTTTCTATCTCTCGTTGCCCCTAGCATCTCCCCCACCCTCCTCATCCCCAGCCACTCTGCAAGTCCGTCCAGCATTTTCTCCCTGGGTCTACCCGGTGCTCTCTTTCCCTCCAGCTTTCCCGTTGTGACCAGGTGCTCCAAATCCCCCTTCCTCATAAAATGGCCTATAAATGTTGCTTGTCTTTTCCTAATCTTCCTTATGAGTGATCTACTTGTGTCTGCCTCCATCAAGACTGTCTCATTTGTTTTCATTTGCTGTCCATAGAACTCTCAACATTCTTCTTAGAAACCACATCTCGGCTGCCTCAATCTTGTTCTGGCTTCGTACAACAGTATTGGTTCTATGTAACATTCAAGAACTCTCTTCCTGATGTTAATTGATAGGCATTTGTTAGTAAGAATGCCTGTCATCTTCCGAATGCTGTTTTGGCTTGGCCGATTGTGCCCGCTATTTCTGATGTGCATTTGCCGTCTGATGAAATGATCGTTCCCAGGTATTTGAATTTATCAACCTGTGTCAAGGTTGTGCCAATTGCTGTTATTTTGCATGAGGGGATTTCATGTTTTTTACTGATCACCATGACTTCAGTCTACCTGCTGTTTAGTTCCAGCCCCTTACCTTTGCTTTCTATTTCTACTACTTGTCTACAAACTCCTCAGTACAGATTTTCCACAGTCAATCGCCTTTCTTTTACTCTCCCTAGTCCACCCACACAACTGAATTGAGCTTCGCTTGTCTCACTGACAAACTCTTTCTTCCTTCAAGTCTTCCTTGGAGACGTAATTTTTGTTCTACAGTGATTTCCCCCTTTACCACCACCAACCCCACTCGACCTCCTTTTCATCCCATTCGATTTCTGTCCTCCGCCTCTGGGTATGCACTTGCATTGAGCCTTTTGTTTTGGTCGTTGTGGGTGAATGTTGGAGGAGTGAATGGCGAGTCTGCGCTTTGATTTGATCTATATACTCCAAGATGTAGCGCCCTGCAGGTATCGTTTGTATGGGTTGTGGCTGGAGTGCCAACGATATCATTTACCATTCTCTGTATATCTCTCTCTGTCTCTCTCTGTCTCTGTCTGACTGTCTGTCTGTCTGTCTGTCTGTCTCTCTCTGTGTGTCTCTCTCTGTGTCTCTCTCTGTATGTCTCTCTCTCTCTTCTCTCTCTCTGTCTCTGTGTCTCTCTCTGTCACTGTATCTGTGTCTGTCTCTCTGTCTCTTCTCTATCAGTCTGTCTGTGTCTGTCTGTCTCTGTCTCTTCTCTCTCTTTCTCTCTCTCTGTTTTTGTCTCACTCTGTCTCTCTGTGTCTCTGTGTCTTTTCTCTGTGTCTTTTCTCTTTGACTGTCTGTCTCTCTATCTGTCTCTTTCTCTCTCTGTGTCTCTGTCTCTTCTCTATCTGTCTGTCTGTATGTCTCTGTCTCTCTGTGTCTCTTCTCTCTCTCTTCTCACTCTCTCTGTCTCTCTCTCTGTCTCTGTCTCTCTCTGTCTCCTTCTCTCTTTGTCTCTGTGTTTCTGTGTCTCTTCTCTCTCTGTCTCTGTCTCTCTCTGACTGTCTGTCTCTGTCTGTCTGTCTGTCTCGCTGTCTATCTGTCTGTCTCGCTGTCTGTCTGTCTCGCTGTCTCTCGCTCGCTTGCTCTCTCGCTTGCTTTCTCTCTCTCTCTCTCTCTCTCTCTCTCTCTCTCTCTCCACAACCAAACTGATCAAATGAATTATCAAGTCAGTTGAAGTCAATTTTATTATTTCTCAGTTACTTAGTGGTCATCATCCACTGGGACAATAAGAACGTATGTACGTAATTATTATTCTAAAATACATCACACACACACACACACACACACCACACACACACACACACACACACACACACACACACACACACACACACACACACACACACACACCACACACACACAACACACACACACACACACATACACACTCACACACACACACTCTCTCTCTCTTTCTCTCTCTCTCTCTCACACACACAACACACACATACACACACACACACACACACCACAACACACACACACACACTCACACACACACACACTCTCTCTCTCTCACTCTCTCTCTCTCACTCACTCACCCCCCCCCTATACACACATACACACACACACACTCACACACACACACTCTCTCTCTCATTCTCTCTCTCTCTCTCATTCTCTCTCTCTCTCACACACACACAAACACACACACACACACTCTCTCTCTCACTCTCTCTCTCACTCACCCCCCACACACATACACACACACACCACAACACACACACACAGACGCACACTCACACACACACACTCTCTCACTCTCTCTCTCACTCACTCACTCCCCCCCCACACACATACACACACACACCACAACACACACACAACACACACACACACACTCACACACACACTCTCTCTCATTCTCTCTCTCTCTCTCTCACACACACACACACACGCACACACACACACACACACACACACACACACACACACACACACACACACACACACACACACACACACACACTCCCTAATCGTACTCAAACATACGCGCGACCTCGTGTACATTTTTCAAAAAGTACATGTAAGCAAACATGCAGGCAGATACACATAGAGTTCACCCCACCACAATCTGTGCTGACTTTTCATTTACATTTAAGAATTGAACAGATGTGGAGAGAAAGCTGGAGGAGTTTGTGCAGACGGCTTTACATTTTAAAGTTGTAAGCAGCGAGTTGGAGGCAGAACATTCTCAGGAAGAAAGAATCAGGAACAATTTTGTCAGGACACCCCCCCCCCCCGCTCCTTAAAGGGCAGAATGAAAACAAGGGTAGACAATCGATGAAGATCACTGGAGTTGGCAGCAATGAGAACACTAAGGTAGACAATAAGTTTCAGTTTTTGTTTCTCAAGATGACGTCTCCGCGCTCGGAATGAATTCCATATGCACTAACGTCACAGGTGCCATGTGATGGAGAAGAACCAGAATGATCACGGCGCAAGTCTTAAGCCTGCACGTAAACCCATGAGCTGGCCAGGTCCTGAAGTCTAAACCGAGATAGTTCCCTAACCCTGAGATCGTAGGGGAGCGAGGTGACAGAGACCTCAACTTTTCCCGGGGACAAGGGCAGCGCCCATCCCCTCTCCCTACCTTCGAATTTATATTCAAATTCACTTTCTTTTTTACCAAGACTCCAGAAAGGCAAGAAGGCTAATTGGTCTTCAAGGGGTGAGACCAGGGAAATCAAATTATGTCTCCAATGTTTTTTTTTTACCAAGGCAACCAGTCTTGCCCTGCTCTTCACGAATTTCACCTGCCGTGGGATCTTTAGCGTGCGCAGCCAGAAGGCACACGAGTCCGACTTGTTTTTTGTCCCCTTCCGAAGGACTGGACATTCAGTTCGATTTTCCGATCAAACTGAGGAGAAGAGTCGAGGCTTGTACGGGGAGCGAACCCTGGAACCTTGAGTTTAATTTTTGGCAGGCGAACGTCTGAACCATATTGCCACTCATCTAAAGAGAGACAATCGATGAAGATTAGTAGAGTTGGCAGCAATGTAAACACTAAGGGAGACAATCGATGAAGATCACTAGAGTTGGCAGTAATGTAAACACTAAGGGAGACAATCGATGAAGATCACTAGAGTTGGCAGCAATGTAAACACTAAGGGAGACAATCGATGAAGATTAGTAGAGTTGGCAGTAATGTAAACACTAAGGGAGACAATCGATGAAGATCACTAGAGTTGGCAGTAATGTAAACACCAAGGAGACAATCGATGAAGGTCACAAGAGTTCTCTCCCACAGCGTGTCAATTAGCAGAAACCTCCACCAGATGTCTCCAGCGGACATGAGGGTCACGTGACTTCCGTTGTCATGGCAGAACTGTGCTCGGTGTTGTCTCTCCCCATCTTGACCCTGAAGACTACAGGAAAAAGGGGAGTGTGTGTGTGTGTGTGTGTGGGGGGGGGGGGGGTTAGCTTTAGCAAGGCAAGGGGTTCTGTGGTTCAAATCCCTGTAGAAATCAGCCAATGACCATGTCCCGGTTTACACAAGGCAGTCCTGACACACAACCAAGGGCAGACAAGTGAGCAAGAGGAGCACACCAGTTGACCTATGACTTTCTGGCTCTTATAGAAGATACAAAGAGAGAGGGAGGGGAGAGGAGAAGGGTAGAGAGATAGATAGAGGGAGAGAGAGAGAGGGAGAGAGAGAGATAGAGAGAATGAGAGCAAGAGAGAGGGAGAGATTGGGGGAGAGAGATAGAAAGAGAGGGGAGAAAGAGAGGGAGACAGACAGAAGAGAGAGATAGAGAGAGAGAGAGGGAGAGAGAGAAAGCGAGGGAGAAGAGAAGAGGAGAGGAGAGATAGAGAGAGAGGGAGAGGAGAGGGAGAGGAGGGAGGAGGAGGAGGGGAGAGGGAGAGAGAGACAGGGAGAGAGGGAGAAAGACAGAGAGGGAGAGAGAGGGGGGAGAGATAGAGAGGGACAGAGAGGAGAGAGAGAGAGAGAGAGAGAAAAGGAGCGGGAGAGAGAGGGAGAGAGAGGGGGAGAGGAGAGAGAGAGGGAGAGAGAGAGAGGTAAAAAGAGAGAGGGAGAGAAGACCAGGAGAGTGAGAGAGAGAGAGGGAGAAAGAGGGAGAGAGAGAGAACAGAGACAGAAAGAGGAAGAGAGGGAGAGAAAGATATGAGAGAGAGAGAGAGAAGGAGACAGAGAGAGAGAGAAGGGACCAGAGAGAGAGAGAGAGAAGAGAGGGAGAGAGAGCTGGCGGATAGGGTGAGGGAGTCAGACGGATAAGTTTTTGCTTTGCTAGCATGGTTGACAATGCAGGATGCTGGTGGACTGGGTGCGGGAATCAAAGGGTTAAGTTTTTGCTTTGCTAGCATGGTTGACAATGAGGATGCTGGTGGACAGGGCTGCGGGATCAAAGGTGGTAATACAAATTTTTAGCTTTGTTTACCATGTGCTTGACAATTAGTAAGATGCTGTGGATTCAGAGGTGCCTGGGGTCAAAGGGTTAAGTTTTTGCTTTGCTAGCATGGTTGACAATGCAGGATGCTGGTGGACAGGGTGCCTGCGGGAGTCAAAGGGTTAAGTTTTTGCTTTGCTAGCATGGTTGACAATGCAGGATGCTGGTGGACTGGGTGCGGGAACCAAAGGGTTAAGAAGTATGGAGAATACCAAATACTGTCCACTATCAGCTTCATAGATTTCACCCAAAATGTCGCCAGTGTCCACAGACTATCAGTACAGAAAACGCTATGGCATTCTAGAGAAAGCTGTACCAGCTATAGACGATCTGTAACAACCCAAGCAACTTAAATCGAATGAAACATATCAGAAAACTATGTATACATAACCCTTGACTTTGTATTAAGACATAGAACAGAAATAAAAAGTTTTAAAAATGCATACTTTGTAAGTCCCGCCTGTCCTCCTTGCCGTCCATGGAACTCTCAACATTCCTCCGAGAAACCACATCTCGGCTGCCTCGATCCCGCTCAGTCTTGATGGAGGCGGACACAGGTGGATCGCTCATGGGGAGGATTAGGAAAAGACAGGCAACATTTATAGGCCATTTTGTGGGGAAGGGGGATTTGGAGCACCTGGTCACAACGAGAAAGCTGGAAGGAAAGAGATCACCAGGTAGACCCAGGGAGAGATTGCTGGACGGACTTGCAGAGTGGCTGGGGATGAAGAGGGTGGGGAGATGCTGGGGGCAACGAGAGATAGAGATGGTTGGAAGTCCATGGTCGCCAACGCCATGCGGGAGGGTACCTGATGATGATGATACTTTGTAAGTAAATGAAATATGTAAATAAACAAACAAACAAACAAACAAACAAACAAACAAACAACAAACAAACAAACAAAACTCAGGTAAAGAAAACTATACAAAAACCCATGACATTGTATTAAGACAAACAGAAATGAAATACAAAAAATGCATATTCTGTAAGTAAATGAAATATGTAAGAAAAACTCCGAAAAAGCCTACGTGCTTGTCCGTATAATTATGGTGTATGGTAAGAAAATGAAAACTCATTCAAAATTATCACTCTATTATTGTTTGCAAATATCATTCTTAAAACCACACACACACACACACACAAACACACACACCACACACACCACCACAACACACACACAACAGACAAGAAACACAACAGAAGAAAGAAAGAAAGAAAGAAAGAGAGAGAGAGAGAGAGAGAGAGAGAGAGAGAGAGAGAGAGAGAGAGAGAGAACGGAGACGGATACACACACACACACACACATCCACACACACACACACACACACACACACACACACACACACACACACACACACACACACACACACACACACTCTCTCTCTCTCTCTCCTCTCACACACACACACACCATCCACACACTCACACACGCCACACACACACACACACACATCACAACACACCAAAACCAACACACACACACACACTACACAACACACACACACACACACACACACACACACTCACTCCTCTTCTCCCACACACACTCTCTCCTACCACACACACACACAACACACACACAGACACTTTTTAAACCTAATATTTGCCATCCTGAGGAAGCGAGGGACTGTGCGTGCCAGTATATATAGTGTACGCTAAGAAAACGAAAGCTCCTTCAATAGTATCAATCACACACATGTCCCATTAAACCCTGGGATATCAGAGAGCTGTGTTGGTCCAACACAGAGTTCCTGTGTTCAATCCTCATGTGCACTATTAGTTTACCATGTACGCTGGCTTGCTGTTTTAACTGGTTGTTTTTGACGTGGTGTTAGCCCTGATAGGCTCTAGTAGTCGGCTGGGCAATAAGCAATTATGAACTTGAATTGTTGTCTTTTTCTTAACCTGGTTGTCGTTTTTGACGTGGTGTTAGCCCTGATATGGCTCTAGTAGTCGGCTGGGCAATAAGCAATTATGAACTTGAATTGTTGTCTTTTATCTTAACCTGGTTGTCGTTTTTGACGTGGTGTTAGCCCTGATATGCTCTAACAGTCGGCTGGGCTATAAGCAATTGCTCTCTATAATTTTCCATTGCTTTTATTCTTTCTCCCCATTTATAGCCATGCGTGGTGTGTGTGTGTGTGTGTGTGTGTGTGTGTGTGTGTGTGTGCTGCGTGCGTGCGTGTGTGTGCATGCGTACGTGTGTGTGCGTGCGTGGTTGTGTGTCGCTTCAGCGCTTAGATTTGATTTTATCAAGATTTTGCGCTATATAAATATTGTAATTATTATTATTTATTATTACTTGAACTAACTAACTTGCTTGCTGTTTCTCGTATTCCCGTGTCGTAACTTCTCACAGGATTCATTTTAAAACTCATGTGAGACTTTCGTTTTTGGTGTTGTATGTTCTTGTTTTCAGTTTCAATTTCAGTTTCAGTTTCAGTTTCTCAAGACGACGTTTCCGCGCTCGGAATGAATGCCATATGCACCAACGTCAGAGGTGCCATGTGTATGGTAATCATGACACATGCCTTAAGCCTGAACATAAACCCTTGTTCTTGTTTGATTTATGATAGCTGGATGACTTTGATCAACTGATTGCTCAGCTGTGTTATGAAATATAGTTCTTACAGACAGACAGACAGACAGACAGACAGACACACACACACACACACACACTCACACACACACACACACACACATACACACACACACACACACACACACACTCTCTCTCTCTCTCTCACTCTCTCTCACACCACACATACACACACACAGACCAAAACACACACACCACACACACACACACCCAGACACATACATACATAAATACATACATACATACATACATACATACATACATACATACATATATACACACATTCACTCTCTCAATTTTGGTAAACATTGATCCAGAAACAAATGAGACAATCTTGCTGACATATTTACACACACAGACACTGACACACACACACACACACTCACACACACACACACATACAACACACACACACACACACACACACACACACACACTACACCACACACACACACACTCTCTCTCTCACACACACACACACACACACCACACCACACACACACACACACACACACACACACTCACACACACTCACACCACACACACACACACACACACACTCACACACACACACACACACACACTCCACACACACACACACAACACACACACTCACACACACACACACACACACACACACACACACACACACACACACACACACACACACACACACACCATCTTCATTAGCTTTATCATTCTGAGGGAAGTGAGGAAATGTCCAAAAACAGTCCCAACTCCATTCGCTTCATCACTGCCCCCACCCCCCACCCCCACCCCCCAACACCCCAACAAAGTGTCACTGGGAGAGAGACAATCAACAGCCATGCATCATTTATTGGGCAGACCCAGCAGTATTCAGTCCCCATCGCACAAGGTGTCAGGCAATTCACCCACCCGACCCCCTTTTTTCCGCCATGTTGCGCATCGAATGATTAGGTAGATGAGGATTCTTCCATTTTACTGTCTCCATTCTCTGACTTTCTCTGTCTGTCTGTCTCTTCTCTCTGTATGTCTGTCTCTCTATGTCTGTCTGTCTATCTGTACCGCTCTCTCTCCTCTGTCTGTCTGTCTGTCTGTCTGTCTGTCTATGTCTGTCTGTCTGTCTGTCCCTCTGTCTCTCTCCTCTGTCTGTCTGTCTGTCTATGTCTGTCTGTCTGTCCCTCTCTCTCTCCTCTCTCTCTCTGTGTCTGTCTGTCTATGTCTGTCTGTCTGTCCCTCTGTCTCTCCTCTGTCTGTCTGTCTCTGTCTATGTCTGTCTGTCTGTCCCTGTCTCCTCTCTCTGTTTCTCTCTCTGTGTCCGTCTCTCTGTCTGTCTGTCCCTCTGTCTATCTGTCTGTCCCTCCCTCTGTCTATGTCTATCTGTCTGTCCCTCTCTCTCTCCTCTGTCTGTCTGTCTGTCTATGTCTGTCTTTCCCTCTCTCTCTCTGTGTCCGTCTCTCTGTCTATGTCTGTCTGTCCCCCTCTCTCTCTCCTCTCTCTGTCTCTCTCTGTGTCTCTCTGTCTATGTCTGTCTGTCCCTCTCTCTCTCCTCTCTCTGTCTCTCTGTCTCTGTCTGTCTCTCTATCTATGTCTGTCTGTCTGTCCCTCTCTCTCTCCTCTCTC
>JAPXFY010000035.1:27048860-27053860 GCA_030674185.1 Monoplex corrugatus
TCTCCTCTCTCTGTCTGTCTGTCTCTTTGTCTATGTCTGTCTGTCTGTCCCTCTCTCTCTCTGTCTGCCTGTCTCTCTGTCTATGTCTGTCTGTCTGTCCCTCTCTCTCTCCTCTCTCTGTCTGTCTGTCTCTTTGTCTATGTCTCTCTGTCTATGTGTGTCTGTCCCTCTCTCTCTCCTCTCTCTCTCTGTCTGTCTCTCTGTCTAGTCTATGTCTATCTGTCTGTCCCTCTCTCTTTCCTCTGTCTGTCTGTCTGTCTGTTTGTCTCTCTGTCTATGTCTGTCTGTCTGTCCCTCTCTCTCTCTCTACTCTCTGTGTGTCTATGTCTCTCTGTCTGTCCCTCTCTCTCTCCCCTCTCTCTCTCTGTCTCTCTGTCTATGTCTGTCTGTCCCTCTCTCTCCCCCCCTCTCTCTCCTCTCTCTGTCTGTCTGTCTCTCTGTCTCTGTCACTTGTGGGCAGTGACATGTACCACTATGTGTGATTGTGTGTGGACATTTTTGTGCAGAGCCAGATCTCACACATAAAGTTGGTCAGTGCTGAAGAGGGAGAGAGAGCGAGAGAGAGAGAGACAGAGAGTTGAGAGAGAGAGAGAGAGACCGAGAGAGAGAGAGAGAGAGATGAGAGAGAGGAGACAGAGAGAGAGCGAGAGAGAGAGAGAGAGAGACAGACAGAGAAAGAGAGAGAGAGGAGAGAGAGGAGACAGACAGACAGACAGACAGATGGACAGACAGAGAGAGAGAGACACACACACACACACAGACAAGAGAGAAATAGAGAGAGACAGAGACAGACAGAGAGACAAAGAGAAGAGAGAGAGAGAGGGGGGGGGGGAGACACAGGCAGGCAGGCAGACAGACAGACAGACAAAGACAGAGACAGAGACAGAGACAGAGACAGAAACAGAGTCAGAGAGATAGGAGACAGACAGACAGAAAGACAGAGAGACACAGAGACAGAGACAGAGAGAAAGAGACAGAGATAAAGAGACACACACAGAGACAGAGAGACACACAGAGAGACAAGAGAGAGACAGAGAGAGAGAGAGAGAGAGAGAGAGAGAGAGAGAGAGAGAGAGAGAGAGAGAGAGAGAGAGAGGGAGAGAGAGAGAGAGAGAAAGACCGACCGACAGAAAGATAGATAAAGAGAAATACAGAGACAAAGAGACAGAGACAGCCAGACAGACAGACAGCCAGACAGCCAGACAGACAGAGAAAGCCAGACAGAGACAGACAGAGACAGCCAGACAGACCGAGACAGACAGAGAAAGCCAGACAGACAGAGACAGCCAGACAGACAGAGACAGAGACAGCCAGACAGAGACAGACAGAGACAGCCAGACAGCCAGAGAGACAAAGAAACAGAGACAGCCAGACAGACAGACACAGACAGACACAGACAGAGACAAAGAGAGAGATGTTCTAAGTGGTTTCGACTGTCCTGTACGCTTGAAAAGCTAGACGAGTTTTTCTCTGCCAGTGGCGACACCAGTCTTGCTCAGAGTGACACATTCTTGTTTCTTCTTCCTCCTTGGCGTTCATTACCTTTAGGAAAACGTTCATCCGTAATCAAGCATCAAGCGAGGTATTGATCTTTGTCGGCATGTTTATTTTGCGCGTTCGCACGCATGTATTCTACATACACACGCGCGCGCGCGCGGGCACACACATACGTATACTCACGCACGCACGCACGCACGTACACACAAACGCACGTATACACGCACGCACACACAAACGCACGCAGATATACATACACACACACGCACACATACATGCACATACACACACATGCGCGCGCACGCGCACACATACACACACGCACACACACATACACACATATATACATTCACAAACACACACACACACATGCATATATATACACACACGCACACACACACACGCACACACATACACACACACGTACACACACACACACACACACACACATACACACACACACGCACAAACACACACACACACGCACAAACACACACACGCACACATACATACACACACACACGCACACATACACACACACACATCATCATCATCATCATCATCATCATCAGGTGCCTTGCCGCATGGCGTTGGCGATTATAGACTTCCATCTGTCTCTGTCACTTGTTGCCTCAAGCATCTCTTCCACCCTCCTTGTCCCCAGCCACTCTGCAAGTCCGTCTAGTATCTTCTCCCTGGGTCTACCCGGTGCTCTCTTTCCCTCCAGCTTTCCTGTTGTGACCAGGTGTTCCAATTCCCCTTCCTCATAAAATGGCCTATAAATGTTGTCTGACTTTTCCTAATCTTCCTTATGAATGATCTACTTGTGTCTGCCTCCATCAAGACTGTCTCGTTTGTTTTCTTTGCTGTCCGTGGAACTCTCAACATCCTTCTTAGAAACCACATCTCGGCTGCCTCAATCTTGTTCTGGCTTTGTTTGTTGACTGTCCACGCCTCGCAAACGTACAACAGTATTGGTTCTGTATAACATTCCAGAACTCTCTTCCTGATGTTAATTGATAGGCATTTGTTGGTAAGAATGCTCTCCATCTTCTTGAATGTTGTTTTTGCTTGGCCGATTCTGCTGGCTATTTCTGATGTGCATCTGCCATCTGGTGAAATGATCGTTCCCAGGTATTTAAATTTATCAACCTGTCTCAAGGTTGTGCCGTTTGCTGTTATTTTGCATGTGGGGATTTCATGTTTTTTACTGATCACCATGACTTCAGTCTTCCTGCTGTTTAGTTCCAACCCTTTACCTTTGCTTTCTATTTCAAGTATATTCACAAGGTTTTGTAGGTCCCTTTCATTTTCTGCAATTAGCACGGTGTCTGTCATCATTTTCCTCCAACCTTTAATCCAGGGTCTTCCTCCAGGTTTCTCATGATGTTTTCGCTGTAAAGTGAAAACACATCTGGTGACAAAACACAACCCTGTCTGACTCCTCTTTTGATGTTTTGGAAAGAGCTTATATCGTTTTTTTTATTCTCATTGCAGCTGTTTGTTCCCAGTACATATTTCTGATTATTCATAGATCTTTTCCATCAATATTGAGTCTTTCTAGTTGGTTGATCAATTCTTCATGTCTTACCGATCGAAAGCCTTGGTATAGTCAACAAAGCATAAATATAAATCCTTGTTCACCTCGATTGACCTCTCTATGATAGTTCTTAGGATGTATATGGCAGTTGTTAGGATGTATATCGCATTAATAGTTCCTTTCCCTTCTACAAATCCACACTGTTCATCTTCTATTTCTCTTTTGATTCTATTCCTTGTTCTCATCATGATTATTCTTAATAGAATCTTGGTTACATGACTCATCAAACTGATTGTACGATGGAGTTCGCATTCTATAGCCCCTGTCTTCTTTGGAAGTGCAATGAAAATTGATTTTGGGGATTTTTCCAGTGTCGTAAATTTCATTTAGGAGGACTGTTACACACACATACACACACACACACACACACACACACACACACACACACACACACACACACACACACACACACACACGCACGCACATACACACACACGCACAAACATACACACACACGCACAAACACACATACACACACACACACGCGCACACACACACGCACACACGCACATACACACACATATACATACACACATACACACACACACACACACACACACACACACACACACACACACACACACACACAACCGTCTAATATCAATTATAGTGAAAAGACGTTAAATCAAAGAACGAACGAACGAACACACACACCCACGCACGCACACACACACACACATACACACACATACATACACACACAACACACACACACACACACACACACACACACACACACACACACACACACACACACACAATCATATACCATATTAAATACACATTCTGATTCTTTTTTTTTTTCGTTTTTTTTTTCTTCTGGTTTCCGCTTTTCAATGTTTCCCAAATGGGTCAACTTGTCAGTCACCATCGCCTGACGTTCAGTGGCAAGTCTCTCAGCTGATGAAGTGTCAGCAGAATGAATCGTGAACTGGGTCAACACAGTCTCGCACACGTCTTCTCAGCCTTGTTCTCTTCTGATGGCAGCCATTACGTTCTGTTCTGTTCTGCAGGTTTTAGTGTCCTACCACTCTCAGAGTGTATGAGGACTAGCGAAAAAAATGTTCAAAGAAGCCTTTAAAATTTTTTATTAGCATCGTGAGATCATCATCATCATCAGGTGCCCTGCCGCATGGCCTTGGCGATCATGGACTTCCATCTGTCTCTATCTCTCGTTGCCCCCAGCATCTCTCCCACCCCCCCCTCGTCCCCAGCCACTCTGCAAGTCCGTCCAGCATTTTCTCCCTGGGTCTACCCGGTGCTCTTTTTCCTCCAGCTTTCCCGTTGTGACCAGGTGCTCCAAATCCCCCTTTCTCATAAAGTGGCCTATAAATGTTGCCTGTCTTTTCCTAATCTTCCTTATGAACGATCTACTTGTGTCATCGTGAGATACCTATGCTTTATTCAGTTCTCCTTGGTATGGATGGGATGATGATGAGCTGTTACTTTCTGTTGGTTTGACCAACGCTGTATCGGCGTTAACTCTTTGACTCCCGCACCCTATCCACCAACTGCAAAAACTTAATTGACCCTTTGACTCCCTCACCCTGTCCACCGACTGTAAAAACCTAATCCTTTGACTCCCTCACCCTGTCCATCGACTGTAAAAAGTTAATTAACCTTTGACTCCCTCACCCTGTCCACCAACTGCAAAAACTGAATTAACCCTTTGACTCCCTCACCCTGTCCACCGACTGCAAAAACGTAACCCTTTGACTCCCTCACCCTATTCACCAACTGCAAAAACCTAACCCTTTGACTCCCTCACCCTGTTCACCAGCTTACCTGCAAAGGGAAGGTCAGCCTTTGTAGCGTCAGAGGAGAGTATCAGCTTGGGTATTGTTTGTAAGCAGAAAGTCAATGATTGTCAGCCAGTACTATACTACATCATTATACAGATGCC
>JAPXFY010000035.1:27066360-27068860 GCA_030674185.1 Monoplex corrugatus
TGTGTGTGTGTGTGTGTGTGTGTGTGTGTGTGTGTGTGTGTATGTGTGTGTGTGTTGTGTGTTGTGTGTGTGTGTGTGTGGTGTGTTGTGTGTGTGTTGTGTGTTGTGTGTGTGTGTGTGTGTGTGTGTGTGTGTGTGTGTGTTGTGTGTGTGTGTGTGTGTGTGTGTGTGTGTGTGTGTGTGTGTGTATGTGTGTGTGTGTATGTGTGTGTGTGTATGTGTGTGTGTATGTGTGTGTGTGTGTGTGTGTGTATGTATGTGTGTGTGTGTGTGTGTGTGTGTGTGTGTGTGCGTGCGTGTGCTATGTTTGCATGCGTATTCATGTAGAACGAATGAAAAAGATACTTTCTCTAGCGCATATTACATTGGAATAGGACTATGTATCGAAATGATGAAATGGCTGCAAATGATTTGTTGAGGGTACAGAAAAATATATCCACGTCCAATGTAAAAGCAGATGAAACCAAAAATGGGTCGAGTTAAGAAGGTCAAGTTGTACCAAGGAATTTTCAAAAAGTGCCTGTTTATATCCTAACTGTGACCTTTAATTTTCGTTATGCGAACATTCATAATCTTCTGAAGCAATGTGTTGAAACGCGAAGCTTTAGATTTCGTAGATTTTGTTGTGTATGTTTGTTTTTAAAGAAATATACCGATATGGCCAGGTGTACCAATAGGGCTGAGTACACTGATAGGGCTGAGTAAACCAATAGGGCTAAACATACCAATAGTGCTAAGTATACCAATAGTCCTGAGTATACCAATAATGCTAAGTATACCAATAGGGCTACGTATACCAATAATGCTATGTATACCAATAGGGTAAGTACACTGATAAGGCTGAGTATACCGACAGGCCTGAGCATACAGATAGGGCTGAGTATACCGATAGGGCTGAGTATACCGATAGGGCTGGGTATACCGATAGGGCTGAGTATACCAACAGGGCTGAGTATACCAACAGGGCTAAGTGGACCAGTAGGGCTAGTATACTAAGGCTGAGTATTCTGATAGGACTGAGTATACCAATAGAGCTGAGTATACCGACAGGCCTGAACATACTGATAGGGTTGAGTATACCGATTGAGCTGAGTATACCGATAGGACTGAGTATACCAATAGGACCGAGTATACCGATAGGGCTGAGTATACCAATAGGGCTGAGTATACCGACAGGGCTGAGTATACCAATAGGGGTAAGTGGACCAGTAGGGTTAAGTATACTAAGGTTGAGTATTCCGATAGGGCTGAGTATACCAATAGGGCTGAGTATGTGTGTGTGTGCGTGTACGCGTGTGTGCGTACGTGTGTGTGTGTGTGTGCTGAGTCATAAACCCAGTCTAGTATGGTGGTTACAACAGAAGAAAATCAAGCAGACGAGCAAGGCTCTAGATGCCAGAGCTGCCAAACCTTCTCTCCCTGAAATCAGCTTGTTTGATTAAAGGATTCTGCGCTGTTTATGTCCTTCATCATCTTAAAGTTCGGATGAAAAATTTTACCCCCAGCACAATTTAAGGTAGGAAATATGCTTAAAGAATACAGGCCTAATATCAAGGACACCAGGGCCGCTGAAGAGTTGGATATGCTATAATGCTGTTTAGCCTCAGTACCTGGCCAGCTCATGGGTTTATGTGCAGGCTTAAGGCTCGTATCATTATAATAGCAGCATTAAAAGCTAAAACATCTACAATCAAAGAAGAAACACCAACAAGAGATAAACGCCGTAGTAGCAGCAACAACACTGAAAACAATCCACCTTTCTCCTTCCAGTGACAAAACAGTCCCATCATCAGGCAGGTTAGCGCACGTCTCTCTATACATCATCTGACCCAAAGTATGATAATCATTTTCCTGTTTTCTTTTTAAATCTTGTTGCCTTTACACTCTTGCCAAAATACAAAACAACAACAACAACAACAACAACAACAACAACAACAACAACAAAACAAAAAAAGAGAGAGAGAGAGAGAAAAAAAGGACGGTCAGTAGTATTCTTCAGCTTCCTCAATGCTGGTCCCTAAAATGGGAAGAAAAATCCGCTGTCCAGTCCAGGAATTGAACTTGGAACCTTTGTCTGATTGTTCGTGCACTATTAAGCCACAGTTCCACTGGGACACTGCAATTGAAGTAACTGCCTTTTCCCGATTTAGCTGACCTTGGAGAAGCCCTGAGAGATTGTCAAAAGAATAGTGAACTAAATAAAGAGAGAAATAGAGAAAGAAAGAAAGAAAGATTGACAGACAGTGAAATAGATAAAGAGAGAAAGACAGAAAGAAAGATTGACAGACAGTGAAATAGATAAAGAGAGAAAGACAGAAAGAGAGAAAGAAAGATTGACAGACAATGAAATAGAGAAAGACAGAAAGAAAGATTGACAGACAGTGAACTAGATAAAGAGAGAAAGACAGAAAGAAAGATTGACAGACAGTGAAATAGATAAAGAGAGAAAGAGAGAAAGACAGAAAGAAAGATTAACAGACAGTGAAATAGATAAAGAGAG
>JAPXFY010000035.1:27073860-27076360 GCA_030674185.1 Monoplex corrugatus
AAAAAAACAAACAAACAGGTTCTGATGGTGTTGATCATCGTCCCAGTCCCTTGGCATGAGGGGGAATCATTATGAATATAACGTTCTTTATGGGGTTTGTAGTGATTTTTGTACCTCTCCCCCCCTCTCTCTCTCTCTTTCTTTCTTGCTGTAAACAAATGTCATGCGTCCAGGATAGCAACAGCAAGTTTGAAAAATGGCTTCTGGTCAATAACTTTTACCGTTGGAAAATAAAGAATCGTTGTCATTGTCCTTGACATTGTCATAGTCTGTGTCTCTGTCTGTCTGTCTGTCTGTCTAAAACAAGTGCGACTGCCCTCATTCAAGCAAACAGGAACCAGAAAAAAACAACAACAAAACAACAAACAAACACGAAAATAGAATCAGAACGCGTATTTAATACAACTAGACAAGACAGGCACAAATTTACGGCCAACTGACCTTTGTCAAGCGTAAACGTAAGATCACAAACAAATAACATCAAAGACAAAATTAGGAAAAAAGACTTAAACTTCCCTGCTGCTTCGTCTAGTGGGAAAAAAGGACTAAATGAAATCAAAATGTGTTCGTGAGTAATGATAAGAACTGGCCAGTTTTAGTCTTTTTAGTCATGTCATCATCATCATCATCATCATCATCATCATCATCATCATTATCATCATGTGCCCTGCCACATGGCGTTGGCGATCATGGCCCTCCACATGAATCTAGCCCCTGTCGCTGCAAGTACATCTCCCACCCTCTCTGTCCTCAGCCACCCTGCAAGTCCGTCCAATATTTTCTCCCTGGGTCTACCTGGTGTTCTCTTTCCCTCCAGCTTTCCTGTTGTGACCAGGTGCTCTAATTCCCCTTTCCTCATAAAATGGCCTATAAATCTTGCTTGTCTTTTCCTAATCTTCTTTATGAATCCCTTTCCTCATAACATGCATAAGTTGCTTGTCTTCTATCTCTTATGAATCCTTCTAATATGTCTTGAATGTGCTTGTCTTTTCTCCTACTCTTCCTTATCAGTGATCTTCTTGTGTCTGCCTCCTTCAGGATTGTGAAATCATCATGCCTCTGGCTGGTTTTATGTAAACATGACAACATCTGTCATGTATGCCAACCACCGCTGAGCAGCATCATGGGAGGATGCGGTCAACTCATCTGATGCTCCATTGACAGTCTGTACATCACACAGTGGATAGATTCGTGTGGAGGGCCGTGATCGCTAAAATCCATGCGGCAATGCAACTGATGACTGATGATGATGGCGGACTTGCAGGATTGTAAAGAATATTTGAAAATTCTACATGAGATTTCCAGATGTGTATGTCGTGATCTAACTTGTATGGAGAATAGTGTCTGTTATGTGTGAGTGGTGTGTCTATTAGTATGGAGATGTGTCTGATTATGTGTGATGTGTGGTGAGTCTAATTAGTATGGAGACCAGTGTGTCTGATTATGTGTGAGTGTGGTGATCTAAATTATTGGAAATATGTTTGATTATGTTGCTATACAGTGAGTCTAAATTAGTATGGAGAACTGTGTTGATTATGATGTGATGTGCAGGTGAGGTCTAAATTAGTATGGAATAGTGTCTGATTATGTGTGATGTGCGGTGGGTCTAAATTAGTATGGAGAACAGTGTCTGATTATGTGTGATGTACGTGAATCTAAATTAGTATGGAGAACCGGTGTCTGATTATGTGTGATGTGTGGTGAGTCTAAATTAGTATGGAGAACAGTGTCTGATTGTGAGTGATGTGGGTGAGTCTAAATTAGTATGGAGAATAGTGTCTGATTATGTGTGATGTGTGGTGAGTCTAAATTAGTATGGAGAACAGTGTCTGATTATGTGTGATGTGTGGTGAGTCTAGATGAGTATGGAGAACAGTGTCTGATTGTGAGTGATGTGTGGTGAGTCTAAATTAGTATGAGAATAGTGTCTGATTATGTGTGATGTTGGTGAGTCTAAATTAATATAGAGAAAGTGTCTGATTATGTGTGATGTGTGGTGAGTCTAAATTAGTATGGAGAACAGTGTCTGATTATGTGTGATCTACAGTGAGTCTAAATCAATATGGAGAATCAGTGTCTGATTATGTGTGATGTACAGTGAGTCTAATTATATGGAGAATAGTGTCTGATTATGTGTGATGTGTGGTGAGTCTAGAATTAGTATGAGAATAGTGTCTGATTATGTGTGATGTGCGGTGAGTCTAAAGAGTACAGTATGGAGAATAGTGTCTGATTATGTGTGATGTGTGGTGAGTCTAATTTAGTACAGTATGGAGAATAGTGTCTGATTATGTGTGATGTGCGGTGAGTCTAAATAGTACAGTATGGAGAATAGTGTCTGATTATGTGTGATGTGCGTGTGAGTCTAAATGAGTACGAGTATGGAGAATAGTGTCTGATTATGTGTGATGTGTGGTGAGTCTAAATGAGTAGTATGGAGAATAGTGTCTGATTATGTGTGATGTGCGGTGAGTCTAAATGAGTGTGGAAATAGTATTAT
>JAPXFY010000035.1:27081360-27088860 GCA_030674185.1 Monoplex corrugatus
TCTGTCTTTTCTCTGTCTCCGTCTCCGTCTCTGTCTCTGTGTTATATCTCCGTCTCTGTCTGTCTGTCTGTCTGTCTGTCTTCTCTCTCTATCTCTCTGTCTTTATCTCTTTTTCTCGTCCATTCTTTTTCTGTTTTTCATTACAATGACCACCATCACAGCTTCTTTCGGCCACATTCTATTTAATCAGCACTTGTTCCGAATCAGTATCCTCTGGTAATCTCCACAATCATCTCATCTTCCAGCCGTTCACCACTAAGTTATTCTACGAAAACACAATATGTCCATTATGGCTGATAGCCGTTAGTAATCACAGAAATATTCCTGATAATTTTGGTGTTAGCCTATTATCCCAATCAGACGACTCGCTCCACCATTCCCCCCCTCCACCCCACCCCATCCCCGCTACCCACACGTACATTCACGCCCACGCCGTTAAAAATCTCGGAGATAATTAGCGAATGAATATTCATGTCAATCTTCATAATACTGACAACCAGACTTCCAGAACTCAGGACGTCTTTGTTTTGCTGCCACTGAGCAAACGCTCCAATATTCAAGTTGTCTTCCACTGAGCAAACGGTTCAATATTCAACTTGTCATCCATTGAGCCAAAAGTCCAACATTAAAGGTGTCTTCTATTGAGCAAACAGTCCAACATTAAAGTTGTCTTCCACTGAGCGAACAGTCCAACATTAAAGTTGTCTTCCACTGAGCGAACAGTTCAATATTCAACTTGTCTTCCACTGAGCGAACAGTTCAATATTCAATTGTCTTCCATTGAGCCAACAGTCCAACATTAAAGTTGTCTTCCACTGAGCGAAACAGTTCAATATTCAACTTGTCTTCCACTGAGCGAAACAGTTCAACATTAAAGTTGTCTTCCACTGAGCCAAACAGTCCAACATTAAAGTTGTCTTCATGAGCAAACAGTCCAACATTAAAGTTGTCTTCCATTGAGCAAACAGTCCAACATTAAAGTTGTCTTCTATTGAGCAAACAGTCCAACATTAAGTTGTCTTCATTGAGCAAACAATCCAACATTGAGTTGTCTTCCATTGAGCAAACAGTCAACATTAAAGTTGTCTTCATTGAGCAAACAATCCAACATTGAGTTGTCTTCCATTGAGCAAATCAATCCAATATTTGGTCTTTCTGATGAGTTAACAATCAATATTCATGTCTGTTCACTGAGCAAACGATCTAACATTATGTCTTTTGTCTCAGCAAATAATCCAACATTCATTCGTCCTTCACTGAGCAAACAATTAACATTCATTGTCTGTTACATTGGTAAATAATTCAACGTTCACGGTCTGTTACACTGAGTAAATAATCCAATATTCATTGCATGTTACGCATGTTACACTGATAAATAATCCATATTCATTGTCTGTTACACTAAGTAAATAATCCAATATTCATTGTCTGTTACACTGAGTAAATAATCCATATTCACGTCTGTTACACTGAGTTAATAATCCAATTTCATTGCATGTTACACTGAATAAATAATCCAATGTTCATTGTCTGTTACACTAAGTAAGTAATCCCAATATTCATTGTCTGTTACACTGAATAAATAATCCATATTCATAGTCTGTTACACTGAGTTAATAATCAATATTCATTGCTGTTACACTGAATAAATAATCCAATATTCATTGTCTGTTACACTAAGTAAATAATCCAATATTCATTGTCTGTTACACTGAGTAAATAATCCCATATTCACGGTCTGTTACACTGAGTTAATAATCCAATTTACATTGCATGTTACACTGATAAATATCAATGTTCATTGTCTGTTACACTAAGTAAATAATCCAATATTCATTGTCTGTTACACTGAATAAATAATCCCATATTCATAGTCTGTTACACTGAGTTAATAATCCAATATTCATTGCATGTTACACTGAATAAATAATCCAATGTTCATTGTCTGTTACACTAAGTAAATAATCCAATGTTCATTGTCTGTTACACTAAGTACATTATCCAATATTCATTGTCTGTTACACTAAGTAAATATCCAATGTTCATTGTCTGTTACACTAAGTAAATAATCCAATGTTCATTGTCTGTTACACTAAGTAATAATCCAATATTCATTGTCTGTTACACTGAGTAAATAATCCAATATTCATTGTCTGTTACACTAAGTAAATAATCCAATATTCATTGTCCTGTTACATTAGTAATATCCAATATCATGGTCTGTTACACTAGTAAATAATCAATATTCATGTCTGTTACATGAGTAAATAATCACATTCATGGTCTGTTACACTAAGTAAATAATCAAAATTCATGGTCTTTACACTAAGTAAATATCCAATATTCATTGTCTGTTACATTGAGTAAATAATCAACATTCATGGTCTGTACACTAAATAATAATCCAATATCATTGGTCTGTTACATAAGTAAATAATCCAACATTCATGTCTGTTACACTGAGTAAATAACCAAATCATTGTCTTTACACTAAGTAATAATCCAATATTCATTGTGTTACACTAAGAAATAATCCAATATTCATTGTCTGCTACACTAGTAATAATCCAGTATTTATGTCTGTTCACTGAGTAAATAATCCAACATCATGGTCTGTTACACTAAGTAATAATCCGCATTCATTGTTACACTAAGTAAATAATCCAACATTCATTGTCTGTTACACTGAGTAAATAATTCAACGTTCACGTCTATTACATGGGTAACAATCCGTATTCATGGTCTGTTACATTAAATAAATAATTCAACATTCATGATCCTTACACCGTGAACATCCAATACTCATTACTGCTATACTGGGTAAATAATGTATAAAGTGCCTATGCCTCTACCGCCTAAAGTAGAAACATGTTCTTGTTCTTGTTATTGTTGTTTTGTTGTTGTTGTTGTTGTTGTTTTCTTCTTCTTCTTCTTCTTCTCTCTCTCTCTCTCTCCTCTCTCTCTCTCTCTCTCTCCTCCCCTCTTGCTATCTCGCTTTTAGAAGCACTAAATCATCAAATTGTCAAATTGTCTCTTGCTCTCTCTCTCTCTCTCTGCTCTTAAGCATTAAAATCATCAAATTGTCAAATTGTCTCTTGCTCTCTCTCTCTGTCTTCTCTCTCTCTTGCTTTAGAAGACATTAAATCATCAAATTGTCAAATTCTCTCTCTCTCTCTCTCTCTCTCTCTTCTCTCTCTCTCTCTCTATTGCTTTAGAAGACAATAAATCATCAAATTGTCAAATTGTCTCTTGCTCTCTCTCTCTCTGTCTTTCTCTCTCTCTTGCTTTAGAAGACATTAAATCATCAAATTGTCAATTCTCTCTCTCTCTCTCTCTCTCTCTCTCTTCTCTCTATGCTTTAGAAGACAATAAATCATCAAATTGTCAAATTGTCTCTTGCTCTCTCTCTCTCTCTGTTTTTTCTCTCTCTCTCTCTCTCTCTCATGTTTCTCCTCTCTCTCTCTCTCTCTGTCTTTCTCTCTCTCTCTCTGTCTTTCTCTCTCTCTGTTGCTTTAGAAGACATACAGCTGTAAATCATCAAATTGTCAAATTGTCTCTTGCTCTCTCTCTCTCTCTGTCTCTGTCTCACTCTGTCTCTGTCTCTCTCTTGCTTTAGAAGACACTAAATCATCAAATTGTCTAATTGTCTCTTGCTTCCTCTGCTCTGTCTTTCTCTCTCTCTCTCTCACTTGCTTTAGAACACTAAATCTTCAAATTCGATTCTTCTTCTGCTGTATGTGTCTCTCTCTATCTATCTATCTCATCTCTCTTGCTTAGAAGCATAAATCATCATCATGTCAAAATTATCTCTCTCGCTCTCTGTCTGTCTATCTGTCTGTCTGTCTCATCTGTTCTAATCTTTCTATCTGTCGTGCTTTAGAAACGCTAAATCATAAATTGTCAAATGTCTCTCGCTCCCTTCTCTCTCTCTCTCTCTTCTCTCTCTCTCTCTCTCCTCTCTCTCTCCCCCTCTCTCTCCTTCTATCTGTCTTGTTTTAGAAGACACTAAATCATCAAATTGTCAAATTGTCTTCTCGCTCTTCTCTCTCTGTCTCTAGCGCCGGCTTTAGAAGACACTAAATTATCAGATTGTCAAATCTCGTCTGTTGTCTGTGTCTCTTCTCTCTCTGGTCGTCTCTGTCTGTCTGTCTGTCTGTCTCTGTCTCTCTCTATCTTACCTTCTCCATCTCTATTGCTTTAGAAGACACTAAATCTTCAAATTGTCGGATTCTCTGTCTCTGTCTCTCTCTCTCTCTTCTACTTATCCATTTATCTCTTGCTTTAGAAGACACTAAATCATCAAATTGTCAAACAATCTCTCTATGTCTCTGTCTCTCTCCCTGTCTTCTTGTTTCTATCTTTCTATCTCTCTTGCTTTGGAAGACACGAATCATAAAATTGTCAGATCTCTCTCTCTCTATCTCTCTCTGTCTCCCTCTCTCTGTCTCTCTTGTCTATCTTTCTATCTCTCTTGTTTTAGAAGACACTAATCATCAAATTGTCTCTCGCTCTTTCTCTCTCTCTGCTCTCTCCTTCCTCCCTCATCTCACTAATTCTCTGTCTCTCTGACTGACTGTCTGTCTGACTGTCTGTCTGTCTGTCCCTCAATAGGCTAAATGTCCCAAGGAAAAGAGGGCTCTCTCTCTCTCTCTCTGACTCTTTCTCTCTGTCCCATCTATCTTTCTATCTCTCTTGCTTTAGAAAGCACTAAATCATCAAATTGTCAAATTGTCTCTCTCTCACTCTCTCTCCCTCTCTCTCTCTCTCCCTCTCTCTCTCTGTCTGTCTCTCTATCTCTCTTGCTTTAGAAAGCACTAAATCATCAAATTGTCAAATTGTCTCTCTCACTCTCTCTCTCTCTCTCTCCCCTCTCTTTCTGTCTGTCTCTCTGTCTCTCTATCTTTCTATCTCTCTTGTTTTAGAAGACACTGAATCATCAAATTGTTTCTCGTTCTTTCTCTCTCTCTGCTCTCCTTCCTCCCAATCTCACTAATTCTCTGTCTCTCTGACTGACTGTCTGTCTGACTGTCTGTCTGTCTGTCCCTCAATAGGCTAAATGTCCCAAGGAAAAGGGGGCTCTCTCTCTTTCTCTGACTCTTTCTCTCTGTCCCATCCATCTTTCTATCTCTTTTGCTTTAGAAAGCACTAAATCATCAAATTGTCACATTGTCTCTCTCACTGTCTCTCTCTCTCTCTCTCTCTTCTCTCTTCCTCTCTCTCTCTCTCTCTCCCCTCTCTCTGTCTGTCTGTCTCTCTGTCTCTCTATCTTTCTATCTCTTTGTTTTAGAAGATACTGAATCATCAAATTGTTTCTCGCTCTTTCTCTCTCTCTGCTCTCCTTCCTCCCAATCTCACCAATTCTCTGTCTCTTTGACTGTCTGTCTGTCTGTCTGTCTGTCTGTCCATCATCCAGTCCCCTGATGGGCTAAATGTCCCAAGGAAAAGAGAGACCAGCTGAGACTGTTAACGTCTTACAGCACGCACAAGAGAACAGCCACACGTGTGATTAAACGCCCGCACAGACAGGGGACTACCCACCCAAATCCCTCACCGCCATGCAAATGCAGGCACCATGATTACAGGGCATGCCGGGAGAAGCCGCCATCTTGATAGCAGAAGGAGATTAGCGGTTGAGGGGGCCACGAATGGCCCGGATGACCACGGGAGAGAAAGGAGAGAGAGAGAGAGAGAGAGAGAGAGAGAGAGAGAGAGAGAGTTGGGGAAGTGAAGGGGAAGCGAGAGAGAGAGAGAGAGAGAGAGAGATAGATAGATAGATAGAGAGAGAGAGAGAGAGAGATAGAAAGAAGAGAGAGAGAGAGAGAAAAGATATATATATAGAGAGAGAGAGAGAGAGAGAGAGTTGAAATTTTCTGTTATTCTCTCTGTCTGTGTGTCAAGAGAGAGACATAGATAGCTAGACAGATAGGTAGATAGATAGATAGATAGATAGATAGATAGATAGATAGATAGATAGATAGATAGATAGATAGATAGATAGATAGACAGACAGACACCAGACAATTAGCAACTTGAAGTTGACTTTCAGTTTCAGTTTCTCAAGACAACGCATCCGCGCTCGGAACGAATTCCATATGCACTAACGTCACAGATGTCATGTGTATGGTGATCATGGCACAAGCCTTAATCCTGCACATAAACCCATGAGCTGGCCAGGTCCTGAGGCCTTACCTAGACTTTGTTTTACCAAGTCTATATTTTATACTGGTATTTCATCAGTCTATCACTGTGAACTTGTACGTCAGGATACATACATACATACATACATACATACATACATACATACATACATACACACACACATACACACACACACACACACACACACACATATATATATTATATATATATATATATATATACATTCATACATAAACGTGGCGTGCAAACATGTGAATCAAGAAATGGAATTTCAAAGCATCATAGTATCCTCCTTATGTATCGCCACACCATCGTGCAGAATACTCTCTGCTTGAGCGGTGTGAAAGATGGGACAGTGAAAACCAGGGAAAACCCAGACACACAACGAATGACAAACCCAAAACAAAACAAAACAACCAAACTACCCACACAAAAGCAACAGTTCAGCGCGTGTGGCAATGATTTTCGTTGGCCGCTGTGTTGGAAAAATTCACTGCCGGGAGGCAACAGTTCGGGAACGCCTTTTAACCCTTTGACTCCCGCACCCTATCTACCAGCTGCAAAAACTTAACCCTTTGATTCCCTCACCCTATCCGCCAGCTACCTGCAGGAAGCTGGTGAATAGGGTGAGTGAATCAAAGGCTTACGTTTTTGCTTTGTTAGCATAATTGGCTATGTAAGATGCTGGTGGACAGGGTGCGGGAGTCAAAGGGTTAATTAATTAAAGGCCAGGTGTGTTCATGTTAGCCTCATTGTCGTAAGGCAACCCAACACACAAATGCGGCAAAGTTAAAGGCCGGGCATCTGATCCGGCCCATCGTGTGAGAAGGACTAGATAACAGATTTCCATCCCCACGTGCGCGCTGTGCTCGTGTTATTGCAGAGTGGAGGACTGTAAGGGTTACACACATACAGGGGGGTGCAAAAGTAGGTATACAGTTAAGAAAAAAGAAAACACGTACAATACTCATTGCATTTATTATACAAACAAATGAATATTGCATGTACATGTTATAACAAGCACAGCCTTAATCCCTCAGATACTCAAACTGCTTGCCGTTGGTATTCACACACTCCTCTAATGGAGAGCGGAATTAAGCATTATAATAATGATGTGATACTTACTGTATACCTACTTTTGCACCCCCACCCCCTGTATTCACACATGCACATGGGTAGGCCCTACAGTTATGGTGTGGTCAAGCTGAAACTGACAGCGATATGCCTGCAGCTCTATTGTGGCCCTAGAAAAGTGCCACAGACCTAAACATTCATTTTTACGTCCGTGGTGCCAGGCGGAATGCGCGCGCCAGACACTAGCTCGACCTATCATAGTTAAAA
>JAPXFY010000035.1:27098860-27113860 GCA_030674185.1 Monoplex corrugatus
CTCCTCGTCTTCAGCCACGCTGCAAGTCCGTCTAGTATCTTCTCCCTGGGTCTACCTGGTGCTCTCTTTCCCTCCAGCTTTCCATTGTGACCAGGTGCTCCAAATCCCCCTTCCTCATAAAATGGCCTATAAATGTTGCCTGTCTTTTCCTAATCTTCCTTATGAATGATCTACTTGTGTCTGCTCCATCAAGACTGTCTCGTTTGATTTTCTTTGCTGTCCATGGAACTCTCAACATTCTTCTTAGAAACCACATCTCGGCTGCCTCAATCTTGTTCTGGCTTTGCTTGTTGACTGTCCACGCCTCACATCCGTACAACCAATACCAAACAATAATATGGAGTGTACAAACAATCATTGACAAACTAAATGGAGTGGGCAGAAACTGCAGGCCTAAACCTCAACGCAAAAAAGACCAAGGCAATGCATGTCGATGGATCCATGGATGGAAACATAACAGTGGATGGAGAACCCCTCGAAGTTGTACAACACTTCAAATACCTTGGGTCATACAAGTCAGCTGATGCCACATGTAGCAAAGACATCAAAGCAAGAATTGCCCAAGCTAAACAAAGAATGGTCCATCTTACTAACATTTGGAAAGCAGATATTTAGGAAATGAGCTCAAACTTAAAATACTGTGAACACTAATTTGACCCGTTGTGTTATATGGAAGTGAAGGATGGACTCTTAAAGCTGCAGATGAAAACAGAATCAAAAGTGCAGAGATGTGGTTCTACAGAAGACTCCAAAGAATAAGCTGGACTGAAAGACAAACAAACCAAAGCATTCTAGAAGAACTGAACAAACAACGGGAACTTTTAGGCTTGGTTAGGAAAAGGAAAAGGAAATACTTTGGACATGTTATGAGACATCAGAGCTGCCATGTAATGAAGACTGTGGCCCAGGGCAAAATGGAGGGCAAGAGACGACAAGGAAGACCGCCAACTTCCCATGTAGAGAACATAGCCAAGTGGACGAAGTTGCCGAAAGGTGAAATCTACAGGACTGTGGACAGAACGGGATGAAGACAGCTGACGGGGCATGCATCAGCAGCTACTTTCAAGAATTATGTAGCTGACAGGTCACAGGTCACAGGTCACATTTTGTTTCGTCCTAAGTCTCTTCTGTTGGATGGATGAAAATATGATGGTCCAAGGAAATTGGCGATTTGATGTTTTTTTTTTATGTCATCTTCCATCAGTAACTCTGTTCTATATATCATAAGTCACACTGAGTTCCATAAAATCACTTTTGTCTGCCACTGTTTTGAGGTTGGGGGTAGGGGTGGTGGGGTTCTAGAATGTCATTGTGTAATATGTACCTTGTCTGGGCAGTGATTTCTGCAGCTGACCTTTCAGCTGGCACCTCTCCTGTATCATTTCAAAAGATTCCTGTAAATTCAGAGCGGTTGCACACAGTGTAAAGTCAGATTGGTTTCATCTACCTGCAGCACAACTCTACTCCATGGCTTCCCTGGCTGTCTGTCTACGGCAGTTTGTTTAACAAGCACTGTCTTTTCTCCTTTAAGGAACTGAATTGTTAAACTTTAAACTATTTCCTGAAAATGCTCCAACTTCCCAAATTATTTTTGGTTAAATAATTTTCACTTCTTTTAGGACACACATACATGTACTGATTTTCCTCTCACTCTCTCTGTCTCTCTCTCTCTCTTTGTCTCTCTGTCTGTCTCTCTCATTTGCTCTGTCTTTCTCTGTCTCATGGCACCTGTGACGTTAGTGCATATTGAATTCGTTCCAAGCGCGGAGACGTCATCTTGAGATACGGAAACGGAACGGAAACTCTCTGTCTCTCTGTCTCTATCTCCGTCTCCGTCTCTGTCTCTGTGTCTATATCTCCGTCTCTGTCTGTCTGTCTGTCTGTCTCTCTGTCTCTCTCTAAATCTCTGTCTTTATCTCTTTTTCTCGTCCACTCTTTTTCTGTTTTTCATTACAATGACCACCATCACAGCTTCTTTCGGCCACATTCTGTTTAATCAGCACTTGTTCCGAATCAGTATCCTTTGGTAATCTCCACAATCATCTCATCCTCCAGCCGTTCACCACTAAGTTATTCTACGAAAACACAATATGTCCATTATGGCTGATAGCCGTTAGTAATTATTCTACGAAAACACAATATGTCCATTATGGCTGATAGCCGTTAGTAATCACAGAAATATTCCTGATAATTTTGGTGTTAGCCTATTATCCCATTCAGACGACTCGCTCCACCATTTCCCCCCACCCCCACCCCACCCCATCCCCGCTACCCACACGTACATTCACGCCCACGCCGTTAAAAATCTCGGAGATAATTAGCGAATGAATATTCATGTCAATCTTCATAATACTGACAACCAGACTTCCAGAACTCAGGACGTCTTTGTTTTGCTTCCACTGAGCAAACGCTCCAATATTCAAGTTGTCTTCCACTGAGCAAACACTCCAATATTCAAGTTGTCTTCCACTGAGCAAACACTCCAGTAGTCAAGTTGTCTTCCACTGAGCAAACACTCCAATATTCAAGTTGTCTTCCACTGAGCAAACACTCCAATATTCAAGTTGTCTTCCACTGAGCAAACACTCCAATATTCAAGTTGTCTTCCACGAGCAAACACTCCAATATTCAAGTTGTCTTCCACTGAGCAAACACTCCAACATTAAAGGTGTCTTCCATTGAGCAAACAGTCCAGCATTAAAGTTTGTCTTCCACTGAGCAAACAGTCCAACATTAAAGTTGTCTTCCACTGAGCAAACAGTCCAACATTAAAGTTGTCTTCCACTGAGCAAACAATCCAACATTGAAGTTGTCTTCCATTGAGCAAACAGTCCAACATTAAAGGTGTCTTCCATTGAGCAAACAATCCAACATTGAAGTTGTCTTCCACTGAGCAAACAGTCCAACATTGAAGTTGTCTTCCATTGAGCAAACAGTCCAACATTGAAGTTGTCTTCCACTGAGCAAACAGTCCAACATTGAAGTTGTCTTCCATTGAGCAAACAGTCCAACATTGAAGTTGTCTTCCATTGAACAAACAATCCAACATTGAAGTTGTCTTCCATTGAGCAAACAATCCAATATTTGGGTCTTTCTGATGAGTTAACAAATCAACATTCATGGTCTGTTTCACTGAGCAAACTATCTAACATTTATGGTCTTTTGTGCTCAGCAAATATCCAGCATTCATTGTCTCTATCACTGAGCAAACAATTTAACATTCATTGTCTGCTACATTGAGTAAATAATCCAATATTCATTGTCTGTTACATTGAGTTAATAATCCAATATTCATTGTCTGTTACATTGAGTAAATAATCCAATATTCATTGTCTGTTACACTAAATAAATAATCCAATATTCATTGTATGTTACACTAAGTAAATAATCCAACATTCATTGTCCGTTACACTAAGTAAATAATCCAACATTCATGGTCTGTTACACAGAGTAAATAATCCAATATTCATTGTCTGTTACACTGAGTAAATAATCGAATATTAATTGTCTGTTACACAGAGTAAATAATCCAACATTCATTGTCTGTTACACTGAGTAAATAATCCAACATTCATGGTCTGTTACACAGAGTAAATAATCCAATATTCATTGTCTGTTACATTAAATAAATAATCCAATATTCATTGTCTGTTACACTAAGTAAACAATCCAATATTCATTGTCTGTTACACTAAGTAAATAATCCAATATTCATTGTCTGTTACACAGAGTAAATAATCCAATATTCATTGTCTGTTACATTAAATAAATAATCCAATATTCATTGTCTGTTACACTAAGTAAACAATCCAATATTCATTGTCTGTTACACTAAGTAAATAATCCAATATTCATTGTCTGTTACACTGAGTAAATAATCGAATATTCATTGTCTGTTACACTGAGTAAATAATCGAATATTCATTGTCTGTTACACAGAGTAAATAATCCAACATTCATTGTCTGTTACACTGAGTAAATAATCCAACATTCATGGTCTGTTACACAGAGTAAATAATCCAATATTCATTGTCTGTTACATTAAATAAATAATCCAATATTCATTGTCTGTTACACTAAGTAAACAATCCAATATTCATTGTCTGTTACACTAAGTAAATAATCCAATATTCATTGTCTGTTACACTGAGTAAACAATCCAATATTCATTGTCTGTTACACAGAGTAAATAATCCAATATTCATTGTCTGTTACACTGAGTAAATAATCCAACATTCATTGTCTGTTACATTAAGTAAATAATCCAATATTCATTGTCTGTTACACTGAGTAAATAATCCAATATCCATTGTGTCTTACACTGAGTGAATAATCCAATATTCATTTTCTGTTACACTAAAGAAATAATCCAATATTCATTGTCTGTTACACTGAGTTAATAATCCAATGTTCATTGCATGTTACACTAAGTAAATAATCCAATATTCATTGTCTGTTACATTAAGTAAATAATCCAATATTCATTGTCTTACACAAAGTAAATAATCCAGTATTCATTGTCTGTTACACAAAGTAAATAATCCAATATTCATTGTCTGTTACACAAAGTAAATAATCCAATATTCATTGTCTGTTACATTAAGTAAATAATCCAATATTCATTGTCTGTTACACTAAGAAAATAATCCAATATTCATTGTCTGTTACATTAAGTAAATAATCCAATATTAATTGTCTGTTACACTGAGTAAATAATCCAATATACATTGTCTTTTACACTGAGTAAATAATCCAATATTCATCGTCTGTTACACTGAGTAAATAATCCAATATTCATCGTCTGTTACACTGAGTAAACAATCCAATATTCATTGTCTGTTACACTAAGTAAATAATCCAATATCCATTGTCTGTTACACTGAGTAAATAATCCCATATTCACGGTCTGTTACACTGAGTTAATAATCCAATATTTATTGTCTGTTACACTAAGTAAATAATCCAATATTTATTGTCTGTTACATTAAGTAAATAATCCAATATTCATTGTCTGTTACACTAAGTAAATAATCCAATATTTATTGTCTGTTGCACTAAGTAAATAATCCAATATTCATTGTCTGTTACACTGAGTAAATAATCCAATATTCATTGTCTGTTAAACTGAGTAAATAATCCAATATTCATTGTCTGTTACACTGAGTAAATAATCCAATATTCATTGTCTGTTACACTGAATAAATAATCCAATGTTCATTGTCTGTTACACTAAGTAAATAATCCAATATTTATTGTCTGTTACACTAGGTAAATAATCCAATATTTATTGTCTGTTACACTAAGTAATCTCCAATATTCATTGTCTGTTACACAGTAAATAATCCAATATCCATTGTCTGTTACACTGAGTAAATAATCCAATATTCATTGTCTGTTACACTGTGTAAATAATCCAATATTCATTGTCTGTTACACTGAGTAAATAATCCAATATTCATTGTCTGTTACACTGAGTAAATAATCCAATATTCATTGGCTGTTACACTGAGTAAATAATTCAACGTTCACGGTCTATTACACTGGGTAAACAATCCAGTATTCATGGTCTGTTACATTTAATAAATAATTCAACATTCATGATCCGTTACACCGGGTAAACAATCCAATATTCATTATCTGTTACACTGGGTAAATAATGTATATAAAGTGCCTATGCCTCTACCCCGTAAAGTAGAAACATGTTCTTGTTCTTGTTATTGTTGTTGTTGTTGTTGTTCTTCTTCTTCTTCTCTCTCTCTCTCTCTCTCTCTTGCTTTAGAAGACACTAAATCTTCAAATTGTTGGATTCTCTGTCTCTGTCTCTGTGTGTGTGTCTCTATCTATCTATCTATCTATCTCCATCTCTCTTGTTTTAGAAGACATTAAATCATCATACTGTCAAACTATCTCTCGCTCTCTGTCTGTCTGTCTGTCTGTCTCTCTGTTTCTCTATCTTTCTATCTGTCGATCTTTAGAAGACGCTAAATCATAAAATTGTCACTGTCTCTCGCTCCCTTTCTCTCTCTCTCTCTCTCTCTCTCTCTCTCTCTCTCTCTCTCTCTCTCTCTCTCTCTCTCCTTCTATCTGTCTTGTTTTAGAAGACATTAAATAATCAAATTGTCAAATTGTCTCTCGCTCTTTCTCTCTGTGTCTCTAGCGCGCGCGCTTTAGAAGACATTAAATTATCAGATTGTCAAATTCTCTCTCTCTCTCTGTCTCTGTCTCTGTTTCTCTGTCTGTCTGTCTGTCTGTCTCTATCTATCTACCTATCTCCATCTCTCTTGCTTTAGAAGACACTAAATTTTCAAATTGTCGGATTCTCTGTCTCTGTCTCTCTCTCTCTGTCTATCTACCTATCCATCTCTCTTGTTTTAGAGACACTAAATCATCAAATTTTCAAACAATCTCTCTCTGTCTCTGTCTCTCTCTGTGTCTGTTTCTGTCTCTCTCTCTCTCTCTCTGTCTGTATGTGTTTCTATCTTTCTATCTCTCTTTCTTTAGAAGACATCGAATCATAAAATTGTCAGATCTCTCTCTCTCTGTCTCTCTCTGTCTCTGTCTCTCTCTCTTTCTCTCTCTGTCTCTCTGTCTATCTTTCTATCTCTCTTGTTTTAGAAGACACTGAATCATCAAATTGTTTCTCGCTCTTTCTCTCTCTCTGCTCTCCTTCCTCCCTCTCTCACTAAGTCTCTGTCTGTCTGACTGACTGTCTGTCTGACTGTCTGTCTGTCTGTCCCTCAATAGGCTAAATGTCCCAAGGAAAAGAGGGCTCTCTCTCTCTCTGTGTGACTCTTTCTCTCTGTCCCATCTATCTTTCTATCTCTCTTGCTTTAGAAAGCACTAAACCATCAAATTGTCAAATTGTCTCTCTCACACACTCTCTCTCCCCCCTCTCTCTGTCTGTCTCTCTGTCTCTCTATCTTTCTATCTCTCTTGTTTTAGAAGACACTGAATCATCAAATTGTTTCTCGCTCTTTCTCTCTGTCTCTGCTCTCCTTCCTCCCAATCTCACTAATCCTCTGTCTCTCTGACTGTCTGTCTGTCTGTCTGTCTGTCCCTCAATAGGCTAAATGTCCCAAGGAACAGAGGGCTCTCTCTCTCTCTGATTCTTTCTCTCTGTCCCATCTATCTTTCTGTCTCTCTTGCTTTAGAAAACACTAAATCATCAAATTGTCAAATTGTCTCTCTCACTCTCTCTCTCTCTCTCCCTCCTTCTCTCTCTGTGTCTGTCTCTCTGTCTCCCTATCCCTCTATCTCTCTTGTTTTAGAAGACACTGAATTATCAAACTGTCTCTCGCTCTTTCTCTCTCTCTCTCTCCCTCTCTCTCTCTCTCTCTGTCTCTCTATCTTTCTATCTCTCTTGTTTTAGAAGACACTGAATCATCAAATTGTTTCTCGCTCTTTCTCTCTCTCTCTCTGCTCTCCTTCCTCCCAATCTCACTAATCCTCTGTCTCTCTGACTGTCTGTCTGTCTGACTGTCTGTCTGTCTGTCCCTCAATAGGCTAAATGTCCCAAGGAAAAGAGCTCTCTCTCTCTCTCTCTCTCTGACTCTTTCTTTCTGTCCCATCTATCTTTCTATCTCTCTTGCTTTAGAAAGCACTAAATCATCAAATCGTCAAATTGTCTCTCTCATTCTCTCTCTCCCTCTCTCTCTCTCTCCCTCTCTCTCTCTGTCTGTCTCTCTATCTCTCTTGCTTTAGAAAGCACTAAATCATCAAATTGTCAAATTGTCTCTCTCACACTCTCTCTCTCTCTCTCTCTCTCTCTCCCCTCTCTTTCTGTCTGTCTCTCTGTCTCTCTATCTTTCTATCTCTCTTGTTTTAGAAGACACTGAATCATCAAATTGTTTCTCGTTCTTTCTCTCTCTCTGCTCTCCTTCCTCCCAATCTCACTAATTCTCTGTCTCTCTGACTGACTGTCTGTCTGACTGTCTGTCTGTCTGTCCCTCAATAGGCTAAATGTCCCAAGGAAAAGGGGGCTCTCTCTCTTTCTCTGACTCTTTCTCTCTGTCCCATCCATCTTTCTATCTCTTTTGCTTTAGAAAGCACTAAATCATCAAATTGTCACATTGTCTCTCTCACTGTCTCTCTCTCTCTCTCTCTCTCTCCCCTCTCTCTGTCTGTCTGTCTCTCTATCTCTTTTGTTTTAGAAGATACTGAATCATCAAATTGTTTCTCGCTCTTTCTCTCTCTCTGCTCTCCTTCCTCCCAATCTCACCAATTCTCTGTCTCTTTGACTGTCTGTCTGTCTGTCTGTCTGTCTGTCCATCATCCAGTCCCCTGATGGGCTAAATGTCCCAAGGAAAAGAGAGACCAGCTGAGACTGTTAACGTCTTACAGCACGCACAAGAGAACAGCCACACGTGTGATTAAACGCCCGCACAGACAGGGGACTACCCACCCAAATCCCTCACCGCCATGCAAATGCAGGCACCATGATTACAGGGCATGCCGGGAGAAGCCGCCATCTTGATAGCAGAAGGAGATTAGCGGTTGAGGGGGCCACGAATGGCCCGGATGACCACGGGAGAGAAAGAGAGAGAGAGAGAGAGAGAGAGAAAAAGAGAGAGAGAGAGTTGGGGAGGTGAAGGGGAAGCGAGAGAGGAGAGAGAGAGAGAGAGAGATAGATAGATAGATAGAGAGAGAGAGAGAGAGAGAGAGATAGAAAGAGAGAGAGAGAGAGAGAGAGATAGAGAGAGAGAGAGAGAGAGAGAGAGTTGAAATTTTCTGTTATTCTCTCTGTCTGTGTGTCAAGAGAGAGACATAGATAGCTAGACAGATAGGTAGATAGATAGATAGATAGATAGATAGATAGATAGATAGATAGATAGATAGATAGACAGACACACACCAGACAATTAGCAACCTGAAGTTGACTTTCAGTTTCAGTTTCTCAAGACGACGTATCCGCGCTCGGAATGAATTCCATATGTACTAACGTCACAGGTGCCATGCGTATGGTGATCATGGCACAAGCCTTACGCCTGCACATAAACCCATGAGCTGGCCAGGTCCTGAGGCCCCACCTAGCCTATGTTTTGCTTAGTCTATATTTTATACTGTTATTTTATCAGCCTAGCACTGAAATGGAATTTCATAGCATCATGGTATCATCCTTATGTATCGCCACACCATCGTGCAGAATACTCTCTGCTTGAGCGGTGTGAAAGATGGGACAGTGAAAACCAGGGAAAACCCAGACACACAAACGAATGACAAACCCAAAACAAAACAAAACAACCAAACTACCCACACAAAAGCAACAGTTCAGCGCGTGTGGCAATGATTTTCGTTGGCCGCTGTGTTGGAAAAATTCACTGCCGGGAGGCAACAGTTCGGGAACGCCTTTTAACCCTTTGACTCCCGCACCCTGTCTACCAGCTGCAAAAACTTAACCGGTTGATTCCCTCACCCTATCCGCCAGCTACCTGCAGGAAGCTGGTGAATAGGGTGAGTGAATCAAAGGCTCACGTTTTTGCTTTGTTAGCATAATTGGCTATGTAAGATGCTGGTGGACAGGGTGCGGGAGTCAAAGGGTTAATTAATTAAAGGCCAGGTGTGTTCATGATAGCCTCATTGACGTAAGGCAACCCAACACACAAATGCGGCCAAATTAAAGGCCGGGCATCCGATCCGGCCGATCGGGTGAGAAGGACTAGATAACAGATTTTCATCCCCACATGCGCGCTGTGCTCGTGTTATTGCAGAGTGGGGCACTATAAGGGTTCCACACATATACACACATACGCACATGGGTAGGCCGTACAGTTATGGTATGGTCAAGCTGAAACTGACAGCGATATGCCTGCAGCTCTATTGTGGCCCTAGAAAAATGCCACACACCTAAACATTCATTTTTACGTCCGTGGTGCCAGGCGGAATGCGCGCGCCAGACACTAGCTCGACCTATCATAGTTAAAATCTGCCCTGATTTGAAATGTTTCTATCGATTTGCCATAACATCTTCCATTATTAATGTCACAGTTTCTATCGATTTGCCATAACATCTTCCATTATTAATGTCACAGTTTGTATCGATTTGCCATAACATCTTCCATTATTAATGTCACAGTTTGTATCGATTGGTCATAACATCTTCCATTATTAATGTCACAGTTTGTATCGATTGGCCATAACATCTTCCATCATTAATGTCACAGTTTGTATCGATTTGCCATAACATCTTCCATTATTAATGCCATATTATATTTAGTGGAGTATTAGGAGATAATAATAGCTACCATTAGGAGATAATAATAGCTATCATTGTACCAACTATGAAGTTGTGTTGTTGCTTCTGCATCAAGCTACTTGAGAAAATGTTAGAGAGACGTGATGCCTGCTGTTACAAGGGTTAGAAATGAAGCGGACATCTCTGTTCTGTTTTGTTGAGTTTAACCCTTTGACTCCCATACCCTATCCACCAACAGCCAAACGTAACCCTTTGAATTTCTTCACCTTATCCATTAGCTTCCTGCCAGGAAGCTGGTGGATAGGGTGAGGGAATCAAAGGGTTTCGTTTTTGCTTTGCTAGCATGGTTGGCAATGCAGGATGCTGATGGACAGGGTGTGGTAGTCAAAGGGTTAAAGTCCTACCACTCTCAGAGTATACGAGGAATAGCTATAAGAATGTTGTTCTAAGAAGCCTTACAACATTTTAGCTGCATTGTGAGATACATATGCTTTTGTCAGATTCTCTGGATCTCAAGCGGACATCGTGATGTTCCTGTTCTGTAAAGTTTAAAAAGGTCCTACCAGAGGACTAGCCATAAGAATGTTGCTTAAAGAAGCCTTAAAACATTTTGGTTGCATTTGTGAGATACCGATGCTATTGTCTATCGGACATCAATTGATTGATTGATTTGGTTCAGTTTTTACGTCGACACACACCTCAGGTGATATGGCCGATGGGGATAACCATCCCAGGGAAGTGAGGGAAGGGGGACTTACCTAATCCTATACTGACACCACCAGAACAACAATGATATTAAGATGGGACAGCGAGAAGGCCAGTTTTAATGGGGGAACTTATCTAATCCTATACTGACACCACCAGAACAATAATAATATTAAGATGGGACAGCGAGAAGGCCAGTTTTAATGGGGGAACTTATCTAATCCTATACTGACACCACCAGAACAATAATAATGTTAAGATGGGATAGTGAGCAGGCCAGTTTTAATGAGGGGACTTATCTAATCCTATACTGACACCACCAGAACAACAATGATGTTAAGATGGGACAGTGAGAAGGCCAGTTTTAATGGGGGGGGGGGGGGCTTATCTAATCCTATACTGACACCACCAGAACAACAATGATGTTAAGATGGGACAGTAAGAAGGCCAGTTTTAATGGGGGGACCTATCTAATCCTATACTGACACCACCAGAACAATAATAATGTTAAGATGGGGCAGTGAGAAGGCCAGTTTTAATGTTGCGCACCCGGATTCGAACCCACAACCATTAGCATATGAATAGGACGCTCAAACCAACTGAGCTACTGGGGCCCGCAAAGTGGCTATTCTGCTCTGTAGATTTTAAAGTCCAACCACTCTCTGAGTATACGAGGACTAGGAAAAAAAATTGCTTTAAGAAGCCTTTAAAAATTTTATTAGCATTGTGAGATACCGACGCTTTTTTTCGGTTCTCTGTCGATCTGGATCAGATCGATTGGATGGATGAATGGATTGAAGCGGTCATTTCGGCACATGGCCCTGTATATAGTCCTGCCGTGGCTTTTTCGTACTGCTGTCGGTGCTCCTGTCCTCACGGTGACCTCAGTCTTGGTTTCCCGTGCCCGGGCTAAAAGTTCACATGAAGGTCTTTCGTGTTGGGAGGTTTGTGGTTGCTGTCGCCACAAGGACTTAGTGGTGGTCTTGGTATTGGGATGTGGGGGTGAGGGAGTGTGTGTGTGGTGGTGTGTGGTGTTGTGTTGTGTGTGTGTATGTGTGTGTGTATGTATGTATGTGTGTGTGTGTGTATGTTTTGTGTGTGTATGTGTGTGTATGTATGTGTGTGTGTGTTGGTGTGTGTTGTTGTGTGTTGTGTGTGTGTGTGTGTGTGTGTGTGTGTGTGTTGTGTGTGTGTGTGTGTGTGTGGTGTGTGTGTGTGGTGGTGTGTTGAGAGTGTGTGTGTGTGTGTGTGTGTGTGTGTGTGTGTGTGTGTGTTTGGTGTAGCGTTTTGTCATAAAATGACAACGCGGAGAAATTCTCTGTTGAGCTATTCAAACTTATAAATGATTTATTTGTAAGAAAAATGTAATGTTCAGATTTGGACAGCTCATATTCAGAAAATATTGACACGGGTTTCGAATTTAGTTGGGAATCTCAAAGTTTTGGAAACAAACACACATTTTGCAAAATGTTATTCATCCACCCCAGGATAATTACCTGCAAGTCTGGAAGAGAGGTTTGGAAACCAATAGTAAATGCATATTATACAGAAATTTCAAAACTGAATAAGGAATAGATAAATATAACACAGTTGCCGGATATTTACATTTTTCCTTTGATTGAATTTCGATGCAGTTGTCTCAAGAGATTAGATTAGGCAGACGCAAAGGGGGTAAACTGACAAAGCAGAATATGTAAGCTTTGTGACGACAGCGCCTTAGGCGATGAGTTGCACGTTATTTTCGAATGTTCTGAATTCAAGAAGATGACAAGCATTCTTACCAACAAATGCCTATCAATTAACATCAGAAAGAGAGTTCTTGAATGTTATATAGAACCGATAAATGTTATACGGTTGAGAGGCGTGGACAGTCAACAAGCAAAGCCATAACAAGATTGAGGCAGCCGAGATGTGGTTTCTAAGAAGAATGTTGAGGGTTCCATGGACAGCAAAGAAAACAAACGAGACAGTCTTGATGGAGGCAGACACAAGAAGATCATTCATAAGGAAGATTAGGAAAAGACGGGCAACATTTATTAGCCATTTTATGAGGAAAGGGGAATTGGAGCACCTGGTCACAACAGGAAAGGTGGAGTGAAAGAGAGCACAAGGTAGACCCAGGGAAAAAATATTTGACGGACTTGCAGAGTGGCTGAGGACAGAGAGATTGGAAGAGGTGCTTGTGGCAACAAGGGATAGAAACAGATGGAAGGCCGTGATCGCCAACGCCATGTGGCAAGGCACTTGATGATGATGATGATGTAAATTCCGTGATGACCGTCTGAAGTGGATTCCACAAAAATATCTGTCAGCCAAATCAACGTTCTCATTGTGTAACTTCAGTTCTGGAAGTAAAAAAAATGATAAGTTGAAATCAGAAAATTTATCAGATGTTCTAAAATTGTGTAGTTGTATATAGAACACTTGAGTATTCTTATGTAAGACAATTCCATAAATTGGACGGAGCAGTCAGCGCCAGGCGCATGTCCTTAGGTTATATGCGCGAATGCATTGATATGTATACTTAATTTTCTTTTCTCTCTTTTTTTTTCCTGTTCAAGTTTTGTGTATGTTTTGAAGTGGTTGTAGCCCTGATGTGGCTGTACGCAGGCGGTTGGGCTTTAAAGAACAATAACAATAACAGTAACAAATGTATGGTTTTTTTCCTGCTGAGCCAAGTTCTTCCTGCGTCATGTTATTTGATAATTTGATAATCGTGTTGGAATTATTCTTTTTTTTTTCTTTCTTTTTTCTTTCTTTCTTTCTTTTTTGTTTTTGTTTTTTGTTGCTGTTATCCTCCATGCCCCAGTTGGGGTTAGAGGACCTATTAAATCTAAATTTTCTAATGTGCCAGGGCGGGGCCGTTCATTCAGTCTGCCTCACGACCAAGCGCTTACTGTCGACTGCAGGAGAGTGGAGAAGGTGTGTGGTGGTGGTGTACCTGGTTTGTGTGCGGAATAGGTGAGCCAGCGTTTCTCTGATGGGGTCAGTAAAGGCTAAGGGAAACAACCCCTACAGAAAATTCGGAGCGGAGCCCCGTTAGGCGGTTTCTTGTTCAAACTCTGTCACGTCTCCGGCAAAATCCTTCACCCAGAATCATCTCCAGCCGTCTTGACCATGTCTTGCCACTGGATCCAGGTGAACCTGGACGAGAGAGTGTCGATGATGCTGCGCAAGTTATCTACGCTTTAATCAAAATCTCAGCGCATGTCATGGCTTCATACTCACAGTTGAAAGTTGTTCAGTCATAGACAGAGCTAGCTTGGGGGGGGGGGGGGGGGCAGATGACCTATTTGTGCTCTTGTGACCTCATTGTTACGCACGCTAACACACTGGTTTACATTGTGCTTTATAAATGGCCATTTGCTCATATGAAGATCTTGGCAGCACATCGAATTTTTTCAGGTCTTTTAAATTTTTTTAATAATTTTGTTATTTTCATTTTAACTTTTTAGTTTTTATCAGCTAAAATATATTGATGGCGATGGACTTGCCCGTCGGTCCGACGGAAGGGTAGGTGTACCAGCCTTCAGCGGCTGGTGTGGGATGGAGGACCAGTCTTGGAGGCTCCCTCGTGGGAGGAGGGGGGGGGGCTCTTTCAAATGTAAAGAGTATCCCCACCTTCTGGAAATTCTGTGCTAGAAATTTCCTCTTTCCTGTCTCTTTGATTCTGACTTCCTCCTTTGCTTTCTGTCATCTCTTCCTGTCATTTTCTGCTTTGCTGGTCCATTCATCTGTATGTGTTCGATAAAGTCTTACATACTTTTTCTTAAGATTGATAATTGGGTACATGAAGTGAGTCCATTTTTGGTTTAAGGAGGTGAAATGTGCAGAAGCAATTTTAGGTAATTTATGCCTGTTTTTATATATGTTTTGGTGTCCTTAGGTATGGTTAGATTTGTATTCGGGTGTGATTTTTAAATCCCTTGTACGATAAATTGGACGGAGTGGTCAGCGTCAGGGGCATGTCCTTAGATTAAGTTCCACGAATGCATTGATATGTGTACTTGATTTTCTTGTTCTTTTTCTTTTTCTTTGTTGAAGTATTGGTTAGTTTTGAAACGGTTATAGCCCTGATATGGCTCTACGCAGTCGGCTGGGCT
>JAPXFY010000035.1:27121360-27133860 GCA_030674185.1 Monoplex corrugatus
TACCAGTTGATCAATCAAAGAATCCGCCATTCAGCCCGTGATTCAACTGACAAATCAGCTTTCAATTGACTGGGTCAGATGCATCATCCAACTGTACAATCGATATCACTTCAGTAACAATCACTTAACGTAATCAGTCCCTCTCTCAATCAATCAATCGATCAATCATTTAACCAGTTAATCAGTCATCCAGTGACTTAATCGACCAGATAACCTAGAATTTAACTGAGTTCAATATATCAATTTGCAATCGTTACTTCAAATAACGCGAATCAATCATCCATACATTCCATAATTCAATCACTGATCGATCAATAGCTAAAACCATCAATCTATAAATCGATCGGTCGGTGAGCCACCCATCGCCATCAATTAACAAATCATATAATCATTCCGTTGTCAGCTAATCATGCGTTCAGTTTATCAATTTATTCACCAGTGAATCTAAACCAATCAATGGAATTAATGTACAATGAAGTGAAACAAGAAATATATGACATAAGAGCAATTCGACCCCAAAACAGTCGGTTAATTGGCAAAAACAGACATTCATAATGCCAATCCATTAATCAGACTAATCGCAGATCAGTCACTCATTTACCAAAACAATTGACATTGAGACAATACCAAATGATCATTCAACGCATATTTAGCATTTCGTGCATCTTTTAGTTCAGAGATAACTCAATCTTCGGCGGTCAGCAATGGTTCAGGCCATAGACTGAATTGAAGGTTATGTATAAACGCACATACACACATACACATCTATATACACGCACACATACATAATCACTCATACATATATACATACATAGATATATATACATATGTACCCACACATATACATAATGTAGATACTATCACCTATATATGCACATAAGTACACCAACGTCAATGTGAATACACAGGCACCTATGCACATGTGTCTCTATATGAGCACCCCTTTCATATTCAAATAAACATTTTTTTTTTCTTTACAATTGAAATTAATTATTGTCTGAAATTCTAGTGCTAGTATCTACATAACTATTTACTTTTCTTCTCCTTTTAACAATTTTTTTCTCCTATTCATGGCGTGGAAAACGTATCTGGATACGCTGTGGCTTCGGTGGCTATTTGTTGATTGGAGCAGTATGCACATAGGCATGCTGACTAAATCCTTTAAAAATTTCGCCCTGAGATCAGCGTAAGTGGAACATCTAAATAATAAGTGTTCTTCGTTTTCAGATTCTGTCCTGCAAAATGGACACACCTTTTCTTGATCAGATTCACTGTATCTATTTATATTATTGTTTAGTGGTAAAACGTTCAACCTTGTTTGTGAAAGGGCAACTCTGAAACAGTATATATCAATAGAGTCAATGTACTTCTCTTTTTCAAAGATAGTCTTAAATGATCTGTAGCTTTCATACCTATCTCTGTCTCTGAGTGACCCAGACCATTCTTGAATATATAAGTCTACAAGTCTCCGTTTAAATACACGCAAAAAGGCTTTTACATCACCAACACCTTGTTGCAGCCACACGATATTAAATCCCGTTTCACACAAAATTTCCCTTATTTTTGAAGCCCAGCATTCTTTCCCAGCCCTGTCAAGTTCCACTAACATTTGGTAAGCCTTATAAGGTAACCTATTTGGATTCATTTCCAGTAATTTAAACCAATATCTAAGACAGGTAGTTGAGGAGTTGACATAAAGAGGATATCTTCCCAAATCCCCATATACCATCTTGTTAGGTGTCCTGACTGGAACACCCAACAGTCTTTTGCACGATACCAAATGTACTTTCTCTATATGCTCGAGTCTGTTAAGTCCCCATATCTCAGAAGAATACAACAAAATAGGTTGAATTTTTGCATCAAACAACTTGAAGAAAGTTTCTATAGTCATGTCTTTATATTTTTGAAAAGTCCTGTTTAATAGCAAAGTTGCTTTTTTACCTTTTGTCACCAAATGTTCTGTGCCGGCCTTGGTGCTAATCATTGTCGTGAAACTGAACCCCAGATAACAATATTTACTAACTACTTCCAATTTTGTCCCTTTGTAAAACCATTGTTCAGAGAGAGAGAGAGAGAGGGGAGAGAGAGAGAGAGAGAGATTTCAAGGATAACAGATACGCATATTGATTTGAGTGTGGTTTCATAAGAACGGGGGGGGGGGGGGGGGGGGGAGGGGGGAGATTTCAAGGATAACAGATACGCATACTGATTTGAGTGTGGTTTCATAAGAACGGGGGGGGGGGGGGGGGGAGATTTCAAGGATAACAGATACGCATATTGATTTGAGTGTGGTTTCTTCAGAACGGAGAGAGAGAGAGAGAGAGAGAGAGAGGGAGAGAGAGAGAGAGAGGAGAGAGAGAGAGAGAGAGAGAGAGAGAGAGAGAGAGAGAGAGAGAGAGAGAGAGAGAGAGAGAGACAATGACAATGATGCTTTATTTTCCAACGGTAAAAGCTATTGGCTAGAAGCCATTTTTCAAACTTGCTGTTGCTATTCTATACACATGACATTTGTTTACAGTAACAAGTACAGCTTAAGGAAAATACATGTTGAATACTAAAATTAAGATAACATTGCAATGAAATCAAGAAACGTACACTGTTAGCACTTAGAGATAGATAGATAGATAGATAGATAGATAGATAGATAGATAGATAGATAGATAGAGAGGTAGATAGTATAGATAGATAGATAGACAGATGAGCAGATAGATAAACCAATGAATAAGTAAGTAAATAAAGAAAGAAAAATAATGTTGATAGTGATAATAATAAAAATACGACGACGAAGAAGAAGAAGAAGAAGAAGAAGAAGAAGAAGAAGGAGGAGGAGGAGAGGAAAACAAAGTAAACAAAATAGTAATAAGATAAAACAAAATAAGATGAAATAGAGAGAGAAGAAACATTACATGTGAAAAAAAATTATAGAAGATAAATCAAGCGTCAAATAGACTAATGTTCTTACAATCAAATCAAAGAAGATGAAATCAACTTGCTATCACTATTTTTACTGCGGCTATTCTGATTACACACAAAATTATTTACACTGCTACAACAATTACCACTACTACCACCACCACTACTACTACTACTACTACTACTACTACTACTACTACTACTACTACTACTACTACTACTACTATACTACTACTACTACTACTAAACCCAAAAGTAATAAATGGAGGTAAAAAAAGAGCAGTTCAGAAGGATGATTAAAGAAAAAAAAAAAGGGGGGGGGGGGGGGTAGCAAACAGTGGGTCGATTGAAGGCATAAACACATAAAATTCTGTAGGAGACAGAAAATCAACAGATGATATGAAGTCAAATAGACAAATGTATAGATAAATAAATAAAGTAAATTTTACTTTCGACAATAGGAAATTACAGTAATGATAAACGCATACGTATAATAGAAATATCATACATGTGTAAACAAATCAATAATTCATGTAATAAGACATAAATAAATCAAGAATAGTAAACATAATCAAGCGCCGTTTTTCTTGATAGGAGAAGAGAGATACAAGCATAATATGGATAACAGTTGGAGAAAAGTGACAAATACAGACAGCAGATAAGAGCAAACCAAACAGACAGACAAAATGGCTAACAGATAAGATGGGCAAGCAAGCAAAACCAAAACCAAAAAACAAACAAACAAAAATGAACAAAAGCAATGAGAAATAAAGAAGAAGCAAGAGAGAATCAAACACGTCATAGAGTCATCAACAAATCATCGCATATAATACAGAAAGAAATACTGGTTGGCTGTTTGAACTGTTAAAATATCAATAATGTTAAAAAAGGAGAAAATCCCCCCCAAAAAACCAATTATCATTGTGCACCACACACACACACACACAACACACACACACACACACACACACACACACACACACACACACACACACAACACACACACACACACACACACACACACACCACACACACACACACACACACACACACACACACACATTGACTAGATTAGATGTCACAGGTTGAAAGGCAGCTGACGTTATTGTTGCTAACTGGGATAATTTACGACACTGACGTCAGGTATTTAAATAAACAACTTTGAAGGAAGAGAGTGATTGAGTGTTTGTGATATTTGGGGGGAGGGTGTTCCATAGTTGTGCACCAGAAAACGATAAACTACTTTTATATATGTCAATTCTTAGACGGATAATTTTGAATTGATTTTGTCTTGAGTTTGAGTATGATCGCACATTCTGATTAAACAAATTGAGAAGATATTGCGGAACACAGAGAGAGAGAGAGAGAGAGAGAGAGAGAGAGAGGAGAGAGAGAGAGAGAGAGAGAGAGAGAGAGAGAGGAGAGAGAGAGAGGAGAGAGAGAGAGGAGAGAGAGAGAGATTTCAAAGATAACAGATACGCATATTGAGTTGAGTGTGGTTTCAGAAGAACGAGGAGAGAGAGGAGAGAGAGAGAGAGGGAGAGAGAGAGAGAGAGAGGGAGAGAGAGAGAGAGAGGGAGAGGAGAGAGAGAGAGAAACTGAAACTGAAACTGAAACTGAAACTGAAAATGGTTTATTGCCATTGACATTTTTGTCCTTGTGGCAAGGAGCATAAAACAAAGTCATTAAATTTTTCGGCGACGTTTTCTCGAAACAAAGATTTATAAATATAGTCATGGCTGACAATACATCCATTTGAATTTATTCCCTAAAGATGAAGAAAAAATTGAACGGAAAAAGTTGAACAAAATGTTGAACAAAAAGTTGAAGAAACAGTTGACCACCCAACGTAATTAGTCATATAGGTAAGAGGAAGACCAAATCCGCCAAATAAACATAAGAACAATATAAAGTAATATCTTCACTGAATATAAACTTACATTAATTTAAAAAGTTGAACAAAAAGTTAAATAGTTAACCACCTGACATAATTAGTCATATAAGAGGAAGACCCAAATCCAGAAAACAAACAAAAAAAACAATATAACGTAACATCTTCACTGGAAATAAACGTACATTAATTTAAAAAGTTGAACAAAAAGTTGAAGAAACAGTTGACCACCCGACGTAATTAGTCATATAAGTAAGAGGAAGACCTAAATCCGGCAAATAAACATAAGAACAGTATAAAGTGATATCTTCACTGTAGATAAACTTACATTAATTTATTACTGTGTTGTTTTCTTTCTCCGACTTTCCCAAGCAAGGGCGATAAATTTCGCGAGGGATTTTTGATAGTTTTCATCTTCAGTCATGAGTATTCTGGTAATGACCCTTTGACTCGAAATGTCCTCATCAAAGATTATGCATTTTTGTCGTATACTTTCATACGACTTGCAAACAAACAAAAAATGCATTTCATCTTCTGTCTCTACATTACACATGGGACAAATAGAGTGTGTGTTGTGTGTGTGTGTGTGTGTGTGTGTGTGTGTGTGTGTGTGTGTGTGTGTGTGAGAGAGAGAGAGAGAGAGAGAGAGGGGTTTCAAGGATAACAGATACGCATATTGAGTTGAGTGTGGTTTCTTCAGAACGGAGAGAGAGAGAGAGAGAGAGAGAGAGAGAGAGAGAGAGAGAGAGAGAGAGGAGAGAGGGAGAGAGAGAGAGGGACAGAGAGAGAGAGAGAGAGAGAGAGAGAGACAGAGAGAGACACAGAGAGAGAGAGAGACAGAGACAGAGACAGAGAGATTTCAAGGATCACAATCACAGATAAGCATACAGAGTTGAGTGTGGGTCCCATCTGTCCCGTGACCAGAGATGAACTACAGCCAAAGCGGAAGGCCACAATCAATAAAAGAAGTGTACATTGCAATGTAGCAAACACAATTTCAATATTGTTATCAGCAGAATATCACTCATAGACACAAGAAGGCAGACAGACAGACAGACAGACAGACAGACAGACACACACACACACACACACACACACACACACACACACACACACACACACACACACACACACACACACCACACATACACACAGACACACACACACACACACCACACTGTGTGTGCGCGACACACACACAGACACAGACACAGACACAGACACACACAGCACACACACACACACACACAGACAGACAGACAGACAGACACACACACACACACACACACACATACATGGAAAATGGTCATTCATTCTCTCTCTGTCTCTTACTGTTTCGCTCACTCGCTCACACACACACTCACACACTCACTCACACACACACACACACACACACACATACACACACACGCACGCACGCACACACACATACACACACACACACACACACACACACACACACACACACACACACACACACACAGAGCAGAGACACACCACACTGTGTGTGCTCGATACACACACACACACACACACACACAGTACACACACAGCAACCACACAAACACACAACACCAGACACACAAAACACACAACACAACACACACACACACACTACACACACACACACACACACACACACACACATACACACACACACAGGCGCGCGTGCGCACACACAGAGACGCGCGAGCGCACACACAGTGGTGCGTGTGTGTGTGTGTGGGTGTGCGAACGTACGTGCGTGCTTGTACGTGCGTGCGTGCGTGTCGTGCGGCGGCGGCCGGCGCGCCGTGTGTGTGTGTGTGTGTGTGTGTGTGTGTGTGTGTGTGTTTTGTGTGTGAATGATTGCAATTGAAACCTTACCTGTTTCGTAACATTATAAACTCCGTCACTAAAAAGTACATGTAAATGAAATTGGAATGTAATGATCAGATACATCTAGCGAAACTCGTCAATTTTTATCCAGTTGTGTAACTTCAGTTGATTTCATTTCGTTTCCTTCCAGATTTGAAATTACACATTGAGTTGTCTGAAAGATATTTTTGTGTGGAATAAACTGTAATCTGGATCCAGAAAAAAAAACCAAGCAAACAAAAAACTACGAAAATAGAATCAAAACGCGTATGTAATACAACCAGAAAGACAGGCGCAAATTTTCGGTCAACTGACCTTTGTCAAGCGTAAACGTAAGATCACAAACAAACAACAAACACCAAATACAAAAATTAGGAGAAAAAGACTGAAATTTCCCTGCTGCTTCGTCTAGTGGGAGAAAAGACTAAACTGTAATCTGTCATGGCTGAATTAGTTGACAGACACCAAGGATCATCATCATCATCAGTGCCCTGCCGCATGGCGTTGGCGATCATGGACTTCCATCTGTCTCTATCTCTCGTTGCCCCTAGCTTTCTCCCCACCCTCCTCGTCCCCAGCCACTGTGCAAGTCCGTCCAGCAGTTTTCTCCCTGGGTCTATCTGGTGCTGTATTTCCCTCCAGCTTTCCGTTGTGACCAGGTGCTCCAAATCCCCCTTCCTCATAAAATGGCCTATAAATGTACACTATGGGATAGCTAGAGAAAACAGAATATGCACTGATAGGTTTTGTGATGACTTGTCTTGAGTTCTAGTTCATATTGCCTATAAGCCCAGCCGACTACTAGAGCCATATCAGGGCTAACACACGTCAAACACGACAACCAGGTTAAGATAAAAGACAACAGTTAAAAACCATGCTCACTGTTTTGGGTGACGAGTTTCTGGTTTATTCACGAACGTGTTCTGTTCATTTTAGAACTTGTTGCAACTGCGTCATTACAACTGCGTCATCGCAACTGCGTCATTCAACTGGCATCATTACATAACTGCGTCATTACAACTGCATCAAAATTACCCGTGGGGATGCCGGGGGCTCTTTCAGTATAAACAGTACCCTCACTTTCTGGAAATTCTGTGCTAGAAATTTCCTCTTTTCTGTCACTCTCTTTGTTTCTGCCTTGTTGCTTTGCTTTCTGTCATTTCTTCCTATCATTTTCTGCCTTGCTGGTCCATTCACCTGTATGTGTTCGATGAAGTCTTACATACTTTTTCGTAAGATTAATAATTGGGTACATATATTAAGTGCATTTTTTGCTCTAGGGAGATGTGATATGCGGAAGCAATTTCCTGTAATTTATGCCCGTTTTTAGTTGTTTTGGTGTCCTTAGGTATGCTTGAATTTGTATCCAGGTGTGTTTTCTAAATCCAATATGCGATAAATTGGTCGGAGTAGTCAACGCCGGTGGCATGTCCTTAGATGATGTGCGCGAATGCATTGATATGCGTACTTTATTTTCTTTTCGTTTTGTTTCCTGTTGAAGTTTTAAAGCGGTTATAGCCCTGATATGGCTCTACGCAATCGGCTGGGCTTTAAGCAACAATAACAATAGCAATAAAAAGTGCAATTTTCGCTCTAGTGAAATGAGATATGCGGCAGCAATTTTCGGTAATTTAGGCCCATTTTTATGTATGTTTTAGTGTCCTTAGTTATGTTTAAAGTTCTATGCTGATGACACCCAACTTCTAGACAGTGACACACCAGACAATATACAGCGCCTCTTGACTCGCACCACTGAGTGTTACTCGGACATTAAGAACTGGATGACGTTCAACAAACTTCAGCTTAATGACGACAAGACAGAAGCTATCCTCATTGGCACTCGTCAGAATTTCTCACTGCCTCTTTCTCTCCCATTATGTAACACATCAGTCCCAATTTCTGATTCAGCTAAAAACCTTGGTGTCTGCATTGACTCTACCCTCTCCATGAACAACTTTGTTTCTCAAACTGCCAGATCTTGCTACTATCACCTCCATCGTATAAGCCTGATCAGGAAGTATATCTCTGTCGAAACAACTGCAAAACTCGTTCTCTCCTTCATAATGTCTCGCATTGACTATTGCAATTCACTCCTGTCTGGTCTTCCTGCCTCCACCATTCACATCCTACAGCGCATTCAAAACAATGCTGCACGCCTTGTACTCAAAAAGAAAAAAGCTGACCACATATCTCCTCTCCTGGCACAACTTCACTGGCTCCCTGTATCAAAGCGCATACAGTACAAACTAGACACCATGTGCTACAAAAGCCTCAATAACGCAGCCCCCGATTACCTGTCAAGCCTACTTGAGATCTATGTTCCCTGACGTACCCTCCGCTCTGCCTCCGATCCTCTGACTTTTCGCTTTCCACGCACTAAGCTCAATACCTATGGTCCACGAGCCTTCTCTGTTTCTGGTCCACTTTCCTGGAACAAACTTCCTCTCTCTGTCCGTCAGCAACCTACTTTTGTCTCCTTGAAGTCCGCTCTCAAAACTCACCTTTTCTCCTCTGCATAAAATCCTGACCTCACTCATCCCCCCTCTGTAGCCTGTCTTCACTCGGAGGGGAATCACATTGTAATATATATTTGTATATAATATGCTCTCTATAATTTTCCATTGCTTTTATTCTTTTTCCCCATTTATAGCCATGTGTGAGTGTGTGTGTGCGTGTGTGTGCGCGCGTGCGTAAGTGTATGTTCAGCGCTTAGATTTGATTTTTATCGAGATTTTGCGCTATATAAATATTGTAATTATTATTATTATTATTCAGGTATGTTTTTAAGTCCCCGTGCGATAAACTGGACACAGTGGTCAACGCCAGGGGCGTCTCTTAAATTATGTGCGCGAATGCAGTGATATGTGTACTTATGTTTTTCTTTTTTTTTCCTGTTGAAGTACTGTGTGTATTAAAACGGTTATAGCCCTGATATGGCTGTGCGCAATCGGCTGGGCTTTAAACAAACACGACATATAATATAATTTAATGGGGAAAAACAAGGGGGGGGGGGGGGATGTTAAGATTTGGTAATCGTGTAATCTATTTCTCTTGGCCAACAGAATTTTTGATATTTAGATACAGTGTGTATTTACGGCTGTTTTCCAAAGTTGTCATTTTCAACCGAAACGTATACATGTGTTTCATATATTCATCACCCGTGTGCCTCCTGGCTGCGCACGCTAAAGATCCCACGTAAAGAGCAGGGCATTGCCCGGCTGCCAAGGTAAAAATCATGGGAGGTATAGGTTGATTTCCCAGGTCCCATCTCTTGAAGACCAATTACCCTTCTTGGTTTAAAAAAAGTGAATATGAATTTGAAGCGAGGGAGAGGGGACGGGCGCCGCCCTCGTGGTGCTGGTCCAGGGAAAAGTTGAGGTCTCTGCCACCTCACTCCCCTACGACTTCAGGGTTATGGAACTATCTAGTAGGACTCAGGACCTCAGGACCTGGCCAGCTCGTGGGTTTATATGCAGGCTTAAGGCTTGTGTCGTGATCATTCTGGATCTTCTCCATCACATGGCACTTGTGACGTCAGTGCATATGGAATTCATTCCGAGCAATGGAGACGTCATCTTGAAAATTTGAAATTGCAACTGAAAGATATATTTATCCTAAAGGATTTTGTGTCATTGTCCTTTAGCATTGTTATATGGCACAGGGAGACTCGAAAAATGATTCGACCAACACTCCAGTTCGGATAATAACCTGTGTCACCACAAAACGTCTCGACTTTACTGCTTCCAAGTGATTTTAACAAATGAACACACAACACACACCGCACACCACACACACACACACACACACACACACACACACACACACACACACACACACACAGAACACACACACACACACAACACACACACACACACACACCAACACACACACTCCACACAGCACACACACACAACACCACACACACAACAGGACACACACACATACACCCCACACACACACACACACACACACACACACAACACACACACCACACCCTTGCATTACGTGCGCGAGTGCATTGATAAGTACAGCTAAGATCAGAAACAAGTGCGACTGCCCACGCCCAAGCAAACAGGAACCAGAAGAACAAGCAAACCAAAGTAAGCGCGTATTCAATACAACAAGACAAGACAGCGCAAATTTTCGGCCAACCGACCTTTGTCAAGCGAGAATGCACGGTCACAAACAGACCACAAACAACACCAAACAACGGATAATAAGAAGAGGACTAAAAACTTCCCTGCCGCCTCGTCCAGTAGATACAGCTAGTTTCTTTTCTAGGTGTTTTTTAAGGACCAGCGAGGTATCGTGTACATTTTTGTGATGTCATAGTCCTGATGTGGCTCTGCCTGGTCGGCTGGGCTTTAACCCTTTGACTTCCGCACCCTATCCACTAGCTTCCTACACGAAGCTGGTGGATAGGGTGATGGAGTCAAAGTGTTACGTTTTTGCTTTTATTCAAATGGCTGACAATGGAGGGATTTGCATCAGGTAGGCATTGTCAGGAGTCAAAGAGTTAATAAATGTCGACAACGATAATAATATAATTGATGCTGGTAGGCATTGTCAGGAGTCAAAGAGTTAAATTAGATTATCAACAATGATAATATAATTATAATGAATGCTGGTAGGCATTGTCAGGAGTCAAAGAGTTAATAATATCACAGATTAATAATGATCAAAAATAATATCAACAACGATATATTAACGTAGTGTTACCAGCAAATATCAATGTAGTATACACAGTAGACAATAAATAAATATCAACAACGTAAATATAAGAGATAAATTATATAACGTAGTACCAAGCACAGACCTTGTTACTGTACAACACAGACAACATAACGCGGCATACAACATTGTTGCCATAGTCAGATTTTTGGATAAGAGTTGAGAATTTTTTGAGCGCGCGTTGGCATGCTCCACGTTACCTCCCTCTTTCCTTTCTCCGTCACTTCCACCCTCACCCACCCTGTCTCTCTGTTCCCCAATCCCCCGTTGCGCCCTAGTATTTTGGGTATTGATGGGTGCTGGCGTTGGGCAGTCTCTAGGGAGGATCGGGTTACATCGGCCGACGTCAGCACACAGAAAGAGGGAACAATAATGATGAAAGTCGTGGGACTGTCAGGTAGTCGGCGCCAGAGGGTTGGCATTGGGAAAAGTGCATGCGTTTGGCAGTAGGCTACCTTTAAAGGGGTTGTCTTCATGTCAAGGTCCTCAGTGGAGTGAGACAGAGGGGCTCCGTGCAGGCTGCCGTTGCTGGAATGGGGGTGGGGGTGGGGTGGAGGTGAGCTTGGTGACAGTCTCCTCCACGCTCCAGGATGAGAAGGGAGAGAGTGGCGAGATCCACACTCCAAGGAAGAGAAGGGAGAGTGGGATGGTCCATACTTCAGGGGAAGAAGGGAGAGTGGGATGGTCCATACTCCAAGGGCGAGAAGGGAGAGTGGGTGATCCACAATCCAAGGGGAGAAGGGAGAGTGGGTGATCCACAATCCAAGGGGAGAAGAGAGAGTGGGAGATCCAATCCAAGGGGAGAAGGGAGAGTGGGTGATCCACAATCCAAGGGGAGAAGGGAGAGTGAGGTGGTCCACAATCCAAGGGGAGAAGGGGAGTGGGTGATCCACAATCCAAGGGGAGAAGGGAGAGTGTGGTGGTGCACACTTCAAGGGGAGAAGGGAGAGTGTGGTGGTGCACACTTCAGGGGGAGAAGGGAGAGTGTGGTGGTGCACACTTCAGGGGGAGAAGGGAGAGTGTGGTGGTGCACACTTCAAGGAGAGAAGGGAGAGTGGGGTGGTCCACACTTCAAGGAGAGAAGGGAGAGTGTGGTGGTGCACACTTC
>JAPXFY010000035.1:27136360-27141360 GCA_030674185.1 Monoplex corrugatus
TTTGTATGTTTTAGAGCGGTTCTAGCCCTGATATGGCTCTACGCAGTCGGCTGGGCTTTAAAAACAATAACAAAATAATATCATAATTCATCAAGCTGAAAATGCCCAGCTGGTCATTGTTAATGGATGAACCTTCTTTACGAGAACGACACTACCCTTCACTGTGGTTTTAGTTTTGCTGTGTTTCTATAGTTTTCTGCATGTAGAACTGGTTTTTTACAGTGTACATGTATGTGTAACTGGGTTGATAAATTCAAATATCTGGGAACGATCATTTCATCAGACGGCAGATGCACATCAGAAATAGCCGGCAGAATCGGCCAAGCCAAAACAGCATTCGGGAAGATGACAGGCATTCTTACCAACAAATGCCTATCAATTAAGATCAGGAAGAGAGTTCTTGAATGTTATATAGAACCAATACTGTTGTACGGATGTGAGGCGTGGACAGTCAACAAACAAAGATTGAGGCAGCCGAGATGTGGTTTCTAAGAAGAATGTTGAGAGTTCCATGGACAGCAAAGAAAACAAACGAGACAGTCTTGATTGAGGCACACAAGTAGATCACTCATAAGGAAGATTAGGACAAGACAGGAAACATTTATAGGCCATTTTATAAGGAAGGGAGATTTGGAGCACCTGGTCACAACGGGAAAGCTGGAGGGAAAGAGAGCACCGGGTAGACCCAGGGAGAAAATGCTGGACGGACTTGCAGAGTGGCTGGGGACGAGGAGGGTGGGGGAGATGCTAGGGGCAACGAGAGATAGAGACAGATGGAAGTCCATGGTCGCCAACGCCATGCGGCAGGGCACCTGATGATGGTATGTAACTGGATCTCTAGACACTAAGTTCAAAGACGAATGGATTGTCAGTGGCTGCATTTTCATGAAGAGTAAATGCATGTTGTGGTCCTCAGCCTCCAGAGAGAGGAAACAGGGTTGTCTGCCTTGCATTGGAAAGGTAGAGGTTCCGCATCTCAAAGGAATCGGGATGAAATGAAATGTTAAAAGTGTCTGGCCTCCTTTTTATGGTCGTAAAAGCCACAAAGGACACCACCGAAAGATAAATCGATAAAATAAGGAAATACATGACTCATTCTTTTGCAGACAGAAGGTGTAGAGTATATGTGCATTATGAGCCGTATAAAGCAGTGTGTGTGTGTGTGTGTGTGTGTGTGAGTGTGTGTGTGTGTGTGTGCGTGTGAATGTGTGTGTGTGTGTGTGGTGTGTTGTGCGTGCATGTGTGTGTGTGTGTGTGTGTGTGAATGTGTGTGTGTGTGTGTGTGTGTATGTGTGTGTGTGTGTGTGTGTGTTTGTGTGAATGTGTGTGTGTTGTGTGTGTGAGTGCGTGTGTGTGTGTGCGTGTGTGTGTGTGTGTGTGTGATGTGTGTGTGTGTGTGGTGTGTGCGTGTGTGCGTGTGTGTGTGTGTCCATGTGTGTGTGTGTGTGTGTGTGGTCGTGTGTGTGTGCGTGTGTGTCTGTGCGTGTGTGTCTGTGCTTGTGTTGTGTGTGTGTGTGTGTGTGCGTGTCTCTGTGTGTGTGCGTGCGTGTGTGTGTGTGTGTTTGTGTGTGTGTGTGTGTGTGCGTGTGTATGTGTCTGTGTGCGTGAGTGTGTGCGTGTGTGTGTGTGTTTTGTGTGTGTGTGTGCGTTGCTGTGTGTATGTGTGTGTATGCATGTGTTTGTATGTGTGTATATGTATGCGTGTATGTTTGTGTGTGTGCGTGTGTGTGTGTTCGTTCGTTCGTTCCTTGATTTAACGTATTTTCACTATAAGTGATATTAGACGGATGTGTGTGTGTGTGTGTGTGTTGTGTGTGTGTGTGTGTGTGTGTGTGTGTGTGGTGTGTGTGTGTGTGTGTGGTGCGAGTGTGTGTGTGTGTGTGTGTGTGTGTGTGTGTGCGTGCGTGTGTGTGTGTCTGTGTGTGTATGTGCGCGCGCGTAGGGTTGCTTCATGTACACGACTACGAGCGCGCGCACACACATACACGATCTGTGTTAAATTTTTTTCAAAATCAAATGATCAGTGATTTTTAAAATTTTTTTTACTTCATCTAGAATGGATCCTGTTTACGCTTACTGCGCATACTTTTCGAGCCAGCGCTTCCGGTGTTGTAGTTTACTGCTCGCTAACCCAGACCTGTATCACAAAATCGTCATATTTTCATTGTTGAGGAAAGGGGTGGGTGAATGAGGGGTGGAGGTATGAGGAGAGTTGTGGGGGAAGCCGGCTGGCTTGGTGGTTTGATCTCGCTTTTTTTTTCTGTAGGAGTAGCTGTCGTTGAAATTCTCAGTTCTGAATTGGAATTTTTCCTTGGTTACTGTTACATCTACTTGAATGTTCTTCTCGGTGCTTTCTGTGGTAACAGTTATTTCTGGGTCGAAACAGTCGCTGTGGCGTAGTGGTTAGCTCAACGGACTACCGACTGGAAGATTGTGGGTTCGAATCCCTGTAAGTCCTTCAAAAAATCATTGCGGGATTTTTCGGTTCTAACCGGTTCCTACCCAGAGTTGGGGTGCTATGGGCTCTTTGGGAAGACTGGGACCACACAGTCGAGTCTCATCCACTTCGTGGATGCGTCATTGAGGGTGTTGTTCAAATCTTCTGACCAGCACCGCAGGTGTCTGTATCTCTCGGGTCTGGTTGACGCCAGGATATATTATGATAGTAAGCGTAGAGTATAGCCCTGTCACGCAGTTTCAGTCCTGAATGGAACTCCATAGCATGATTATCACATCTCATCATCATCATCATCGCAAATTTAAAAACTGTTCCAGCTTCTGTGCATTAAGGTGGCGTAGAAAAAGGAACTAAAAAAATAATGTGAGCACAAAGGTAACTTCCCTGAGCGCAGTGATATTTAAAAAAATTTCTGGGTCGCCACGTAGTAGATCTAATTCATTATTCATCACCATCAGGTGCCCTGCCGTATGGCGTTGGCGACCATTGGCTTCCATCTGTCTCTATCTCTCGTTGCCCCCAGCATCTCCCCCACCCTCCTCGTCCCCAGCCACTCTGCAAGTCCGTCCAGTATTTTCTCCCTGGGTCTACCCGGTGCTCTCTTTCCCTCCAGCTTTCTCGTTGTGACCAGGTGCTCCAAATCCCCCTTCCTCATAAAATGGCCTATAAATGTTGCCTGTCTTTTCCAAATCTTCCTTATGAGTGATCTACTTGTGTCTGCCTCTATCAGTTCATTATTTAAACTGAAATTCGCCAAGGTAGGTAATGTTTGTATTGTGCTAGGAGGAACTCGGTTTCAGGAAAGGAACAGATAAATCGATAATAAATAGTTGAATTAGACGTAAAATGATTTATGTATCGATTCGAGTTCACGATGGGTCTCACCCCGTTCACATCCGTCTCACATCACCTGTCACATCACCTGCACATCCCTGTTACATCACCTGTCTCACATACCTGTCTCACATCACCTGTCTACATCACTGTCTCATCACACTGTCTCACATCACTCTGTGTCCATCACCTCTACATCACCTGTCACTCACTGTCACACTGTCTCACACACCTTGTCTACATCACCCTGTGTCACACCTGTCTCACATCACCTGTCTCCATCACTTCTCACAAACCTCTGCTCACATCACCTTCTACATCACCTGTCTCACATCACCTATCTCATCACTGTCTAATCATCTGTCGGCGTCACCGGGTTCGTTGGTTTGGTGTTGGCCGCTGCACACCTGGACACCACCATCTCCCTCCAGGCCGCTCTGTCTTGACTTTTTCCCGACAACTTCTTGAATATTTAGGCCACTGATTTTGGTTATGTTCTCGATGTATGAGATTTGAGGTCTGCCTTTCTTCCTTTTTGCCTCCATTTTTCCTTGAAAGATGGTTGCCATGAGGTCCGGTTCTTGTTGCGTGACACATGGCGATGTATTTTAGTCTTCTATTTTTGATGTGTGCTGGTAGTTTTCTGGTGGTATCAGGTTCTTCCAGGACACTTTCAAGGATTGGGGTGCCGAGAAGAAAACACTGCTTCACCTCTACAGAGCTTTAAACTGGATTATGGCTGCGCAGTGTATGGCTCTGCAAGACGCTCCTATCTGAAACTGCAGAATCCCATTCATCGCTGCGCCTCTGTCTTGGTGCATTCAGAACAACTCCTTATACAGTTTATAGGTAGAGGAACCCTCCCTGTCCAACCGTAGACTGAAACGAACCTAGATTTGTGCTTAAAACTGTTCTCTCAACTGGAAAACCTAACTGCGTCTTCAACCCCAAATTTCAAACCGAATTTGAAAAACATCCGAAAGTCACTTCTCTAGATCGTTTCGTCCTCATTTGCAAAAGGCAGATATAGATTTAGCAGTTGTTTCAGACCTCTCCAAATTTCCAGAAGCCCTCCATGGACCTTTGAAAACACCGAAGGTCTGTTTTGATCTTGCTTCCTTCCGTAAAGACGTACCAGTTCACTGGCGTACAAGTCGTTTTTATGCAGAAACTATGTCGGAAATTTCCGTCATCCCACAGAATCTTCACTGATGGATCAAAGTCTGATGAAGGTGTTGCTGCTGCGGCCTTCTGTTCCGCTGTTCCCAATTGATCATTTTCAAAACATATCCCCTGTGAGAGTTCTGTTTATACTGCTGAACTGACTGCTGTGGTTTGGGCACTAAAATGGTGTCCAAATGCAAGCATAAATACTTTCTAATCTTTTCTGACTCCCATTTCCGCTTTGCAGGCAATTGCTGGCCGAACATTCGTCACCTTGAACTTGTGAATTTTTTAAAACTCTTTTCTTTTCTTACGAGTGAAGATTGCCACATTGCTTTTGCCTGGATTCCTGGCCGTATTGGTGTTGGAGGCAATGAAAAGGCTGACTGCCTGGCCAAGAACGCCACGAGGAAGTCGAAAATGTCTAATATCCTTCATTCTTTACACAGATGTGAAATCCAAAGTACACAGTTATGTGAGAATATCTCTGGCAAGAGGATTGGAACAAGCGTACAGACAACAAACTTTTCCAAATCCGCCACGA
>JAPXFY010000035.1:27146360-27173860 GCA_030674185.1 Monoplex corrugatus
AGGTGATATGGAAAAGTACAGGTAAGTGTCTTAGTGTATAGGAACATAGAGGTGATATGGAAAAGTACAGGTATGTGTCTTAGTGTACAGGAACATACACGTGATATGGAAAACTACAGGTAAATGTCTTAGTGTATAGGAACATAGAGGTGATATGGAAAACTACAGGTATGTGTCTTAGTGTATAGGAACATAGAGGTGATATGGAAAACTACAGGTAATTGTCTTAGTGTATAGGAACATAGAGGTGATATGGAAAAGTACAGGTAAGTGTCTTAGGTATAGGAACATAGAGGTGATATGAAAACTACAGGTAAGTGTCTTAGTGTATAGGAACATAGAGGTGATATGGAAAACTACAGGTGTCTTAGTGTATAGGAACATAGAGGTGATATGGAAAACTACAGGTGTCTTAGTGTAGTAGGAACATAGAGGTGATATGGAAAACTACAGGTAAGTGTCTTAGTGTGTAGGAACATAGAGGTGAATAGGAAAACTACAGGTGTGTTAGTGTATAGGAACATAGAGGTGATATGGAAAACTACAGGTGTGTTAGTGTATAGGAACATAGAGGTGATATGGAAAACTACAGGTGTGTTAGTGTATAGGAACATAGAGGTGATATGGAAAACTACAGGTGTGTTAGTGTATAGGAACATAGAGGTGATATGGAAAACTACAGGTGTGTTAGTGTATAGGAACATAGAGGTGATATGGAAAACTACAGGTAAATGTCTTAGTGTACAGGAACATAGAGGTGATGTGGAAAACTACAGGTAATTTTCTTAGTGTATAGGAACATAGAGGTGATATGGAAAACTGCAGGTAATGTCTTAGTGTATAGGAACATAGAGGTGATATGGAAAACTACAGGTATGTCTTAGTGTATAGGAACATAGAGGTGATATGGAAAACTACAGGTAGTGTTAGTGTATAGGAACATAGAGGTGATATGGAAAACTACAGCAGTATCTCAGTGTATAGAAACATAGGTGTGATATGGAAAATACTAAGATCAGTAAATGTGCACACAGAGTCTGTATAGGAACATAGGGTGATACGTATAACCACAGGCCAGTTGACAAGAGACGCCACGAGGGTGCGGATGGACAGGCCACACACACAGACCCCCCCCCCCTTCTTTTTTTTTTTTTTTTTTTTTTTTTTTTTTGCTTGATGAAATAACTGTCGAGTGGCGTTGGCAGCTTGGGAGATGATTGTCCGGAGAGTGGCGAGGCATTGGTGTTGTGGGTCCCGTCCGCACCCTCGTGGTGTTTCTTGTTAACATCGGCTTGTGGCTTGGCCGCTGACTTCAGGGGATCAGGCCTGATGACCGCAGGGAAAGACCTGCTGGCTGCTCGGAAAGACAGCAAACTTGGGAACCCGTTCGGGGCATGTCAGACCTTGCTGAACAGCAAAATGGGCTGTGTCTGAAACATCACATGCCTGGCCACTTTCGCGACCGCTCAAACAACCCCTGTGGTAAAGCAGTGTTGAGAGCTGCCGATTGCTGACTGTAGAGACTGTCATCATCATCATCATCAGGTGCCTTGCTGCATGGTGTTGGCGACCATGGACTTCCAACCATCTCTATCTCTCGTTGCCCCCCAGCATCTCCCCCACCCTCCTCATCCCCAGGCACTCTGCAAGTCCGTCCAGTATTCTCTCCCTGGGTCTACATGGTGCTCTCTTTCCCTCCAGCTTTCCCGTTGTGACCAGGTGCTCCAAATCCCCCTTTCTCATAAAATGGCCTATAAATGTTGCTTGTTTTTTTTCCTAATCTTCCTTATGAGTGATCTACTTGTGTCTGCCTCAATCAAGACTGTCTCGTTTGTTTTCTTTGCTGTCCATGGCACTCTCAGCATTCTTCTGAGAAACCACATCTCGGCTGCCTCAATCTTGTTCTGGCTTTGTTTGCTGACTGTCCGCGCCTCGCATCCATACAACAGTATTGGCTCTATATAACATTCAAGGACTCTCTTTCTGATGTTAATTGATAGGCATTTGTTGGTAAGAATGCTTGTCATCTATAGTAAGGGGAAAGCAGCTGGCAGCTATGCGAGCTGGTGGCTGGGCGGGCTGCCCGAAAGAGAGATGAATGCCTAGAATGAAGCGAGAGAGGGGTCTTCCATTCTCTTGGTCTGGTGGCTGGGCTGGACCTGGCTGGTGCATATTGTGTGGCCATGTCCCGGGGTTTGTCACCCGCCCACCTTACCACTCAGTTTGTAAACAAGGGAACTGGTGACTGGTCCGAATGGGTCATGCAGCACATAGACAGCCCTCCTTTGCTTGATGAAATGGCTGTCAAGTGGCGTCAGTAGCTTTGGAAATGATTGTCCCAAGAGTGGTGAGGCTTTGGTGCTCTGGGTCCCATCCAGAACCCTCGGATTTTTCTTGTTAACTTCTTTAAAAAATTAAATGAAAATTAAAAAAATAACAAAACAAACTGAAACACATCCCAGCAATTACTAGTAATTGAGAGCCTCTTGATGTATCCAAACGATTTCAAGTTAGCATGTTTTCTTCAATTAAGACGTAGATAAATTAACACACGCGCGCGCGCGCGCGCCACACATACACAAACACGGGTGTACGCGCGCGCATACAGGCACACAGCGCGCATGCGCACGCGCATACACACACACACACACACACACACACACCTCTCTCTCCACACACACACACACACACACACACACACACACACACACACACACACACACACACACACACACACACACACACACAAGACAGCCTCTCAGTCTCAAATTATGGTACTGTCTGCTCATTTTATGTCTTCATCTTTTTAAAACAGGTCCTGCCTGTCTGAACATTCAGTATATTGCAGCGTCCTTGGCCTTGAGGGGAGCTTGTGTACTTGATGGCAGCTTTCTCAGCACTGAAATCTTTAAGAGGAAGTCCATCAGCACCCCTTATGGGAATGCCGGGGGCTCTTTCAGTATAAATAGTATCCTCACCTTCTGGACATTCTGTGCCAGAAATTTCCTGTTTTCTGTCACTCTCTTTGTTTCTGCCTTGTTGCCTTGCTTTCTGTCATTTCTTCCTATCATCTTCTGCCTTGCTGGTCCATTCACCTGTATGTGTTCGATAAAGTCTTACATACATTCTCTTAGGATTGATAATTAGGTACGTGTATTAAGTGCACTTTTGGCTCTAGGGAAGTGAGATATGCGGAAGCAATTTTAGGTGATTTATGTCCGTTTTTATATATGTTTTGGTGTCCATAGTTATGTTTAAATTTCTATTCAGGTATGTTTTTAAATTCCCTGTGCGATAAATTGGCCGGAGTGGTCAACGCCAGGGGCATCTCCATAGATTATGTGCGCGAATGCATTGATATGTGTACTTCATTTTGTTTTCTATATTTTGTCTGTTGAAGTTTTGTGTTGTGTTTCAGGTTATAGCCCTGATATGGCTCTATGCAGTCGGCTGGGTTTTACACAAAAATGACGATAACGTTTCCTGTTGAAGTATTGTATGTTGTCAAACAGGTTATAGCCCTGATATGGCTCTACGCAGTCGGCTGGGCTTTAAACAACAGTAAGTCCATCAGCAGAAATCCTGATCTGTTCTTGAAACGTCTCAGGGGTCAGTGAACTGCGGACATGTGACTTGATCTGATCCTGTGCAGAGAAAGATTTTCTCACACTGGGCAGATACCTGCTTTGTACTTTTGGTATGGAACATCAGTGTTTTTTTTTAAACTTGTCTGAACCAGTCACAAAGTCCGACTTGCCTGGAGTGACAGATTTCTTGCACAATGGTGCATCATCATCATCATCATCATCATCATCATCATCATCATCATCATCATCGTCGTCGTCGTCGTCGTCATCGTCGTCTCATCATCATCATCATCATCATCATCATCATCATCATCATCATCATCATCATCATCATCATCATCATCATCGTCATCGTCATCGTCATCGTCATCGTCGTCGTCATCGTCATCGTCATCATCATCATCATCATCATCATCATCATGATGTGCCTTGCCACATGGCGTTGGCGATTATGACCCTCCACAAGAATCTATCCCCTGTCGTTGCAAGTAGATGTCCCACCCTCTCTTGTGTTCAGCCAACCTGCAAGTCCGTCCAATATTTTCTCCCTGGGTCTACCTGGTGTTCTCTTTCCCTCCAACTTTCCTGTTGTGACCAGGTGCTCTTGTTTCTCTTTCCTCATAAAATGTCCTATACATGTTGCTTGTCTTTTCCTAATCTTATTTATCAGTGATGTTCTTGTGTCTGCCTCCTTCAAGACGGTCTCGTTTGTTTTCTTTTCTGTTCATGGAATTGTCAACATTCTTCTTAGAAACCACAATTCAGTTGCCTCAGTTTTGTTCTGACTTTTCGTGTTGATTTTCCACGCCTTGCAACCGTACAACAGTAACAGTTCTATATAAGTTATAACACTCAACTCTCTTCCTGATGTTAATTGATGGGCGTTTGTTACAGTGGTGCATGTCATCAGATTTTACTGTTCATCGTAAGCCATTTGGGAAGAAAGCATGTGTGTGTGTGTGTGTGTGTGTGTGTGTGTGTGTGTGTGTGTGTGTGTGTGTGTGTGTGTGTGTGTGTGTGTGTGTGTGTATGTGTGTGTGTGTGTGTGTGTGTGTGTGTGTGTGTGTGTGTGTGTGTGTGTGTGTGTGTGTGTGGTGTGTGTGTGTGTGTGTGTGTGTGTGTGTGTGTGTGTATGTGTGTGTGTGTATGTGTGTGTGTGTGTGTGCGTGTTTGTGTGTGTGTGGTGTTGTGTGGTGCGTGCGTGCGTGCGTGCGTGCGTGTGTGTGTGTGTGTGTCTGTACGCACGCACACGTGTGTTTGTGTGTATGTGGCGTGAGTGCGTGTGTCAGTTTATCTACATCTTAATTGGAGAGAACAGGTTAAACTGAAATTACCCCCGTGATGATACCGGGGGCTCTTTCAGTATAAATAGTAACCCCTCCTTCTGGAAATTCTGTGCTAGAAATTTCCTCTTTTCTGTCACTCTTTTTTGTTTCTTCTTCTTCCTTTGCTTTCTGTCTTTTCTTCCTGTCATTTTCTGCCTTGATGGTCCATTCATCTGTATGTGTTCAATAAAGTCTTATGTACTTTTTTCTTAGGATTAATAATTGGGTACATGTACGAAGTGCATTTTTGGCTCTAGGGAAGTGAGATGTGCGGAAACAATTTTAGGTAATTTATGCCCGTTTTTGTATATGTTTTGGTGTCCTTATGTATGCTTAATTTGTATTCAGTGTATTTTTTAAATCCCTGTGCGATAAATCGGACGGAGTGGTCAACGCCAGGGGCATCTCCTTAGATTATGTGCGGGAATGCATTGATATGTGTACTTAATTTTCTTTTCTTTTTTTTTTTTTCCTGTTGAAGTTTTGTATGTTTTGAAGCGGCTATAGTCCTGATATGGCTCTACGCAGTCGGCTGGGCTTTAATTAAACAACAATAACATTATAACAACAACAAACTGAAATTACTTGCGATACATCAAGAGGCTCCCAATTACTGGTGAAGAGTACTGTTGATAGTTGCTGTCCGCTTTTCGGCTGTCGGACTGGACAGACATATGGGCGTAGGTATGCAACGACTGGAGTTCTGTAGAAAGAAACCGATAAATGGAAAACTGATTTGTCTTTGTGGAGGTATCGTTTGTGGCTTTGTGGAGCACACATATTCACGGTAATGTACAGCGGAGATGTCTGCAAATACAACGGAGTGAAGACGCTTAAGTCAATTCGTGCTAACGTGTTGCTATTTTCCTTCCTTCTTTCTGTTTTGTTGTTGTTACTTTATTTCGTATAATTTTTTTAAGGGGATAAATTTTCACTGACATGGAGAGACGTGTGTGAATGCATGTATGTATGTATGTATGTCTCTATGTATCATCATCATCATCATCATCATCAGGTGCCCTGCCGCATGGCGTTGGCGACCATGGACTTCCAACCATCTCTATCCCTCGTTGCCCCCAGCATCTCCCCCACCCTCCTCATCCCCAGCCACTCTGCAAGTCCGTCCAGCATCTCTCCCACCCTCCTCATCCCCAGCACACTCTGCAAGTCCGTCTCTATGTATGCATGTGTTTATGTATGTAAGTGAAAAATAACGGTGATTGACCAACTGGACCACTATGATAAAATGTTAACACGAAGTAGTCATATCACGGCCGTACACGTTTCTCTCTTACCAACCCCCTCCTCTCCCGAACACATGTGTACACTTGTATATATGTGCCATTCTGTTTGGGCAAGCAAGGTTTCACTTCATTAATTCCACTGTATCCTGCCTGCTCTCTCGTAAATTGTCCACAGTCTACGTTTAACGAGTCCATTTACATCTAAATGGTACTGATTGATTTCCACGTCAGACCTTTTCCTAGGGGAATTCTTTTCAAGCTTGATTTGTGGCAAAGTGCGGTGGCTTGAAACAGAGAAAAAAGCCACAAAATCGCGGATATTTCAGATTTAAGGATAAGGGCTTAGGAAGTGGAAAAAAAGTCACACTATCTCTACCGTATTAAAAAAAAAAAGTCTTTCGCAAATCATGGTCACTACAACCAAATCATTTATACCCTATATCACAGGAGGTGGGAATGCTTATTCATAAAAGCTGGCATGAAAGTGTGTTGAATCTTATTTAACCCTTTGACTCCCGCACCCTGTCCACCAGCATCCTGCATTGTTAATCATGCCAGCAATGCAAAAACTTAACTCTTTGGCTCCCTCACCCTACCCAGGGTGAAGGAGTCAAAGAGTTAAGTTTTTGCATTTGGTGGACATGGTGCGGGAGTCGAAGGGAAAATAAAGACTTTGACAAAAGGGGTTTTGACTAAAGAGTTAAGTTCTTGAAACCGTCCCGTCTGAATCGTTTAGACAAGAACATGCTAGAATCTTTTCCGACACATTTGTTAGCTGCCGTACTCGGCATCAGGATCGGCCTTTCTGCGCTTGCTTCAGTCCACACTCAGTCTGTTTACCTTCTTCCTCTGACAACATCTCTGTAAGCGTGCCCGTCTGTTCTTGTCTCTGTCTACTACTTGACGCATTGGGATAATGTTATACGTTGTGAGGCGTGGATAGTCAACAAACAAAGCCAGAACAAGATTGAGGCAGGCGAAATGTAGTTTCTAAGAAGAATGTTGAGAGTTCCATGGACAGCAAAGAAAACACAAGAGACAGTCTTGATGGAGGCAGACACAAGAAGATCATTCATAAGGAAGATTAGGAAAAGACAAGCAACATTTATAGGACATTTTACGAGGAAATGGGAATTAGAGCACTTGGTCACAACAGGAAAACTGGAGGGAAAGAGAACACCAGGTAGACCCAGAGAGAAAATATTGGACGGACTTGCAGGGTGGCTGAGGACAGAGAGGGTGGAAGATATACTTGCGGCAACAAGGGACAGATACATATGGAGGGCCATGATCGCCAACGTCATGCGGCAGCTCACATGATGATGATGATGATGATGCATCGCCCTCATCCCTGATTGCTGGGACTTGTACGATGTGAGAAAAGCACTACACAGCGGATTCCTTAAAGAACCTCTTCCGAGACGTCCCTCCTGATGCAATTTTCCAGTTTTTACAAGAGATCAATAGATTTCTGCCTGATATGATTTTTTATTCCAAGTAGTGTTTTCGTTAACGGCATTTTAGATTTGCAAGGTTAACGGTGAGCATGATTTTTAACTGTTGTCTTTTATCTTGTTGTCGTTTTTGACGTGTGTTAGCCCTGATATGGCTCTATGAGTCGGCTGGGCTATTAGCAATATGAACTTGAATTGTTGTCTTTTATCTTAACCGGGTTGTAGTTTTTGACGTGGTGTTAGTTAACCTGATCGTCGTTTTTGACGTGGTGTTAGTTAACCTGATTGTCGTTTTTGACGTGGTGTTAGTTAACCTGATCGTCGTTTTTGACGTGGTGTTAGTTAACCTGATTGTCGTTTTTGATCGTGGTGTTAGTTAACCTGACTGTCGTTTTTGACGTGGTGTTAGTTAACCTGATTGTCGTTTTTGACGTGGTGTTAGTTAACCTGATTGTCGTTTTTGACGTGTTGTTAGTTAACCTGATTGTCGTTTTTGACGTGGTGTTAGTTAACCTGACTGTCGTTTTTGCGTGGTGTTAGTTAACTTGATTGTCGTTTTTGACGTGGTGTTAGTTAACCTGATTGTCGTTTTTTGACGTGGTGTTAGTTAACCTGACTGTCGTTTTTGACGTGTTGTTAGTTAACCTGATTGTCGTTTTTGACGTGGTGTTAGTTAACCTGACTGGTCGTTTTTGACGTGGTGTTAGTTAACCTGATTGTCGTTTTTGACGTGGTGTTAGTTAACCTGATTGTCGTTTTTGACGTGGTGTTAGTTAACCTGACTGTCGTTTTTGACGTGTTGTTAGTTAACCTGATTGTCGTTTTTGACGTGGTGTTAGTTAACCTGATTGTCGTTTTTGATGTGGTGTTAGTTAACCTGATTGTCGTTTTTGACGTGGTGTTAGTTAACCTGATTGTCGTTTTTGACGTGGTGTTAGTTAACCTGATTGTCGTTTTTGACGTGGTGTTAGTTAACCTGATTGTCGTTTTTGACGTGGTGTTAGCCTGATATGGCTCTAGTAGTCGGCTGGGCTATAAGCAATATGAACTTGAACTTGAACCTTGTGTTGCACATTTTTGCAAATATTCATCAGTACTACCAACAAATCTGGAAACGTCTTTTTAATAACCTAGGAGGCAGGAAATACCGAAGGAAGAAGTGGAGGTTAAACCTTGAAACTCCCCCCCCCCCCCCCCTGCACCCCTCTTTTAGCCTAAAACTTCAAACTTTTTTGAAGTAAACGTGTCATTGTTATTAGAGACCTTTCGATTTCACGTTACGTAGCTCCCAACCCCCCTCCCCCCCCCCCCCCCCCCCCCCCCCCCCCCCCCGTGGGGATTCCGTGGGCTCTTTCAAGTATAAATAATATTTCCCATCTTCTGGAAATTTTGTGCTGGAAATTTTTCTCTTTTCTGTCACTCTCTTGGTTTGTACCTTGTTCCTTTGCTTTCTGTCATTTCTTCCTATCATTTTCTGCATTGCTGGTTCATTCACCTGTATGTGTTCGATAAAGTCTTACGTAATTTGTCTTAGGATTGATAATTGGGCACATGTATTAAGTGTTAAGTTACCCGTTGGGTTGCCGGGGGCTCTTTCAGTATAAAAAGTATCCCCACCTTCTGGAAATTCTGTGCTAGAAATTTCCTCTTTTCTGTCACTCTCTTTGTTTCTGCCTTGTTGCCTTGCTTTCTGTCATTTCTACTTATTTTCTGCCTTAATGTTCCATTCACTTGTATGTGTTCGATAAAGTCTTACGTACTTTTTCTTCGGATTGATGATTGGATACATGTATTAAGTGCGTTTTTGGCCCTAAGGAGGTGAGATATGCGGAAGCAATTTTAGGTAATTTATGCCTGTTTTTATATACGTTTTGGTGTCCTTATGTATGCTTATATTTGTATTCAGGTGTGTTTTTTAAATCTCCCCTGTGCGATAAATCGGACGGAATGGTTCTACGCCGGGGGCATGTCCTTAGATTATGTGCGCGAATGCATTGATATGTGTACTTAATTTTCTTTTTTTTTTCCTGTTGAAGTTTTGTGTTTTGAAGGGGTTATAGCCCTGATATGGCTCTGCGCAGTCGGCTGGGCTTTAAACAACAATAAAAGAAAAAAAAAGAAAAGTGTTAAGTGCATTTTTGTCTCTAGGGAAGTGAGATATGCGGAAGGTAATTTATGTCTGATTTTATATATGTTTTGGTGTCCTTAGGTATGCTTAAATTTGTATTCAGGTGTGTTTTTTTAAATCCCCCGTGCGATAAATTGGACGGAGTGGCCAACGTCAGGTGCACGTCCTCAGAATATTTACGTGAATGCATTGATATGTGTACTTAATTTTCTTTTCTTTTTTTTTCCCTGTTCAAGTTTTGTATGTTTTGAAGTGGTTATAGCCCTGATATGGCTGTACACAGTCGGCTGGGCTTTAAACGACAATACAACAACAAGAACTAGAACAGCAACAACAACAACAACAACAAAAGCTTCCAACGCTTTTACGTACTGCGATACGTACGTGTCCCGTACGTGAAACGATTTGGGTTTAAAATTCACGTGAAACAGATCTACGTCCCCCGACGCCCCCCGAAGCAAGGGACGTAACCACAGCCTGTCCTGTACTTTACGACGTGTGACATCTTAAATATTTGTAGCTATTTGTTTTTCATTCGATACTACCAGTGTGACGACGAACTAAGTTGTTATACTTGGATTTTTAAGGAAAACAGCAATTTCGTTTTATCTTTCCTAGCAACTTGGTTGCTTTAGTATGAGATCATAGGAAATGAACCGTATCGTTAAGTCTGTGTGTGTGTGTGTGTGTGTGTGTTTGTGTTTTATGTGTGTTTTATGTGTGTATGTGTGTGTGTGTGTGTGTGTGTGTTTGTGTGTGTGTGTGTGTGTGTGTGTGTGTGTGCTATGTGTGTGTGTGTGTGTGTGGTGTGTGTGCGTGCGTGTGAGCGAGCGAGCGTGTGCGTGGTGGTCTTTGATTTAATGTCTATTCACTAAAGTGATTTTAGACAAAAAAAAAAAAAAAAAAAAAAAAAAAAAAAGGTGGGGGGGGGGGGGGGGGGGAGTGATAGAGGAGGAGTGAAGAAGATATTTGAAAATTGTCAATTTTGAATTTGAGAAAAGATGATCCAGAAAACAACTGTTTTGAAGAGGGGAAGGTAAAACTAACAAATAATGTTACCATAATTATCGATTTAAACAAACAAACTGACAAACAAAATTAGTAAATATCCGGAAGAAATGAATAAAAAGTAAAACTAATAATTGACTAACCACAACAATGAACAAGTCAAATAACATTTTAAAGGTAATTCGCTATAGGACTTTTTGACAGGCTAACAAAAAATTCATACAGTAATGATGATGAGGCAAATATGTCAGAAACTGTACTCACAGATAGTGTTGGAATATGTCGTTTTACCCTAACGCAAGAAAGAATATGACTATGTGTTATCTTCTTTCCACACAGACACACTATGTTATTGGTATATTTTGTTTTGAATGCATCAAGTTTCCATCTGTACATAAGGGACTGTATAGTTCTGCTGGCATGAAGCTGCTTAAGTATTTTGCTAACCTCAAAGTTCATGTGACATTTATCATACTTTTTCTGTTTTAATTGGAACTGCTTCCAGACGTAGTTGTCCACTAAAGTGTAATTCTCGTGCAACGAGAGAGAAAGCTGGATATTGTTTGAATCTGGTGAGTTATTAGCTCCCCGTTTGGCAGCCCTGTCAACTTTATTATTATAACTAAAAGAACTATGAGAAGGTATCCAGCAGAAAGTAATATCAGTGCCTCTTAAAGATAAATTATGAATCAAGTGACTTATTTCCAGAATCATTTCTGATCTTGTTTGTAATTTTGATAATTCAAGAGCCTGAAGTACTGATTTTGAATCAACGCAAAGAAGTATCTGAAAAATTGTCCTAGGAAGACTTATCAGAAAGTTTAAAGCCATTAATATTGCAAAGAGTTCAGCTGTAAAGATAGATTTATCAAGTCCTATGTAGAAAGATTTTTCAATTTTGAGAGCAGGTATTAAAAACGCTGAGCCTGCTTTTCTTTCAATTACTGACCCATCAGTGTAAATTTTCAAATGATCAGAATATACGTCGTTTATATGACATTTAACCTGACTTGCCAGTAAGTTTATATTGTCTCCTTTTTTTAAATTAGTGTGGTGTACGTCAAATCGTGCTCTTTGGAGTTCCCAACTGGGTACTGGCGAAAAGGAAGGTCGTATAGATACAGGATCTACGTCTAGATCAATTCCTGAGCCTTTCATGACGTCAGATGTGTATGTTGCAAGTGTGACCTGTGAAGATATTGATTTAGCTCGTTTTGGAAAGTCGGTATCTGATCTCAGTTTAATTTCTGTTTCTGAGATGTTTTCTACGGTAGTGTTTCTTAACAAAAATTTAGTAGAAGCGACTTTCCTTTGCTCATCAAGTGGCAACAGTTTGATTTCATTATATGTCCGAAGACAGGAAGCATGCATTGGAAGACCCAGTGCAAGTTTGAAACCTTTACAATCTATGCTCTGCAGTTTTTTTAGTAAGTGTTTCGGTGCACTGAAGAAGATTTCTTGAGCATAGGTTAATTTAGATCTAACAAGCGATTTACAAAGATGAACAAGTGTTGATGAATCTTGACCCCATGTCTGTTTGCGAACTATTTTTATGAAATTTAAACTTTTTTGAGCTTTGGTTAATAAGTATTCAATATGCTGATTCCAAGATAATTTTGCTGTAAGGAAAACTCCTAAGAATTTAATCGACTCGTTAAACTGAAGAAGAGTATCTCCCAGTTTGAAAGTGGGAATATTTACTGGGTTAGCTCCATTATTAAATAAAACTATTTTTGTTTTTTCCAGGGATAGATGTAACCCATTTTCTACCATGTATCGCGCTATTTTATCAAGTTCTAATTGGTAGCATTTGCGTGTATAATTGATACAGCGCAAAGGAGTTTTCTTTTTCATATTTACCTGCATCCACATGCATAAATCGTCAGCATATTGAGCTAAAACTACATGCTTAGATACTTTACTGGGTAAGTCATGCATTAATATCATGAAAAGAAGGGGAGCTATAACGGATCCCTGAGGGATACCCATTTGAAGAATTCGTTTCGTGGAATATACATTTTCAATCCTCGTTTGAAATACTCTGTTTTCTAAGAAACACTTAACATAGCCAAAAATGTGACCTGTCAGCCCAATACTTTTAAATTTGAATAACAATCGGGAGTGCCACACTTGATCGTATGCTTTCGTTATATCAAAAAATGTAGCTAAAACACATTGACGTCTTGCAAATTGTTGTTTTATATTAGTAGTTAGCTTTGTTAGGATCTCTACTGGTGACCTGCCTTTTCGAAATCCTGCCTGATTTACTGGTATTATTTTATTCTTTTCACAATAGTGCATCAGTCTCTTTAAGATTATTTTCTCCATTAGTTTACATACATGTGATGTTAATGCAATTGGCCTGTAGTTTTTCAAATCGGTATTACATTTACCTGGTTTTAATACAGGAACCACTATTGTTTCTTTCCAGTTGTTAGGCATTATCCCACTATTCCAGCATTTTTGAAATATGTCATGTAGCAAGATTATAAAATTTTCTGGTAAATTTTTCAGCATCTCATTGGAAATTGCATCTAGTCCAACTGACGTTTTTTTACTTGGAAGGGACTGAATGGCATCTTTTAATTCTTGAAGTGTGAGTGATGCATTTATGTAGTGAGTATTGTCAGAGGCAGGGTCCTTATATACATCTTTCTTTTCATCTCGTTCCCTATAATTTCTATCAGAGACAGGGAGTCCCTCTACACGACAGGCCTCAGCAAACACGTCTGCAAAAGCTTCTGCTTTTTCCAATGAGCTAGGAATAGGGTTATTTTCTAGCTTTATTGGAATTGATGGCAACTTAATCCCGTTTTTCATTAATTTTAGTTTTTCCCAAATCTTTATCGTGTCTTTGTGGTTATTTACTTCACATGTACAAAAAGATGTCCAGTGTTGTTCTTTGGCTTGCTTTATGATTCTGTTACACTTAATGTTGGCACTTTTCATCGCTGTATGATTTTCAGGTGACCTGTTTGCTAAATAAATTTTGTATTTTTCTTTCTTTTCGTTCACTGCCTTTTGACAGTCCTCATTCCACCAGACATTTCCATGATGTTTTCCTATTTTTGACACTGTAAGTTTTGGAATTGAAATGTTAGCAGCCCTTAAGAGTGAGTTACAGAAAACTTCGTACGTTTCGTTTATGTTCATTGCTTCAGATAGATCTGTTCTTGTCTTTTCAAGGATTGCCTTAAAACTGATCCAGTCAGCGTTTTTATAATTAAACTTGGGTAAACTATCTTGTGGTATGGCTTCTATTTCTGTAGTATGGTTTAGGGTAAGACGTATGGGGATGTGATCTGATCCCAACAAGTCATCCTCTGTTTGCCATGTGGCGTTTGGGGCTAGGGATGGTGAGATTAAAGTAAGGTCGATAGCTGTGGGTCTGTGGGTTGGTATATCGGGGATCCGGGTAACGTGTCCGTTGTTAAGTAAATATAAATTGGAATCTACAATATTTTCAATCAACCTGTTGCTTGTTATGTTTGTACAATACTTTTCCCAAAATGGGGCATGTGCATTAAAATCACCTCCAATTATCCACTTGTCGTCCTGATCTTGAAAGTGTTTTAACCATTCAGTGTTCACAGAGTCTGGGCCTCTTGGTAAGTATACAGAGGCCATATTCACAACTAACGATGAGGAAAATTTTATAATGATTGCACATGATGAAATAAATGCGGTAGATTTAGGTACTGGCGATGATCGTTCACAATAGTTCAGTCCTTCACGAATGTATATAGCTGTTTGTATACGGCCACCGTCATTTACAGAGTCACATATTGGTGGATAATAAAAACCGGATATTTTAGGTAATTTGGTTTTGATGGTATTCAACGATTGTAGGAGCATGACATGGACGTTTTTAGAAGAGAGATAGTTACTCAAATATGAGATGTCGTCCTGATCTTGAAAGTGTTTTAACCATTCAGTGTTCACAGAGTCTGGGCCTCTTGGTAAGTATACAGAGGCCATATTCACAACTAACGATGAGGAAAATTTTATAATGATTGCACATGATGAAATAAATGCGGTAGATTTAGGTACTGGCGATGATCGTTCACAATAGTTCAGTCCTTCACGAATGTATATAGCTGTTTGTATACGGCCACCGTCATTTACAGAGTCACATATTGGTGGATAATAAAAACCGGATATTTTAGAAGAGAGATAGTTACTCAAATATGAGATGTCGTCCTGATCTTGAAAGTGTTTTAACCATTCAGTGTTCACAGAGTCTGGGCCTCTTGGTAAGTATACAGAGGCCATATTCACAACTAACGATGAGGAAAATTTTATAATGATTGCACATGGGTGGTCGAGCCCAGATGTATCATCATAATACAATTTTGATGTGTGTGTGTGTGCGTGCGTGCGCCCGCGTGTGTATGGGTGCGTGTGTGTGTTTGTGTGTGTGTGTGTGTGTGTGTGTGTGTGTGTGTGTGTGTGTTCGTTCGTTCGTTCGTTATTTCTCTTAACGTCTCTATTCATGCATGTGCTTTTAGACGGGTGTGAGTGCGTGCGTACGTTGTGTGTGTGTGAGAGAGAAAGAGAGAGAGAGAGAGAGAGAGAGAGAGAGAGAGAGAGAGAGAGAGAGAGAGAGAGAAACTGAAACTGAAACTGAAACTGAAACTGAAACTGTTTTTTGACCCAAACCTTACATTTAGTGGTAATGATATAATCTTCACATAACTGCTCCATAATACTCTGTTAACAAGGGACATAACTATTCCTTTTATTTATTTGTTTTTGTTGTTGTTTTGTTTTGTTAACATGTATAGTAGACCCCTTAACTGTCTATAGACCTTTTCAATATCCACTTCTAACATATTCTACAAATATACCATTATTTTCATGTTGTAAGCTACTCTTAAGTTATCGGCAAACAAAGCAAAATAAAGCAAATGAAAACAGCTCTTTACAAAACAGAGTCCATAACATAGCGGCTTCTTTTGGAGTTAACGTAATATAGCCCACGTCAGTCAAAAGAATTAAATTAATCCCAGTATGATATTGTCTCGCAGAGCACTATTGACGGGCTTGTAGGTGTTTATGTCTTATTTTTTGTGCTTCCGCAATGTATAATGCCACTGATTTGATTATGAGAGAGAGAGAGAGAGAGAGAGAGAGAGAGAGAGAGAGAGAGAGAGAGAGAGAGAGAGAGAGAGAGTGTGTGTGTATATATGTGTGTGTGTTTATTCTAAATAAATTCAGAACTACAGTTGTTATTGTATCTCACATTTCTCCATACGATCTGAAGGCCAGTAACCAACCAGACACCATCTGTGACCCACTGAATTGGGAGGTTCACCCACTGACAAGTTGGAGGTAACCTTTTCCAGCCAATGTAGATAGTGGAGTGCATTTATTTCTTTTCTTTTCTCTTTTTTTTTTTTGGTGATCTTCTTTCTGTTGAAGTATTGAGTGTATGTTTTGAAACGGTTATAGCCCTGATATGGCTCTACGCAGTCGGCTGGACTTTAACCTTTTGACTCCCACACCCTGTCCACCAGCATGCTGCATTGTCAACCATGCTAGCAAAGCAAAAACATAACCCTTTGACTCCCACACCCTGTCCACCAGCACTCTGTATTGCCAACCGTGCTAGCAAAGAAAAAACTTAACCCTTTGATTCCCTCACCCTATCCACCCACCAGCTTCCTGATGGATAGGGTGAGGGAATCAAAGAGTTAAGTTTTTGCAATTGGTGGATAGGGTGCGGGAGTCAAAGGGTCAAAGAAAAATAACTAACAATAACAATAACAATAACAATAAAGGTAAGATAATGGAGAAATATTAAAACATTTCATCGTATTTATGCCTCTCGTTTTCACATGACTTATAGATATACAGGTGACCCTTTGTTTTGCTTTATTTTTGTTGTTGTTTGTTTCTCGTTTCAAACGTCGTGGTCGCAGTTCATGAGTAGAGGGCTGGACCTGCAGATGTTGTTTTATGGCCTGACTTTCACTGTCCGACACATGAATACTGTCCTCTGGGTTTGGCAGTCTGTCAGTATTCAAGCTTTGTGTCAGTATGTCTACATTTGCCGGCTTTGTTTGGTCGTGTCCGGTCTTCCTGCCTCCACCACTTACATCCTACAGCGCATTCAAAACAATGCTGCACGCCTTGTACTCAAAAAGAAAAAAGCTGACCACATATCTCCTCTCCTGGCACAACTTCACTGGCTCCCTGTATCAAAGCGCATACAGTACAAACTAGACACCATGTGCTACAAAAGCCTCAGTAACGCAGCCCCCGATTACCTGTCAAGCCTTCTTGAGATCTATGTTCCCTCACGTACCCTCCGCTCTGCCTCCGATCCTCTGACTTTTCGCTTTCCACGCACTAAGCTCAATACCTATGGTCCACGAGCCTTCTCTGTTTCTGGTCCACTCTCCTGGAACAAACTTCCTCTCTCAGTCCGTCAGCAACCTACTTTTGTCTCCTTCAAGTCCGCTCTCAAAACTCACCTTTTCACCTCTGCATAAAATCCTGACCTCACTCAATCCCCTCTGCAGCCTGTCTCCACTCGGAGGGGAATCACATTGTCATATATAATTGTATATAATATGCTCTCTATAATTTTTCATTGCTTTTATTCTTTCTCCCCATTTATAGCCGTGTGTGTGTGTGTGTGTGTGTGGTGTGTGTGTGTGTGTGTGTGTGTGTGTGTGGTGTGTGTGTCGTGCGTGTGTGTGCGTGCGTGCGTGCGTGTGTGTGCGTGCGTGCGTGTGTGTGTGTGTCTGTTTCAGCGCTTAGATTTGATTTTATCAAGATTTTGCGCTATATATATATTGTAATTATTTATTATTATTGTTAGGGTTTGATTTATTTAGCCCTACCGTTTGTAGTACAGCTGATTCTGTTCTTGGTGTTACTGTGTCAGAATGGTCATCTTCAGCTGTTTTATCACTGACCGTCATATCATCAGCATCAGTAGCAGTGTTTGTATTTTCAGTCACTGTTTTAGGATGTTCATTATCATGAGTGTCCCCTGCTCCCTCATTTCAGTGATGTCACAATCAGTCTCTGTCTCTTGTCTTTTTGTACGATGTATGAATTAACGATTATGTGGCTATGATAATGTGGTTTGACTGTCCACTGTCTGTCTTTCTCTTTGTGTATCTGTATGAATGAATTAACGATTATGTGGCTATGATAAGTGGTTTGACTGTCCACTGTCTGTCTTTCTCTTTGTGTACCTGTATGAATGAGTTAACGTTATGTGGCTATGATAATGTGGTTTGACTGTCCACTGTCTGTCTTTCTCTTTGTGTACCTGTATGAATGAGTTAACGATTATGTGGCTATGATAATGTGGTTTGACTGTCCACTGTCTGTCTTTCTCTTTGTGTATCTGTATGAATGAATTAACGTTATGCTGATAAGTGGTTTGACTGTCCACTGTCTGTCTTCTCTTTGTGTGTCTGTATGAATGAATTAACGGTTATGCTGATAATGTGGTTTGACTGTCCACTGTCTGTCTGTTTGTGTACCTGTGTGAATGAATGAACGGTTATGCTGATAATGTGGTTTGACTGTCCACTGTCTTTCTGTTTGTGTACCTGTGTGAATGAATGAACGGTTATGCTGATAATGTGGTTTGACTGTCCACTGTCTGTCTTTCTCTTTGTGTATCTGTATGAATGAATGAACGATTATGCTGATAATGTACTGCTATCCCCTAATGAGAGGCACAGGTATAGCGATATTTGATCAAACCGTTCAGCTCTGTTTGTCTGTCTGTCTGTCTGTCTGTCCTGTCTGTTTCTCGCTTTCTTTCTCTTTCTCTCTCTCTCTCTCTCTCTTGGGTCTCCTCTCTCTGTCTCTGTCTCTGTCTCTCTGTCTCTCTCTGTCTCTGTCTCTCTCTCTCTCTCTCTCTCTCTCCCTCTCTCATTTAACGAAATCTGTGTGTTTGTCTTTGTCTGTCTGCCTGTCTCCCTCTCGTTCTCTCTGTCTTGCTTGCTCGCTCGTTCGCTTTCTCTCTTGCTCTCTCTCTCTTCTCTCTCTCTCTCTTTTGCCCCCCCCTCTCTCTCGTTTAACGAAATCTGTGTGTTTGTTTGTTTGTTTGTCTGTTTGTCTGTCTGTCTGTCTGTCTGTCTCTCTCTCGTTCGACGAAATATGTCTGTCTATCTCCGTCTGTCTGTCTGTCTCTCTCGTTCAATGAAATATGTCTGTCTGTCTGTCTGTGTCTCTCTCTCGTTCAATGAAATATGTCTGTCTGTCTATCTGTCTGAGTCTATATGTCTCTGTCTCTGTCTGTCAGTCTGTCTGTCTGTCGGTCTTTCGTTCGTTTAACGAAATCTGTGTGCGTGTGTGTGTGTGTGTGTGTGTGTGTGTGTGTGTGTGTGTGTGTGTGTGTGTGTGTGTGTGCGTGCGTGTGTGTATGTGTGTGTGTGTGTGTGTGTGTGTGGTGTATGTGTGTGTGTGCGTTGTGTGTGTGTGTGTGTGTGTGTGTGTGTGTGTGTGTGTGTGTGTGTGTGTGTGTGTGTGTGTGTGTCGTTAACGAAATCTGTCTTTTTTTTCTGTCTATTTGTCTGTCTGTCTGTCTGTCTGTCTGTCTGTCTGTCTCTCTCTCTCTCTCACCCACTCTCAACAAAATCAGGTCATCCAGTGTGTTTGATTACCATCGTGCAAGATGAGAACGTTAAGCTGGATGGACAAGAAGCCTCGCGTTCTGTGCTGGGCGTAAAGTACGCCCAACCATTCGTATCACTTTCCATCTCATTTCCATTTGCTTTTGTGTAATCTTGCTTGTTGACAAAACAGGGATTGATACAGATAGAGCCGTCATGTGCGTGCGTGCGGTGCGTGCTGCGTGCGTGGTGCCTTGCGTTGCGTTGCGTGTGTGTTTATTTTGTGCGTGTGCTGTTGCGTGTGTGTGTGTTTTGTGTGTGTGTGTGTGTGTGTGTGTGTGTGTGTGTGTGTGTGTGTGTGTGTGTGTGTGAGCGATTACGGAGAAAGAGAGAGAGAGAGGAGAATGGTGTGGGGGGTGGAGTGTGCGTGTGTGCGTGGTGTGCGTGCGCGTGCGTGCGTGCGTGCGTGGTGTGTGTGTGTGTGTGTGTGTGTGTGTGTGTGTGTGTGTGTGTGTGTGTGTGTGTAAGTCAAACTTTGTTCGTCAGTTTGACAGACGATGAAATCATGAATAATTTTGAATGAAGATAGCCGTGTCTTTGAAATTAGCAATTCATTCTCTCTCTTACTGTCTCGCCCGCTCACACCACACACACACCACACACACCACACACACACCACAACACACAACAACACACACCCACACCACACAACACACGGTCGCTCTCTCTCTCTCTCTCCCTCTCTCTTTCTCTCTCTCTCTGTCTCTCTTGAAATATCTGAAAACTTGTTTGACTTTTAAGAACAGCCAGTGTTGTTGTACGATGCAGAAATCTGGGGCTTATATGACCGTGCCTGAGTGGAGAAAATTCATAGATTTGGCCTGAATTGGTTTTTCTTGGTGTTCCGGAAAGGACACCAAATGCAATGATTTATGGTGGCACTGGTTGAGTTCCTTTACATTTCCATGCCCGTATGCCCATATCAAAAAGATCAAATATTGGATGAAGATTTCTCGCATGGCCACCTCCCGTTGGGATGCCGGGGGCTCTTTCAGTACAGGTATCCCCACGTACTGGAATTTGTGTGCTAGAAATTTCCTTTTTTTTGTCATTCTCTTTGTTTCTCTGCCTTGTTCCTTGCTTTCTTTCATTTCTTCCTATCATTTTCTGCCTTGCTGGTCCATTCATCTGTATGTGTTACATAAACCTTACATAACATCTCTTAGGATTGATAATTGGGTACATCTATAAAGGGTGTTTTTAGCTTAAGGAAATTGATGTGCAGAAACAATTTTTGGTAAGTTTGGCCAGTTTTCACATGTCTTACTATCCTCACATTTATAGGCCATTTTATGAGGAATGGGGATTTGGAGCACCTGGTCACAACGGGAAAGCTGGAGGGAAAGAGAGCACCGGGTAGACCCAGGGAGAAAATGCTGGACGGACTTGCAGAGTAGCTGGGGACGAGTGGGGTGGGAGAGATGCTAGGGGCAACGAGAGATAGAGACAGATGGAAGTCCATGATCGCCAACGCCATGCGGCAGGGCACCTGATGATGATGATGATGATGATGATGATGACACTCCTCATTTATGTTTATATTTGTATTCTTGTTTGTTTTTTAACTCTGTAGTGTTAAATTGGACAGAGTAACCAACGCAAGGCTCGTATCCATAGATTATCTGCGCGAATGTTTTTTGATATATGTACTTACATTTCTTTCTAGTTTTTCCCCAGTGAGAAGGTTATAACCCTGGTACGGCTCTGCGCAGTCGGCTGGGCTTTGAACAGAAATAACGGTAACACTGACTTGCATAGTACGAAACGTTTACCTTAGAAAGTCTATTAAAATGCTGTTACACTTAAATGAACACGGATAATTAATAACTTGGCGAGTTTGATTATTTTTGTTTAGGATCACATTTGGCTGTGTCTGGTGGAATGACTGTGTAGAATATGTCCATTTGTTCTCACACTGATTCAAGCAACAACTTTTTAGATTGTGGATGGCAATATTAAGATGATGGCGTACATACAGTTGACAGATTGAATTCTGTTAAAAAACAAACAAAATGAAACGTATACTTACAGTGAATGTACCTCAACGTTGATCTGAACAGATCTGTAAGAAACGCCTTCATCAAATTTAGATTTGGTGTCGGTGATATTGCTGACACCAGGTAGACCCAGGGAGAAAATTATTGGGCTTGCAGGGTAGCTGTAGACAAGAGAGGGTGCGAGATATACTTGCAGCGACGAGGGATAGATTCGTGTGGAGGGCCATGATCGCCAACGCCATGCGCAGGGCACATGATGATGATGATGATGATGATGATGATGATATTGCTGGACGTGTTCATCGGTTCATCGTGTTCATCATGCATTCTGTACCGATGGCATAATGATGATGATGATGTTCATCGGTGCAGAATGCATTGAAGTATGGGTAACACATGTCCTTCGTGAAGATGTTCTGTTGAAGATGAAATACACTTTTAGTCCCCCTGTGGGGATGCCGGGGGCTCTTTCAGTATAAATAGTATCCCCACCTTCTGGAAATTCTGTGCTAGAAATTTCCTCTTTTCTGTCACTCTCTTTGTTTCTGCCTTGTTCTTTTGCTTTCTGTCATTTCTACCTATCATTTTTGCCTTAATGGTTCATTCACCTGTATTCACAACAAAACAACAATGTTTGTTAAATCCCTTGCGCGATAAATTGGACGGAGTGGTCAACGCCAGGGGTATCCTTAGATTATATGCACGAATGCATTGATATGTGTACTAAATTTTCTGTTCCTTGTTTTTCTCCTGTTGAAGTATTGTGTATGTTTTGAAGTGGTTATAGCCCTGATATGGCTGTACGCAGTCGGCTGGGCTTTAAACCAAGTTAACAGTAACCTCTATTTACGCAAGTCAGCTAATTGCCGATGAGTTTGTTTCTAGTTCGGGCCTGGAAGTAAAGATAAACACGGTAAGTTCGCGTGACTGTGCATTCGTTTAATCAGCCGTGATGGGTTCCAGCCATACATTACTCCCCCCCCCCCCCCCCCCCCCGTGGGGATGCTGGGGGCTCTTTCAGTATAAATAATATCCCCACCTTCTGGAAACTCTGTTCTAGAAATTTCCTCTTTTCTGTCACTCTCTTTGTTTCTGTCTTATTCCTTTCTTTTCTGTCATTTCTTCCTATCATTTTCTGCCTTGCTGGTCCATTCACCTGTATGTGTTGGATAAAGTCTTACATACTTTGTCTTAGGATTGATAATTGGGTACATGTATTAAGCGCATTTTTGGCTCTAGGGAGGTGAGATATGCAGAAGCAATTTTAGGTAATTTATTCCCGTTTTTATATATGTTTTGGTGCTCCTAGGTATGCTTAGATTTGTATTCAGGTGTGTGTGTGTGTTTGATCCCCTGTGTGATGAATTGGAGGGAGTGGTCAACACCAGGGGCATCTCCTTAGATCATGTGCGCTAATGCATTGATATAGGTATTTAATTTGTTTGTTTTTTTTGCTGTTGAAGTTTTGTCTGTTTTGAAGTGGCTGTAGCCGTGATATGACTCTATGCAGTCGGCTGGGCTTTAAATATTAATAACAATAAGCGATACACTATTTTCAAACAGTGAGTAAATAATTGCAAGTGCGTAGCTTTTATTCGGGAATGAGAACATCACAAATATGTCATAATGTCCTTGTGAAAATTAAGATTCTGTATGTACATTGATCATTTTGTCGATTTGTAGTATGGCATGACTATTTCGGTTTTGTCGTTGGTATAGCATGGCTATCTGAATTGATTTATTATTTATAGGGCTTCAACACATTGGGATCTTAAGTTTGGTGTGGATTTGATTTGTGACCAGTTTTCATTTTCGAGCGTTTTCAAATGCGAGGTGGCCTCCACACTTTTTTGAGTGATGAATTGATTGGAAAAAGAAAAACCCTCTCGCTTTGTGTTAGACTTTTTTTAAAGGGTTGTTCATATCGATCGAAGAGAGAGAATTGAGTTTCTCCCTGAGTCAGTCTCTCTTTCTCTTTATGTCTGTCTCTGTGTCTGTCTGTCTGTCTGTCTGTCTCTCGATTGATATATCGAACAGAGAGAAAGTTGTGTATTTCCCAGAGTCTCTGTCTCTTTCTTTGTCTGTCTGTCTATCTGTCTCTCTCTCTCTCGCTCTCTCTGTCTCTCTCTCTCTCTCTCTCTCTCTCTTTCTCTCTCTGTATCTGTGTCTGTGTTTCTATCTGTCTGTCTGTCTGTCTCTCTGCCTCTGTCTCTGTCTGTCTGTCTCTTTGTCTTTGTCTGTCTGTGTTTCTATCTGTCTGTCTGTCTGTCTGTCTCTCTGCCTTTGTCTCTGTCTGTCTGTCTCTTTGTTTTTGTCTGTCTGTGTCTCTGTCTGTCTCTGTCTCTGTCTCTGGGTGGGGGTGGCGGTGTGTGTGTGCGAAGAAGATTTTGTCAGCTCTTTATGGGTGGATCTTTATCAAATTGTGGCCAAAGTTGTATAGACTGTTGAGGAAAGCTGAAGTTTGAATGGCAGGCGCCAGGGTCCAGGTCACACGGAACCCCCCTCTCCCCCCCCCCTTTTAAAAGCCCCAAACTAACCCTAAACAAAGGTATGTGAACAACGACTTCTCATGCGCTTTTGGCAGTCTTTCACTTTGACATCTGTTTTCATTCTTTTAATAGATTGCCATGTTCTCGATGGAGATTTAGTGTTTATTTCAACTACAGCTTCAAGATCATAGTGATGATTTTTGTATAAAGAAGATGATAAACTGTTCTATTAGAAACTGAGATTGCATAACACCACAATATAAACTGTTTCAAATTGAGATTGCATAACACCACCATATAAACTGTTTCAAATAGAGATTGCATAACACCACCATATAAACTGTTTCAAATAGAGATTGCATAACACCACCATATAAACTGTTTCAAATAGAGATTGCATAACACCACCATATAAACTGTTTCAAATAGAGATTGCATAACACCACCATATAAACTGTTTCAAATAGAGATTAAATAACACCACCATACAAACTGTTTCAAATTGAGATTGCAGAACACCACCATATAAACTGTTTCAAATAGAGATTGCATAACACCACCATATAAACTGTTTCAAATTGAGATTGCATAACACCACCATATAAACTGTTTCAAATAGAGATTGCATAACACCACATATAAACTGTTTCAAAATGAGATTGCATAACACCACCATATAAACTGTTTCAAATAGAGATTGCATAACACCACCATATAAACTGTTTCAAATAGAGATTGCATGGCACCACCATATAAACTGTTTCAAATAGAGATTGCATGGCACCACCATACAAACTGTTTCAAATAGAGATTGCATAACACCACCATATAAACTGTTTCAAATAGAGATTGCATAACACCACCATATAAACTGTTTCAAAATGAGATTGCATAACACCACCATATAAACTGTTTCAAATAGAGATTGCATAACACCACTATACACACTGTTTCAAATAGAGATTGCATAACACCACCATATAAACTGTTTCAAATTGAGATTGCATAACACCACAATATAAACTGTTTCAAATTGAGATTGCATGGCACCACCATGGGAATACCGGGGGGTCTTTCAGTATAAATAGTATCCCCATCTTCTGGAAATTCTGTGCTAGAAATTTCCTCTTTTCTGTCACTCTCTTTGTTTCTGCCTTGTTCCTTTGCTTTCTGTCATTTCTTCCTATCATTTTCTGCCTTGCTGGTCCATTCACCTGTATGTGTTCGACAAAGTCTTACGTACTTTCTGATAAGATTAATAATTGGGTACATGCATTAAATGCATTTGGCTCTAGGGAATTGAGATATGCGGAGCAATTTTAGGTAAATTCAGGCCCGTTTTTTATATGTTTTGGTGTCCTTACGTATGTTTAAATTTGTCTTCAGGTGTGTTTTTTAAATCCCCTGTGCGATGAATTGGACGGAATGGTCAACGCCAGGGGCATGACCTGAGATTACGTGCACGAATGCATTAATACGTGTACTTAATTTTCTTTTCTTTTCATTCTTTTTTCCCCCTGTCGAAGTATTGTGTATGTATGTTTTGAAGTGGTTATAACCCTGATATGGCTGTACGCAGTCGGCTGGGCTTTAAACAAAAACCAATAAAAACAGTGTGCATTTTTGGCTGTAGGGAAATGTGCATAAGCAATTGTGACCTCCCACCACGAAATCAGTCTTAACTAGCATTTTGGGCATTTTGAGATATACATATCACATAAAAGTGTACATTCTGCTGATTATTTTGGTACTTGAATAAAGCTTGTACTCAAAAAAATGTAGAAGTTATGTATGTTTAAAGTCATTAAGTTGAGAAAACGCCCTCTAAAGGTTTTGTGTGCTCTCCTACACATTTTCCTTACATTTCTTTATTTGGTGGCTTTGACCCAGTTTGTTTCTAATTTTCGCTGTCATTATCTGAAAGGTGCACCAAAGAGCTTTTCATCAGTATATTACATGTGCGGGTACTGTACAGGTTACGGTTCATAATAAGAGACAAAAATAGGTACTTTTGGTAGGAAATTGCGTTCTTTCTGCTGCGATCAGTGCATTAAAATACCATTTTAAATTGATTAATAATATTTTTTCAAGAAAAAAATGTCTGTGGGGGATAGATTATAGTATACAGAAATCAATTTTGAGAAAAAGTCAAAACACCCCAGACAGACCCTCAGTCACCTTTTCAGCTCCTAGTGCTGTTCGACTGACTGCGAATTAAGACTGATTTCGTGGTGGGAGGTCACAATTGTAGATAAGGAAGGCGAGTTTTGTGCGGGCTGAGTGGTTCTTTCCATAGAGCCGTGGACTCGGGATCTGATGTCTTGAGTTCTGACTTCTGGAAATACTATGCTAGAAGTTTCCTCTTTTCTGTCAGTCTCTTTGTTTCTTTCTCCTTTGCTTTCTGTCATTTCTTCCTATCATTTTTCTGCCTTGCTGGTCCATTCACCTGTATGTGTTCGATAAAGTCTGACGTACTTTGTCTTAGGATTGATAATTGGGTACATGTACTAAGTGCATTTTTGGCTCTAGGGAAATGTGATATGCAGAAGCAGTTTCAGGTAATTTAGGCCTGTTTGTATGTATGTTTTAGTGTCCTTAGTTATGTTTGCATTGGTATTCAGCTTTACTGTTAAAAAGTCATTGGTGATAAATTTGACGGAGTGGTCAGCGTCAGGAGCATCTGCTTTGATTATGTGCGCAAGTCCATTGATATGTGTACTTTTCTTTCCCATTTTTTCCCATTGAGGTATTGTGCACATTTTGAGATGGTCATAGCCCTGATGTGGCTGTGCGCGGTCGCAGTGCTTTAACCCTTTGACTCCCGCACCCTATCCACCAATTGCAAAAACTTAACCGTTTGACTCCCTCACACTATCCACCATTTTCCTGCAGGAAGCTGATGGATTGGGTGAGGGAATCATAGGGTTAAGTTTTTGCTTTGTTAGGATGGTTGACAATGCAGGATGCTGATGGACAGGGTGCGAGAGTCAAAGGTTTAAACAAAACCAACAGAAACAACAAACGATTGAGATTTCTTGACAGCATCGCCAAATTTCTTGTAAATGCCTCAACCAGAGGAAGAGGGGTGGGGGTGGGGGGGGGGGGTGTGGAAGGGAGAGGAGATTGACTGATTGATTTTGGTTCGGTTTTTACGTTGAGACCCGCCTCATGTGATATGGCCGACGGGGATAACCATCCCAGGGAAGTGGGGGAAGGAAGGCTTATCTAATCCTATACTGACACCACCAGAACAACAATGATGTTAAGATGGGACAGCGAGAAGGCCAGTTTTAATGGGGGGACTTATCTAATCCGACACTGACTCCACCAGAACAACAGTGATGTTAAGATAGGACAGTGAGAAGGCCAGTTTCAATGGGAGGGGGGGGGGAACTTATCTAATACTATACCGACACCACCAGAACAACAATAATGTTAAGATGGGACAGTGAGAAGGCCAGTTGTAATGAAGGGACTTATCTAATCCTATACTGACTCCACCAGAACAACAGTGATGTTAAGATGGGGCAGTGAGAAGGCCAGTTTTAATGTAGTAATGGGGGAAGGGGTACTTATCTAATCTTATACTGACACCACCAGAACAATGATGTTAAGATTGGACAGTG
>JAPXFY010000035.1:27178860-27196360 GCA_030674185.1 Monoplex corrugatus
TTGGGAAATCTTTAGGACGAGTAATCCAGATCACATCGGATGTATATGGCAACCTATATCTTGTTATGTCGCCTTACAACATTGAAATAGCGGAGGATAAAAATAATTTGGCAATTTTGGAAGCTTATGTTTGACAACATTAAGAGATTGCAGCGCTAAAACGCAATGATTATTATTTGATAAATACTGTTGGAGCAACACTAGGTTTGAATGGATTGATCTGCAGTTCCATTGAAGTATACTGAAATGTGATGTCATGTTGTGTATATCAATAAATCACCGCTGAACGATGTGTGTGAATTTGGAAAATAGGGAACTTAACAACAAATGAACAAGATGAATAGAAGAGTACGCTGTAAAATCTGTCCAATTGAGTACTTAAGCTGCACTGCAGTACATAATATACTAATTAGCTAATATCGAAAGAAATTATACACAACTTATATCTGATAACAAATGATTCTTTGAAGACAAGAGTTAGGTGGTGTCTCAGAGAAAGACAACATTCATGTTGGAACTGGGTTGTGTTAATGTCTTACATAATGACCAGATGCATATGTCTATCTCCTGCCATGATGATTAAGATAACGCCCTTGGTGTCCAAATTTCCATGGGTACCACATGAAACATGTGTTGGAATGAACGAGGGTCTTGACAATGGTCGTGATATATCTGTTCTGTGCAAGGATATGGTCTATTCAATATGGTTGTGTTCTGTAGAGGATGTCTTTGTGAATAAAAGTTTCTCTGGTAGTTGTCACGATATGCGAATTGTTGGTGGCGTGGTGGTTGCCCTTTCTTGCGGTGTGTGTTCCTTTTGGTTGTAGATTTCTGCCAAAAAAGGGACTCGAGGTGACGTCCAAGATTTCCCGCAAGAAAGGTAGTGCCTCTCTGTGATGGGTGGATATCATCCCTCATCATTTTGCTGTTGCCGGCATTCAGGTTTTTGTGAGCCAGGAACGTGACGTTTTCGTGGTCATATAGTTGGGAGAAAACGTTTGCACTGAAAAGTTCTCTTTTCACTTTCAAAACTGAAGATTTAAGAGGTGCCACTCTGGCTTATCACTACTTTTGTATGTGGAAGTTTGCAGTGATATCTTTGGTGCAACTCACAATATGATCACTGCACAAACTGACGTCTTTCGTTTTTAAGTCATTGACACAAGATGGAGCACAACCGCATCAACTTGTCATCTGCACTAGGTCTGCCACAGCTCTACTACAGTCTTCAATAGAGAGGGTCTTTCGATGGTAGCAACAAAACCATATGACCAGCTAGTCTTGTGCCGTCTATGTCATCAAAACGAGTCATGTAGAATTAACACGTGTGGAAGTTGTGATGATCTGATGCGGTTTCGTTGACATCGTGGGTGTTTCTATCCACGAGTTTGCTGGTAGAATCACTATCAGTTATACAGGTGTTGTTAGTTTTGTGGCTGGAATATTTCTTCTGAGAGAATTTTGAGTGATTGTAAGTAGCCTACTGTTTTGTGCTTTTGGTATGTCTTTTTCTTAGAAAAGTTTTTGACGTCAGTCGAATCTGGAATATGACGTGTTGTCCTATTACGTTTGACGTCACTGCCTGAATGATATTTACGGGCTAGTACAAGAAGACATACATTAGGCCTAACACAGGCCTACAGTACCTAAACTTGCAATGAAGCAGTTCACTCACTATTCCTTGGAGCTAAAAAATTTTTTTTAAAAGTTATTCTGCGTACCCAATCATCATCTTGCGGGCCTCAGTAGCTCAGTTGGTTGAGCGTCGAATTCACATGCTAATGGTTGTGGGTTCGAATCCAGGGTGCGGTACACTAAAACTGGCCTTCTCCCTGTTCCATCTTAACATCATCATTGTTCTGGGATTAGATAGGACCCCCTTCCTCCACTTCCCTGGGATGTATCCCTGTCGGCCATATCACCTGAGGTATCCCCACCGTCTAGAAGTTCTGTGCTAGAAGTTGCCTCTTTTCTGTCACTCTGTTTCTGCCTTGCTCCTTTGCTTTCTGTCAGTTCTTACTATCATTTTCTGCCTTCGTGGTCCATTCATCTGTATGTGTTCGATAAAGTCTTACGTACATTATCTAATTGTATCACGTCTGCTTTGCCACAACATTTTCCTCGTTCTCTTTCCAGTTGCGTCCATTGATTAACGGTTCTTTGATTTCTTCTCAACGAAAAGGCCGAACACTTTCCATTCCACGCCTCAAGAACCAGCTCAAAATGTTACTGTTTGAGATGTTATTGATGTTTATTTGCTCGATGATGGCTTCTGTTTTTCTTTTCGTTTTGGATTTTCGGCTGCAAGAAATTTCCTCTTTTCTGTCACTCATGTTTCTGCCTTGCTCCTTTGCTTTTTGTCATTTCTTCCTTCCTCTTTTCTGTTTGGCTGGTTCATTCACGTTTACGATTTCCATAAAGACACACATACTCTGTTTAAGATTGATACTTACGTACTAACTGATTGATTTGGTTCAGTTTTTACGTCAGCTCCCACCTCAGGTGATATGGCCAACGGGGTACATCCCAGGGAATGATGATGTTAGTAAGATGGAACAGGGTGAAGGCCAGTTTTAGTGTACCGCACCCGGGATTCGAACCCACAACCATTAGCATGTGAATCCGACACTCAACCAGCTGAGCTACTGAGGCCCGCAAGATTGATAATTGGGTACGCAAAATAACTTTATAAAAATTTTTTTTTTAGCTCTAAGGTATAGTGAGTGAACTGCTTCATTGCAAGTTTAGGTAGAGTAGGCCTGTGTCTATGTATGTCTTCTTATACTCAGCTGTGTTTATGCATACGCTAAAGGCATATCCTTCCCCCTGTGGGGATGCTGCGGGCTCTTTCAGCATAAATAGTATCCCCACCGTCTGGAAGTTCTGTGCTAGAAGTTGCCTCTTTTCTGTCACTCTGTTTCTGCCTTGTTCCTTTGCTTTCTGTCAGTTCTTACTATCATTTTTCTGCCTTTTTGGTCCATTCATCTGTATGTGTTCGATAAAGTCTTACGTACATTATCTTAGCAGTGATAAATGGGTAATGTGTTAAGTGCATTTTTGGCTTTAGGGATATGAGATATGTGGCAGCAATTTTAGGTGATTTAGGCCCTTTTTTATACATGTTTTTGTGTCCTTATGTATGCTTATATTTGTATTAGGTGTGTTTTTTTAAATCCCTGTGCGATAAATTGGACGGAGTGGTCATCATCAGGGGCACGTCCTTAGATTATGTGCGCGAATGCATTGATATGTGTGCTTAATTTTCTTTTCCTTTTTCTTTTTCCTGTTGAAGCATTGTGTACGGTTTTGAAACGGTTATAGCCCTGACATGGCTCTACGCAGTCGGCTGGGCTTTAAACGAAAATAACAATAACGTTATTATTATCTGAACAGCTCTGAGCATGCCACTGAGCTTTAAATGATAATGGTGATGGTGATGGTAATGATATTTTATCATCATCTCGTCGTCCATCGTCGTCGTCGTCGTCATCATTATCGTCATCGTCGTCTTCGTCGTCATCATCATCATCATATACAACACGACAACAACAACAACAATAGTAATAATAATAACGACAATAATAATAATAGTCATAGTGATGATGATTATTATTTTGACTCCCCTCCACCCCCACATTCTTTTACCTTCTCTTTGAGAAGCACCTTTTTTTTGGGGGGGGGGGGGGGGGGTATGGCTCGTATTTTCTGCCTTCTACAGGTAGATCTAGCTGGTATTTTTGCCACCATTCCTTCCATCAGTTTTCCAAGAGAAACAGACATTGGTATTTTTGCCACCATTCCTTCTATCAGTTTTCCAAGACAAAAAGACATTGGTATTTTTGCCACCATTCCTACCATCAGTTTTCCAAGACAAAAAGACATTGGTATTTTTGCAACCATTCCTTCCATCAGTTTTCCAAGACAAACAGACATTGGTATTTTTGCCACCATTCCTTCCATCAGTTTTCCAAGACAAACAGACATTGGTATTTTTGCCACCATTCCTTCCATCAGTTTTCTAAAAGAAACAGACATTGTTATTTTTGCCACCATCCTTCTATCACTTTTCCAAGAGAAACAGACATTGGTATTTTTGCCACCATTCCTTCCATCAGTTTTCTAAAAGAAACAGACATTGGTATTTTTGCCACCATTCCTTCTATCACTTTTCCAAGAGAAACAGACATTGGTATTTTTGCCACCATTCCTTCCATCAGTTTTCTAAAAGAAACAGACATTGGTATTTTTGCCACCATTCCTTCCATCAGTTTTCTAAGACAAACAGACATTGGTATTTTTGCCACCATTCCTTCTATCACTTTTCCAAGAGAAACAGACATTGGTATTTTTGCCACCATTCCTTCCATCAGTTTTCTAAAAGAAACAGACATTGGTATTTTTGCCACCATTCCTTCCATCAGTTTTCTAAAAGAAACAGACATTGGTATTTTTGCCACCATTCCTTCCATCAGTTTTCTAAAAGAAACAGACATTGGTATTTTTGCCACCATTCCTTCCATCAGTTTTCCAAGAGAAACAGACATTGGTATTTTTGCCACCATTCCTTCCATCAGTTTTCCAAGACAAACAGACACTGGTATTTTTGCCACCATTCCTACCATCAGTTTTCCAAGACAAACAGACACTGGTATTTTTGCCACCATTCCTTCCATCAGTTTTCCAAGAGAAACAGACATTGGTATTTTTGCCACCATTCCTTCCATCAGTTTTCTAAGACAAACAGACATTGGTATTTTTGCCACCATTCCTTCTATCACTTTTCCAAGAGAAACAGACATTGGTATTTTTGCCACCATTCCTTCCATCAGTTTTCTAAAAGAAACAGACATTGGTATTTTTGCCACCATTCCTTCCATCAGTTTTCTAAAAGAAACAGACATTGGTATTTTTGCCACCATTCCTTCCATCAGTTTTCTAAAAGAAACAGACATTGGTATTTTTGCCACCATTCCTTCCATCAGTTTTCCAAGAGAAACAGACATTGGTATTTTTGCCACCATTCCTTCCATCAGTTTTCCAAGACAAACAGACACTGGTATTTTTGCCACCATTCCTACCATCAGTTTTCCAAGACAAACAGACACTGGTATTTTTGCCACCATTCCTACCATCAGTTTTCCAAGAGAAACAGACATTGGTATTTTTGCCACCATTACTTCCATCAGTTTTCCAAGACAAACAGACACCTACGGCGTTTATCAGGAAATTGGAACAACACATTCAACAAAGCATTCATAAAATAAATGAGACTCGACTGGGTGGTCCCAGCCCTCTCGTCCAGCAAATCCCTCCCGTCATCTCTGGATGAGATCCGGTAGAAGCTGAAAACTTCCACAACGATTTTTTTTGTAGACGGTTAGTCCGTTACGTTAACCACTTCACTTCACCTCAATGGCTGACTGGAATGTGAACAAAATGAAGCACTTTGGTGTATACCATGTGACGAGCCGTTGAGCACCAGGTACCTCCTTAGATGTTGGGACTTGTACGATGTGAGACACAAGCACTACACGGCGGACTCCTTAAGGAACCTCTTCCGAGATGTCCCTCCTGATGCAATTTTCAAGTTATTACAAGAGATCAAAAGATTTCATCTGATATGATTTTACGGCTGTTTTTCCTTAATTGCATTTTAGACTTGCAAGGTTAACGGTGAGCATGGTTTTTAACTGTTGTCTTTTATCTTAACCGGGTTGTCGTTTTTGACGTGGTGTTAGCCCTGATATGGCTCTTGTAGTCGGCTGGGCTATTTTGAACCTGGTTGTCGTTTTTGATGTGGGTTTGGCCCTGATATGGCTCTAACATGAAATCCCCTCATGCAAAATAACGGCAAATGGCAGAACCTTGACACAAGTTAATAGTTCAAATACCTGGGAACGGTCATTTCATCAGACGGCAGATGCACATCAGAAATAGCTGGCAGAATCGGCCAAGCCAAAACAGCATTCAAGAAGATGACAAGCATTCTTACCAACAAATGCCTATCAATTAACATCAGAAAGAGAGTCCTTGAATGTTATATAGAACCAATACTGTTGTACGGATGCGAGGCGTGGACAATCAGCAAGCAAAGCCAGAGCAAGATTGAGGCAGCCGAGATGTGGTTTCTAAGAAGAATGTTGAGCGTTCCATGTACAGCAAAGAAAACAAACGAGACAGTCTTGATGGAGGCAGACACAAGTAGATCACTCATAAGGAAGATTAGGAAAAGACAGGCAACATGTATAGGCCATTTTATGAGGAAGGGGGATTTGGAGCACCTGGTCACAACGGGAAAGCTGGAGGGAAAGAGAGCACCAGGTAGACCCAGGGAGAAACTGCTGGATGGACTTGCAGAGTGGCTGAGGATGAGGAGGGTGGGAGAGATGCTAGGGGCAACGAGAGATAGAGATGGTTGGAAGTCCATGATCGCCAACGCCATGCGGCAGGGCACCTGGTGATGATGATGGTGGCTCTTACAGTCGGCTGGGCTATAAGCAATATGAACTGTATGAACAGATGAAGCATCAGTATCTCGTTTGATCTTCCAACACTGACAGGAATCCAAATCGGCTTGTACATGTATGTCACTGACGCTGTTCAGACTCTTGGCAATGATATTCACCTGAAGATCATTTCAGTTTTAACCCTTTGACTCCTACACCCTATCCACCAACTGCAAAAACTTAACCCTTAGACTCCACCCTATCCACCAGCGAGCTGGTGGATAGAGTTAGGGAATCAAAGAGTTCAGTTTTTTTGAACGGACTTGCAGAGTGGCTGAAGACAAAGAGGGTGGAAGAGGCGCTTGAGGCAACGAGGGATAGAAACAAATGGAAGGCCATGATCGCCAACGCCATGTGGCAAGGCACTTGATGATGATGATGATGAGCATGGTTGACAATGCAGGATACTGGTGGACAGGGTGCGGGAGTCAAATGGTTAAGATGCATCGTGTCGCAAAAATTTCAAAAGAGCGCATGGGGAAAGCGTTTGGCTTGACCATCTTTTGTTATCATTGTTTGGGAATTCCATGCTAGGGGGAGGGGGACAGAGAGAGAGAGAGTGTGTGATGTGAGAGAGAGAGTGACAGAGTGACAGAGAGAGTGACAGAGAGAGAGAGAGAGAGGAGAGAGGGAGAGAGAGAGAGGGGGGGGAGGTATGAGAGCTGCAGCAGAGCAACTGTAGGTTTTTGCCGCTTGCAGTCGTGGGCAAACTAATAGTTAAACGCCCACTCACCCCCTTACCCCCCCACCCCCACCCCCACCCCCCACTTCCCACCCACCCCCAAATTCGGCACAAATATGAGTGCAGCAGCAATGGGCATTACTTCAGGGACAAAATGCTTTTTTTTTCTTGCTTTTTTAAATTTTTTTTATCTCCCCTCCTTCCATTCTCTAGTTTTCCTTCTCGTCTTCCCCGCTCTCCCCTTCATCCTTCTGGCCAATGTACTCGGGTGTGTAGTGCGACAGACAGACAGAGCTGGTGACAGTGTCTTTAACCCTTTGACTCCAGCATCCTATCCACCAACTGCAAAAACTTAACCCTTTAAGTCCCTCACCCTATCCACCAGCTTCCTGTAGGAAGTTGATGGATAGGGTGAGGGAGTCAAAGGGTGGGGATTTTTTTCTTGGCTAGTATGGTTGAGAATGCAGGATGCTGGTGGATAGGGGTGCAGGCGCCAAGGGGTTAAGGTAAGGATTATCTCATAAGGTTAAACTAAGGACTACCGCATGACCCACATTTATTCCTTGCAAGGAAGCTGGTGGATAGGGTGAGAGAATCAAAGGGTTAAGTTTTTGCTTTTTTCCTGGCGTGGTTGGCGATGCAGGATGCTGGTGGACAGGGTGCGGGAGTCAAAGGGTTAAAAGAATACAGAGAGGAGGGGGAGCGTGCATAATGAAGCATTGTGGAAGATAAGGACGCTGAGCGACAGATGAGCATGCATTAGTGCTACGTACTCGCGGTGCTCTCTCCCCCCCCCCCTCCCCACCCCACGACGCTTATCCACCCACCCCCCCCCCCCGGTCCGCATCTCATGAATGAACAAATTGACCATATATGGAAAATCTGTCGATTTTTCTCCAGCGCGCGTGCCATTATCGATCCGCGCATGCGTGCGTCCTGCTTCCCCCAACACCCCCTCCACCCCTCCCCCCTCCCCCCCGAGGTCTCTTTCGCTCTGTCTTTCTCTTTCTCTCTCGCGCTCTCTCTCTCTCTTTCGGCATCACGCGGGCGATCGGCTTGCTGTGCCCCACCACCAAAGCAGACGACATGCAGCCGACATTTTGCACAAACGGTTTTGCTTTCCAGCTGGTGCGGTTGAGATGGGAAGGAAGAGCACGTCGGCGACGGACGGCGGGCCGTTTTCTGTCCTGAAGGTACCTTGTGGGGGAGACAGGAATGACAGGAGAGAGGCCTGCTTGCACACGAGGCAGGTAAGAGCAACTGCACTTGACAACGAGCGTGACGTTTGGTGGTGGTGGTGGTGGTGGTGGTGGTTTGCATGTCTGATTTTGGTGGTGAGGTGGTGGTGGGTGGATTTTCTTGCCTGTGTGCTTGTTGTTGTAAATCGTGCGTCGCTGTTAAAAAATCGTGAAGTGGCACTTGTCATCCCGGTGATCAAGTGCATGCCTCTAATTTCGCCTTGCGTGCAGGTTTTTGTGTTAAATTAAGCTTGCTCTACTTTTTATTTTATTTTGTTTCATTATATTTTATTTTTACAGTGCAATATTTTTCTCTCGGCTTGGGTTTTAAATATGGGGTTGTCGAAAAGGATTTCCTGTCCGATTTCCGTTTTAGCCTTTCGTTTTTCGCGAATGACGGTAATTTTGAGAAGCTCGAAAATGCGTTAAAAGTGTGGCGGCGACTTGTTGTTGTATTTCAATTTTCTCCTCCCCCTCCGCGCATATTTTGTTTTTCCTGTTGAAAAACAGCTTGGATTAATTTTTTTTACAAAACACCCACATCTGTTGAGATGTAAGGACTACCGAAGAAAAGCTGTTGGGTTGAGATTGTCGACTTTTGCGTGTGCGAGGTTGGGAAAATACGGTTATTTTTCGGTCGATCGTTGGATGGCACTTGTCAAGCTGGGATTCGTCCTGAATTGACCGTGTTTTTAATTTAACCCTTTGACTCCTGCACCCTATCCACCGATGCAAAAACTTAACCCTTCGACTCCCTCACCCTGTCCACCAGCTTCCTGCAAGAAGCCGGTGGATAGGGTGAGGGAGTCCAAAGTTAGAGTTTTTGCTTTGCTAGCACGGTTGACGATGAAGGATGCTGGTGGACAGGGTGCGGGAGTCGAAAAGGGTTAACCATGATTCAATTCCGTATCGAACATGGCTGAAGGGGGAGCCACCAAACGAGGGATGGCGCCTTCTCCCCGCTCTTAACCCTTTCCATCCACGCCTCCCCCCCTCCCCCCTCCTTTTTCTCTATTCTTTTCTTAGTGGGCTCATTATGTGTGTGTCTCTGTTTCCCTTGAAGTTCCTGCTCCCTACCCCCCCCCCCCCCGTTTAGTTTTCTCCCATTGTGCCTGTAGAAATGTAGGAAGGTGATTTTTTTTAACTGTTGTCTTTTTATCTCAATCGGGTTGTAGTTTTTTGACGTGATGTTAGCCCTGATATGGCTGTAGTAGTCGGCTGGGCTGTAAGCAATATGAACTTGAATGTTTCTTTTATTTAACATGGTTGTGTTTTTGACGTGGTTTTAGCCCTGATATGGCTTTAGTAGTCGGCTGGGCTATAAGCAATATGAACTTGAACTTTGTCTTTTATCTTAACTGATTGTCGTTTTTGCGTGGTGTTTGCTCTGATATGTCTCTAGAAGTCGGCTTGGCTATATCATCATCATCATCAGGTGCCCTGCCGCATGGCGTTGGCGATCATGGACTTCCATCTGCCTCTATCTCTGTTGCCCCTAGCATCTCCCCCACCCTCCTCGTCCCCAGCCACTCTGCAAGTCCGTCCACATTTTCTCCCTGGGTCTACCCGGTGCTCTCTTTCCCTCCAGCTTTCCCGTTGTGACCAGGTGCTCCAAATCCCCCTTCCTCATAAAATGGCCTATAAATGTTGCCTGTCTTTTCCTAATCTTCCTTATGAGTGATCTACTTGTGTCTGCCTCCATCAAGACTGTCTCGTTTGTTTTCTTTGCTGTCCATGGAACTGTCAACATTCTTCTTAGAAACCACATCTCGGCTGCCTCAATCTTGTTCAGGCTTTGGTTTGTTGACTGTCCACACCTCGCATCCGTACAACAGTATTGGTTCTATATAACATTCAAGAACTCTCTTCCTGATGTTAATTGACAGGCATTTGTTGGTAAGAATGCTTGTCATCTTCTTGAATGCTGTTTTGGCTTGGCCGATTCTGCCGGCTATTTCTGATGTGCATCTCCTATAAGATGCTGGAGATGCTGGGGGCAGCGAGAGATAGAGATGGTTGGAAGTCCATGGTCGCCAACGCCATGCGAAAGGGCACCTGATGATGATGATGATGATGATCTGCCTATAAGCAATATCAACTTGAACTGTTGTCTTTTATATCTTAATCTGATTGTCGTTTTTGACGTGGTGTTAGCCCAGATGTGGCTGTAGTAGTCGGCTGGGCTATAGGCAGTATGAACCTGTGAACCTAGGTGGTGGTTGTTTAGAATCGATGGGGATGTTCTTTTGCGAGGAGTGGTGGTATTTTCGGTTGTTGGCAAGTTGCGAGGTTGGCTGTCAACAACTGGACACGACCTTAGTCAGGCAATGTGGGTTAGAAAGCCACAATGACTGCTTTTTGGTTGTGGGGAACCCTTACCCCCCTATCCACACACTAGCCCTGGCTCTTTCCGTGTGTTTGATGACAAATAGCCATGGTTTTTTTTTAACCCTTAGACTCCCACAACCTGTCCATCATCTGCAGTAACTTAACCCGTTGATTCCTCACTCTATCCATCATCTGCAGTAACTTAAACCTTAGACTCCTCACTCTATCCATCTGCGGTAATTTAACCCTTTGACTCCCTCACCTATCCACATCTGCAGTAATTAACCCTTTGACTCCCTCATTCTATCCATCATCTGCAGTAATTTAACCCTTTAACTCCCTCACCCTGTCCATCATCTGCAGTAATTTAACCCTTTAACTCCCTCACTCTATCCATCATCTGCAGTAACTTAATCCTTTGACTCCCTCGCCCTATCCACCAGCTTCCTGCAGGAAGCTGGTGGATAGGTGAGGGAGTCATAGGGTTAATTTTTCTTTGCTAGAATGGTTGACAATGCAGGATGCTGGTGGACAGAGTGCGGGAGTCAAAGGGTTAAGGAGACTACTGATGTCAAGCGTTTTTTTTTTAAAATTCAAACACGAGCAACACATAAAAAGTATAAAAATTTCTGCTTGGAGAATCACATAAGTGTATTGATTAAATGCATTTTGTTTTGACAAAGAAAAATCCTAGTTGAATATGTCGGATGAATCTTGACAGACAGTTTCCAACCATATGCGTAATTACCGCCATGTGTAAACAAACAGCAGCAGTCAGTGTATCGTGTCCGGTGTCTGTATACTACACATGGAGCTACGTGGTCAACTGTAGAGGAAGACGTCCCTCTTGATGCAATGTTCCAGTTTTTACTGGAGATCAATGGATTTCACCTGATGTGACTTTCATCATCATCAGGTGCCCTGCCGCAGGGCGTTGGCGACCATGGAACTTCGAACCATCTCTATCTCTCGTTGCCCCTAGCATCTCCCCCCACCCTCCTCATCCCCAGCCACTCTGCAAGTCCGTCCAGCATTCTCTCCCTGGGTCTACCTGGTACTCTCTTTCCCCCCAGCTTTCCCGTTGTGACCAGGTGCTCCAAATTCCCCTTTACGTCTGTTTTTCCTTAATCGCATTTTAGATTTGCAAGGTTTTCTTTCTTTTTTTGACGTGGTGTTAGCCCTGATATGGCTCTAGTAGTCGGCTGGGCTATAAGTAATATGAACTGAACTGAACTGTTTAGGAACAGTGGACTTCGTTCATGTGTTTATGATCAAGGGGACAATTACTAAAGAACGACGGAATATGGTGCCAGAAATAAAGGACACCCTTTAATCGTGGAAATCAGCGCTTAGATTTGATTTTATCAAGAGTTTGCGCTATATAAATATTGTAATTATTATTATTATAAATCGTGTCACGTTACTCGCACCTATCGAGAAGTTGCGATAGACTCAAAATGTACTGAACTGTCAGTAGCCAGGTTGGCAGAGAATATGTGACGATCAGAATGACAAAATACAGGGGGGGGGGGGGGGGGGGGGGGGAGGGGGGTGCAAAAGTAGGTATACAGTAAGTATCACATCATTATTATAATGCTTAATTCATTAAAATTAGTAGCACATTAAGTTAGTTGGTCTTATTTTCGATATTTTCAGTGAGGGATTGAGGCTGTGCTTGTTATTACATGTATATGCGATATTCATTTGTTTGTATAATAAATGCAATGAGTATTGTCCGTGTTTTCTTTTTTCATAACTGTATACCTACTTTTGCATCCCCCCTGTATTGCTCATTGTACACAAGACTAGACGTAGAGTCAAGACGACGGCTTTTGAAGTGATCGTATTTTCTAATCGTAAAGATAGCGACACGTTGTATTACAAGAGTTTAGTCGATCTTCCACTGTCTGCCCATGCTAATATTCAGTTGATATTGAATGCTGAAATGAAGTATGCTGACCATGGAGACGTCATATTCAGTTGATGTTGAATGCTGAAATGAAGTATGCTGACAATGGAGACGTCATATTCAGTTGATGTTGAATGCTGAAATGAAGTATGCTGACCATGGTGACGTCATATTCAGTTAATGTTGAATGCTGAAATGAAGTATGCTGACCATGGTGACGTCATATTCAGTTAATGTTGAATGCTGAAATGAAGTATGCTGACCATGGTGACGTCATATTCAGTTGATGTTGAATGCTGAAATGAAGTAAGCTGACTATGGAGACGTCATATTCAGTTGATGTTGAATGGTGAAATGAAGTAAGCTGACTATGGAGACGTCATATTCAGTTGATGTTGAATGGTGAAATGAAGTATGCTGACCATGGAGACGTCATATTCAGTTGATGTTGAATGCTGAAATGAAGTATGCTGACTATGGTGACGTCATATTCAGTTGATATTGAATGGTGAAATGAAGTAAGCTGACTATGAGACTCATATTCAGTTGATGTGAATGCTGAAATGAGTATTGCTGACTATGGAGACGTCATATTCAGTTGATGTTGAATGCTGAAATGAAGTAAGCTGACCATGGAGACGTCATATTCATTGATGTTGAATGCTGAAATGAGGTATGCTGACTATGGAGACGTCATATTCAGTTGATGTTGAATGCTGAAATGAGGTATGCTGACTATGGAGACGTCATATTCAGTTGATGTTGAATGGTGAAATGAAGTAAGATGACCATGGAGACGTCATATTCAGTTGATGTTGAATGTGAAATGAAGTAAGCTGACTATGGTGACGTCATATTCAGTTGATGTTGAATGGTGAAATGAAGTAAGCTGACTATGGAGACGTCATATTCAGTTGATTTGAATGGTGAAATGAAGTAAGCTGACATGGAGACGTCATATTCAGTTGATGTTGAATGCTGAAATGAGGTATGCTGACTATGGAGACGTCATATTCAGTTGATGTTGAATGGTGAAATGAAGTAAGCTGACTATGGAGACGTCATATTCAGTTGATGTTGAATGCTGAAATGAGGTATGCTGACTATGGAGACGTCATATTCAGTTGATGTTGAATGCTGAAATGAGGTATGCTGACTATGGAGACGTCATATTCAGTTGATGTTGAATGGTGAAATGAAGTAAGCTGACCATGGAGACGTCATATTCAGTTGATGTTGAATGGTGAAATGAAGTAAGCTGACTATGGAGACGTCATATTCAGTTGATGTTGAATGCTGAAATGAGTATGCTGACTATGGAGACGTCATATTCAGTTGATGTTGAATGGTGAAATGAAGTAAGCTGACTATGGAGACGTCATATTCAGTTGATGTTGAATGCTGAAATGAGGTATGCTGACTATGGAGACGTCATATTCAGTTGATGTTGAATGGTGAAATGAAGTAAGCTGACTATGGAGACGTCATATTCAGTTGATGTTGAATGCTGAAATGAGGTATGCTGACTATGGAGACGTCATATTCAGTTGATGTTGAATGCTGAAATGAAGTAAGCTGACCATGGAGACGTCATATTCAGTTGAGTTGAATGCTGAAATGAGGTATGCTGACTATGGAGACGTCATATTCAGTTGATGTTGAATGCTGAAATGAAGTAAGCTGACTATGGAGACGTCATATTCAGTTGATGTTGAATGCTGAAATGAAGTAAGCTGACTATGGAGACGTCATATTCAGTTGATGTTGAATGCTGAAATGAAGTAAGCTGACTATGGAGACGTCATATTCAGTTGATGTTGAATGCTGAAATGAGGTATACTGACCATGGAGACGTCATATTCAGTTGATGTTGAATGTTGAAATAAAACATGATAACGTGATTGATGCAACAGCAGACAGTCCCTCAGAAATTAGATTATTTGCCTAGATATCTTTTTTTTTAAAAAGAATGTAAAAGAACACAACGCTGAACAAAGTATTGCGGTCCTCGAAAGATAATTCGACTTGAAAATAATTGAATATGAATGAAGATGATTATGATATAATAATGATACTGTATAAGCTATACGTAACAGTGACAATAATATGAAATGTGTAAGCTATAACGGTATAGTGAAATCATCATCATCAGGTGCCCTGCCGCATGGCGTTGGCGATCATGGACTTCCATCTGTCTCTATCTCTCGTTGCCCCTAGCATCTCTCCCACCCCCCTCGTCCCCAGCCACTCTGCAAGTCGTCCAGCATTTTCTCCCTAGGTCTACCCGGTGCTCTCTTTCCCTCCAGCTTTCCCATTGTGACAAGGTGCTCCAAATTCCCCTTGACAATAATAATGATAAAAGGGGAAGAATCTAGGGAATGAAATTGCATTTTTGAAACATTTGAAAACAAGTTGGATTTTCCTACGACAGATGGAGTTTGGGCTTTATCCTGGTTGTCGTTTATGACGTGGTGTTAGCCCTGATATGGCTCTAGTAGTCGGCTGGGCTATAAGCGATATGAACTGTTATGACGTGTGTTAAACCTGATATGGCTCTAGTAGTCGGTGGCTATAAGCAATATGAACTTGAACTGTTGTCTTTTATCCTAATCTGGTTGTCGTTTTTGACGTGGTGTTAGCCCTGATATGGACTAGTAGTCGGCTGGGCTATAAGCGATATGAACTCGTTTTTGACGTGGTGTTAGCTCTGATATGGCTGTAGTAGTCGGCTGGGCTATAAGCAACTTGAGCTCGTTTTTGACGTGGTGTTAGCCCTGATAGGCTGTAGAAGTCGGCTGGGCTATAGGCAGTATGAACTTGAACTTAGGCTTTTGCTGCGCATTGACATCAGCGTCTATTTGCTCCAGATGGCGTCAGGTGAATGGATGAGTCCATGTGTGCCTGACCCAAAGCCGACATATAAAAGGAGATAAAACATTTATGACAGATGCCGTAAAACTCCCTCATAGACCCGACTTCCTCTACTCTTTACAGGTCTACCACCACAAGCTTTCCCTTCATTCCTTAAAGAACCTCTTCCGAGACGTCCCTTCTGATGCAGTTTTCCGGTTTTTACAGGAGACCAGTGGATTTCTGATGCAGTTTTCCGGTTTTTACAGGAGACCAGTGGATTTCACCTGATATGATTTACACCTGTTTTTCTTTATTTAATCGCAGTTTAGACTTGTTGTCTTTTATCTTAACCTGGTTGTTCTTTTCTTTTTGACGTGGTGTTAGTCCTGATATGGCTCTTGTAGTCGGCTGGGCTATAAGCAATATGAACTGAACTGAGCCGACACATAAAAGGAGGTAAAACATTTATGACAGGTGCCGTAAAATTCCCTCATAGACCCGATTTCTTCTGCTCTTTTACCAACCACAAGCTTTCCCCTCATTATTCCTTGAAGAACCTCTCCCGAGACGTCCCTCCTGATGCAATTTTCCAGTTTTTACAAGAGGTCAATAGATTTCACCTGATATGATTTTACGGCTGTTTTTTTTTTCTTTCTTTAATTGCATTTTCAGACTTGCAGGTTAACGGTGAGCATGGTTTTTAACCGTTGTCTTTTATCTTAACCCTTTGACTACCGCACCCTATCCACTAACTGCAAAAAACTTAACCCTGTGATTCCCTCACCGTATCCACCAGCTTCGTGTGGGAAGTTGGTGGATAAGGTGAGGGAATCGAAGAGTTACGTTTTTGCTTTGCTAGCATGGTTGGCAATACAGGATGCTGGTGAAAAGGGTGAGGGAGTCAAAGGGTTAACCGGTTTGTTTTTGACGTGGTATTAGCCCTGATGTGGCTCTAGTAGTCGGCTGGGCTATAAGCGATATGAACTTCAACTTGAGTCGTGACACGATGTATGTGTAGCTGCGTGCTGTACACTCATTGTAGGAGTGACCACACGAGTCCAGTTGGAATTTTTATTTAATACATATTTTGTAAAAAGTTGTTTGTTTATTCATCTTTTGTTTCACAACAAACGGACTTCTAACACACGATGTGGCAACGAAGAATGACAACAACAAAATATTTGACACATATGAAAAGACAATGTTGATACGTAAACTCCACATAATGTGCAGAATATACATAATAATATTTTATACATTGGAAGTTTAAAAATGAACATTGCGATTTAGCACATGTAAACATTTCCCCTATAAAACCGTTTCACAAACCGCTTCCCTTTGCTGAACGACAATCAAGCATCATCGAACAATGTGGTAACAGAAACTATATCAATTTATACATATAAGACAAATATTGTTCACAAAGAAAAAAAAAAAAAAAAAACCCCAACCCTATAACTTACAAAACATATAAGACAATATTCTAATCAATGATGGTTTTATTAGGTACATCAGTAGTCAAGAACATGTCGTGAAGAAAATCTGTTTTCTACAGGGAGAGCACTGGCATATAGTTGTTTCACTGAACATTAAAAATCCCCGTGGGGAGGATGCCGGGGGCTCTTTCAGCATAAACAGTATCCCCACCTTCTGGAAATTCTGTGCTACAAATTTCCTCTTTTCTGTCATTCTGTTTGTTTCTGCCTTGTTGCTTTGCTTTCTGTCATTTCTACCTATCATTTTCTGCCTTGCTGGTCCATTCACCTGTATGTGTTCGATAAAGTCTTACGTACTTTTTCTTAGGATTGATAATTGGGCACATGTATTAAGCGCATTTTTGGCTCTAGGGAGGTGAGATATGCGGAAGCAATTTTAGGTAATTTATGGCTGTTTTTATGTATGTTTTGGTGTCCTCATGTATGCTTGTATTTGTATTCAAGTGTTTTTTAAATCTCCCCTGTGGAATAAATTGGACGGAATGGTC
>JAPXFY010000035.1:27201360-27216360 GCA_030674185.1 Monoplex corrugatus
AAATAGAATCAGAACGCGTATTTAATTCAAGACAAGACAGGCGCAAATTGTCGGCCTACTGGCCTTTGTCAAGCGTGAACGTAAGATCACGGATGCAGAAACACGAAATACAAAAATTCTCCCGATTGGACGAAGCAGCAGGGAAGTTTTAGTCTTTTTCTCCTAATTTTTGCATTTGGTTTTTAGTTAGTTTGTGATCTTATGTTTACGTTTGACAAAGGCCTCCACCCTGTGGGATGCCGGGGGTCATTCAGTATATAAAGTATCCCCTCTTGGAAATTCTGTGCTAAAATTCCCTCTTCACTGTCACTCTCTGTGTTTCTGCCTTGTTCCTTTGCTGCCTGTCATTTGTTCCTATCATTGTCTGCCTTGCTGGTCCATTCACCTGTATGTGTTCGATACAGTCTGAAGTATTTTTTTCTTAGGATTGATAATTGGGTACATGTATTAAATGCATTTTTGGCTCTAGGGAGATGAGGTATGCGGAAGCAATTGAAGGTAACTTATGCCCGTTTTTATATATGTTTTAGGTCCTTAGGTATGCTTAAATGTGTATTCATGTGTGTTTTTTAAATCCCCTGTGTGATAAATTGGACAGAGTGGTCAACGCCAGGGGCATGTCCTTAGATTATGTGCACGAATGCATGATATATGTACTTAGTTTTCTTTTCTTTTCTTTTTTCCTGTTGGAAGTTTTGTATGTTTTGAAGCGGTTATAGCCCTGATATGGCTCTGCGCAGTCGGCTGGGCTCTTAAACAACAATAACAATATCAATGAAATTTTGCCGAAAATTTGCGCCTGTCTTGTCTGGTTGTATTAAATAAGCGTTCTGATTCTATTTACTTGGTTTTTTTTTTCTGGATGAAGAGTTGAAACAAAACAAAAAAGCGTCTGTTGGCTGTTTCAGGGCTTAAAACGTTCCGCGTCTGGGCGGAATTCCGCGATTTCGGTTTGTAAAAAAAAAAAAAAAAAAAAAAAAAAAAAAACCAAAGGAGCAAGGCATCCATGATCGGCTTGCAAGCGTTCATAGCAACGGCACGCAAGTTATGGCCCCTGATTTGGCCCCCGGACACCCCCCCCCCCTAGTTTCAGTGGGTTTTTTCCTCCTCCTGTTTTAAGCCCTGCTGCTTATTTGCATGCCCCATTCATTCAGGTGACGACAGCTTTCAGAAGTTCCCTTCCCCCTTCCTGTTTCACTACCGTGCCAGCGGAGAGGGTTTTGTACAGGATTAAGAAGTTTTCCAAGTTTGGTTGGAGGGCATATGGAATTGCATGATTGTGAAGAATCCCTCGTGAACAAACAGTTCTGTTATTCTAAAATCTAATTCTTAGGAGGTGTATCCCGAGTCCTTGTCTTGGGTAAATTTTAATGCAACCAGACAACACAGGTGCACATTTTCGGTCAACTGGCGCCGGACTTTGTCAAGCGTTAATGTAAGATCACAAAAACAAACAAACAATACCAACGTTTGTTTGTGATCTTACATTCATGCTTGACAAAGGCCATTGGCCGAAAATATGCGCTTGTCTTGTCTGTTTGTTTGTGATCTTACATTCACGCTTGACAAAGGCCAGTTGGCCGAAAATTTGCGCTTGTCTTGTCTGTTTGTTTGTGATCTTACATTCACGCTTGACAAAGGTAGTTGGCCGAAAATTTGCGCCTGTCTTGTCTGTTTGTGATCTTACATTCACGCAAAGGCCAGTTGCCGAAAATTTGCGCCTGTCTTGTCTGGTTCTACTAAATACGCGTTCTGATTCTATTTGGTGGGTTTTTGTTTGTTTTTTTTTGTTTTTTTTTTTGTGCCTGTTTGCTTGAATGCGGGCAGTCGCACTTGTTTTGGATTGGGTAAGTTTTGTTTGATTGGTCTGTCTGACTTCAAGGTTGGTTTAAAGGAATGGTTTTTGCGTGTCATTAGTATAAATGTCAGTAGCGCGCGCACGCACGCACACTCAACACACGCGCGCGCACACACATATATATATATGCAAGCGCGCACGCACACACGCACGCACGCACGCACACACACACGTACACACGTGCACGCCCGCACACACACGCACACACATTCACACCCTCACACACACACACACACACACCACACACACACACACACACACACATACACACACACACACGCACACACAACACACACACACACACACACACACACACACACACACACACACACACACACACAGACACACACACACACAGACACACACACATACACACAGAGACACACAGAGACACACACACAGACACACACACACACACAGACGCACACACACACAGACACACACACACACAGACACACACACAACACACACACACACACACACACACACACACTCACACACGGATGATATGGTCACTGTTTACACAGACACACACACACACACACACACACACACACACACACACACACACACACACACACACACACACACACCACACACACACACACACTACAACAAGGGTACTCATTTCCAGACGTACACATTTAGTTCTCTCGCAAAGTTTGCATAGTAACGATCTCGAAAATGGCATTGGATCTGAACCTGAAACAGTTAGAAACAAGAATTTAATGTAGTTAACGGGTCACCCGCCCGCGCCCCAGGTCATCCACCACCCCCCCACTTCCTGCAGAAAGATAGTGGATAGGATGAGAGAGTCAAAGGGTTAAGTTTTTGCTTTACTAGCATGGTTGACAATGCAGGATGCTGGTGGACAGAGTGCAGGAATCAAAAGGGTTAATCTGAATTAGTCTTCACGTGTATCCCCTACTCCTTCCCCAAAAGTAGATTAAAATGAGTAGATAATCATATAAATAACCGATGAGTGAACAGATAAGTCGGCGATGCCTGTCCTTTTCGTGAAAGAGTCTTATTTTTTCAGGGCACCGAAACCCACATACCTCCAGCAGAACTGAAAATTGAAAATACTCTCTAATCATTGCCACAGTGACTTTATTATATTCTAAAATAAAGACCAGAATCGGCCAAGCCAAAACAGCAATCAAACAGATGACAAGCATTCTTACCAACAAATGCCTATCAATTAACATCAGGAAGAGAGTCCTTGAATGTTATATAGAACCAATACTGTTATACGGATGCGAGGCGTGGACAGTCAGCAAGCAAAGTCAGAGCAAGATTGAGGCAGCCGAGATGTGGTTTCTAAGAAGAATGTTGAGAGTTCCATGGACAGCAAAGAAACAAACGAGACAGTCTGGATGGAGGCAGACACAAGTAGATCACTCATAAGGAAGATTAGGAAAAGACAGGCAACATTTATAGGCCATTTTATGAGGAAGGGGATTTGGAGCACCTGGTCACGACGGGAAACTGGAGGGAAAGAGAGCACCAGGTAGACCCAGGGAGAGAATGCTGGACGGACTTGCAGAGTGGCTGGGGACGAGGAGGGTGGGGGAGATGCTAGGGGCAACGAGAGATAGAGACAGATGGAAGTCCATGATCGCCAATGCCATGCGGAAGGGCACCTGATGATGATGATGAAAATAAAGACCAGACAAGTCATTTGTCTTCGTTTCTGTCGCTTTCTTCCTTATTTTTCCTTTCTTAGATAGCAGACCAAAAGTCAAATGAGATGCAAATTTTTGTGTGTGAATATGTAGAATGCAGGGCCCAGGGGGACCTAATAGTACTCCTCCGGCTTGAGTAAGTTCGTTTAGCGCAATGTCGCTTTCTCTCTCATTCTCTGTCTGTCTGTCTGTCTGTGTCTGTGTGTCTGTCTCTCTGTCACTCTCTCACTATCTCTGTCACGCACACACTTTCTCTTTGTCACTCTATGTCTGTCTCTCTCTCTCTGTCCTCTGTCGCTCTCTCTCACTCTCATTCATACCACTTCTGTCTCTGTCTGTCTGTTCTGTCTGTCTGCTGTGTCTGTTGTCTGTCTCTTCTGTCACTCTCTTCACTATCTCTGTCACGCACACACTTCCTCTTTGTCATCTCCCTGTCTGTCGTCTGTCTCTCTTGTCTCTCTCTGTCTCTCTCTCGTCACAATCTCTGTTACACACATACACACACACTCGTCTCTGTCGCTTCTCTGTCTGTCTGTCTCTGTTGTCTGCCTCTGTTGTCTGTGTGTCTGTCTCTCTAGTCACTGTCACTATCTCTGTTAGGCACACCTCTCTCTTTGTCACCCCTGTCTGTCTGTTCTGTCTCTCTCTCTTTCTCTCTCTGTCACTATCTTCTCTGTCACACACACACACAACACTCTCTCTCTGTCTGTCTGTCTTTCGTCTGTCCTGTCTGTTTCTCTCTCTGTCTCGTCTTTGTCTCTCTGTCACACACACACACACACACACACACACACACCACACAACACACACACACCACACACACACACACACCACACACACACACACACACACACAACACACACACACACCACACACACACCTCTCACTCTCACTGTATGAACTACTGTCTGTCTGTTCGTCTGTCTGTTTCTCTCTGTCTATCTGTCTGTCTATCTGTCTGTCTGTCTCTCTCTCTCTCTCCCTCTCCTCCTCTTTCTGTGCAGGTTAATCTCATTCATTGACCTCTTCCTGTCTTCTTCTACAGGAAGACCGAGCCAGTAAACTAGCGAGCTGAAAATATCGATATCGACTACATTTGAGCCGGTACGTAAACAGCCCCTATACTCAGGAACCGAATCAACTTCTAAGATGTCTATCATTCTTAACACATTCTATCCCCCTAAGTCCCCTCTCCCCTAACGCATTTTAACCACCCAACCTTCTACTCTCCCCTCAAAGTCCCACTCCCCAACGCAATTCTTTAAACCACCCAACTTCTACTCTCCCCTACAAAGTCCCCCTCTCTCACCCCCCTAACCTTAATTCATTTAAACCACCCAACTCTACCCTCCCTCAAAGTTCCCCACTTCTCCCCCCCCCAAACCAATTCTTTAAACCACCCAACCTTCTACCCTCCCATCAAAGTCCCCCACTCCCCCCTCCCCAACATCAATTCTTTAAACCACCCAACCTTCTATACCCCTCCCTCAAAGTCCCCCCACCTCTCCCCCCCCCCCCCCCCAACGCTAATTCTTTAAACCACCCAATCTTCTACCCTCCTCTCAAAGTCCCTCACTGTCTCCCCCTCCCCCAACACCAATTCTTTAGACCAACCAACCTTCTACCCTCCCCTCAAGTCCCCCCACTTTCCCACCCCCCCCCCCCCAACATCAATTCTTTAAACCACCCAACCTTCCCTATCCACTCTCCTTCAAAGTCCCACCACTCTCCCCATCCCCTCCCCCCCCCAACATCAATTCTTTAAACCACCCAACCTTCTACCCCCAAAGTCCCCCACTCTCCCCCCCCCCCCAACGATCAATTCTTTAAACACCAACCTTCTACTCTCCCTCAAAGTCCCCCACTCTCCCCCCCCCAACGCTAATTCTTAAACCACCCAACCTTCTACCCTCCCCTCAAAGTCCCCCACTCCTCCCCCCCTAACCAATTCTTTAAACCACCAACCTTCTACCTCCCATCAAAGTCCCCCCTCCCCCCCCCAACATCAATTCTTTAAACCACCCAACCTTCTACCCTCCCATCAAAGTCCATCCACTTCCCCCCCTAACACAATCTCTTTAAACCACCCAACCTTCTACCTCCCAACAAGTCCCCACTCCCCCCCCCCCCAACATCAATTCTTTAAACCACCCAACCTTCTACCCCTAATAAGTTCCCCACTCTCCCCCCCCAACGCTAATTCTTTAACCTACTCTCACCCAACCATCTGATTGTCAACCTGCTACAAGCAAAAGTTCCCTTGCTCCCCACCCTCTCCATCATTCTCCACCCAACCTTCTATCCTCCCCTCAAAGTCCCCCACTCTCCCCCCCCCCAACATCAATTCTTTAAACCACCCAACCTTCTACCCTCCCATCAAAGTCCCCCACTCCCCCCCCCAACATCAATTCTTTAAACCACCCAACCTTCTACCCCCAAAGTTCCCCACTCTCCCCCCCCCCCCCCAGCACTAATTCTTTAAACCACCCAACCTTCTACTCTCCTCTCAAATTCCTCCACCCCCCCCCCCCAACGCTAATTCTTTAAACCACCCAACCTTCTACCCTCCCCTCAAAGTCCCCCATTCTCCCCCCCTAACGCTAATTCTTTAAACCACCCTTCTACCCTCCCTTCAAAGTCCTCCACTCTCCCCCCCCCCCCCAACATCAATTCTTTAAACCACCCAACCTTCTACCCTCCCATCAAAGTCCCCCTCCCCCCCCTCCCAACATCAATTCTTTAAACCACCCAACCTTCTGCCCTCCCATCAAAGTCCCCCTCCCCCCCCCCAACATCAATTCTTTAAACCACCCAACCTTCTAACCCTCCCCTCAAAGTCCCCCACTCCCCCCCCCCCCAACACTAATTCTTTAACCCTTTGACTCGTGCACCCTGTCTAAAGGCATCCTGTATTGTCAACCATGCTAGCAAAGCAAAAAGTTAACCCTTTGACTCTCTTACCCTCTCCATCAGCTTCCTGCGGGGAAGCCGGTGGGGAGGGGGAGGAAGTCAAAGGGTTAAATTTTTGCAGTTGATGAACAGGGTGCGGGAGTCAAAGGTTAAACTACCCAACCTTCTGCCTCCCCTCAAAGTCCCCCACTGTCCCCCCCCCCAACGGCAATTTTTTTTAAACCACCCAGCCTTCCACCCTCCTTTAATTCCCCCACTCTTCCCCCCCCCCACACCAATTCTTTAACCCCTTTGACTCCTGCACCGTGTCCATCAATTTAAAATCTTAACCCTTTCACTCTATCACCCTATCCACCAGATTCCTGCAGGAAGCTGGAGAATAGGATGGAGCTGGTGGATAAGTGATGGAGTCAAAGGGTTAAGGTTTTGCTTTACCAGCGTGGATTACAACGAAGGATGCTGGTGGACAGGGTGAGGGAGTCAAAGGGTTTTAACCCTTCCAACCTCCCACCCTCCCCTCAACACCCCCCACCACTATTCCCCCCTTTGCCCCCCCCTTCCTTTTCCCCCCCCCCCCCCCACCCCCTTTGCACGTCTCCTCGAGACACTCGACAGTCTTTCTTCTTGATGGAACTTGAGAGACGAACATCTGCTCCGTGTCTTCAAATCCGTTTTATTGGAATCTGTTCCTCCTTTCCCCCGTTTTCTTTCTGTCTTTTTGGGGGGTGGGAGTGGGAGTTTAGGGGTGGGGTGGGGATGGATTTGGCCTGCCTGAGATTGGTTTTTTTTTGTTTTGTTGTTGTTGTGATCTCCGGGAATTTCATTTGTGGAGAACTTGCTCTTGTTTTCATTGCTTGGGTTGGCGTTTATTCCCTGTCTCTCTCCATCAAAATGTGTTTTTTTCTGCGTTTTCATCAAACCCTCCCATTCCCCCTCTCGTCCCTCTCTGTCTCTCTCTCTCTCACTTACACTCACTCACTCCCCCTCTGTCTCTGTCTCTCTCTGTTTATCTCTCTGTCTCTGTTTCTTTCTCTGTGTTTCTCTCTCTTTCTCCCTCTCTTTCTCTGTCTGTTTTGCTCTCTCTCTCTCTCCCCCCCCGTGTTTCTTTCTCTCTCTCTCACTCACTCACTTTGTCTCTGTCTGTCTGTCTGTATCTGTCTGTCTCTCTGTCTCTGTCTGTCTATCTCTCTCTCTCTCATTGTTTCTCTCTCTCTCTGTCTTCTCTCTGTCTGTCTTTGTCTCTCTGTCTGTCTGTATGTCTGTCTCTCTCTCTCTCTCTCTCTCTCTCCCTGTCGGTCTCTGTCTGTTTGTCTGTCTCTCTCTTTGTCTCTTTCTCTCTCTGTGTCTCTCTCTCTGTCTTCTCTCTGTCTGTCTTTGTCTCTCTGTCTGTCTGTCTGTCTGTCTCTCTCTCTCTCTCTCTCCCTGTCGGTCTCTGTTTGTCTGTCTCTCTCTGTGTCTCTTTCTCTCTCTGTCTCTCTCTGTCTGTCTTTGTCTCTCTGTCTCTGTCTGTCTTCTGTCTGTCTCTTTCTCTCTCTCTCTCTCTCTCTCTCTCTCTCTCTCTCTCTCTCTCTCTCTCTCCGCGGGCCTCAGGCTCTTGTAGTGTTTGCTGTGTTTTCATTAATCTTTTCGGTTTTTTTTCAAGGGGTAAATAAAGCGAGATTGATGCTTAAGGCTTGAAACGAGGTGAGGGGACTAGTTTTCGATTAAGGTCCGTTTTGACAAGGTGGAGTGTGGGGTGGGGTGGGGGAGGGGGAGGGGGGCATTTTAGAAGGGCAGAGAAGTCACTGGGAAGTGGGTGTCGGGAGAGTGGGGGTGGAGGTCAGGTCAAGTTGGCAGGTGGATTGTTCTGGGTGACGGACTTGACTGATTAATTGGTTGATGGGTTTGATTAGTCGCTTTTGGGGTGGGGGATGGAAAGAGGGTGGGGGTGGGGGTGGGGTGGATGGGGGCTGTGGCAGCTAGTTCTACCGCTCATTTTTTTTTCGTTCGATTGTTCCCGGTCAGTTCATTATTCTGTTCCCTCCGGTTGATTCGGTCGTTGATCGATTTATTGGCTTTTTTTGTTGTTGGGAGGTGTTTACTTTTTTTTCGTCTTTGTGAGATTTTTGATCTGATATCTGATATTTGGAAGTTTCAGTTTCAGTTTCTCAAGATGACGTCTCCACGCTTGGAACGAATTCCATATGCACTAACGTCACAGGTGCCATGTGTATGGTGGTCAGGCACAAGCCTTAAGCCTGCACATAAACCTTTAAGCTGGCCAGGTCCTGAGGCCCTACCTAGCCTATGTTTTACCTAGTCTATATTTTATACTGGTATTGTATCAGCCTACCACTGGAATAGTCTTGGTTTCATGATATTTGAAATTTTCATTTATTCGTTCATATATATATATTCTTTCAGTCAGGCTGGCAGGCAGTCATCAGGCAGTCAGACAATCAGTCAGTCAGGCAGTCATCTGGCAGTCAGGCAGTCAGTCAGTCAGGCAGTCATCTGGCAGTTAGGCAGTCAGTCATGTCAGGCAGTCAGGCAGTCATCAGGCAGTCAGACAATCAGTCAGTCAGGCAGTCATCTGGCAGTCAGGCAGTCAGTCAGTCAGGCAGTCATCTGGCAGTTAGGCAGTCAGTCAGTCAGGCAGTCAGGCAGTCATCAGGCAGTCAGGCAGTCAGTCAGTCAGGCAGTCATCTGGCAGTCAGGCAGTCAGGCAGTCAGGCAGTCAGGCAGTCAGGCAGTCAGGCAGTCAGGCATCAGGCAGTCAGGCAGTCAGTCAGTCAGGCAGTCAGGCAGTCAGGCAGTCAGTCAGTCAGGCAGTCAGGCAGTCAGGCAGTCAGTCAGTCAGTCTAGGTCAGGCAGTCAGTCAGGCAGTCAGCAGTCAGTCAGTCAGTCAGGCAGTCAGGCATAGCAGTCAGGCAGTCAGTCAGTCAGGCAGGTCAGCAGTCAGCAGTCAGGCAGGTCAGCAGTCAGGCAGTCAGGCAGTCAGTCAGTCAGGCAGTCAGGCAGTCAGTCAGTCAGCAGTCAGGCAGTCAGCATCAGGTCAGTCAGTCAGTCAGTCAGTCAGGCAGTCAGGTCAGTCAGTCAGTCAGCAGTCAGTCAGTCAGTCAGCAGTCAGGCAGTCAGCAGTCAGTCAGTCAGCAGTCAGGCATCAGCGCAGTCACAGCAGTCAGGCAGTAGCAGTCAGTCAGGCAGTCAGCAGTCAGGCAGTCAGGTCAGTCGTCAGTGTGGATACAGTCATCGTTCAGAAGTCAGATTAATCATTAAATGATTAAAGCGACTGGATAAATAACCTTTGCAAACGTTTTGTTTAGATGTCAGATGTTCAGTTTGTTTTGCTGTGGAAACCAATCGTTCAGAAGCTAGATTACAGATGGATTGATGGATGGATATTGATGGATTAAAACAAATGATGGACTGATTGTTTTAAACAAAAACCAAGCAAACAAACAAACAAACAAACAAACAAACAAACAAACAAACAAACAAACAAGCGTATAAAGTGATATAGCTTTTAGGTGTTAGCTTATTTTTATGTATTTATTTATCTATTGATGTTAGGCCCATTTTGAACATTAAACGAGTTCCCCCTGTGGAGATGCCGGGGGCTCTTTCAGTATAAATAGTATCCCCACCTTCTGGAAACTCTGTGCTAGAACTTTCCTCTTTTCTGTCACTCTCTTTGTTTCTGTCTTATTCCTTTGCTTTCTGTTATTTCTTCCTATCATTTTCTGCCTTGCTGGTCCATTCACCTGTATGTGTTCGATAAAGCCTGAAGTATTTTCTCTTAGGACTGATAATTGGGTACTGTAGTAAGTGTATTTTTGGCTCTATGGAGGTGAGATATGCGGAAGCACTTTTAGGTAATTTAGGCCTATTTTTGTATATGCTTTAGTGTCCTTCGTGTTCTGATTCCATTTCTTACCCACTGGACGAGGCGGCAGGGAAGTTTTTAGTCCCGCTTTTATTATCCATTGTTTGGTGTCTGTGATCTGTTTCTGACCGTGCGTTCGCGCTTGACAAAGGCTAGTTGGCCGAAAATTTGCGCTTGTTTTGTTTTGTTTTGTTTTGTTGGATACGCCGCACTTATATTGGTTTTCTTGTTCTTCTGGGTCCTTCGTTATGTTTAAATTTGAATTCAGGTATGTATGTTAAATCCCCTATGTAGTAAATTGGACGGGAGTGGTCGACGCCTGGGGGCATGAACTTGGATAATGTGCGCGAATGCATTGATATGTGTAATTAATTTTCTTCTCCTTTTTTTTTTTCCTTTTCTTCTTGTTGAAGTATTGTGAATATATTGAAATAGTTATAGCCTTGATAAGGCTCTACGCGATCGGCTGGGCTTTAAACAAAATAACAATAACATTAAACATGTGAATATGGTACCAGAAAAAAAAAAGAGGATAAAAATCAGAACGACTATTTGATACAACCAGACAACGTGTGAATATGCTATCAGAAAAAATCGGAAAAAAAAAAAATGAGAACGCGTATTGAATACAACCAGGCTGGACGAAGCAGCATGGAAGTTTTGATCTTTTTCTCTTAATTTTTGTATTTGGTGTTTGTTTATTTGTCATCTTACATTCACGCCTGACAAAGGCCAGTTGGCTGAAGCTTTGCTCCTGTCTTGTCTGGTTGTATTAAATACGCGTTTTCATTTTTGTGTGTGTGTTTTTTTTCTTTTTCCTGTTTGCTTGAACACGGGCAGTCACACTTGTTTTGCATTTCGTGTGAATATGGTGTTAGATATAATGTTATACGGTTGTGAGGCATGGACAGTCAACAAACAAAGCCAGAACAAGATTGAGGCAGCCGAGATGTGGTTTCTAAGAAGAATGTTGAGAGTTCCATGGACAGCAAAGAAAACAAACGAGACAGTCTTGATGGAGGCAGACACAAGAAGATCATTCATAAGGAAGATTTAGGAAAAGACAGGCAACATTTATAGGCCATTTTATGAGGAAAGGGGAATTGGAGCACCTGTTCACAACAGGAAAGCTGGAGGGAGGAAAGAGAGCACCAGGTAGACCCAGGGAGAAGGTATTGGACGGACTTGCAGAGTGGCTGAAGACAAGGAGGGTGGAAGAGGTGCTTGAGGCAACAAGGGATAGAAACAGATGGAAGGCCATGATCGCCAGTGCCATGTGGCAAGGCACTTGATGATGATGATGATGATGATGATGGTGTTAAACTATATAAAACTTTGCCCATGCCGAAAAGATTGACAATTAAGAAGCCATCTTCCCCTTTCAGCTTTCCCTACCCATCAGAACTCTTCTGTCCGAGCTAGCAAGTTTGGAATGAACAGACATATAACAAACTTTTCCAAATCCGCTCTGACCTGAAAGAAATGATCCCATCTACTGCAAGGAACCGTAAGAAAGAGACAGTGTTTTGTAGGTAACACACGTACATGGGTCACACATCCTACTCCTGTCTGGTCTTCCTGCCTCCACCATTCACATCCTACAGCGCATTCAAAACAAAAAGCTGACCACATATCTCCTCTCCTGGCACAACTTCACTGGCTCCCTGTATCAAAGCGCATACAATACAAACTAGACACCATCTGCTACAAAAGCCTCAATAACGCAGCTCCCGATTACCTTGAGATCTATGTTCCCTCACGTACCCTCCGTTCTGCCTCCGATCCTCTGACTTTTCGCTTTTCACGCACTAAGCTCAATACCTGTGGTCCACGAGCCTTCTCTGTTTCTGGTCCACTTTCCCGGAACAAACTTCCTCTCTCAGTCCGTCAGCAACCTACTTTTGTCTCCTTCAAGTCCGCTCTCAAAACTCACCTTTTCTCCTCTGCATAAAATCCTGACCTCACTCAACCCCCTCTGCAGCCTGTCTCCCACTCGGAGGGGAATCACATTGTAATATATAATTGTATATAATATGCTCTCTATAATTTTCCATTGTTTTTATTCTTTCTCCCCATTTATAGCCGTGTGTGTGTGTGTGTGTGTGTGTGTGTGTGTGTGTGTGTGTGCGTGCGTGCATGTGTGTGCGTGCGTGCGTGCGTGTCTGTTCAGCGCTTAGATTTGATTTTTATCAAGATTTTGCGCCATATATAAATATTGTAGTTATTATTATTTATTATTATTATCATAAAAATGAAGAAGCACCGTGGTGTATACCGTGTGACGAGCTGTTGAGCATCAGACATCTCCTCCTTGATTGCTGGGACTTGTACGATGTGAGACAAAAGCACTACACGGCGGACTCCTTAAAGAACCTCTTCCAAGACGTCCCTCCTGATGCAATTTTCCAGTTTTTACAAGAGATCAATAGATTTCACCTGATATGATTTATCGTCCAAGTATGGTTTTCTTTAACTGCATTTTAGGCTTGCAAGGTTAACAGTGAGCATGGTTTTTAACTGTTGTCGTTTGTCGTTTTTGACGCGGTGTTAGCCCTGATATGGCCCTAGTAGTCGGCTGGGCTATAAACAATGTGAACTTGAACTGTTGTCTTTTATCTTAACCTGGTTGTCGTTTTTGACGCGGTGTTAGCCCTGATATGGCCCTAGTAGTCGGCTGGGCTATAAGCAATATGGACTTGAGCTGTTGTCTTTTATCTTAACCTGGTTGTCGTTTTTGACGTGGTGTTAGCCCTGATATGGCTGTAGTAGTCGGCTGGGCTATAAGCGGTATGAATGAACTAAGAAACAAGCGTTGATCGTTTTCATGTGTTGATCAAACATCAGATAAAAGGGCCCACTGAAAAGAAAAAAAAAATCGCCTTAAAGCCGACACAAACAAGCGCACGCACACACACACGATTTGGAATTGCTGATTTTATGGAATGTGCAGTGTCTGTCGACTTCGTATTTAAAAGGCTGCGTTTGGAGATGATTAGTGCGTAATTTTGGGGAAAGAAATTGTCCATTTTATGAAATAAGAAGGATTTTTGCCGAATACGCGGAATCGGCGAAACAGCCGGGTAGCTGTTTCGCCACGTAGCTGGCGATTTCACAAATTCGGCCTGACATGTTTATTTGCTCATCACCGCTACCTATAAATTAACCCTTTGACTCCTTCACCCTGTCCACCAGCTTAGATAGGGTGGGAAAGTCAAAGGGTTAAGTTTTTTTGCAGTTGGTGGATAAGGTGCGAGAGTCAAAGAGTTAACGACTCTATCGAAGTTTGCAATCCTTATGCAGTGAGTAATCTATTTGTGTGTGTGTGTGTGTGTGTGTGTGTGTGTGTGTTGTGTTTGTTTGTGTGTGTGTGTGTGTGTGTGTGTGTGTGTGTGTGTGTGTGTGTGTGTGTGTGCGCTCGCGCGCTTACTGCAGGAAAAAGTTGACTAGGTATTTAAAATAATTTAATAAATTTGATTTGTTTTTCTATTTGTTCACACTGATCATAAAGCATTTTACCTCTACTTTCTCTTTCACCACCTCGTCGTTGTCATCGTTGTCATCGTCATCCTCCTCTTCCTCATCTTCTTCTTCTTCGTCATCAGCATCATCAACAGCAGCAGCAGCAGGATTTTCTTCTCACATAAAACGTTTCCGAAATTAAACAGAATACGTTTTCAAGAGAACATTTGTTGTAGATTTAGTATTATGAATCATCATCACCATATCATCATCATCATCATCATCATCATCATCATCATCATCGTCATCATCATCATCATCATTATCATGTGCCTAGTGGCATGACTTTGCTGATGATGGTCCTCCATACAAATATCTTCTTCGTCGCTGCAGGCAGATCCCTGTATACCTTCTTGTCCCCCCCCCCCCCCTACGCTGCAAGACTGTCTAGTATTTTCTTCCTAAGTCTACCTGATGCCCTTTTTACCCTTAGCTTTTTTGTTGTTGTGACTAGGTGCTCAAATTTCTCTTGCCTCATAAAATGTCCATTAAATGTATACTGAATTTCCATCCCCCTCCCGTCCCCCTGCCCCTGTTGAAGTATTGTGCATGTATTGAAATGGTTATAGCCCTGATAAGACTGTACGCAATCAGTTGCGCTTTAACTTTCGACTCCTGCGCTCTATCTACCAACTTGCAAAAACTGAACTCTTTGACTCCCTCACCCTATCCACCAGCTTTCTGCAGAGAGACAGAGAGAGAGGGGTGGAGAGAAGAAAGAGAGACAGAGGGGAGAGGGAGAGAGAGAGGGAGAGAGAGGAGGGAGGGAGAGGAGAGAAGGAGAGAAGGGGAGGGAGAGAGATGACTGAACTCTTTGACTCCCTCACCCATCCACCAGCTTTCTGCAGAGAGACAGAGAGAGAGGGGGGAGAGAGAAAGAGAGACAGAGGGAGAGAGAGAGGGGAGAGAGAGAAAGAGAGAGAGGTAGGGAGAGAGAGAAGGAGAGAAGGAGAGAAGGGGAGAGAGAGAGAGAGAGAGAGGAGAGAAGAGAGAAGAGAGAGAGAGAGAGGAGAGAGAGAGAGCAGAACAAGAAATCGAATTTCTGTGTAGCAGTTTTGTTCTCTAGTCGTAATTTGAAAAGGGAGAAGAGAAAAATGGGAAGGCGACCATCTCTCGGGTCCGGCGTAATTCAATTATGTGGTTGCAGAGAGACAGTTGGGAAG
>JAPXFY010000035.1:27218860-27223860 GCA_030674185.1 Monoplex corrugatus
CCTCATTGTAATTGTAGAATAGAATTAAATCCTCGTAATGTTATTTAACAATCTGCCTCGTTGTAATTGTAGAATAGAATTAAATCCTCATAATGTTATTTAACACCAACCTCGACACGCGAAGTCCCAGGATCCCAAATCACGTGATCAGAGGATCCAACAGCTATGTCCACCAGCCCCTGGGTGCCTACCCTCCCCATGCCTTCCAGAAGGGTTCTTGAGCCACAGGCTTGGAGACGGATCCTCCGTACAAACAAAACTGCACGTGCTGAGGTTGTTCCGCTCGTGGCAGAGCACTGTACCCGTGGAACTACGGGCGTCAGTAAGCAGGCGAGAAGTTGGATTAGAGAGGATTGCAAAACGGACCCGCTTCCGTCCACACTTTGAATGTGCTGATCGGACGCAGAAGACAGCACCAAGCGTTGAAAGACCGGTATGCCTCCTACCTCTCCGTCGGACTGGCTGAAGAAGCTATCAACGCTAGAGATGAAATGAGAAATAAACTGAAGAGTTAGCAGCTCTTGGCCACCGTTCTGTCTTATTCAGTGACGTTAATTTGAGGTATCTGACTATTGTACTGTTTTATTCAATGATATTAATTTGAGGTATCTGACTATTGTACTGTTTTATTCAATGATATTAATTTGAGGTATCTGACTATTGTACTGTTTTATTCAGTGATGTTAATTTGAGGTATCTGACTATTGTACTGTTTTATTCAGTGATGTTAATTTGAGGTATATGACTATTGTACTGTTTTGTTCAATGACGTTAATTTGAGGCATCTGACTATTGTACTGTTTTATTCAATGATGTTAATTTGAGGTATCTGACTATTGTACTGTTTTATTCAGTGATGTTAATTTGAGGTATCTGACTATTGTACTGTTTTATTCAGTGATGTTAATTTGAGGTATCTGACTATTGTACTGTTTTATTCAGTGATGTTAATTTGAGGTATATGACTATTGTACTGTTTTGTTCAATGACGTTAATTTGAGGCATCTGACTATTGTACTGTTTTATTCAGTGATGTTAATTTGAGGCATCTGACTATTGTACTGTTTTATTCAGTGATGTTAATTTGAGGTATCTGACTATTTACTGTTTTATTCAGTGATGTTAATTTGAGGCATCTGACTATTGTACTGTTTTATTCAGTGATGTTAATTTGAGGTATCTGACTATTGTACTGTTTTATTCAATGATGTTAATTTGAGATATCTGACTATTGTACTGTTTTATTCAATGATGTTAATTTGAGGTATCTGACTATTGTACTGTTTTATTCAATGATGTTAATTTGAGGTATCTGACTATTGTACTGTTTTATTCAATGATGTTATTTGAGGCATCTGACTATTGTACTGTTTTATTCAATGATGTTAATTTGAGGTATCTGACTATTGTACTGTTTTATTCAATGATGTTAATTTGAGGCATCTGACTATTGTACTGTTTTATTCAGTGATGTTAATTTGAGGTATCTGACTATAGTACTGTTTTATTCAGTGATGTTAATTTGAGGTATCTGACTATAGTACTGTTTTATTCAGTGATGTTAATTTGAGGCATCTGACTATTGTACTGTTTTATTCAGTGATGTTAATTTGAGGTATCTGACTATAGTACTGTTTTATTCAGTGATATTTGAGGCAGTTGACTATCGTACTGTTTTATTCAGTGATATTTGAGGCAGTTGACTATCGTACTGTTTTATTCAGTGATATTTGAGGCAGTTGACTATCGTACTGATTTGTTCAGTGATATTTGAGGCAGTTGACTATAGTATTGTTTCATTCAGTGATATTTGAGGCAGTTGACTATCGTAGTTTTGTTCAGTGATATTTGAGGCATCTGACTATCGTACTGTTTTATTCAGTGATATTTGAGGCAGCTGACTATCGTACTGTTTTATTCAGTGATATTTGAGGCAGTTGACTATCGTAGTTTTGTTCAGTGATATTTGAGGCAGTTGACTATCGTACTGTTTTATTCAGTGATATTTGAGGCATCTGACTATCGTACTGTTTTATTCAGTGATATTTGAGGCAGTTGACTATCGTACTGTTTTATTCAGTGATATTTGAGGCATCTGACTATTGTACTGTTTTATTCAGTGATATTTGAGGCATCTGACTATCGTACTGTTTTATTCAGTGATATTTGAGGCAGTTGACTATCGTACTGTTTTATTCAGTGATATTTGAGGCAGATGACTATAGTACTGTTTTGTTCAGTGATATTTGAGGCAGTTGACTATCGTACTGTTTTATTCAGTGATATTTGAGGCAGTTGACTATCGTACTGTTTTATTCAGTGATATTTGAGGCATCTGACTATCGTACTGTTTTGTTCAGTGATATTTGAGGCATCTGACTATCGTACTGTTTTATTCAGTGATATTTGAGGCATCTGACTATCGTACTGTTTTATTCAGTGATATTTGAGGCAGTTGACTATCGTACTGTTTTATTCAGTGATATTTGAGGCAGTTGACTATCGTACTGTTTTATTCAGTGATATTTGAGGCATCTGACTATCGTACTGTTTTGTTCAGTGATATTTGAGGCATCTGACTATCGTACTGTTTTATTCAGTGATATTTGAGGCAGTTGACTATCGTACTGTTTTATTCAGTGATATTTGAGGCATCTGACTATCGTACTGTTTTATTCAGTGATATTTGAGGCAGTTGACTATCGTACTGTTTTGTTCAGTGATATTTGAGGCATCTGACTATCGTACTGTTTTGTTCAGTGATATTTGAGGCACCTGACTATCGTACTGTTTTTTCAGTGATATTTGAGGCATCTGACTATCGTACTGTTTTATTCAGTGATATTTGAGGCAGTTGACTATCGTAGTTTTGTTCAGTGATATTTGAGGCAGTTGACTATAGTACTGTTTTGTTCAGTGATATTTGAGGCATCTGACTATCGTACTGTTTTGTTCAGTGATATTTGAGGCAGTTGACTATCGTACTGTTGTATTCAGTGATATTTGAGGCAGTTGACTATAGTACTGTTTTGTTCAGTGATATTTGAGGCATCTGACTATCGTACTGTTTTATTCAGTGATATTTGAGGCAGTTGACCATCGTACTGTTGTATTCAGTAGTATTTGTTGAGGCAGTCGACCATCGTACTGTTGTATTCAGTAGTATTTGTTGAGGCAGTTGACCATCGTACTGTTGTATTCAGTAGTATTTGTTGAGGCAGTCGACCATTGTACTGTTGTATTCAGTAGTATTTGTTGAGGCAGTCGACCATTGTACTGTTGTATTCAGTAGTATTTGTTGAGGCAGTCGACCATCGTACTGTTGTATTCAGTAGTATTTGTTGAGGCAGTCGACCATTGTACTGTTGTATTCAGTAGTATTTGTTGAGGCAGTTGACCATTGTACTGTTGTATTCAGTAGTATTTGTTGAGGCAGTTGACCATCGTACTGTTGTATTCAGTAGTATTTGTTGAGGCAGTCGACCATCGTACTGTTGTATTCAGTAGTATTTGTTGAGGCAGTCGACCATTGTACTGTTGTATTCAGTAGTATTGTTGAGGCAGTCGACCATTGTACTGTTGTATTCAGTAGTATTTGTTGAGGCAGTTGACCATCGTACTGTTGTATTCAGTAGTATTTGTTGAGGCAGTTGACCATCGTACTGTTTTGATATAAAAAAAAGTCAGCGATACTTATCGAGGCAGCTGACCATGACATTCCTTAAAGGGGTGGGGTGGGGTGGGGGAGGGGACTGCCAGAGGTTCAACAGGACGCTTTTGTGACAAGTTAATTAAAAGAGGACGACATTCTAGTATCTTTGTAACGGTATTTTGAAGTCTGGCGTTGTGTTTAATACGCAGCCAGACATCAAAACAGCTTGTGGAATACATAGTTATAAACTATTCTGGCTTCATCATGAAGACCATATGTGGCCTCCCACAACGAAATCAGTCTTTACTCGCAGTCAGTCGAACAGCACTAGGAGTAGAAAAGGTGACTGAGGGTCTATCTGGGGTGTTTTGACTTTTTCTCAAAATTGATTTCTGTAGACTATAATCTATACCCCACAGACTTTTTTTTTTCTTGAAAAAATATTATTAATCAGTTTCAAATCGGTATTTTAATGCACTGATCGCAGCAGAAAGAACGCAATTTCCTACCAAAAGTACCATTTTTGTCTCTTATTATGAACCGTAACCTGTACAGTACCCGCACATGTAATATACTGATCTTTGGTGCACCTTTCAGATAATGACAGCGAAAATTACAAACAAACTGGGTCAAATCCACCAAATAAAGAAATTTAAGGAAAATGTGTAGGAGAGCATACAAAAACTTTAGAGGCCGTTTTCTCAAAATGACCGTCATACAACTTAATGACTTTAAACATATATAACAACAAATTTTTGAGTACAAGCTTTATTCAAGTACCAAAATAATCACCAGAACGTACACTTTCCTGTGATATGTGTATCTCAAAATACCCAAAAATGCTAGTTAAGACTGATTTCGTGATGGGAGGTCACATATTAGCATTACCTTGAAAAACGCGTATCCTACCCTTGTCCAGAAAGAGGATGTGTGTTTAAGTTGAACGGGTGGGTGGGTGGGTGGGAGTTGCAATAGAATATGAGAGATTATTACTTAATGACGGAAATAGGACAAGGGTATATTGTCGGCCCTGAAGCCTTTGTCACACATGCAACAAGACAATAATGATGATGATAATCAACAATAACCATAAGAATAATGGTGAATTTTTCAAACTTTCCTGACATTCATTTTAATTAAGACAAAATAATGGAAACACGAAACGAAATAGCAGAGCGTAATAACAATCACAACAACAGATAAAAAAAAGGAATGGAATCTTTATTTAATGTCTGTTCACAATAGTGATTTTAGACACACACACACACACACACACGCACGCACACACACACGCAACACACGCACACACCACACACCACACACACACACACACACACACACACACAAC
>JAPXFY010000035.1:27228860-27261360 GCA_030674185.1 Monoplex corrugatus
CATCAGTGAGTTGTGACATCTTTGGCGTTGCTAGAAAAAACAACTTGTAACTAACAATAAAACTCAAACTCAAAGATGGCGATTTGAATGTGGTGAGCGGAACACGATTTCTGTTAACTTCACGAATCAACAAACAAAACACATGGTGATTGAATGCAGCGTGAGTTAGAAAAAAATTATGGTGAGTAAAAAAAAAAACCCTCACCAGGTGGTTTCATGTAAAAAGACAAATTATGATGAGTAGAAACCTCATCAAGTGATTTCACGTAAAAAGGAAGATTATGATAAGTAAAAACCTCAAAAGGAAGATTCTGATGAGTAAAAACCTCAAAAGGAAGATTATGATGAATAAAAAAACCCACCAAGTGATTCCATGTAAAGACGAAGATTATGATGAGTAGAAACCTCATCAAGTGATTTCACATAAAAAGGAAGATTATGATAAGTAAAAACCTCATCAAAAGATTTCACGGAAAAAGGAAGATTATGATGAGTAAAAACCCACACAGTGATTCCATGTAAAAACGAAGATTATGATGAGTAAAAACCTCACCACGTCTGTTTTACTTTAATTGCATTTTAGATTTGCAAGGTTAATGGTGAGCATGGTTTTTAACTGTTGCCTTTTATCTTAACCAAGTTGTCATTTTTGACGTGGTGTTAGCCCTGATATGGCTGTAGTAGTCGGCTGGGCTATAAGCAATATGAACTTGAACTGTTGTCTTTTATCTTAATCTGATTGTAATTTTTGACGTGGTGTTAGCCCTGATATGGCTGTAGTAGTCGGCTGGGCTATGAGCAATATGAATTTGAACTTGTCGTGAGATCGATGACTTCGGCCGTCTGTAGGTAGTAGGTGGAGAAGAAAGGATGGTAGTCGTGAGGCGTTTTCTTCATCATTTTGTCCAGGAAGATGTTGAAGTCTTGATAATAAGTGATGATAAATAAATAAACACAGCTTTTGGTTAATAGCATGAAACTGGAAAAAAAGTGCATGTTGAAAATCCAGTGGATGTCTCGCGCATTGTACCTTACCAAAAATGATGAAAAGTGAGAAGGTGCATTTTAGATGGGACAGAATACAGAAATGGAATCTTTTATTTAATGTTTGTTCAAAATAGTGATTTTTAGACACACACACACACACACACAGACACACACACAGACACACACGCACACACACACACAGACACAACACACACACACACACAATACACACACACAGCACACCACACACACACACACACACACACACACACACACACACACACACACACACACACACACACACACACACGCTAACGACAGATAAAGCTGATCTCTGGCTTGGTCCTAAATGTAGGGGAGAGAACTTTTCATCAGCAAGGAATACATCCCAAAGAGTTCAAAGCATCGTCATGTTCAAGACGAAAAGACGATGGAAGAGTGCAAACATATCGGAAGGCGGATTGTGGTGGCAGGGGACGAGATGGGGGGGGGGAGGGGGGAGGAGCTGGGCGGCGAACGAGAGGGAGTGGGGTGGGCTGGAGAGAGAGAATTAGGACCGGAGCCAAAAAAATGGAGGAATAAGACGAGCTGGCACGAGAGCCAGTGGGGGGAAAAGAAGGCTCCTGTGAGACTTCACGAGCCCGGCGAAAGTAATCCACGAAATACATAAAAATCGGACAGCGTGGGGTTAATCTACAGTATCGGGCAAATCTTATTTCCGGACAGGAAAATCGATGGGCATTCAGATGGCGGCCAGACTTGGGAAAGAGGAAGGGACTGAACGAGTCCACGTGACGTTAATGTTGGCAGTGTGTTGTGTGGCTTGAGCAGTGAACTCTGGTGACCCTTGTAATGTCCCTACTTGGTCAGTCCTGACTGCTGGTGAACAGACTACCTTAGCACCCTTATCCAGCTGTATGCTACCCCCCCCCCACCCCCACCCGGGGAAAGAACTATGTTACCAGGACGCTGATGTCAGACTGTCGGTACATTGTGACCTCTTTTTTTTTCTTATCGTTTTTTTTTTTTTTTTGCTCTCTCTTCGCTGCCCCATCATCCGCATCTCTGCTGTGTCCCTTATCCTCACCCGTTTCCCTACGCTACTCAAATTGCTCCTCCAACCCACCCCCACCCTCATCCCCGTGGAGATGCCGGGGGCTCTTTCGGTATAAATAGTATCCCCCACCTTCTGGAAATTCTGTGCTAGAAATCTCCTCTTTTCTGTCACTCTTTTTTTTTTTATTTCTTCCTCCTTCGCTTTCTGTCATTTCTTTCTTTTTTCTGCCTTGTTGGTAAGCAAGTTGCAGGAGTCAAAGGGTTAAATTAATAAAAATATTTTGGATTGGTAGGGATTCGAACCTACAATCTGCCAGTCACTGTCCCATGGCTGTGACCACTTCGCCTCTGACTTTATGTGCAGAAACCAGGCCATCGTCTGTGCAAACCAGTCGATGAAGTATCTGTGTCAACGGGACGCTAAACTTTTTTTTTTAGTGTTAGTACTTGTTTTATTTCGGCTTGGTCACTGGTGAACAAAGCCATTTAGGACTTTATCTATCCACTGTGGATATAAAAAAAAAGCCTTGGAGGACGGCTTGACCATTGGATGTTGGTACTACTGAGAAAGATTGATTTGTTGTTGACGGGTACTGCCATTTTTTAACCCTTTGACTCCCGCACCCTGTCCCACCAGCATCCTGCATTGTCAACCATGCTAGCAAAGCAAAAACTTAATCCTTTGACTCCCTCACCCTATCCACCAGCTTCCTAAGCAAAAACTTTATCCTTTAACTTTTCACCTTTTCTGAAGGATGCGAGGCGTGGACAGTCAACAAACAAAGCCAGAACAAGATTAAGGCAGCCGAGATGTGGTTTCTAAGAAGAATGTTGAGGGTTCCATGGACAGCAAAGAAAACAAACGAGACAGTCTTGATGGAGGCAGACACAAGTAGATCACTCATAAGGAAGATTAGGAAAAGACAGGCAACATTTATAGGCCATTTTATGAGGAAGGGGGATTTGGAGCACCTGGTCACAACGGGAAAGCTGAAGGGAAAGAGAGCACCGGGTAGACCCAGGGAGAAAATGCTGGACGGACTTGCAGAGTGGCTGGGGACGGGGAGGGTGGGAGAGATGCTATGGGCAACGAGAGATAGAGGCAGATGGAAGTCCATAATCGCCAACGCCATGCGGCAGGGCACCTAATGATGATGATGATGAATGAAGCTGGTAAATAGGGTGAGGGAGTCAAAGGGTTAAGTCTTTGCAGTTGGTAAATAGGGTGAGGGAGTCAAAGGGTTAGTCTTTGCAGTTGGTAAATAGGGTTAGGGAGTCAAAGGGTTAAGTCTTTGCAGTTGGTAAATAGGGTTAGGGAGTCAAAGGGTTAAGTCTTTGCAGTTGGTAAATAGGGTTAGGGAGTCAAAGGGTTTTAAGTCTTTGCAGTTGGTAAATAGGGTGAGGGAGTCAAAGGGTTAAGTCTTTGCAGTTGGTAAATAGGGTGAGGGAGTCAAAGGGTTAAGTCTTTGCAGTTGGTAAATAAATAGGGTGAGGGAGTCAAAGGGTTAAGTCTTTGCAGTTGGTAAATAGGGTTAGGGAGTCAAAGGGTTAAACTTCACGAACTTGCTTGCTGTTTACACAGTCCCTCCGGATGCAATTTTCCAGTTCTTACAAGAGATCGGTTAATTTCACCTGATATGGTTTTACGGCTGTTTTTCTTTAATTGCATTTTAGACTTGTAAGGTTTACGGTGAGCATGGTTTTTAACTGTTGTCTTTTATCTTAACCTGGTTGTCGTTTTTGACGTGGTGTGAGCCCTGATATGGCTGTGGTAGTCGGCTGGGCTGTAAGCAATATGAACTTACCTAGAATTGAAAACGTGAATGGACAACCTAAAACCCTGCGTGTGCTTTATCCGTTTTGTTGAATCTGTACTTACATGAACATCAACTAAGTAACATAACTCTTGAGAGTCACGGAGTTATCTCTCATGCAGAATTTCTCAAACCCAACACAGTTTGCGCTACCCATTCAGCTAGCATAGACATAGTCGCAAAGCATAAAGTGGTAAGCTCAGAACATTCCTTAAAATGAATCCTTAAATCCTTAAAAATCCTTAGCTGAATGGGTATCGCAAACTGTGTTGGGTTTGAGAAATTCTACATGGGAGATAACTAAGGAATGTTCTGAGCTTACCACTTTATGCTTTGTGGCTGCGTCTATGCTAGCTGAATGGGTAGCGCAAACTGTATTGGGTTTGAGAAATTCTACATGGGAGATAACTCCGTGACTCTCAAGAGTTATGTTACTTAGTTGATATTTAAAATTCTCCCTGCTTCCCTCTTATTTCCTTTGGTATTACATGAACATGTCCATTTGTGTGTAGGTTGGAACCTGTCCATGAAAAATAGAACAGTATTGAATATTGTTGTGAATATGTATGAGTGAGATTGTCGATGAGTGGCAAGAGAGTCTCTGCCAGTTGAATGAAAGACAAGTGATTTAGAAAAAGGACAGATTGTTAAATTCAATTTAAAAACCCACTTCTTTTCCCAACAATGAATTCTGCAACTACTTCTTTCCCTCAGTCTGTATATTAGATATTGTTGTAAGGTGGTCTTTATCGATCGTATGCGTATGCCTGGTGCGTGAGTGCGCTTGCATTTGAATTGTTAAGATCTGGCGCCACGTAAATACTGTAATTATTATTATCATCATCATTATTATTATAATTATCATTATTAAAAGCAGAAACGGTAGGTGTTAGGCGAAGGCAGAGTGGAAGTCTATTCCAGGCTGACGGTCCTGAGACAACAAAACAACGCTGGCCAACACTTGATAGTTTAAATCTTGGGACCTGAAGGGAAAGAGTGTCTGAAGCTGAGCGCAAGATGCGAATTGGCGTATAAATGTTGATTTTTTGAGACAAGCAACCAGCGAAGAGAGCGAAGGAGAGGACACACGATCAAACTGTTCATTTTTGAGGACAAGACGAGCAGCTGTGTTATGTTTGAGGCTGAATCACACACACCCTTGCGCGATGCTGCGAACTCCGTCATCGGGCCGCCGATTTCATTTTTGTGTATAAAATTGTCACACTGTCTGTACATTGTCTTTATTCAGATACCATGGCTATGTACGTGTCAGAACTCCCTCATGCCCTACAAATCTTCCAAAGTTCTCACGCCTCAAGAAGCCTCTGCCTTTAACCCTACCGCGGCTCTCATTAATTTTTAACAGCTTGTATTCCCCCGTGGAGATGTCGGGAGCTCTTTCAGTATAAATAGTATCCTTCTCTTCTGCAGATTCTGTGCTAGAAATTTCATCTTTTCTGTCACTATCTTTGTTTCTGTGTTGTTCCTTTCAGGGCTTAAAACGTTCCGCGATTTCGGTTTGTAAAAAAAAACAAAAAAAACCAACAAAAAAACCGAAAGGAGCAAGGCATCCGTGATCGGCTTGCAAGCGTTCATAGCAACGGTGCGCAAGTTATGGCCCCTGATTTGGCCCGGACCTCCTGTTTTAACCCTTTCGCTGCTATCATGTTTTGCTAAGACACATGCTAAGATTTTTTTCAGAAACATACAAAAATCACGCTTATTATTTTCAATTGCTTATAATTCAGAAGGCACTGAAGATAGATACATAAAAGTATATATCAAATGAAAGGAAATTGAATGAAGATTGTGTTTATGACAATTTCAAAATGAAATAATGTACCAGAGTGTCACATGTACTCTTTGAAATGCAATAAAAAAAATGTTAAAGTCAATGATGATGTAATCAAGTGATGCAGGAGCTCACAAGCAGTTTATAGCACACTTTGATTAGAAGATATAGACTGTACAAAGGTCAGAAAGCAGTGTCCAGCCACAATATAAGCACAGCCAAGCCACACATAAAATGAAAGAGTTTTATCTCCCAGTGTACCCAGTAAAAACGCTTCTGAGTGTGGTAGTTCTGGAAGCAGTCTTCTAAACACAGTCCTCTCCTTCCCCCTCTTGCTCCCCTTCCCCTTCTAGCAGGCCCAGCAACAGCAGGTCCAGCAACAGCAGGTCCAGGCCGAACATCATCACCATGCTGCATTACCATACCTGTAGCACAGTGAAAGCAAGGATTCAAATTTCCACATATTTTATGAAATAAAAAAAGTCACACACACACACACATACACATAACACACACACACACACACACACACACACACACACACATACATACACACACACACACACACACACACACACTGACATAGGTACATTGCTACTCCCCCATGCCACGCCCCCTTTCATTTTTCTCAAGCAAACACTGCAAAGAAACCCAGTGAGTACTGCTTCTACCAAAGTGACTTCACTACAACATTGTTTCTGTCAGTATTATCACTGAATGCTTTCAATTTCCTATAAAAAGTCACACCAACAGTCTCTCTCTCTCTCTGTGTCTCTTTCTCTCTCTCTCACACACACACACACACACACGCACACCCTCTGCTCCCACCCTACTCCTCACATAAACACACACAGGCCATGGAGATAGTAGCCTACTCCTCACACAAACACACAAAGGCCAGGGAGATAGCACAGGGCAGAGGCCGACCAGAAAAACAAATCATCAACAAGACACACACAGCGTACAACGAGCGAGCGACGAGTGACACGCCCACAGGCACAGGTCGAACACACTGCCCACTCGGTCACTGGCTCGCTCGCTGACCAGGCCCAAACAAAGGGCTCAGCCATCAATACACACACTTAGCTGTTCTATTTATAAATATACTGAGAAGAAAGCAATACAATCATGTTATAAAATGAATAAAGCTCTCAAATACACCTACCTGCGATCGGATCTCCATAGGCCTAGTTTGATTCAGACGATCAGTCACCCAAAGATTCCTCCACATCAAAATCTGGGTGTTGGCATCAACTTCACGAAGTTCGAAGCCAGCTGGCTTGAAGTCTTCATCTCCACTGTCTTGATCTCGAAAAATCGCTTCAATAACTTCTGCAACTGTGTAGGTTCGTTGTGGGGCAGCCATAGCGCTTCAAAAACTGAAAGCTCAACTTCGTAGCACCTTGCCAATCGATCGTGATAAATTATGCAAATGATCTAAATAACTTGAACAAACGGCACTCAAAGAGCGAAGATTGTCAAGGGACCTAATCAAATCATAAATAGAACGATTCTGTCATGTGCTAGACGAAAAGAGAAAGAGTGTTTGATACGGGACGATCCGCGATCGTCAACAGAGCATTGCAGACGACGGTTTCTATGACGATCGTCACTCGTCAACAGCGCAGTGAAGAGGTTAAGCCCTGTCCTTTGCTTTCTGTCATCTCTTCCTATCATTTTCTGCCTTGCTGGTCCGTTCACCTGTATGTGTTCAATAAAGTCTTACAAACTTTCTCGTAGGATTGATAATTGTGTACATGTCTTAAGTGCATTTTTGGCTCTAGGGAGATGAGATACGCGGAAGCAATTTTAGGTAATTTAGGCCCGTTTTTACATGTCTTGGTGTCTTTAGGTATGCTAAAATTTGTATTCAGGTGTGTTTTTTTAAATCCCCTGTGCAATAAATTGGACGGAGTGGTCAACGTCAGGGGCATGTCCTTAGATTATGTGTGCGAATGCATTGATCTGTGTACTGAATTTCCTTTTTTTTTTTTCCTGTTGAAGTGTTGTATGTTTCGAAACTGTTAATAGCCCTGATATGGGCTTTAAATAACAATAACAATAAGCCAGTTATATAAATAATTAGGTCATTGTTGTTAACCTACAAGGATATGTTTTTCTATGATTTTGAAATAGTTACGTTTGATTCCGTGTGTGTGTGTGTGTGTGTGTGTATGTGTGTGTGTGTTGTCTATCTGTGCGTGAGTGCGTGTGTGTGTGCATGCGTGCGCGTGTGTGTGTATGTGTGTTTTGAAGATGACACTACGACGGGATAGTTGGAAATGGCCAAGATTTTGATGGATGGTTCATTTCGGACTTTCCGAATTTATGTCGGTAACATAACGTGTTGTACTGATGAGGAACAGACGGCAACAGAAATGTTTTACCGTTTAATATTGGTTTCATATTTATTCCGATTTCGAGGAGGGGTGGGGGGGGGGGGGGGTCGGAATCGTGCCAAAATAGGTCGGCCGAACGTTTAATATCGGTACCACGGTTTTGTGACTTAGGGGGAGAACAAACGACATCGTTATGTATGTGGATGGGTGGAAAGAGAGCGAATCAATAGAACGAGGTCAGACTTGACCGAGGCTGTGTGGGCGTGTTAACCGTTTTCTCTCTCTCTCTCACCCAATCCACGAGCTTCCACCAGCTCCAGCTCTCTCTCTCTCTCTCTCTCTCTCTCCCCCTCCCTCCTTCCCCCCGTCTCTCTTTTCTCTCTTTCTCTCTCTCTCTCTCTCTTTCACACACACACACATATTGTCTAAAATCACTTTAGTGAATAGACATTAAATCAAAGACCACCTCCACACAGACGTTCACACACACATACACACACACACACACACACACACACACACATACACACACACACACACACACACACACACCACACACACACACACACAACACACACACACACATACACACACACACTCTCTCTTTCTCTCTCTCTCACACACACATACACACACACACTCTCTCTCTCTTTCTCTCTCTCTCTCTCACACACACACACACACACACGCACACACACACACACACACACACGCACGCGCACACACACACACACACACACACACACACACAGGTCGATACGAAATACTGTGTTAAAAAGTGTTGGGAAAAGAAAATTAAGAAATGTGATAGGCCCTACATTGTTTTCAATCATTACTTTGTGTTCATATATGTAAATAGAATTGAAATACACCAAATGTAACGAGAGCGTGTGTGCACGTGTACATGTACTTTACAAGATTTACCAGAAAACATTATTCAACTGTCGATGGATGGACCATGGTTGCGTTCAGGTCACACAATCGATTCAGCAAAGAAATGGCCAGCGGGCAGACATTACAGTCACCATCCTGCCTCTTTCGAAAACAGCACCATTGTGGCCGTAAACAGAAAGAAAGCCAGAACATTCCATATCACCAGAAACGCAAAATTTTGTAGAAAGATTTGGCCATATTTTCTTCTTAAGGGTGGAAACGTTTTTTCAGATCAAGTGTCAAGATTGGTGGGCAGCAGGTGTTTGGCATTAAAAAGAAATCAATACTTGGAGGCATTATCGTGTTCCTCTACCACACAGCTTCTTTTCTGGTCTGTTACCAGTTTTGATTGCTGTGTTCTTTGTTCGTGTATGATTTTAGCTCTGTATGGGAGACGATCGTTTGGTTTCCAAGAAAATGTCCCTGCCTGTTTTAATCTGTATAATCACAGAAGGCGGTTTCAGTTTCAATTTCTCAAGATGACGACGTCTCCGCGCGCTATGTGTAATCGCAGAACGAACCATTTGAGGCACTGTGCGGCGGCGACTTATGATCGAAATTTTGAACTTTTTGTGAACTGGCCGGTGACAGAAACTTGGGAAAACTGAACCAGGGACATTATATTGCGTTATTGGTTTAAGGTCTGTAGGTGTTTCCTAGATGGTGGACAGTCAAACTGATTTGACAGGCGATATGATTGTTAACTAATGGTCATCACAGGGATGAAGAAAATGTTTAAGGTAGTCTGTGGCGAGAGATTGACAGTTTAATCTAGGCAACAGAGAGAGGATCAAACACAGAGTCAACTGTGATTAAACCCCCCCCCCCCAAAAACAACAACCCCCCCCAAAAAAAAACAGCAACCAACAAACAAACAAACAAAAACAAAATAAAACTAACAAACAAACAAACCCCGAAATCCAAAACTTGTGTGACTGCCCGCGTTCAAGCAAACAGGAACCAGAAGAAAAAAAAAAACACGAAAAAAGAATAAGAACGCGTATTTAATACAACAAGACAAGACAGGCGCAATTTTTCGGCCAACTGGCCTTTGTCAAGCGTAAGATCACAAACAAACAAACACCAGGTACAAAAATTAGGAGAAAAGACTGAAACGTCCGTTGCTACTCCGTAAAAAAGAATAATACACACACACACACACACACACACACACACACACACACACGCACGCACGCACGCACGCACGCACGCACACACACACACACACACACACACACACACACACACACACACATGGTGACTGTAATGTCTAATATCACTTATAGTGAAAAGACGTTAAATTAAAGAACGATACGAACACACACACACACACACACACACACACACACACACACACACACACACACACACACACACACACACACACGCACGCACGCACGCACAAACACACATACACACAATTTATATTTATATAAAAGGTTACTCAAGAGAAAGTTACGCTGTGCTTGGGGTCAGTACAGCGTCAGTACGCTTTTATCATGTCAGCGTAAACAGAGCAAAATGGTCCGGAACGATTGGGATATGAAATAATCTTGGAACGTTTTAGACTAAAAACTGGTCCAGTCGAAAACTGCCATTAAATTATACTCCCTCCCCCCCCTCCCCCCCCCCCCCCCCCCGAAAAAAAACCCCACCAACACCAACAGAAAATTCAATAATGAAAGAAAAACCAAACCAAACCAACGCAGACTGGCTGTAATAAATGTGACCTCCCACCACGAAATCAGTCTTAACTCGCAGTCAGTCGAACAGCACTAGGAGCTGAAAAGGTGACTGAGGGTCTATCTGGGGTGTTTTGACTTTTTCTCAAAATTGATTTCTGTAGACTATAATCTATCCCCCACAGACATTTTTTTTCTTGAAAAAATATTATTAATCAGTTCAAATCGGTATTTTAATGCACTGATCGCAGCAGAAAGAACGCAATTTCCTACCAAAAGTACCTATTTTTGTCTCTTATTATGAACCGTAACCTGTACAGTACCCGCGCATGTAATATACTGATGGAAAGCTCTTTGGTGCACCTTTCAGATAATGACAGCGAAAATTAGAAACAAACTGGATTAAAGCCACCAAATAAAGAAATTTAAGGAAAATGTGTAGGAGAGCACACAAAAACTTTAGAGGCCGTTTTCTCAAAATGGCCGTCATACAACTTAATGACTTTAAACGTACATAACTTCTACATTTTTTTGAGTACAAGCTTCATTCAAGTACCAAAATAATCAGCAGAATGTACACTTTCCAGTGATACGTATATCTCAAAATGCCCAAAATGCTAGTTAAGATGATTTCGTGGTGGGAGGTCACAAATATGAAAAACGTCTGTCTAGCTGTGGCCACACTATATTCTGCTGTTGGGGAAATTTCTCTGAGATGTTATATACGACCATTTAGCGATGTTGTTTAATTAAGGCATTTTGTAGGACCATCGCACTAAAGGAGATTTCCTTTGTGCTCATCTCCACCCCCCATCCCTTTTACTTTTTCTATGACACATTAATGGCCACAGAAGCTAGCGCAGTGTTTACAATGTGATGATGATGTCGATGAGGACGATAATATGGCTTTAGTAGTTGGCTGGGCAGTAAGTAGTATGAATTTGTACTTGATGAGGATGATAGTCATGGTGCTATGGCGTTCCATCTAGGATTGAGACTGCGTGACAGGGCTGTGCTCTACGCTTACTATCATGATATATCCTAGCGTCAACCAGGCCCGAGAGATACAGACACCTGCGGTGCTGGTCAAAATATTTGATCAACTCCCTCAATGATGCATCCATGAAGTGGATGAGACTTGACTGTGTGGTCCCAGTCTTCCCAATGAGCCCATAGCACGCCCAACTGTGGATAGGAGCCGGTTAGAGCCGAAAAAATCCCACAGTGATTTTTGAAGGGACTGACGGGGATTGTAACCCACAACCTTCCAGTCGGTAGTCCGTGGCGCTTACCACTACACCATGGCGACTAGAGTTTAAAGAATCATGATTTGTAGAGATTATGAAAAAAAAAACCCCAAAATATTATGAAAATACTTCTTGTGGTGTGACTAGTTTAATAAAACCAAAGCTTCATTCCACGAAATGTCATGTTCAGTTTATATTACTACCGGTATGACATTGTAGCATAACAGCAAGGCAGCTTAAGCAAAGAATCAAGTTGCGTCTTGTTGTAGCCCCCCTTCTTCAGCTGGTTTGCTGCAGCGGTGTTGAAATTGTTAATAGTTTTCTTCAAAACTAAAAGTGAAAACAGTTGAGCAAATCTCTTTCGCCCAAACCTCTGCCTAGTTAAGCCAGACAGCTGAAATTGTCCAGGCTTCTCTACCCGGATAGAAATAACATGGGCTGACGCGGCTACGTGTTTTGAATATTCATGCAAATTTTTCCCTTAATTTTTTTTTAATTGAAACAAATTATTTTGAAAAGCTTGTAAAATCGATCCAAGATGCTTGTCCTCCTTTGTGCGTGAACCTTCAGAAAGGAGACAGAGAGGAGGAGATTAGGTAGAGACGGGAAGAAGAGGGGAGAGGATAAAACGCAGGGCTTAGCCTGAAGTAAAACGACGAAGGGGAAAAAATCAATTCCTGGGCAAGAAATCCATCTAATCAGATCAAATCCTCGACAAATTGAGCCGAGGTGGCGGCAGAAGAGACAGACAGTCTTGACTTTGATGCCAAAATGTGTGTAGTTTTGTCGCAGGAATGGTCTGGTGCTATTCTGTTCTTCGTCTGTACAGTGCATTGAGGGTTATAGACTTTAGTTGGTCCCAGCAAGCATTGTGTATGGCTCAGGGTCTATGCGCATACTTTTGACATTACCATTATTTAACGTGAATTCTTAGCCAATTTTTTTTAGTCTGAAACTGTAAAGTTTTCTTTCACAGACAAACGCCCCTCCCCCCCCCCCTATCCCCATGTATAATCGTCAGTGCATCACCATCTGACTTTTTAAATTGAGTTCGATGGCAACACAGTAACCCCAAACAGTTACATGTATCTGTACACTACGTGTAACTAAATTCTGCCTGTTGCCTGCGGTTGGTCAAAAATTAATCATCGAAACATGTTGGGCTGGATGGCTTGGCCTCGTTTTGTAGTTTTATGTAGCATTTGTGGTCTAGTGGTAGAACACTCGCCTACCTTGTAGTTTTATGTAGCATTTGTGGTCTAGTGGTAGAACACTCGCCTACCTTGTAGTTTTATGTAGCATTTGTGGTCTAGTGGTAGAACACTCGCCTACCTTGTAGTTTTATGTAGCATTTGTGGTCTAGTGGTAGAATACTCGCCTACCTTGTAGTTTTATGTAGCATTTGTGTCTAGTGGTAGAACACTCGCCTACCTTGTAGTTTTATGTAGCATTTGTGGTCTAGTGGTAGAACACTCGCCTACCTTGTAGTTTTATGTAGCATTTGTGGTCTAGTGGTAGAACTACTCGCCTACCTTGTAGTTTTATGTAGCATTTGTGGTCTAGTGGTAGAATACTCGCCTACCTTGTAGTTTTATGTAGCATTTGTGGTCTAGTGGTACAATACTCGCCTACCTTGTAGTTTTATGTAGCATTTGTGGTCTAGTGGTAGAATACTCGCCTACCTTGTAGTTTTATGTAGCATTTGTGGTCTAGTGGTAGAATACTCGCCTACCTTGTAGTTTTATGTAGCATTTGTGGTCTAGTGGTAAATACTCGCCTACCTTGTAGTTTTATGTAGCATTTGTGGTCTAGTGGTAGAAATCCACCTGAGTTGTACCACGTTAGTGGAGACCTCGTCCGTCGGTTCCCCCTGCCAGTGGCCACACCACGTTGAAAACACCGGTTCTCCTCCGATCATTGAAGTTAAGCAACGTCGGGCCCGGTTAGTACTTGGATGGGTGACCGCCCGGGAACACTACATGTAGCTGCTGTTGGCAACTTTATTTAGTCTGGGTAGGGCCTCAGGACCTGGCCAGCTCATGGGTCTATGTGCAGGCTTAAGGCTTGTGCCATGATCACCATACACATGGCACCCTGTGACGTTAGTGCATGTGGAATTCGTTCCGAGCGCGGAGACGTCGTCTTGAGAAACTGGAACTGAAACTGTAGTTTTGTGTTTTGTACATATTTAAGGCTTACCGTCCGTCCTGCCTGGTACTCTCCATTGAAGCTTTAAGATTCCGTCACAAACCTGTTTCCTGACAGGACAAACAGTTGATGTGTCAAGTCACTCTTGCGGGTGTGATCAAGGGAGATGATTACACACTAATAATCCCAAGAAAATGTATGTAAGACTTTATTGAACACATACAGGTGAATGGACCAGCAAGGCAGAAAATGATAGGAAGAAATGACAGAAAGCAAAGGAGCAAGGTGGTACACTGACTTGTTGTTGTTATTGTTGTTAAAGCCCAGCCGCCTGCGTAGAGGCATATCAGGGCTAGAACCGCTTCAAAACATTCAAAACTTCAACGGGGAGGGGGGGGGGGTGGTGATGGAGAAAAGAAAATTAAGTACACATATCAATGCATTTGCGCATACAATCTAAAGACATGCCCCCGGCGTTGACCACTCCGTCCAGTTTATCGCTCAGGGGATTTAAAAAGCACACCTGGATACAAATTTAAGCGTACCTTAGGACACCAAAATATATAAAAACGAGCCTTAATTACCTAAAATTGCTTCCGCATATCTCACCTCCCTAGGGCCAAAAATGCACTTAATACATGTACCCAATTATCAATCCTAAGAAAAAGTACAAAAGACTTTATCGAAAACGTACAGGTGAATGGACCAGCAAGGCAGAAAATGATAGGTAGAAATGACAGAAAGCGAAGGAACAACGCAGAAACAAAGAGAGTGACAGAAAAGAAGAAATTTCTAGTACAGCATTTCCAGAAGGTGGGGATACTATTAATACTGAAAGAGCCCTCGGCATCCCCACGGGGAGAGGTACAATGATTTAGGGGTTGGCAAAGATCCACGCAAGTCACGCTGCAGAGTGGTGACGCTCGTTTTCCCAACATGCTGCGAATGTCATTTCGTTTGGTGAACGAGGAAATATAATAATACGACTGACAGACAGAATAATTCGATCAGCCAGCTCCAACTGCACAACAATACACGCGATCTTCAAAATGAAGATTGACAACAGTTTTTTTTTTTTAAAACTCACGGCAAAATGATCAGTACTTAATTAAACATGTTATCTAAGTAGTAGTGACTGAACTAGTAGGGTTACTGAACTAGTAGGGTTACTGAAACTATGTAGGGTTACTGAACTAGTAGGGTTACTGAACTAGAAGGGTTACTGAACTAGTAGGGTTACTGAACTAGTAGGGTTACTGAACTAGTAGGGTTACTGAACTAGTAGGGTTACTTAACTAGTGGGTTACTTAACTAGTAGGGTTACTGAACTAGTGGGGTTACTTAACTAGTGGGGTTACTGAACTAGTAGGGTTACTGAACTAGTAGGGGTACTGAACTAGTACGGTTACTTAACTAGTAGGGTTACTTAACTAGTGGGGTTACTGAACTAGTGGGGTTTACTTAACTAGTGGGGTTACTGAACTAGTAGGGTTACTGAACTAGTAGGGTTTACGAACTAGTAGGGTTACTGAACTAGTAGGGTACTGAACTAGTAGGGCTACTGAACTAGTAGGGCTACTGAACTAGTAGGGTTACTGAATAGTAGGGGTTACTGAACTAGTGGGGTTACTGAACTAGTGGGGTTTACGAACTGTAGGTTACTGAACTAGTAGGGTTACTGAACTACTAGGGTTACTGAACTAGTAGGGTTACTTAACTAGTAGGGTTACTTAAGTAGTAGGGGTACTGAACTAGTAGGGTACTGAACTAGTAGGGGTACTGGAACTAGTAGGGTTACTGAACTAGTAGGGTTACTGAACTAGTAGGGTTACTTAACTAGTGTACTCAACTAGAAGGGTTACTGAACTAGTAGGGTTACTTAACTAGGTACTAACTAGAAGGGTACACCCAAAGCTAACTAACCTAGGACAAGTACGCCCTCCCCCCTGTTTTTTCTGTAAGGTACTCAATATGTATGTATATATATATATAATAATAATAATAATAATAATATAAAATAATAATAATAAATCACATTATAGCGCTATTCTCCCACACATAGGTAAGGGACTCACTGCGCTTTACATTAATTAGTTCATACACACATACACACACATACACACATACACACACATACAAACAAACAAACAAACAAACATAAATATAGATACACACAACACACACACACACAGACACACACACAGACACAGACAGACAGACAGACAGACAGACACACACACACACACCACACACACATATATATATAGACACCACACAACACAACACACACACACACACAACACACATATTATATAATATATTATATATATAATACACACACACATATTAAACAAGACCCCATCACACCTAGACCAAGGGAAGAAGCGGGTAGGTGTAGGTGTTAGGTAGTAGGTAGTTCTTTGCGAAGCTGTGGGTTGGCCACCCTGATGGTGTTGATGCGTGGGTATCCTTTCTGCTTGATGTCGTAAATCTTGGAGCCAGAAAAACACGAAAATATGAATCAGAACGCGTATTTGATACAAGATCACAAACAAACAAACAAACAAACGTCGAATACAAAAATTACAAGAGGACTCTTCTCCCACCGGACGAAGCATCAGGGAAGTTTCAGTCTTTTTCTCCTAATTTTTTTATTTGGTGTTTGTTTGTGATGTTACATTCACGCTTGACAAAGGCCAGTAGAGGGTCTGTCATGTTACATGGGTGGAATTATAGAAATAACAGTAGTGGGTCTGTCATGTTACATGAGTAGAATTATAGAAATTACAGTAGTGGGTCTGTCATGTTGCATGAGTGGAATTATAGAAATAACAGTTGTGGGTCTGTCATGTTACATGAATGGAATTATAGAAATAACAGTAATGAGTGTGTTACATGAGTAGAACTATGGAAATTACAGTAGTGGGTCTGTCATGTTACATGAGTGGAACTGTAGAAGTTACAGTAATGAGTGTCAGTTACTTGGGCGGAATTACAGAAATTACAGTAGTGGGTCTGCCGTGTTACATGAGTGGAATTATAGAAATGACAGCAGTGTGTCTGTCATGTTACATGAGTGGAACTATACAAATGACAATAGTGTGACTGTCATGTTACATGAGTGGAACTATAGAAATTACGGTAGTAGAATTTGTCACAATCCATGAATGGAACTAGAAATTACAGTAGTAAAATCTGTCATAATCCACGAATGGAACTGTAGTAATTACAGTAGTGTGTCTGTCATGCTACATGAATGGAACTGTAGAAATTACAGTAGTAAAAGCTGTCACAATCCATGAATGGAACAGTAGAAATTACAGTCATGAATCTGTCATAATCCATGAATGGAACTGTAGAAATTACAGTAGTAAAATCTGTCATAATCCATGAATGGAACTGTAGAAATTACAGTAGTAAAAACTGTCATAATCCATGAGTGGAACTGTAGAAATTACAGTAGTAAAATCTGTCATAATCCATGAGTGGAACTGTAGAAATTACAGCAGTAAAATCTGTCATAATCCATGAATGGAACTGTAGAAATTACAGTAGTAAAATCTGTCATAATCCATGAATGGAACTATAGAAATTACAGTAGTAAAAGCTGTCACAATCCATGAATGGAACTGTAGAAATCACAGTCATGAATCTGTCATAATCCATGAATGGAACTGTAGAAATTACAGTAGTAAAAACTGTCATAATCCATGAATGAAATTGTAGAAATTACAGTAGTAAAATCTGTCACAATCCACGAATGGAACTGTAGAAATTACAGTAGTAAAATCTGTCATAATCCATGAATGAAATTGTAGAAATTACAGTAGTAAAATCTGTCACAATCCATGAATGGAACTGTAGAAATTACGGTAGTGAAATCTGTCATCATCCATGAATGGAACTGTAGAAATTACAGTAGTAAAAACTGTCATAATCCATGAATGGAACTGTAGAAATTACAGTAGTAAAATCTGTCATAATCCATGAATGGAACTGTAGAAATTACAGCAGTAAAATCTGTCATAATCCATGAATGGAACTGTAGAAATTACAGCAGTAAAATCTGTCATAATCCATGAATGGAACTATAGAAATTACAGTACTGAAATCTGTCAAAATCCATGAATGAAATTGTAGAAATTACAGTAGTAAAATCTGTCATAATCCATGAATGAATGGAACTGTAGAAATTACAGTAGTAAAATCTGTCATAATCCATGAATGGAACTGTAGAAATTACAGTAGTAAAATCTGTCATAATCCATGAGTGGAACTGTAGAAATTACAGTAGTAAAATCTGTCATAATCCATGAATGGAACTGTAGAAATTACAGTAGTAAAATCTGTCATAATCCATGAGTGGAACTGTAGAAATTACAGCAGTAAAATCTGTCATAATCCATGAATGGAACTGTAGAAATTACAGTAGTAAAATCTGTCATAATCCATGAATGGAACTATAGAAATTACAGTAGTAAAAACTGTCACAATCCATGAATGGAACTGTAGAAATCACAGTCATGAATCTGTCATAATCCATGAATGGAACTGTAGAAATTACAGTAGTAAAAACTGTCATAATCCATGAATGAAATTGTAGAAATTACAGTAGTAAAATCTGTCACAATCCATGAATGGAACTGTAGAAATTACAGTAGTAAAATCTGTCATAATCCATGAATGGAACTGTAGAAATTACAGCAGTAAAATCTGTCATAATCCATGAATGGAACTGTAGAAATTACAGCAGTAAAATCTGTCATAATCCATGAATGGAACTATAGAAATTACAGTACTGAAATCTGTCAAAATCCATGAATGAAATTGTAGAAATTACAGTAGTAAAATCTGTCATAATCCATGAATGAATGGAACTGTAGAAATTACAGTAGTAAAATCTGTCATAATCCATGAATGGAACTGTAGAAATTACAGTAGTAAAATCTGTCATAATCCATGAGTGGAACTGTAGAAATTACAGTAGTAAAATCTGTCATAATCCATGAATGGAACTGTAGAAATTACAGTAGTAAAATCTGTCATAATCCATGAATGGAACTGTAGAAATTACAGTAGTAAAAACTGTCATAATCCATGAGTGGAACTGTAGAAATTACAGTAGTAAAATCTGTCATAATCCATGAGTGGAACTGTAGAAATTACAGCAGTAAAATCTGTCATAATCCATGAATGGAACTGTAGAAATTACAGTAGTAAAATCTGTCATAATCCATGAATGGAACTATAGAAATTACAGTAGTAAAAACTGTCACAATCCATGAATGGAACTGTAGAAATCACAGTCATGAATCTGTCATAATCCATGAATGGAACTGTAGAAATTACAGTAGTAAAAACTGTCATAATCCATGAATGAAATTGTAGAAATTACAGTAGTAAAATCTGTCACAATCCATGAATGGAACTGTAGAAATTACAGTAGTAAAATCTGTCATAATCCATGAATGAAATTGTAGAAATTACAGTAGTAAAATCTGTCACAATCCATGAATGGAACTGTAGAAATTACGGTAGTGAAATCTGTCATCATCCATGAATGGAACTGTAGAAATTACAGTAGTAAAAACTGTCATAATCCATGAATGGAACTGTAGAAATTACAGTAGTAAAATCTGTCATAATCCATGAATGAAATTGTAGAAATTACAGTAGTAAAATCTGTCACAATCCATGAATGGAACTGTAGAAATTACGGTAGTGAAATCTGTCATCATCCATGAATGGAACTGTAGAAATTACAGTAGTAAAAACTGTCATAATCCATGAATGGAACTGTAGAAATTACAGTAGTAAAATCTGTCATAATCCATGAATGGAACTGTAGAAATTACAGCAGTAAAATCTGTCATAATCCATGAATGGAACTGTAGAAATTACAGCAGTAAAATCTGTCATAATCCATGAATGGAACTATAGAAATTACAGTACTGAAATCTGTCAAAATCCATGAATGAAATTGTAGAAATTACAGTAGTAAAATCTGTCATAATCCATGAATGAATGGAACTGTAGAAATTACAGTAGTAAAATCTGTCTTAATCCATGAATGGAACTGTAGAAATTACAGTGGTAAAATCTGTCATAATCCATGAATGGAGCTGTAGAAATTACAGCAGTAAAATCTGTCATAATCCATGAATGAAATTGTAGAAATTACAGTAGTAAAATCTGTCAGAATCCATGAATGGAACTGTAGAAATTACAGTAGTAAAAGCTGTCAGAATCCATGAATGGAACTGTAGAAATTACAGTAGTGAAATCTGTCATAATCCATGAGTGGAACAGTAGAAATTACAGTAGTGAAATCTGTCATAATCCATGAATGGAACTGTAGAAATTACAGTAGTGAAATCTGTCATAATCCATGAATGGAACTAGAAATTACAGCAGTAAAATCTGTCATAATCCATGAATGGAACTGTAGAAATTACAGCAGTAAAAACTGTCATAATCCATGAATGGAACTGTAGTAATTACAGTAGTGAAATCTGTCATAATCCATGAATGGAACTGTAGAAATTACAGTAGTGAAATCTGTCATAATCCATGAATGGAACTATAGAAATTACAGTCATGAATATGTCATAATCCATGAGTGGAACTGTAGAAATTACAGTAGCAAAATCTGTCATAATCCACGAGTAGAACTGTAGAAATTACAAGTGTTCCATGAATGGAACTCCAATCATCGTCATGGGTGGACATTTTGGTTATTTTGGTTCCCAAGATTTAAGATTTAAAAGATTTTAAAAACCATTATCAAGAGGTGTCTGTGAAAGAATAATATACAGTAGGACTAAAAAAATGGTCAGATTGTGAACATAAAATCACAGGTGCAGATCTCGTCCACAAAAGCTCCTACTTCCACACAACCACCACACTACCACTGCCCCAAACTTGTTGCTTTTATTTCTGACTGTTTCCATCACTGAAGTGAGGGTTTTATAAATAAAACTCTTGTGGCAAGCTCTCCTGTTTCTTTCATCTCACTCCTCGCTTCGTGGCCTACTTTTGTTGGCCAAAGGTTTCTGGGCCAACCTTTGATTTCTTTTTTGGTTCCGTAGCTAGCTGCTTTCATCTTTGCCGATTTTGTGTTGTCCGTTCTCGCTGAAATAGCCTCTGAGAAGGCGAATCGTGTTTCTACTGATTCCCCGTCTGTCTGTCTGTTTGTCTGTCTGTCTAGCTGTGTGTGTGTGTGTTGTGTGTGTGTGTGTGTTGTGTGTGTGTGTGTGTGTGTGTGTGTGTGTGTGTGTGTGTGTGTGTGTGCGTGCGTGTGTTTCTCTCTCTCTTTCTCTGTGTGTGTGTGTGAGTCTGTGTGTCTGTCTCTGTCTGCTTGTGTGTGTTTGTGTTTCTCTCTCTCACTCTTTCTCTCTGTCTCTTTCTTTGTCTATCTGTCTATCTGTCTCTGTCTGTCTGTCTGTCTGTCTCTGTCTGTCTGTCTGTCTGTCTCTGCCTGCTTGCCTGCCTGGCCCTCCTCTCTCTCTTCTTCTTCTTCTCCTTCTCTCTCCCCTCCTTCCCTCCCTCCCTCCCCCCTCTCTCGCTCTCTCTCTCTGTGTCTATGTGTATGTGTCTGTATGTCTAAGACATAGCCTTTTTATTCTTTATCTCTCTGTCGGTTTCTGTGGAGACAGTTCGCAAGTATCTGGTCTGGCGTCCATTGGCGACAGAGGAAGCCTTTGGCTGTTTTCGGAACTATATTGATCCTGTGAAAATGTAGCCATGTGCTACGTACGATTGTAGCCAAGGCGTGTAGCTGATTACTATTTCCCGAGCGATCTTGATTGAAGTTACTTCCCTTGTTCAGCGATTCCTTTAATATTTGAAGGAAATTCCAATACACCAAGCCACTAAAAGCTAGGAAATAGTACTTTATGCATTGGAATTTTGCAGAAAAATATATATTTCTTACTAAAAAAAAGTCTTCGAGATGAAATTCTCTTGTTTTCCCGAAATCAATAATTTTGCTGTTCGATCGTTCGGCACTGCTCAAATTCCTAACCAATTAGCCGTGGTGGTAATCGGAAATTTGTGGAATAATAACATGAATTATGGAAATGTTAAGATCATGATTAGAATGGAACCGCTTTTTTCCGGAACGTAGAATCAAATTCTTAATGTTCAAAAGTCTGAACATAAAATATACAGTTTCATTTATATGCTTGATTCTTTGGAAATAAAACTGATACTGCAATGAATTGTTGCCAAGTAGTCAAGTTGTTAGAAGAGATTCTGGCTCTGGACTCTGTGGTGCAACTGCGCGTACCCAGATTAAAATCATTTGTGTTTTCTATTGCCCGTTCACTTATCGATTTCTGCATGGAATGGTTGATTTATCTATTTAAAATATGTCCACATAAACTTCTCAATTATTGGCTATTTACTCATTTGTTTGATCTATTTCATGGATTAATATTAACTGGTTAAATATGTAAAAACAAACAAACAAACAAACAAACAAACAAACAAACGAACAAACCTTCCCCCCAAAAAAACAACAACAACAACAACCATGTCTGGAGTCTCTTTCAGCAAGGTTTATTCACTGACTTAAATCACTCATAGTTTCGATTTAAGTGAATATTATGCAAAATGATACAGACCACAACAATCTGTGTGCTGTGCAAAATGTGTCTGATTTCGTGATACGGATCACAAGAAAAGCACGGCTGAGCTTGCACGAAGAAACACAAATCTGGCCCCTCAGGGGTTCCAGAGCGTCGATTCGCCTGCAGGCTCGCAGTATCGTCTTTGCGGTTCACATGCCGAGTATATATGCGGGTGAACATGAGTGCTATGTGTCATACACACACACACACACACACACACACACACACACACACACACACACACACACACACACACACACACACACACACACACACACACACACACATTCTTACATACACACACGCGTACAGCAACGCACACGCACGCGCACACACACGTACACACACACACACACGTACGCAAGCACACACACGCAGCAATATATAAACACAGTATGCCTCTTTATTCATATGAAAAATCTGTTAATCTTTCTTCATTACATAAGTCAGTGTTTAAATTTTAATATTCTGTGGTTTGTTATGTGTCTTCTTACTTGTATAGCTTTAATGTTTGTTGTTATCTTATTGTGTATGTAATTGTGAACATTTTTTATCACCTTTTGCCTTTCTTGCGAAATGTAAAGCGCTGGTGAGCATGTTTTTATATGGAATATGCGCTATACAAATAAACATTATTATTATTGTTATTATTATTATTATTACATCCAATTGATCTGATCCAGATCGACAGAGAACCGAAAAAAGCATCGGTATCTCGCAATGCTATAAAAGTTTTAAAAGCTTCTTAAAGCATTTTTTTTTTGCAAGTCCTCGTATACTCAGCAAAAAAAAAAAATGCTTTAAGAAGCCTTTAAAAAATTTTTTGCTAGTCCTCGTATACTCAGAGCATTCAAGAAGATGACAAGCATTCTTACCAACAAATGCCTATCAATTAACATCAGGAAGAGAGTTCTTGAATGCTATATAGAACCAATACTGTTGTAAGGATGCGAGGCGTGGACAGTCAGCAAGCAAAGCCAGAACAAGATTGAGGCAGCCGAGATGTGGTTCCTAAGAAGAATGTTGAGAGTTCCATGGACAGCAAAGAAAACAAACGTGACAGTCTTGATGGAGGCAGACACAAGTAGATCATTCATAAGAAAGATTAGGAAAGACAGGCAACATTTATAGGCCATTTTATGAGGAAAGGGGAGCACCTGGTCACAATGGGAAAGCTGGAGGGAAAGAGAGCACCAGGTAGACCCAGGGAGAAAATGCTGGACGGACTTGCAGAGTGGCTGGGGACGAGGAGGGTGGGGGAGATGTAGGGGCAACGACAGATAGAGACAGATGGAAGTCCATGATCGCCAACGCCATGCGGCAGGGCACCTGATGATGATGATGATGATGGCGTATACTCAGAGAGTGGTAAGACTTTAAAATCAACAGAACAGAACAGAACAGAACAGAACAGAACAGAACAGAACAGAACAGAACAGAACAGAACAGAACAGAACAGAACAAAACAGAACAGCGCCATGGATGCCTTTCTCCTCTGGGCTGGTCGTGAACGGTTATGACGGAATAAAGAGAGAAACACCAGCTCTGCCTTCCCTCGCAGTACGTTCACCCATTCGATTACCATCCAGGGTGGATCAGAGAACCGAATAAAGCATCGGTTTCTCACAATGCTTTAAAATTATTGAAGGCTTCTTCAAAAAATTTTTTTTCGCTAGTCCTCGTATACTCTAAGAGTGGTAGGACTTTAAAACTCACTCAACTAACTAACTGCCTTCCCCTGGTCACCTTTGTCAGGCTGCTTTACCACCTGCGTTCTTCTGCTCTTCTGTCTTCACCCTTACCACCACACACCACCACAGAGTGATGGTGTGAATGACAACGGATTGAGAAACACCCCAGCATGCACAGCCGTCGGAGTGTGTGACTGCCGTAATGGTGGCGTAAAACAAACAAACAAACAAACAAACAAACAAACAAACAAACAAACAAACAAACAAACAACAAAACCATAACGGCCACACACCCACAAGTCCATTCGTATATTGCAGTACGTACAGTAAGTATACTAAGGAGTTAAAGCCTACGAACAGTGAGAAATGATTTTACGTCCAGGTATGGTTTTTCTTTAATTGCATTTTAGACGGTGAGCGTGGCTGTTTTGGTTTGGTTTGGGTCAGTTGTACGTCGACACCCCCACCTCAGGTGATATGGCCGATGGGGATAACCATCCAGGGAAGTGGGGGAAGGGGGACTTTATCTAATCCTATAGTGACACCACCAGAACAACAGTGATGTTAAGATGGGACAGTGAGAAGGCCAGTTTTGATGTAGTAGTGGGGGAAGGGGGACTTATCTAATCCTATACTGACACCACCAGAACAACAATGATGTTAAGATGGGACAGTGAGAAGGCCAGTTTTAATGTAGTAGTGGGGGAAGGGGGACTTATCTAATCCTATACTGACACCACCAGAACAACAATGATGTTAAGATCGGACAGTGAGAAGGCCAGTTTTAATGTAGCGCACCCGAGATTCGAACCCACAACCACAGCATGTGAATCCGACGCTCAAACCAACCGAGCTACTGCGGCCTGCGAGCACGGTGAGCACGGTGAGCATGGTTTTTAACTGTTATCTTTTATCTTGACTGGGTTGTCCTTTTTGACGTGGTGTTAGCCCTGATGTGGCTCAAGTAGTCGGCTGGACTATTAGCAATATGAACTTGAACAGTGTAGGAAGGGGGTGGAATTGGGGGGAAGGGGGTGGAATTGGGGAAGGGGGGAGTTTTAACCCTCTGACTCCCGCACCCTACCCATCAACTGCAAAAACTTAACCCTTTGACTTCCTCACCCATTCCACCAGCTTTCTGCAGGAAGATGGAGAAAAGGGTGAGGGAATCAAAAGGTTACGTTTTTGCTTTTTTTGTTAGCACGGTTGGTACAATGAAGGATGCTGGCGGACAGTGTGCGGTAGTCAAAGGGTTAAGGGATGTGGGGGGAAAATAGTGAAGAGTGACTAGGACTAGTCGGGGAGACACTGGACCCCAGACGTGGTGTACTTGTCTGTGCAGAGTTAATTCTTCCTTTGTTACCTTTTGCTCCTCTGTGTCCTGGTTTTTTGTTGACACAGTTTCCGCTTTGATGTGTGCAGGGGGGGGGGGGGGGGAGAGAGAGAGAGGGGGGAGGGGAGGGGAGGGGGAAGAGGAGAAAAGCATCGAACTGTCAGAATTAGAAAAAAAAAAAAAAAAAAAAAAAAAAGGAAACAGGGATGGAGACAACGACGGAGGAGGACAGAGAAGGAAAGAAGAGACAGAGAAGGGTATCCTTCACTTGTTTAATTAACCCTTTCACTCCTGCACCCCTACCCACCGACTGCAAAAACTTAACCCTTTCACTCCTACATCCTACCTACTGACTGCAAAAAACTTAACCCTTTGAGTCCCGCACCCTACCCACCAACTGCAAAAACTTAACCCTTTGACTCCTGCACCCTACCCACCGACTGCAAAACTTAACCCTTTGAGTCCTGCACCCTACCCACCGACCGCAAAAACTTAACCCTTTGAATCCTGCACCCTACCCACCGACTGCAAAAACTTAACCCTTTGACTCCTGCACCGTACCCACCATCTGCAAAAACTTAACCCTTTGAGTCCTGCACACTACCCACCGACTGCAAAAACTTAACTTTTTGATTCCTGCACCCTACCTACTAACTGCAAAAACTTAACCCTTTGACTCCTGCACCCTACCCACCAACTGCAAAAACTTAACCCTTTGACTCCTGCATCCTACCCACCAACTGCAAAAACTTAACCCTTTGACTTCCTGCAAGAAGCTGTTGGGGATAGGGTGAGGGAGTCAAGGTTTTAAGTTTTTTGCTTTGCTAGCGTGGTTGACAGTACAGGATGCTGGTGGACAGGGTGAGGGAGTCAAGGGGTTAAGTGTTTTGCTTTGCTAGCGTGGTTGACAGTACAGGATGCTGGTGGACAGGGTGAGGGAGTCAAGGGGTTAAGTGTTTTGCTTTGCTAGCGTGGTTGACAGTACAGGATGCTGGTGGACAGGGTGAGGGAGTCAAGGGGTTAAGTGTTTTGCTTTGCTAGCGTGGTTGACAGCACAGGATGCTGGTGGACAGGGTGAGGGAGTCAAGGTTTTAAGTTTTTTGCTTTGCTAGCGTGGTTGACAGTACAGGATGCTGGTGGACAGGGTGAGGGAGTCAAGGGGTTAAGTGTTTTGCTTTGCTAGCGTGGTTGACAGCACAGGATGCTGGTGGACAGGGTGAGGGAGTCAAGGGGTTAAGTGTTTTGCTTTGCTAACGTGGTTGACAGCACAGGATGCTGGTGGACAGGGTGAGGGAGTCAAGGGGTTAAGTGTTTTGCTTTGCTAACGTGGTTGACAGCACAGGATGCTGGTGGACAGGGTGAGGGAGTCAAGGGGTTAAGTGTTTTGCTTTGCTAGCGTGGTTGACAGCACAGGATGCTGGTGGACAGGGTGAGGGAGTCAAGGGGTTAAGTGTTTTGCTTTGCTAACGTGGTTGACAGCACAGGATGCTGGTGGACAGGGTGAGGGAGTCAGGGGGTTAAGTGTTTTTGCTATGCTAGCGTGGTTGACAGAACAGGATCCTGGTGGACATGGTGTGGGAGTCAAAGAGTTAAAATTGCAGGAAAAGGAGGAGAAGGAGGACAAAGAGACCCAGCACAGTTAGGAAATGACTGGAAAATGAACAAAGAGGAAGGGGGGGGGGTTAAAGAGACATGACCTGACAATGATGCTTTGTTTTCCAACGGTAAAGTTATTGGCTAGAAGCCATTTTTCAAAACTTAATGAACAAAGAGAAAGTGGGGTGGGGGGGGGGGGGTAATAGACAATGACTATGACAATGATGCTTTGTTTTCCAACGGTAAAGTTATTGGCTAGAAGCCATTTTTCAAAACTTAATGAACAAAGAGAAATTGGGGGGGGGGGGGTTAAAGAGACAATGACCATGACAAAGATGCTTTGTTTTCCAACGGTATAAGTTATTAACAGAAGCCATTTTCATTTTTCCTAATGTATACACACAAGAGAGAAAGAGAGAGGGAGAGAGAGAGAGAGAGGAGAGAGAGAGAGAGAGAGAGAGAGAAGAGAGAGAGAGAGAGAGAGAGAGAGAGAGAGAGGGAGAGAGAGAGAGAGAGAGAGAGAGGGGTGGGGGTGGGGGTATGAGCGTTAGAACACCGGCTGGAGAAAAGAGAAAGAAGTCGAATTGGCCAGACGAATTGTGCTCAAGCATTCACTGTGAAAGAAAGAGGCAGGTCTCTGCTGAACCCCAAATAGTGATTGTGATTGTGATTGATTTGTTTCCCCTCTACAAAAAAACAAAAAACAAAACAAAACAAACAAAAAAACAGGAGTTTTTGTCAAGATGCGAGGCGTGGACAGTCAGCAAGCAAAGCCAGAGCAGGATCGAGGCAGCGAGATTGGTTTCTCAGAAGAATGTTGAGAGTTCCATGGACAGCAAAGAAAACAAACGAGACAGTCTTGATGGAGGCAGACACAAATAGATCACTCATAAGGAAGATTAGGAAAAGACAAGCAACATTTATAGGCCATTTTATGAGGAAGGGGGATTTGGATTTGGTCACAACGGGAAAGCTGGAGGGAAAGAGAGCACCAGGCAGAGTGGCTGGGGACGAGAGGGTGGGGGAGATGCTGGGGGCAACGAGAGATAGAGATGGCTGGAAGTCCATGGTCGCCAACGCCATGCGGCAGGGCACCTGATGATGATGATGACCAGTCCCCCATTTGTGTCCTGTGCAAGACATGCAGTTCATCAGGGAACCAAACCTGTGGCATCATCACCTTGTTGCGATTGTTTGACTACTGTAGGAAAAAAATATTTTTTATACCAGAAAATTCCCCTCGGGATGCCGGGGGCTCTTTCAACAATACAGATAGTATCCCTGCCTTTTGGACATTCTGTGCTAGGATTTAATAATAATAATAATAATAATAATAATAATAATAAATAATAATAATAATAATATTAATAATAATAATAATGACAATATTTATATAGCGCAAAATCTTGATAAAAATCAAATCTAAGAGGATTTCCTTTTTTCTGTCACTCTCTTTGTTTCTATCTTGTTCCTTTTACTTGATGTCATTTCTTCCTATCATTTCTGCCTTGCAGGTCCATTCACCTGTATGTGTTCGATAAAGTCTTTACGTACTTTTCTCTTAGGATTGATAATTCGGTACATGTATTAAGTGCATTTTTGGCTCCGGGAAATGAGATATGCAGATGCAATTTTAGGTAATATAGACGTTCTTATTAGTTTTAGTGTCCTTAGTTATGTTAAATTTGTAATCAGGTATGTTTTTTAAATCCCCTGTGCGATGAATTGGGCGGAATGGTCAACGCCAGGGGTATGTCTTTGATTATATGCGCTGATATGTGTACTTAATTTTGTTTTCCTTTTTTTTTCCCTGTTGAAGTACCGTATGTGCATTGAACTGGTTATAGCCCTGATATGGCTCTACGCAGTCGGCTGGGCTTTAAGCAACAGTAAGAATAAGAATACCAGAAAATATGTGTACATGAGGAAGGGGGTGGGAATACCGGGTGCTCTCAGCAATGATGACGTTGGTCTGTGTGGCGAGCACACGACACATCCAGTTACCTTGGAGGGAAGTCCATATTTATAGAACTTGCAAAGAAGAGGACAGAGATATGTGTGTCAGCATTTTAACCCTTTAACTCCCCGCCTTCCACCAGCCATCCTGCATTGTCAGCCACGCTAGCAAAGCAAAAAACTTAACCCTTTGGATTCCCTTACCCTATCCACAACTTCGTGCAGAAAGCTGGTGGATAGGGTGAGGGAATCAAAGGGTTAAGTTTTTTGTAATTGGTAGATAGGGTGCGGGAGTCAAAGGGTTAATTAAAATGGCAAGGAAACGTAACGGAGAAGCAGCAGTATGGAAAACACGCGGTAAAGAATAACGATGACTAAGCCTATAGGAAGAGAGGTCAGATGTCAGGAAAGGTCAGAGGTCAGAAGGAAAAGGGGAGGATGGGTAAGTGTATTGAGTAGGGAGGGTAACTCATGAAGACCAAAGGGAACTTAGTGAACTTGAAAGACTGAAAGAAATGGATAAGAGCACTTCTTGAGACGACTGTGAGTACACACAATTTCACTTCTAACTGGAAGTTGTGTGTGTGTGTGTGGTGTGTGTGTGTGGTGTGTGGTGGTGTAGTGATGTGGTGTGGGAGAAGAGAAGAGAGAGAGAGAGAGAGAAGAGAGAGTGTGGTGTGTTGTGTTGTGTTTTTTGTGTTGTGTGTGTGTTGTGTGTGATGGGTGTATGTGTGTGTGTTTGTGTATATGTGTGTGTTTGTGTGTGTGGTGATGTGTGTGTTGTGTTTTTGTCTTTGTGTATTATATTATATTATATATAATATATGTATATATATAATTATGTGTGTGTGTTGTGTGTGTGTGTGTGTGTGTGTGTGTGTGTGTGTGTGTGTGTGTGTGTGTGTGTGTGGAAAACGATATAAGAGTACATTCTTGTCTGGAATAGAGAGAGGAAGGGTGAGGGGTGAGGGTGGGTGGAAAATGATACGAGTTTAGATTCTTGAAGATAACTACCTGCTACAATTCCAAATATACGCCTACACCGAATGTTTCGAAAGGGTACCTAGGTGGATGGAACGGGATGCGCAATTTTTTTTCTTTGTTTTGTCTCGCTGCATCATCATGCAGTGCATGGCTGATAGTTTCTCGTAGTGAGACCATGGATTTTCCATCAACTGGGGAAAATACAGACTAAGCAAAGAGTGCCCGGGGCTTGTCGGGGGAGCCACAGGATGCCCAAACAGTAGCGTACTATCAGCGCACAGTTAAAATCAAATCTGTTCTGTTTCTTTTTGGCTCCAATGTGTCCTTGATGTAGAGATTGCCCAACATCGCTTCGTCAGGATTAGAACAGGAGTGGAGGGGGGGGGGGGGGGAGGAGAGGAGGAGGAGGGAAGATTATAAAAGAGCAAGAATTGAAGATTGGGGGGAAGAGGAGGAGGAAGAAACAGGTCACTGATTAGAGGAGGAGAGAGAGAGAGAGAGAGGAGAGAGAGAGAGAGAGAGAGAGGAGAGAGAGAGAGAGAGAGAGAGAGAGAGAGAGAGAGGAGAGAGAGTGGGGAGTGAAGAGACGGAAGAATGAATGTAAGGAAAATGAATGTAAAAAACACGGGTCACTGGGTGTTTGATCAAAATAGACCGAAGACCCTGATGAACGGGGTGAGAACAACAATGAACTCGTATGTTGTCCATGTTCATGATTTATGTATATGTTGTCATGTCAGATTAGTATTGTTGTCCATGTTCATGATTTATGTATATGTTGTCCATGTTCAGATTATGTAATGTTGTCAGTATGATTATTATGTTGTCCATGTTCATGATTTATGTATATGTTGTCCATGTTCATGATTTATGTATATGTTGTCCATGTCATGATTTATGTATATGTTGTCCATGTTCATGATTATGTATATGTTGTCCATGTTCATGATTTATGTATATGTTGTCCATGTTCATGATTTATGTATATGTTGTCCATGTTCATGATTTATGTATATGTTGTCCATGTTCATGATTTATGTATATGTTGTCCATGTTCATGATTTATGTATATAAATAGGAACGTACATTAAATACAACCAGGTGAACATCGTACATAAATTATGTTTGTCGTGCAGTCTTATCCTGTTGATTTATTTTGAGGATGATGGGTGAAGATTTGTTATTTGTTATATTTGTTTAAAGCCCAGTCGACTACGTACAGCCATAGCAGGGTTATAACCGTTGACTGTTTCAAAACATACGTACTTCAACAGGGAAAAAAAAAAAAAAAAAAAAAAAAGAGAGAGAGAGAGAGAGGAGAGAGAGAGAGAGAGAGGGAGAGAGAGAAGAAAGTAAGTACACGTATCAATCCATGCGCGCGAGTAATCTAGGAGATGCCTCTGGCGTCTGACCACTGCAACCAATTTATCACACAGGAGATTTAAAAAAAATACCTGAATACAAATTTAAAACATAAGTAAGGACACTAAAATATACATAACAACAGGCCTAAATGACCTAAAATTGCTTCCACATATCTCACTTCCCTAGAACCAAAAATGCACTTAATACATGTACCCAATTATTAATCCCAAGAAAATGTATGTAAGACTTTATTAAACATGCAGATGAATGGACCAGCAAGGCAGAAAATGATAGGAAGAAATGACAGAAAGCAAAGGAGGAAGGCAGAAACAGAGAGTGACAGAAAAGAGAAAATTTCTAGCTCAGAATTTCAGAAGGTGGAGGAGATACTATTTATACTGGAAAACCCCTGGCATCCCCACGTGGGTATGGAGGAGAAGAAAAAAGGAGTAAAGAAAGGATTGTACGAAAGAATCATCATCATCATCAGGTGCCTTGCCGCATGGCGTTGGCGATCATGGCCTTCCATCTGTCTCTATCTCTTGTTGCCTCAAGCATCTCTTCCACCCTCTTTGTCTTCAGCCATTCTGCAAGTCCGTCTAGTAACTTCTCCCTGGGTCTACCTGGTGCTCTCTTTCCCTCCAGCTTTCCCGTTGTGACCAGGTGCTTCAACTCCCCCTTCCTCATAAAATGGCCTATAAATGTTGCCTGTCTTTTCCTAATCTTCCTTACGAATGATCTACTTGTGTCTGCCTCCATCAAGACTGTCTCGTTTGTTTTCTTTGCTGTCCATGGAACTCTCAACATTCTTCTTAGAAACCACATCTCGGCTGCCTCAATCTTGTTCTGGCTTTGCTTGTTGATTGTCCACGCCTCACAACCGTATAACAGTATTGGTTCTATATAACATTCAAAAACTCTCTTCCTGATGTCAGTTGACAGGCATT